>CM019151.1:73114606-73174737 GCA_009733165.1 Naja naja
AAGTCCTCAGGAGGGCCATGAAAAAGATTAACAAGCCCTCAAGCCAAGGCCTCAAGCCATTCTGATGTGGAAAAATCCACAACAGCCCATTGGAAAAAATAGACTCTGATTCAGATTGCAGTGAGATGGAGGAAGGGATTTTTAGACTCAGAATGGAGAAGAAAAGAAAAGACCCTGGGAGAAGAGGCAAGAATTTTATTGCAGAAGCTGTGGGGGGGGCCACCCAGCACTGAATGTGCAAGTTCTTGACACCATCTGCCTACGTTGTGAGAAAAGGGGTCACCTAGCCAGAGTCTGCAAATCATCCAGAACTCCACCTAGTAGGCAGAAATTTCCTGAAAAGGATTTTAAGCCCAACAACTTCATTGAAAAGATGGGGCACAATTCAGAAGCAAATGGGAAGAATGAAACTCACCAAACAATCACTGTGGTCATTCTTCACCCTTGAGAAGCAGAAAAGTACACATGAAAGTGTTCATTGAAGGAAGGCCTTGCCAAATGGAAGTGGACTCAGGCTCTTATATATCTATGGTGTCATGGGACACTATTCACAGACTACTTCCCAACATTCAGAAGAAACATTTCCAGAAGCAAGCACTGACACTTAAAGACTACCAAGGGAACAAGATTCCAGTAGTTGGAGCAGAGATTTCAACGTGCAGTTTAAAAGGCCACACCAAACGTTTGCCTCTGACCATAGTGGACAAGGATCCCAAGCTTGCTGGGACTTGAGTGGTTCAAGCCACTAGGCATCGAGGTGACTGGCATCAATCATGTGAGCAACTCTGAATGGGAGGAGGCCTTGAAGTCTGAGTTTCCAGAGGTCTTCCAGCGAGGACTGGGCAAGTATATGGGGACCCTTATCACTTTCAAGCCTAGATCCCAAGGTGCCCCAATTGTTTAAAGCCCAGGAGGGTCCATTTGCTTTAAAGGAAAAATTGATGCACAATTAGATAAATTAATTGCTCAAGGGGTTTTAGAGCCCACTGATCACTCCAGATGGGAAACACCCATAGTCACACCAGTCAAGGCTGATGGGTCAGTGAGAATCTGTGGAGACTATAAGGGGACACTTAACCATGCGCTGCAGCAGAGCGCATACCCAGTACCAGTTGTGCATCATCTGCTACATTCCCTTGGCAGGGGTACAGTCTTTGCCAAACTGGACTTGGCCCAGGCATATCAACAATTAACAGTTGATGATGCCACTGCAGAGCCCAAACAATTGTGACTCACAGAAGTGCCTTCAAATGTAAAAGGTTACAATTTGGGGTAAGAGTGGCACCTGGCATTTTTCAAAGTCTTATGGAAAGAATGCTGCAAGGACTGCCAGGGTAGTGCCTTACTTTGATGATGTGTTAATCTCTGCTGAAAATGACACTCAGCTTCAAGAAAGACTCAGAGAGTCCTTACCAGATTCAGAAAAGCGGGGTTAAAAGTCAAGGAAGACAAATGCACACTTAAAACAGACAGAGTTGAGTTCCTGGGCTACATGATTGACAAGCATGGCATCCACCCTACTGATGCCAAGGTTAAAGCAATCAAAGAAGCCCCTAAACCTAAATGCAAAACAGATTTGCAAGCCTTCCTTGGACTCATTAACTTTTATCACATGTTTCTACCTCAAAAGGCATCCATTGCTGAACCTTTGCATCGTCTGCTTGATAAAAAGGCTGTTTGGATCTGGGGGCGGAAGGAACAATCAGCATTTAATAGTATTAAGAGACTAATCACATCTGATGCTGTATTGATACAATTCTCTGAGAATTTGCCTGTTGTACTGACTTGTGATGCATCCCCTTTTGGAGTGGGGGTTGAGCCACAGGCTTCCCAGTGGAAGGGAAGCCCCTATTGCATTTTACTCTCGCACTTTGTCCAAAGCAGAGAGGAATTACAGCCAACTGGACAAGGAGGCATTGGCAGTTGTTGCAGCTGTCAAGAAATTTCATGAATATCTGTATGGCAGGTCATTTACCATTGTTACAGATCACAAACCCTTATTAGGCATTGTGGCAGGAGACAAACCTACGCCTACTATCCTGTCACCAAGAATGCTGAGGTGGACTGAATTTCTTGCAGCCTATTCATACAAACTGATTTACAGGCCTGGCAAGGACATTGGACATGCACTGAGTCATTGCCCACTGCCTTGCCACAAGGTGGACTTTGAACCAGAAACACACACCTTTTTCCTAGAGACTGTTGC
This sequence comes from Naja naja, assembly GCA_009733165.1. Classification (NCBI taxonomy): domain Eukaryota; kingdom Metazoa; phylum Chordata; class Lepidosauria; order Squamata; family Elapidae; genus Naja; species Naja naja. Next base: position 73,116,813 of record CM019151.1, read on the forward strand.
TAAGCTTCCAGTCCATGCTGCTGAGATTGCCAGAGGGACTGCCAAAGACACTGTGTTGGCTCCTGTTATAGGCTGGATTAAGAAAGGTTGGCCTCTTCAAGATCTACCTCACCTTGCCCAACCTTTTTAAGTCCAGGCAAACTGAATTATCTGTATTAAGAGGATGTATTTTATGGGGTAACAGGGTGGTTATTCCTGCAAAACTGCAAAGGGAGGTTTTGGAAATGTTACATGAGGGTCATCCTGGTATTGTAAGGATGAAGGGATTGGCCAGGAGTTATGTATGGTGGCCAGGTATTGACAAAATGGTTGAAAACTGGGTTGCATCTTGTCCCAATTGCCAGGTAGTCAGGCCTCCTCCACCTCACGCCCCCACACAGGAATGGGAATGCCCTAGGGGCCCGTGGTCTAGGATCCACATTGATTTCGCAGGCCCTACTAGAGGGCACACTTTTCTAGTTATAGTAGATGCATATTCCAAATGGCTAGAGGTAATTCCCATGACATCCACCACAACTGATGCTGTCATCAAGCAGCTCAGAAAACTGTTGTAACCCATGGGTTACCTGATGTCCTTGTCTCTGACAATGGCCCTCAATTCACATCTAACATTTTTGAATCCTTTCTAGCACAACAGGGTATCAGACATGCCCTCACTGCCCCTGGGCACCCTTGGCTAATGGCGGGCTGAACGCATGGTACGCTTTACCAAAGAGAAGCTTCAGCAGCTGGGTCCTGGGGACATCACTGAGAAGATTGAAAAACTTCTTAGTGTTCAGCACATCACTCCTAGCCCATCAAATAACTTATCCCCAGCAGAGTTGTTGATGGGTAGGAAACTTAGGTCTTCCCTTGACCGCCTTCATCCCACTTACGCACCCAACGCACCACTGGATTCCACTTCCAAAGTTCGTACTTTCAGTGTGGGTGATTCTGTATATGCTAAGAACCTTATAGGTGAACCTCTGTGGATTCCTGCTGAAATAACTGACATCACTGGCCCTCGTTCTTACAGGGTACAAACAGAGAATGGCCTCCTCTGGAGCAGGCACATTGACCAACTTAGATCCAGGTTCCCTCAGGAACATCACCCCTGTCTCTCTCTGGGTCCCTCACCTGATGTCACTTCTAGGGGGGAAGGGGAGGAACAGGAGGAAAATCAGCAAGCAAGAATCAACCCCATGTGTAACGAGCCATTACAGGAACCATCCCGAACCCTGTCACAATGCCAAGATCCATCATTAGAAGTGGAAGATTGCACATCACTACCTGACTTGGGTGCTGACATTGGAATGGAGATGGGTTGGGAGGAGAGACCAGATTCTAACAGTCTAACAGGGTCTCCTTTCACAGGAAGTCCCAACAGGAAATGTCAGCAGACACATTTCCCCTCTCACTGGGTGAGAACGTTAAAACTTCTGAACCACGAAGGTCTCAAGGTACACGTAAGAGCCCCACCTATTTAAAGGAATACATTAGATAGGTTGGGGTTTGGTATGGACTGAACCTAGTGGGGGGGTGTTATGTATGTAGGTTTGAATGTTATTGGTTTATTTGAACTGTTCTTGTAAAATGTCAAATGGTATTGGTTTAAATAGTGCGGGAAGAAACCCTGCACTCCCATTGACTGGCAACTACGGCTGCAGGCTATAAGAGGCAGCCGTAGCCAGCCAACTTGGTCCATTCGAGCTGTAGTCACTGAATAAACTCTTTGCTGGAACTCTTCACATCTGACTCTTCATGCAGACTTAACAGGAACCTTAGAATAAAGTAGAATTTGCTCATTTTGTCATATGTTTCCGATCTATTCCATCTGGTAAACTTGACAAGGGTATTTTTTAATCTATGCAATTTTATTTAAACAACTTCAACAGAGCAATCCTATTATTACATTATGCTTGATGGACAAGTAGGAGTAAGAGATTGTATGTCTCTTACAGAAAAAAAAAGATACTTCTATTGTCTGTGCAGCCAGGAAGAGCAAAAGCAAATAAGTAGAAAAAACAAAGACAAAGTTTATAAAACAGGGCTGGGTTCTTATTTATTTGTTTACTCATTCAATTCATTCAATTTAGTGTCCCCAGTTTCAAAGTGACTTTGGGCAGCTCACAGTATAAAGGCAGGGGAGGGGAGATAAAAAGATAATACAAAGCAAAGGGGGAAAAAGAGAGAAGACCAAGATATTAAAGTGAACTGGGAGCATCTAAACATATACAGCCAAGATCCAGCAAGGGGCTACAGCCAAGGAACCTTATTCCAGAAGGCAGATGCTACAACATAGAAGGCATGTTTTCTAGTGGAAAGATATAATTGGTGTCATCAGCATAGCAGTGGATCATTTCACACAGGGCCTTCAGGTAGATACTGAATAAGAGTGGGGAGAGAATTGAGCCCTGAGGCACTCCACAAAACAAGGGCCTACAGAGTTATCTTTTCCTCACAACCAACACCCTGTGCAATCCACTCCAAAGAAAAGAAGATAACCACTGTAAAGCAGTACCTCCCAAGTCTTAACCATTGGAACTTGGAGGGATGGCATGGTTGATAATATCAAAAACTAAATGGAACAAATGGATTGCTATCCACAAATACAATAGGGATAGAGAAATATTTACTTTCTTCTACCCTTATCTCCACAAGATACATCTTAGTGTGGGCTGTTAGCCTTGTTCAGTCAGACTTGCTCTGAGTTTTTATCCAACCGATAATCATACATTATATAACATTGCTACATTTAAATAAAATGTTACATGCTCAATCTTTATTTATAGATTAGCCCTTAGGCCATATCAAAGTGCAGAGCTCCAAAAACACACCACTACTAAAATTTGAGAAAAGCAACTCAAAATGAAATACAATAAAACACAATTCAAAATGAAATTGGAATACAATACAATCCAAAATGGAATCGGGATAGAATACAATGATTTAAAATACAGGTTAAATATGATTAAAATTATATTACCATGTCACCCCTTCATCTACCCCAAACAATCTTAAAACTACTTTTAAAATTACATTTTAAAATCAAGTGATCTTTCCTACAATCTATCACACTCTGCTGCACCAACTTTGTCTTTATTTCTATCAACTTTACAGCAAATTTGGCAATTCATTTCACCAACTGCAAATTAGAACCTAACAATGTTGCAAGAAGCGCCCTTTAGACATTCGGGTGCTGGTATAAAAGATCCTTCCCAGCTGATGTTCCCTCAAATCTGAGTACAGGGGCAATCAAAATTACATGGGACATTTTTCAACTTCCCTCGTCCCACATAAACAAACTCTTTCACTTACAGGGATCCCCTTATACCTGCTCCAAAGCATGTTTGTTTGAAGTTGGTCCAATCTCAGTTTGGTAAAAAATCTCCTTATGATGGGAGATAAAGGCAAATTTAAATATTTTTCTAATTAAAAAATTTGTTTATTGGCCAATAACCAAGGGCAAACTTTTGCTGCTGTCACCTGTGCGATGTCCAATTGTGCACTTATGCCCTTAAATCTCTGTACAGTCCAAGTTCGGATCTGCTGCTGCCAGTTTAACGGAATACCAAAGCTTGAGTAAAATGTTACATTATATAACCTTTTAATTATACAATTTATGTATTTGAAGTCATTGATGGATGGATCAACCATCTGTGGACCATTTTGTAAAAAATTACCCTTAGCTTACAATTTAGGGTAACTTTTATTGATTTTTTTTTTAAAAAACAGCCTCCCAGGAGGCTTCCCTGAGGCCCAGGAGGCAAAAAAAGAAACCACACCCACCCAGTCACATGGCCATGCCAAACTAGCCACGCCCACAGAACTGGTAGTAAAAATAATTGCATCCCACCCAACACCACCACAGGCTTTGCCTACTCTTCTCCTACATATAATATATCAACTTTTCAAACTAGCTCATTTTCTGGTAGTCAGCAGGAAACAGCAACAACTGGTCCCCTAAAATAGTATGTCCCATTCAATCTGCAACCGGGGTACCTGCAGGATCGCCTCCTACCAGCATCGAGGTCCAATCGCCCAATATGCTCCCACAGGCAGGCCCTCCTGGGGGTGCCGTCGGCCAGACAATGTCGGTTGGCGGTCCCGGGAGGGCCTTCTCTGTGGGGGCACCCACCCTGTGGAACCAGCTGCTCCTGGGGCTGCGGTTGGCTCCTGATCTTCGTTCCTTCCGCCACGGTCTAAAGACCTGGCTGTTTTCACAGGCCAGCCTGGACTGAGAGGGAGTGGGCGTTTTAACTGGGTATTTTAGCATATATTTGGATTAGATTAATACTTTTATCTATTTTTGTATGTATATCCTTTTGTGAGCTGCCCCGAGTCCCCCCGGAGATGGGGCGGCATATAAATACAAACAAACAAACAAACAAACAAACAAACAAATAAATAAACCAACCAACCAACCAACCAACCAACCAACCAGATCTTTGGGGTCCAGGTTTAGAGTGTCACAATCTAAGGAGCCCAAACAACCCAGGTGAAGGAAAGAGTAGCACGTCGGCTTAGCTTCAGTAATTACAATGTGAATGCTCGATGTATACATAGTGTCAACATTCCGACTTTAACATAGTTCAAGATGCTCACTTTAATATTTTTATCTTAACTATTGTATTATAAAATGATCCTTATTCCCAAATGTTATGCATCTAGATAACTCTTATATATACATTCATTAAGTCCAGACTTCAAGCATTCTCTAGTAATTCCATGCATACTGTGCCAAGAAGAAAGACAAAGCCATTTCATCTGTATGAAACACACCATTTTGGTCAATAAATTATAAATACAAGGAATGGATTTTTTTCTCCAGTAATGCTATACTGAGGCTCAAAGGCCACTCATTGCTAACTGAGAATAAATACTCAAGCATCCTGTTCAGACACACAATGGATGTGTTCCAATTTAGAGTTCAAGTATATCTGTCTCAGTAATTGTTAAGAGAACCGGAACTAATTTTTTAAGGGATTCATTTTCTTTGTTATATGAAATGTTTTAGTTTGATAAGTCTCTAATTTTGTAACAATGAAAACATATAATATTTCAAAAAGAAGGATCTGGGACAATTCATTTTTATGTTAATGACAGTATTTGGGGAAACCCGATGATAAAATAGATAAATACGTACATACAATCAGTGGTGGGATTCAATTTTTTTTGCTACCGGTTCTGTGGGTGTGGCTTGGTGGGCATGGCTTGGGGGCATGGCAGGGAAGGATACTATAAAATCTCCATTCCATCCCCACTCCTGGGAGGAGGTTACTGCCGGTTCTCCGAACTACTCAAATTTTCTGCTACCGGTTCTCCAGAACTGGTCAGAACCTGCTGAATACCACCTCTGCATACAATATTGATGAAATATGACTCCAATTGCATAACATATTTACAAATTCAGTATTTAATAACTATGAATTATAATTGGTTTCAATGGTCGGAAACTAAAAAGAGAGAAGCAAGCTGGAATTAAGGATAAACTTCCCAACAGTAAGAACAATTAACCAGTGGAACAGAAGTTGCCTTCAGAAATCATGGGTGCTCCATCACTGAAGAGACAAGACAGTCACTCATCTGAAATGGTATAGATTCCCCTGCTTGAGCAGAGAGACTGAACTCCAAGGCCCCTTCGATTCTGTTCTAATTTGTTTGCAATGCGTGGGTTCTTTATTTTCTAAGATCTGGACACACCACAGCATAACAATGCTTCATTGTGGCATAGAATTTTCCCTCCTAAGCCTCATAAACTGATGTAGCTGCATAAATTAGACTTTGATGGTTAGTCCTGATAACAAGTTAAAGCCTTAAAGTCTGTAAAGTGCCAGACAACTTTGCCATCCTTCAAAAGTCCTTGAGCTTGTTGGGATTGGAAGCTCTCTCAGTAGGGTTCTCCTTTTCCGATTGGTACTGACTTCCATGCCAAGCTTTAGGTAGGCATCACAGCAGAATGAGCTGATTACCATAGCTTGTGATTGACTGATAGCTCTTGCTTCCCTATAATAGTTATACAGTAAATTCCAGATGCCCTCTTCTTGCTTTTCTCTCCTACACACCAGTGGTGGGATTCAAAAACTTTTACTACCGATTCTGTGGGCGTGGCTTGGTGGGCATGGCGTGGCTTGGTGGGTGTGACTTGATGGGTTTGGCAGGGGAAGGATACTGTAAAATCTCCATTCCCTCCCCACCCCATTAACCTGCTTTCCAGCTCTGTTCTCCTGTGTGGGGCAACAAAAGAAGACCCAGCCAATCAGCTGGGACTCAGGAGGCAGAGAATAGATGGGGGGCGAGGCCGGTCAGAGGTGGCATTTGCTGGTTCTCCGAACTACTCAAAATTTCCACTACTGGTTCTCCAGAACTGGTCAGAACCTGCTGAATACCACCTCTGCTACACACCAACACTTTTGTAGACCAAGAACCTGGCCAGCATGTGGTTCAGTTAGCCAGGGGTGTCAAACACATGTTGTCATGGTGTCATCATGTGATGTATTGCAACTTTTTCCCCTTAGCTAAACCCGGACATGGGCATGGCCAGCACATGTTGCATCCAGCCTGCAGACCACAGATTTGACAGCCCTGAGTTAGCCAATGACCTGTACTGCCAGCATGGATGATTGTGAGTAATCTTCCAGGCAGACAGGCAGGCAGGAAGAAGGATCTAAGCGCCAGAGCTCACTGCAACAGTATTGCCAAAAGGCTTTAAGAGTTGTAAATTTAATTTACGAATACTGATTTGCAAACTGGGGCATTAAAAACCTTTGCTAGACCAATACTTGAATTCATCTCTGCTGTCTGGAATCCTCACGTATATCAGACATAAATACAATTGAGCAAGTCCAGAAGTATTTTACCAGAAGAGTACTACATTCCTCTGTTTGCAACAGAATACCCTACAGCACCAGACTTGAGATTCTAGGTTTAGACAACCTTGAACTACGCCGACTAAGATTGGACTTAAGCATAGTACATAAAATCATATGTTACCACATCTTACCAGTTAATGAATATTTCAGCTTTAACCATAACAACACAAGAGCACACAACAGGTATAAACTAAATGTAAACCACTCCAAACTCGATTGCAGGAAGTACGATTTCAGCAACAGAGTGGTCAATGTCTGGAACTCACTACCTGATTCTGTTGTCACCTGCTCAAACCCCCACTCTTTTACCTTCAAACTAACGTCCATTGACCTCACCCCATTCCTAAGAGGCCTGTAAGGGGCGTGCATAAGCGCACAATTGTTCCTACTGTCCCTGTCCTATTGTCCCCAATTATTAGTTCCTATTTCTTGTATTTAAACTTATGTTTATTCTTGATTCTGTTATATTGTAACCTTTTGACAAAAATAAAATAAGGAAGGAAGGAAGGAAGGAAGGAAGGAAGGAAGGAAGGAAGGAAGGAAGGAAGGAAGGAAGGAAGGAAATTTAGAATTTCCTAATGTGGGGTTTCTGCTTAGCTGTACCTGCTTTTCCCAAATGTCCATTAAATGTTCCTATAATTTTTTCAGGTCAGAAAAGTGGAAGGAGTGTTTTAAATATGGTGATTCCCCTTTCCATCTGCCCACTGACTGATCATCTGCTGAGAAACTTTAACTTCACCTTTACTATAAAGAGAAGAAAATATTTCAACCTTTTATGGGAAAAAAAACCAATTACCTGATTAATATCCAAGGCCTGAAGGTTAAACAATGTATTTCCATTATAAAACAATTGCTATTGGGAAGAGATGCTATTTATTAACATCTCTAGAGGTTTGTTTGGCATAAGATAATAGAATCTGCTCCATTTTAATTTTTTTAAGTATAATCATTCAAAAAAAGATAAGCATTTATTGTATCACTACATGAAGGTAAGGAAGGATGACTTAAGCAAGTCTCCACATCTTTTAAACTTTTTATCATTTCAATTAGGATTGGCAAATGACTTGTTTTATATTGCGATCATAAAATTGGTTTTACAGTCCTTCTAGGTTTGTTTATATCCCAATTAATTTGAGTAATTGAGATTAGTAACAGAACAAGGTTGTGCAGAAAGAACAATTACAAAGAAAGCATGAAGAGTCAATAGGAGGAGCTCTTCAAAAGATTATGGCAACATACAGTAAAAAAAACTACATACTATGCCCACAGATTTCTAATTGTAAAATATTGACTTGGGAATTGATTTACTTTTCTTTGTCCTTTGGGAAAGGAAGGAAATAATAAACAGACTTCCTAGTCACAGATCTGGTTTCCTGTGCGACATGGATAGTGAATTACATCAGATTAATAATTGATGTCCCCTTTCTCAATTATACTCCCTCAGCAACACAGCTTGTTTTAGGTCAACATATGAGCTGGCTGGCAAATGTTCTCCCTCAACTTGCCTGCAAAGCTTCAGCTGTATTAACCTTGCATCCAAACTACAATAATACGCTAACCTTTATCCTTATTTAATTCATCCTCAGCTGAGTCTTATCTCAACAGCAGACATTATTTTCATTGTTATCCTTGGACAAGGACATTAAAGAGTTTATTTTCCATGTTACCAACTCTTTCCCCTATGTTATAGTAATGGCATCAATGTTATCAGAAAGCAATGTCCTCCCTTTTCTCAGCCAAATTGTCTATCTTTCTCTTCTCCCCTGCCCTTCATCCCTCCCACCCTTCCTTCCTTCCTCCCTCCCTCCCTCTCTCTCTCTCACACACACACACACAAAGTTTATTCTCACTGTAAAAAAACAAAATTAATAGCAGCTATAAAAACAGTCATGAAATTGGCATCAAGTGCGTATTTCTCACTTATATCCTGCAAGTGAATTGCAGGTCAATATTTATTTATTTTTATTTATTTATTTTGTCAAGCAACTATTAGATAATAGGTATAAGTATAAACATAATTATGAACACATAAAATGGATTCAAATAAAAAGGAACATTAAGGATAGTAGGCACGTTGGTGCGCTTATGCACGCCCCCTATAGACCTCTTAGGAATGGGGTGAGGTCAACAGTAGACAGTCTAAGGTTAAAGTTTTGGGGGTTTGGGGAAGAAACCACAGAGTCAGGTAGAGTAATCCAGACATGGACCACTCTGTTGCTGAAGTTGCATTTCCTGCAATCAAGTTTGGTGTGCTTTACCTTGAGTTTGTATCTATGGTGTGCTCTTGTATTGTTGTGGTTGAAGCTGAAGTAGTCATTGATAGGTAGGACATTTCAATAGATAATTTTATGTACACTTAGGTCATCCTAAAACACTAAACAACATTCCCAAATCCTATTGGACATAAGTCACTTTAAAACGTACTTTGGTTTTTTTTAAATTCATATTTATATCCTGCCCTTCTCCGAGATTCAGGGGCTTACAATTTTGGAGCGCAACCCAAAGCGCTCAGCAATAGCCTTCATTCCATTGTATATGCCTGCTTATTTCTAAGCGGCATTTTTGCAAAGTCAGCTTATTGCCCCCAACAATCTTGGGTCCTCAATTTACCTACCCCGAGAGGATGGAAGGCTGAGTCAACCTTGAGCCTGGTGGGATTCGAGCCTGCAGTAATTGCAGGCAGCTGGAATTAAGTGCTAGGCATTTAACAACCTGCACCACCAAGGCCATTTTTTAATTCCACCTTTATTACTTTATAAGTAATTCAAGGCAGAACATACCTAATACTCTTTGGCTTCCTATTTTTTTCCACAACAACAATCTTGTAAGGTAAGTTGGATCGAGAGAGGCTGTCTAGCCTACAGTACCCAGCTGGTTTTCATGCCTAAAGCAGGACTAGAATGCAGTCTCCTGACTGGATGACAGAAAACAAGCAGAGAAATTACATATCCTATGTTAAAATGTTTTTAAATTGAAGATGCACTAGTTTATAAATTTCTACCATAATTAAAAATAACACTTAACCAGACTCTTGATTCCCCAAGTTAATTGTGTGTTGCATTCTGAATGGTAACATTTCCCCATTAGAAGACACTTACCATTTTAAACAATGCTTTTAGAGGTTCCTTTAAATTATTCATTTCTTAATGGTAGCCTGATTTAAATTCTCTCTCTTTCTCTTTCTTATATTCCTCTGTTGGGATTGTTAAAAACAACAACAATGGAAATGCAGGACAAACATTTTTTAAAATAAATAATCAAATAAAATTCAGAAACATGGTAAATTTGAAGAATACCCAAGTTTTGATCTGTATCTTAGTCTAAGACATGTGGGATCAAACCAGCACATGTTGTTATTGCAAAAACCAACTAACAAATAATATGATTTCCTTAAGCATCTTTCCACCATATGGCAGTTGACAGGCAGAATGAGATGCTGAGATGGAAAAACAGGAGTTAGCCAGAAGCAGTTTAATGATTCCATGAGAAGAATCTGAACTATAGAGAGACATCTCATTGCACTTGACATTTTTAGACCTCTACCACAGTAGCTTTGTTTTGCTTACTTCTGCTACAGGGTTAAAATGCTTTGAATACAGGCATGTAGACAAAGGTGATCTGCATAACTGCACTAGTAGATTTTATCATTTGGATTTAAACTCTGACAGAAAAGAAAAGGTGATTGATCCTAACATATTGCTAAGTTAGCTTCAGGCTAGGAATGCAAGCAGTATTTTTCAAGTCAGGCATTATTACTTCTCAATCGTTGCTCATTGACCAGCTGTCAACAATAAGATTTTTCAGGCTGTGTCAGCTAATAATGGCCATTTTAATTGTTTATTTAATTGCTGGCAGGGGGGAGAGGGTCTAGCTAGCAGCCTACAAATTATGGAATACAGTGTATAGCCACAATATTACTCAAGTTTTACAATCATGACAAAATGGAAATTGGGATGATTTAAACTCATTTCAAGGATTCTGAACTGGTGTCACAAATAGTTTCTGCTAAAGATTGGGAAAAGTAAAATCCCCTTCTGAATATAAATAACTAATTATATAAAGCATTAATATGCACAGGGGTGCTTTTTTACAGACAATAACCTGGATGTGTAGTCACTGAAGTAATCATTGGGTTGCTTTTACAGCCTCTTGTTCACAGATTCATATTCACCTTAATCAGGCCGTTTATATTTTTATGATTTAGGTGACACTCTCAACTGATTGGATAATATATTTTCATCATGAAAAAAATTGAGCCATAAAGAAATACGTATGTTTTTTTCTGATTTGAGTAACATTTTTTCGTAAGAGCTATGAAGCTTTTGCACAAATACAGAGAAGAGAAGGAATAGTAGATAAGTTTTCAGTTCTACTTAAAAACAAAACACTATACAGGTGAAACTTGAAAAATTAGAATATCGTGCAAAAGTTCATTTATTTCTGTAATGCAACTTAAAAGGTGAAACTAATATATGAGATAGACTCATTACATGCAAAGCAAGATAGTTCAAGCTGTGATTTGCCATAATTGTGATGATTATGGCTTACAACTCATGAAAACCCCAAATCCACAATCTCAGAAAATTAGAATATTACATGCAATCAATAAAACAAGGATTGTACATAGAATAATATTGGACCTCTGAAAAGTATTTATTTATTTGATTAGTCAATTGCTTACAAGATAATAGGTATAAGTATAAACATAGTTATAAATACATGGATACATATAAGAAAATAAAAGAAACAATAGGACAGGGATGGTAGGCACTTTGGTGCGCTTATGCACGCCCCCTACAGACCTCTTAGGAAAGGGGAGAGTAGACAGTCTAAGGTTGAAGTTTTTGGGGTTTGGGGAAGAAACCACAGAGTCAGGTAGAGTATTCCAGACATTGACCACTCTGTTGCTGAAGTCGTATTTCTGCAATCAAGTTTGGTGTGGTTAACCATGAGTTTGTATCTATTGTGTGCTCTTGTATTGTTATGGTTGAAGCTGAAGTATTCATTGACAGGTAGGACATTGCAATGTATGATTTTATATACTATACTTAGATAGGACTGAAGATGGTGTAGTTCTAGGTTTTCTAGGTCTAGAACCTCAAGTCTGGTGGCATAAGGTATTCTGCAATGAGTAGAGGAGTGGAGAATTATTCTTGTGAAATATTTCTGGACTTTCTCTACTGTGTTAATATCAGATACATAATGTGGGTTCCAGACTGGTGAGCTGTATTCAAGTATTGGTCTAGCAAATGTTTTGTATGCTCTAGTCGGTAGTGTGATATTACCAGAGAAAAAGCTACGTAGGATTAGGTTAACAACTCTTAATGCCTTTTTGGCTATGTAGTTACAGTGGGCTCTAGCACTTTGATCATTTGAGATTAGTACTCCAAGGTCCTTGACAGAGTTTGGATCCTCAACAAGGTCTTGACTATTCAGCTTGTATTTTATTTTCTGATTTTTTTGCCAGTGTAAGACAGAGCATTTATTTGTTGAGATTTGAAGTTGCCATTTGTTTGACCATTCTGATACATAGTCAAGGTCTTTTGAAGGGTAGCAGAATTATCTGTGATGTAGAATAACTTTACATCATCAGCGAAGAGAACGCAGTTGCTCTTAATATGATCACAGAGGTCATATATGTAGAGTATGAAGAGAGTTGGTCCTAGAACACTGCCTTGAGGGACACCACTGTTGACAGGTACAGAATTTGATAGGACGTTCCAATTTGACCATTTGTTGTCTGTTTAACAGAATGCTTCTATCCAGTTATGCAGTTGTCCAGAGATACCATAAGATTTCATTTATTTATAAGATTTTATTTATTTATAAGCATGCATATGTACTCAGTACTTGGTTTGGGCCCCTTTTGCAGCAATTACTGCCTCAATGCGGCATGGCATGGAAGCTATCAGCCTGTGGCACTGCTGAGGTGTTATGGAAGACCAGGATGCTTCAATAGCAGCCTTCAGCTCTTCAGCATTATTTGGCCTCATGTCTCTCATCTTTCTCTTGGCAATGCCCAAATAGATTCTCTATGGGGTTCAGTCAGGCGAGTTTGCTGGCTAATCAAGCGTGGTAATCCCATGGTCATTGAACCAGGTTTTGGTGCTTTTGGCAGTGTGGGCAGGTGCCAAGTCCTGCTGGAAAATGAAATCAGCATCCCCATAAAGCTCATCTGTGGAAGGAAGCATGAAGTGCTCCAAAATCTCCTGGTAGATGGCTGCGTTGACCCTGGACTTAATGAAGCACAGTGAACCAACACCAGCAGATGATATGGCTCCCCAAATCAACACAGACTGTGGAAACTTCACACTGAACTTCAAGCATCTTGCAGTGTGTGCTCCTCCATTCTTCCTCCAGACTCTGGGTCCTTGGTTTCCAAATGAGATGCAAAAGTTGCTCTCATCAGAAAAGAAGACTTTGGAGCACTGAGCAACAGACCAGGTCTGTTTTTCTTTAGCCAAGGTAAGACGCTTCTGACATTGTTTGTTGTTCAGGAGCAGCTTGACAAGAGGAATACAACATTTGAAGCCCATGTCCAGGATCTGTCTGTGTGTGGCCACTCTTGATGCACTGACCCCAGCCTCAGTCCACTCCTTGTGAAAGTCCCCAACACTTTTGAATGGCCTTTTCCTGACCATCCTTTCCAGGCTGTGGTCATCCCTGCTGCTTGTGCACCTTTTTCTTCCACACTTTTCCCTTCCACATAACTTTCTATTAATGTGCTTTGATACAGCACTTTGGGAACATCCAACTTCTTTTGCAATTACCTTTTGAGGCTTTCCCTCCTTATGGAGGGTGTCAATGATGGTTTTCTGCACAACTGTCAGGTCAGCAGTCTTTCCCATGATTGTGATTCCTACTGAACCAGACTGAGAGACCATTTGAAGGCTCAGGAACTCTTGCAGGTGTTATGGCTTAATTAGCTGATTAGAGTGGGACACTTTGAGCCTAGAATATTGAACCTTTTCACAATATTCTAATTTTGTGAGATTGTGGATTTGGGCTTTTCACGAGCTGTAAGCCATAATCATCTCAATTATGGCAAATCACAGCTTGAACTATCTTGCTTTGCATGTAATGAGTCTATCTCATATAATAGTTTCACCTTTTAAGTTTCATTACTGAAATAAATGAACTTTTGTACCATATTCTAATTTTTCGAGTTTCACCTGTACTTCTAGTGCCTTAAAAATAACACTTCTAACTCTTTCATTTGTGTACTGTGAAAAAGCTATTTATTATTTATTACTATTTAATGCAATAACCAACAGAGTTGAAAAGGCCTGAGCAGTGATTTTGTTAAAGGTCAGTTTGGACATTCCACTCCCAAAAGATCTTACAGAAGAGAGGTGCTAATATCAAAAAAACAGCTGGGTTTGACTTTTCCAAATCAATCTATTTTTTTAAAGAAATATGTGTGAAAAGAAAATAGACTAATACAATGATAGTAGAAAACTCTCATTCTTTTTTTTTAAAGCTTAAATCCCAAAAAATAAAATTGAAGAAGTATTGTTCAAGTTTGTTTGTTAAGTCCTGAAATGTATTTAACAATTTCCATTAAAAAATGTCAAGCAAGTTACACAAACCTTTATTTAAATTACAAAAGGACCATAGAAGGTAGGGCTATCTTGTTATAGAAATGGCTAGTTTCTATTATTATAAAAAAGTAAAAAAATTGAGGGTAGATCTTAATGTCTTATTTTACTGCACCAAAGGAGTCAATGTCTTTTTTTTCTTTTTCCCTTACTTTCCCTCACTATCCACTTCCCTTTTTCCTTTCCTAATTTTCCTAATATTTGCTTTTTATTCTTTTTGTATGTCATATTATAAATTAATAAAGCTATGAATAAATAGGAAGATAGGGCTGTGCAGCACTTAGAAACATGTGGAGATGCTCATAAGGCACCTGTGTGCAACTCTTGAACCAAACATCTATTTCTGAGATCTCACTGTTGTTGCTGTGTGGGATAGGGGAAGGCAACTACATTGCCCCACAAAAAGATACAGCTGCTTCCAAAATTGCAGTAAGGTGCTATGTTCATGCCCCCGTGCATTCTAATGCTTGCTTTTATGTTCATACCTGAAGTAGTACAAAACTGTGATACAAAGACTTTATATGTGAGATCCTACCGCATAATAAAAGTTATTATAAGAATTTCTACAAGTTAAAAAAGACTGGACAAAACTTCTAAATTAAATGCTATTTCTAATATTATAAAGGGTAAATTGCATCAGGTTTTTACCCTAGCACTGAGGAGGCAGAAGTTGAAATTGGACATGGAAAGGAAGAGACAGAGCATAAAATGCTAAAGAATCATGTTAAGAAACAAATATCAGATATGCAGATATGCATTAATGCTTAATGTTTAATGCCAATAGTGATTAATATTGTCAATATAATCATAAGCATGTTTAGCTCATCTCTGTATTCCAATTTTAAATGTTTAAGCCATTTTCTGCTTTTAAAGCACTTTATGATTATCCCCTGCAGACTTTGTATCAGTTAGCTAAAACCATTCCCCCAAAACTTGATATTTTCTAGATCTATTCAGCTCCCACACAAATGACTATTATATGATTATTGAGGATGAACTCTAACATATAAAAATAAATCTCAAGTAGGCAAAAATAATAGTGAAGGCAACAAATGGCATTTATATCTCAGAAAGGTAAAGCCACCCTCAAGTGAAACTCAGTTCCTAGGAAAACATCCATGGATTATTATTTTTAGCAATGTAATGGAAATCACTGTCCAACAATGGCTATAATTCTTACATGGATACTTTTGCTTAGCTTGCCAGATCAGTCAAGGTTTATAGGCACTTCAATTTATATAAATTGTATAAATTATATAAATGTGTATACTGCAGAACAGCGACCCCCAATCTTTTGGGCACCAGAGACCAGTTCTGTGGAATGGGATTTTTCCACAGACCGGAGAGAGCATGGTTTTGTGTGCTGCCTGCTGTTGTGGCCTGTCAGCTGCCAGCCCCTCTGGCAGCTGAATCAGAGGAGGAGGAGGAGGAGGAGGCATGGGAGTCAGCATCAAGACAACCTGAGAGCTCCGAGGGGGGAAGAGAGTGTGGAGCTGGCAGACAGAAAGAGACAGAGGTGAGCCTGGGCCATCCATTAGCCCTAAAATGGAGAGTCAACAGCCCCTAGGTTTAGAGGTGGCTGATGAGGAAGAGAAAGAACAGCTGGGTCCAGTGCATGACGCTTGGATGTGCAGAAGACAGAAGAGAAGAGAGCAGTGGAAATCTATGGGCCGGTCCTTGGGAAGAAAGAGCCACCACAAAGACCCACCCTAGCACTGGAGATAGAAGGTAGGGGGCGGAGATAAATAGATGTGGCAGACAACTATTCATCTTCTGGATGGATGGACTTGTTAACTCTGGTGAGAGAGAAACTTTTTGTGGGGGCTGATGGCGCTACTAATAAAGGAATCTTTGAATTAACTTCAGAGGGCTTGCCGTGTTTGGGGAGCTGGATCAGGACACCTGTATCCTGCGTATGGTTGGTGAAGCCCAGTTGCTGGCATGCTGAGGACTGGTGCCAATCCATGGCTCAGGAGTTGGGGATCCCTGAACCAGAATATCAATGAATCCTTACAAAATAATCCAGACAGGGCCTCCTTGGGATACCGTCGGCTAGACATTGTTGGCTGGCGGTGCCCAGGGGTAGGGTCTTCTCTGTGGGGGCGACCATCCTGTGGAATCAACTCCCCTTGGACCTTTGTTTGGCTTCGGATCTCCACTCCTTCCACCATGACCTAAAGACCTGGTTATTTCAGCAGGCTGGCCTGGACTGAACCAAGAGGGACGGGAGTTTCTTTTAAAATAATTTTAATAGTTTTAATGTTTAATATTAGGCTTGTACTGTTTAATCATTTTTTAGTTAATTTATTGTATTCTATTTTATCCTGTGAGCTGCCCTGAGTTCTTAGGGAGAGAGGGCGGCATACAAGACTAAATAATAAATAAATAAATAAACTGACTCTGTTTATGTGCATGGGCATGTGCACATCTATGTGCATATAGGATATTTTTGTTTATTCGTTTGAATTTCCCTGCCTCTGTTATCATTTCACATTAAAAAAACCTACTGCTTTTCTACAGTTTTTTGTATCTTTTGATAATAAGCTACAGGAAATTCATTTTACATTGCCCTATAAGTACTATCTCCCCCCTGAGTAAAAGAAAGGATTTGTATTGAGTTTGATTAAGTCAAAAGACAATACCTTTCATGTGTGCAGCACCCTCTGCAACATTATTTAACATTTTAATGGACAATGAGTGATGAATACACAATGATTATTTCTGCCCTTGATTTTACATCCTGCAGACTGTGGCCATTGACTGCCATTTATCCAAATGGCAAATGTATGCTTTCTTTTATTCTTGTTCTGTAGGAAATAACTGAATCACTGTGGCCTTTTTGCAGCTTGGAACATTTCATAATACTTCCCCACAGGTTCAACTCTTACTTTAAAAAAAATCACAAAAAAAGCAACAACATGACATAATGACACTTGATTTTAAGAATAAGTCTGTATGAACCACTTCCCAGTCATTGAATGGTTTATTGTCTTGAAGTGACAAAATTATTGCCAAGTCTTTCAAATGAGTGTGGGGTTCTGCAATTAAAGCTAACATAGATAAAATTATGTATACTCTACAATTTTCATGCTCTAGCAGTTTCAATTGTTATCGTAAAAGTTATACTTACATTAAGAACTTTATAAATGAATCAGCTGACTTGAAAAAAGAAACCAGGTATGATATTCTTGCCCATATATACCAGAGACAATCACCAGGGCTGGGTATTTAAAGTCCCTAATCTTTCCCAAGCATTTCAAATGAAATTGAAGAGCCTTGGTGGTGCAGGCTATTAAATGCCTAGCACTTAGTTCCATCTGCCTGCAATTGGTGCAGGCTCGAATCCCACCAGGCTCAAGGTTGACTCAGCCTTCCATCCTCTCGGGGTAGGTAAATTTAGGACCCAAGATTGTTGGGGGCAATAAGCTGACTTTGTAAAAATGCCGCTTAGTAATAATCAGGCATATACAATGGGATGAAGGCTATTGCTGAGTGCATTGGGTTGTGCTCCAAAAAATTGTAAGCCGCCTTGAGTCTCCAGAGAAGGGTGGCATATAAATGTGAATTTAAAAAAAAATACTAATTGAATTTTTTTCCTGCACGGACCTTGATGAATTTGCTAATGTTCAAGCAAATTCCTCCCTTCAGGATTTTTCATGATGCCCACAGCTGATTCTTTTTTTTAACTAACCTTGCCCAATGTTATTTATGTTAATGTATCAAAGAAGCTACCTATGTTAAAATTGAACAGCCCTCTCTCAACAGAGAGAGAAGGATACAATACTACTTATCTCCTGCCTACATCAGCATCCTTTCCACAGTCCAAGAAGGTTACATACATATTTGCATTCTAATTCAGGTGTCCCTGAGAGTACAGATAAACCTCCAAGTTGCATCACTCAGAAAGCTAACAAGCAAATCATTCCTCATTATTCAGTCAGAACTGAAGAAGGTTCTTGGATGAGAAGTGAAATGTTTTCAAAGAAAAACCAGAATGTCCAGTTGCCTTTTGAAAACCGCCTTTGGGACAAGCATGACTTGGATGTTTGAAAATATCCAAGAAGGGATATTTTACCATGTTTGTGGAGGTGTGAAAAAAACCTGAACACATTTTATAACATTCTGTTCTTTTTCTTTTTTAATTTTTTGCATCTTTTTTCCTCTTGCTTTTTTCTTTCTTTTTTCATTTTAACTATAGTTCCTTATTACTTCCAACTTCCTAATGCAGTTGTTCCTGGTTTGTTTGTTTTTTTTAAGCATGTACGCATTACAGTACACAATAGAAATAGTTTATGCAAATGTTTTCCACAGATTTGTGGAAAGGCTGTGAAAATATTTACAGACCCCTCACATCCCGGACATAAACTGTTTCAACTCCTTCCCTCAAAATGACGCTATAGAGCACTGCACACCAGAACAACTAGACACAAGGACAGTTTTTTCCCGAATGCCATCACTCTGCTAAAGAAATGATTCCCTCAACACTGTCCAACTATTTACAAAATCTGCACTACTATTACTATTGACCTTCTTATCATCCATTCCCTCCCACTTGTGACTGTATGACTGTAACTTTGTCAATTGTATCCTTAGGATTTATACTGACTGTTTCCTAGTATGATTTGATCACTTATTGTACCCTATGACTCTTATTAAGTGTTGTACCTTATGATTCTTGACTATTGATGAATGTATCTTTTTTTTATGTACACTGAGAGCATTTGCACCAAGGCAAATTCCTTGTGTGTCCAATCACACTTGGCCAATGAAGAATTCTATTCTATTCTCCTAGCGTTATCTATAGCTCAAAATAGTAAATCCATTTTTTTTTATTTCATATTAAGAGCAGAGTGTAGAGCAATGGCATCTTTCCAAAGGTCAAGTTATGAATTCATATTAGAAGCAAGGTTTAAATGAGATGTTTTTCTAATTTGTACCTTTGTCTTTTCAATATTATATGTTAAAGCAGTAGCCAAGCAATAGAATCAGACCTGACAAAGTCAAATATTCTGGTGAAGATTTTCAAACTAACTTGGATAACATTTCAATTCCAAGCAAATAATTCCCCCACCACCATCATTTTCTCTCCAACAGATTTTCCTTTCAGTTGAGATGAAATGACAGTTTTTTCACTGAAAACCGAAGACAGGATGGGGTGGGGGAGTGGGAGGAGAGAAAGGACAGCTTCTCTTCTATGTTTTGCTCAGTTCTATTTATATCTGCAGAACTAGTTATTTATTACTTCATGGATTGCTTCATCCTGTATGATATGTGACCATAACTACTAAAATTACAAAAAAAAACAAAAAACATGTTTTGGCTTCTCTGGAAACTGCATTGAAACAATAAGAGCTGTAGCAATCTGTCAGTAGACTGATTTCTGTAAAGCACACATTTTAATTAAGGAACAAGTCTAATTTAGACATTTGGAAATGATAAGAGTGTTGAAAATATTTACTGCCTTAGGTGCAGCTAAGATACGTGTTTGTGTGAGTTGATAAGACACCTTAAATAGTTGATTTAACAGAATTATTGTGATGACCCAGGGCATGGCACAAAGGCAACACAGTCACATTACTAAGAAAAGTCCCCTTAATACCTCCAACTTTGCCCCCAATGTCCAGTTATCTTTGGCTGGAGAAAAAACTCTCCCAAGAACATTATTTAAGTGGAAGAAATTCAGTCCGAAAACCAAGAACATATAAACTGTAAATAAAAATCCACACAAGCCATGCTGCAGCAATTAACTTGACAGGGCAGGAGAAGGAATTGCAGACTTCAAAGGCCAACAAAACACACACAGTTGGGAAGACACCAGGAACCCAGATAAGCCTCGACAATACCAAATAATACACCATTTGCTTGGAAAACAAGAATTAATCTCACTTCTCCCTAAAGTTATGATGATGAAGAGGAAGCTTTCTGATCTAACAATTATGTCTGGCACTTTTCCAGGGAAATAAAACAAAAAAAGCTGTATTTTGTTATATTTTAAATACCATATTCTTCTTCTAATGTACTAGCATACCAACCCCAATATGTCATCTGTGTTTATCAGCTTATTCATAGATTTTTTCCAATTGGAAAATGACTGAGTTAGCAGTACTGCACAAAAGTGTGAAGGAAATGATTAATCAAGCACCTGAATAAATGTCAGGTTTAGAATCAGGTCTCATACCTTACATTTTCACCTCATATGCTTTTCAGTGCAAATGTGGATTTTTTTATACTCATCTCTGCCATTAGAGAAAGAAAACTAATATTGCTTGCAGATTTTTTAAATAAATATATTCCAATCACAGTAAATTATATGGTTCATTTACTGTCAAAATAATCCAAAAAAATAACCCTCATACAGCATTTCACTATTTGGGATTTTAAGCTTCCTTTGTAGCACAATAGTATATTGGCTTCACAAAAAAATAAAAATTGTGTTATCTATCTGGGATCTATGTATCAGAGGTGGTATTCAGCAGGTTCTGACCAGTTCTGGAGAACCAGTAGCGGAAATTTTGAGTAGTTCGGAGAACCGGCAAATCCCACCTCTGACTGGAGATTTTACAGTGTCCTTCCCCTGCCACGCCCACCAAGCCATGCCCACAGAACTGGTAGTAAAAAAATTTGAATCCCACCACTGGTATGTATGCCTCCAAATCAAACTTCATGAAGTAAGTTGTGTGATTGTTGTAAGAATGCCCAATAAAGCTAGTTGTTTTGGAGGAATCAAAACACCAGGGAATGTTGAGATGTTAACAAGATGCCCCCAGATTTGATCCTGTTAAATTTTGGAAATTCAATGATTGTGCTGGATTGAGCAGTGCAATGTAAAACAACAAGACTTGAGGATGTATTTCTATTCTGAGTTCCATCATTTAAAATATTCACATTTTCACATATGTTCTTGCACATTTATGTTGTAATTTATGAAATCCAACTTTTCGCATCTATAAAGCAAAACTAGATATAGAACAAATTTGGTTACAGTTAGGAAGATGAAAATACAAAAGAAGGTAAAATTGTCATTGTTCCCATTATGGAATTAAATGGGCTTGGTTTTCAAAGGCTTCCACATCTTTAGGATAACAAAATATTATTGGAATATAAACTATGTATATATAATTGTATTCCAGAGGCTTTATCTAATCTAAACAAGTGTTGTAGATTGTTTTATTTATCTACTAAAGACTTTATAAAAATGTGCCTCAAGAGATTGAAGAAATATTACTTACCACTTCGCAACATATTCTAAAACTGCTGACTTCTTTATGCTTCATTTCTCTGCCAATACTCACCAGCGCTGTTTCCCTCTGTAAATCCAGTCATAGAGCACTATGAGGCCTGTTTTATTATCCAGATCATTCAAAATTCCAGGGCTTTTAAAATAATATTTATTTCAAAAACTCGGTTCTTGAAATATAGGTTAACTGCACATTGATTCTGTCCACCTTCTTTAACTTTTAGACAGTAACAAACAGCCAAGTGTTACTTTTGTTACGAAGTGAAGGTTCATAAAACTAAAAACTATATTGCTTTGAAAATTAACTGTAGGCCCAAGGCACTAGCATTAGACTGTATTAAATTAGACTTCCTTTTGCAACTGTTCATTTATAATATTGCTATTGGCCACAGAGTTTTTAAGCCACCAGGCACACAAATTCATTTTTAATTGCTTTTGTTTTGTTTTCTGTTGTTTTTCAGCCCCTTGCTGTGATATGAATCAATTTTAGTATTATAAAGTTGGCAATCAAAGAGGGAATATCCATTATTTTAGTTTACAAAGAATCATTATTCTTCTGAACTATAAAGCACTGTTGCTAGTAAAACAGCTTTGATTTAGGTAAGGTAAATATTGATGAGTATTTTATATTTGCCCAAGTGACCCAGTATTAAAATAATATTTTTGCAAGCTTCGCGGCATTATATGGATAGAAACATGAGGAGAATTAAATCCCTAATAAGATTTTTATATTATTATGTAGATTATTATAAGTATTACTATAGTATGTTTGAGCTAGTTTCATTAAAAAAAATAGTAATAATAATGTGGCTCTGGGATAGAGAAGTTCGAATACCAATCACATGGTGCGCGCCCACAGACAGGGCCTCTTTGGGGTACCATCAGCTAGACAATGTCGACTGGCGGTCCCTAGGGGGAGGGCCTTCTCTGTGGGGGCACCCACTTTGTGGAACCAGCTTCCCCTGGAGCTGCAACTGGCCCCTGACCTTCGCTCCTTTCGTCATGGCCTAAAGACTTGGTTATTCGAACAGGCTGGCCTGGACTAAGGGGGGGTTGTTTTAATATTTTAAATGTTTGTAAATGGGTTTTAATGATTATTCGGTCGAATTTGGTTTAATTCCTTTTTAACTTTTGTATTTGTATGGTTGTTTTTATATGAGCTGCCCTGAGTCCTTCGGGAGAGAGGGCGGCATATAAGACCAAATAATAAATAAATAAAACAAATAAGTTCATATACAAGGAAGTTTTGCATACAAGGAATGCCATATATTGCCCAGTTAATTTTTTTCTCCAGACTGACTGATCAGTTTCTTATAGCAATGCATTGGACAGGTAGGGAAGAAGTGATAATAAAAGGATTTTGATTGAATCTGCCTATTCTGGTAGTCAAATCTTAATGGGATACTATACATTGCTGCCCCTTGAAAACTGTGATGGATAGGAGTAAAAAGGCTATTTTTTTCTGACAGATTTCTGCCACCTGACATTCAAATGGATGTCTACTCCTTGCCTTTGGGAAATTAAGCAAGATTTTTTTTTTCATTGCACCTTTCTGAAAAGGTTTTTTTCTTTTTCTAACCTAGTTAGTCTAATTTATTTACTTATTGCTTCAGTTTGTATAACCACACATCTCAATGAATCACATGTTAATTTTAACTTATTAATGTTGTTTGCTTGTGCTTTATTATAGTTAAACTGCCTATAGAGAAGGGTCAAAGGAATTTAAAGATGTGAATAAAAGAAATGGGTAATAACAAGAAATCCACAGAAAAGAGCTGGTAAGAAATCCAAGTTGAGATCATTATTTTTCTTTTAATAAAAGCAAATGATGCTACACCAGATTCAAGGAAGTAGGAATGAAATTCACATACGTGAATAAATTCACATACACTTCATGGAAATAAGCAGTCCAAGATTTGGATTAAAAAAATATGTTCCAGAGAAACAGTAGACTTTTAGAAAGAGGAGCAGGACCTGAGGTTTGGATGACATTAGTATTTATGATGTGATAATATTAACGTGGATTTAAAACAATTATTAGAGAATATGGAATAGATATTCATAAACTCAGTATAAAACTATATTGAGAATATGGAATAGATATTCACAAACCCAGGTTGTGCCCAAAAACACCTTTGTCGATCTCAACTCAAAAAGCATTTCATAGAAGAGAAACAGCAGGAAAAGACTAAAGGTCATACAAAAAGGGGAAAGGTAGTTACTACACAAATTTGATCAATAAACAGAGTTTCAAATCTGGAAATCATCAAGCATTTTGCCTGAGAAGCAAATGTTAAATATGTTATCTTCATTTCTTTTTTTTTAATAAAAGTTTTATTGTTTTCAAAAAAACAAACAAGACAAACAAACATACAATACATAAACCAATATCAATTTCAAGTGTGTCGGTCGGTCACAAATCTCAGTGCCATCTCTGCATCATCCATACTCTCTATTACAAAGAAAGAAAGCTATAATCGTTATTATTAATTCTCTATCATGTTATAATCTCTATATTGTATTTCCTTTCAACAATTCCATTTATCTCCATTGTTCCGTATGTCACCAGACTTTTTTATCTAACCATCGATAAAACATATTCCATATCTTATAAAGCTGCTTTTCTTCTTGATCCCTAATTTCAAATGTTAATCTACTCATTTCGGCACAGTCCAAAATCTTCTTAATCACTTCCTCCTGCGTAGGTATCTTATCATTTCTCCAATTTTTAGCAAATACAATTCTAGCAGCTGTCAGTACATTAACAATCAAGTATTTCAGTTCTTTGCTAAGTGTCTCTGGTACAACTCCCAATAGGAATATCTCAGGTTTCAAGTCTATATGTTGTTGTGCCATTTTTTCCAACCACGTGTGGATTTTAGTCCAGTATCTTTTAGCATCAGCGCAAGTCCACCACATGTGGTAGTAGGAGCCGGGTATCTGATGACCTTTCCAACACTTATCCGATTTGTCTTTAAACATTCTTGCGATCCTTCTCGGGGATAGGTGCCACCTGTAAAACATCTTATACAAATTTTCTTTATATGCACTTGACATTGTCATTTTATAATTCTGATCCCATAGTGTTTACCATCTCTCTAAATCTATCCCATAACCAAAATATTACCCCAAGCAATCATTGTTTCCTTAACCTGATCCTCTTCCATTCTAACATCTAATAAATGACCATAGAGTTTTTAATCACTTTTCATTCGTACCCATCAAAATTTTATCTAATTCAGTTTGCTTTTTATAAATACCTTCAGTCCTAACATCCTCATCATATCTAGATTGTATTTGCAAATATGAAAACCAGTTCATTTTATTCCTTGTTCTTTTTTTTTTTATAAAAAGGTTTTTTATTTTTGATACAAACATACAAACAGGACATACAAAACATAAAAACCATCTTCCATATATACATACAGTGTGTCAGTTGGTTACAATTATCTTCATTTCTTAGTCCACTCCAAACACCTAATGTTCTCTGAAATTTCTAACCTGATTCTTTCTTGCACCTGTTGGTGTTGTGGCAGACAATACTTTTGCATTATAGTCATTTTCCTGGGTCCCTTAACTGACCCCTACTGTTGCCATCCAACACCCATTCTCAGTCCTTACAGATCTACTCTGTGATGGGAGTGTCCCAATACTCCCATGTTACACCCCTCCTGCATGACCTACATTGGTTGCCGGTTGCCTTCTGAGTGAGATTCAAGGTATTAGTGACAACATATGAAGTCCTACATGGCTTGGGTCTGGGGTACTTGCGGGAACGTCTCCTGCCGGCATCACACTCCAATCGCCCTGTACGCTCCCACAGGCAGGGCCTCCTTGGGGTACCATCAGCCAGACATTGTCGCTGGCGGTGCCCAGGGTAGGGCCTTCTCTGTGGGAGCACCCACCCGTGGAATCAGCTCCCCTTGGGCCTTTGTTTGGCTCCTGATCTCTGCTCCTTCTGCTGTTTCAACAGGCTGGCCTGGACTGAACCAATGGGGGGGGGGTTTCTTCTTTTTAAAGTAATTTTAATTGTTTTTAGTTATTGGGCTTGTACTGTTTAATTATTTTTTAAGTAAATTGTTGTATTGTGTTTTATACTGTGAGCCACCCTGTCCTTAGGGAGAGAGGGCGGCATACAAGTCTAATAAATTATTATTATTATTATTATTATTATTATTATTATTATTATTATTATTATTATTATTATTGTTATTATATGCATCTTCTTGGTTTTCTGTTTCTTCCTCCCAACTTTTCTCCCTTTCTCCTGAATTCTGTTCAATACTATCACTTTTTCTCTGTATATAGTTATTATGCTGTAGCTGCTGGCTTGTTTGGATGTTAATATATGTCACTACA
This sequence comes from Naja naja, assembly GCA_009733165.1. Lineage (NCBI taxonomy): Eukaryota > Metazoa > Chordata > Lepidosauria > Squamata > Elapidae > Naja > Naja naja. Next base: position 73,142,858 of record CM019151.1, read on the forward strand.
GCTCTGAATGACTATGGCTCCACTGTACAATAATCCAAACCTTTCTAATATCTTCTTCTAACCTTTCTGGGTCTTCCTTATAATAGCTACCTGCCACTTGAAAAAGAAAAGGCTAACCACTTTTCCCACCATTACTTCTGGCTTGGTCTTTTGTCTATGAATAAAACCCATCTCTACTAGGTTTTCTGCTGCTCTGAGATCTGAAGTAACTTTTGTCACCGGGGCTTATCTTGTTACGAAATATCTCAGTGTTTTCTCCAAGTTTTGGCAATTCTGCTGAATTCCTTTTTAATACTTTTGCCAGCTTTGCATCTTTATGTTCCTTTCTCTTTTAATATTCTAAGTCTTCTTTCCACTTCTCCTCAACTATGAAGGAACTATTTAATGATCTTACACAGCACATGGACATGCTTACATGTTGCTGGCTACAGGTTCTCTTTTTTCCAAAGGATCTTTGGACTTCTTTCATTCTTCTTCCTCCGACATTTTTCCCAGGTCTTTTCTTCTTTTTAGTTTTGCTTTTTTAACAGATAACAGATAATCAGTGTTGCAAGGGACCTTGTAGGTCATCTAGTCCAATCCCCCCACCCAAGCTGGAGACCCTACACCATTTCTGACAAAATGGCAGTCCAATCTCTTCTTGAAGGTCTCAAGTGGTGGTGCTCCCACAACTTCTGAGGGCAATGTCTGTTCCATTGGTTGATTGTTCTCACTGTCAGAAAGTTTCTCCTTATTTCCAGGTTAAATCTCTCCTTGTTCAGTTTCCATCCATTATTCCTTGTCTGGCCTACACACGCTTTCTTCTGTCTTCCCATACTTTGAAACCCAGTTTCACTTCTCTGGTATTCTTAAATCCACAAATAGGCCATCTCACCGACACCCCTATTTTTTTTTCTTTAAATAATTACATTTCTTTGAAGAAACAGTTTCCTTTTTTCCTGGGGTTAGTTCTTCTTATGCTTTCAGGGACAAGAAAAGTATGAAATGCATCAGTGGTTTTTTATTTTTATTTTACAAGAATGCTAAGGTTTCCATCTTCCATGAAAATGTTAGGGAGGCTTGCTATAATCAATTTTAATCATTTTTTCGACATACAGAGTCAATCTGTTTAACATCAGCTTGGAGCAGTATTCAGACAAGTCATATGGAGGAAACATTGGCAACTGCTTGTTTTATTCATATAAATTATTTCCAGTTTGTTGGTGTCAAGGAGATGAGAGCTGAGACTAGAGAGGTTTTAAACTGTTGTGTAAACATATCTTGACTTCCAAGGCTATCAAGAGACCAGCCAAGTACCTGTTAATTTAGAAGGATAAGAAGAAGAAAAATCTGGGATTTGAATTTTGGCACACAGATTTATGGGCTCATCTAATATATTGGAGTCATGTCTGAGAATCCCTTATCAAGTCCTGATAGATAGATGAAGGTTACCAATATGATAGATAAATAATATTGATCTGAAATTTTATTGTATTTATTTTACCATAACATTTGATACTGTTTTATTTTTAAAGCTGCCTTGACAGCATATACAATAAGCAGAAAAGGGAGATATAAATGTAACTGTGAATGACCCGAGGCATGGCACAAAGGCAACACAGTCAGAGCCTTGGTGGTGCAGGCTGTTAAATGCCTAGCACTTAAGTTCCAGCTGTCTGCAATTAGTGCAGGCTCGAATCCCACCAGGCTCAAGGTTGACTCAGCCTTCCATCCTCTCAGGGTAGGTAAAGTGAGGACCCAAGATTGTTGGGGGCAATAAGCTGACTTTGTAAAAATGCCACTTAGTAATAAGCAGGCATATACAATGGAATGAAGGCTATTGCTGAGCGCACTGGGTTGTATCCCAAAAATTGTAAGCCGCCCTGAGTCTCCGGAGAAGGGCGGCATATAAATGTTATTTTTTTAAAAAGAACAATAAGAGCCCCTTTATTATCTCCAACTGTCTACCTTCGGCTGGAGAAAAAACTCTCCCAGCCTTTAACTGTAGAAAATTCAGTCCAAAACAAGGTACACACTAACTGTAACTTAAAATCCAAACAAACCAAACTGAAATAGTTAGTTTGACAGGGAAGGAGCAGGAATTTCAGACTTGAAAGTATGGCAAAACTCACACAGTTGGGAAGATGCCAAGAACACCAATAAGCCATGTCGATACAAGATAAAGTCACGTTTGCTCCCAAGAGCTTGCTGCACGCAGCTTGCCTTTTTTATACACTGTCTTCCCAGCTGCAGCTAATGAAGGGAATCAGGACCCTTTCCTCCCCCATCAGACACGCAACCCACATTACTCTCTTCTCCATTCCTCCCTGCATGCCCTAGGATGAAGAGGGGATGGGCCTGGGTCTTCCTCTGAATTTCCTCTTCCTTGCTCTACCTCTCCCCTGCTCTGCCCAGCTGGACTTTACACTTCCCCAGTTTCTTCCACAGCCAATGGAGCCACACTCCCATTCCCTGTCAGCTGTTCGGCTTCCTCCTCTGAGTCAGATTCCGACAGAGGCATGACAGTAATGAAGTAAAAAAATAATATTTAGTTATTCTTTATTACTAGTTGCTAATCAATTTTGAAATAAATCTTTACTGTTCTTACTATATTACACATCTTAGTCCTTCACAATGGCTCATGCACATTTGATATGATGAATCAAGTTACAAATATATGAAGTAACTAGAAATGGAAGAGAGATGGATGGAATCACATCTGACTGTCATAGGCTCCCTAATATTTTTGTTCAACATTGAGACCAGCAAGCTTAGGAGCCCTGGTGGCGCAGTAGTTGGAATGCAGTATTGCAGGCTAACTCTGCCTGCAGATAGAAGTATGATCCAGAACAGCTCAAGGTTGACACAGCCTACCATTCTGCTGAGGTTGGTAAAATGAGGATGCAGATTGTTGGAGGAAACATGATATTTGTAAACTGCTCAGAGTATAATGCGGCAAAGCACTATGGAGTGATACATCAGTCTAAGTGCTATTGCTATTGTATAATGTATAATACGATATGTACATATTACACCATTATAGACTTGAATGGAATGGTGAAGGCTCTAAATAAGTTGTTATGTTCAAAATTTAGTCAATTCATGAAATTTAAAAGTGGTGCTTAATGCACTGTTCTCTGTTCCCTACCCACCCCAATGGCGTGTTTACTCTGTAGTTCTGTATTTGTTATGGAAGCAGTAGGACCAACAAAATCCATGAACATTAAGTCCCCAAGCTGTATTTTAGTGAAGCTTGAAAATTTGATGGAATGGGGAAAAGAGAGGAAATAACCAAACTCAATTTTAGTAAAATAATTGCTTCAGCTTAAGATAAAAATAAATAAAACTTACACATAGTTATCCATATATACTTTGGGAAAGAATCTTGAAGACTGGATTAAGCCACACTAAGCTCTGTCCCAATTTCCTGCTCTAAGGAGATCTTTTCCAGCTGGGAGCATGTCAAATGGGATATATCTATTTCAATCACCAAGTAATTTGAGTTGGTATTTCAGAGATGACATGCTGCAGCACATATTATTACCTCCCCCCACCAAAAAAAGTTCCAGACCAGGAGCCAGTTTTATGTTCTCCCGTTAAATTTACAGAATCAATTACTGAATGATACAGTGCTAAACATTAATAGAATTAATTATTATAGATCACGCAGAACTAGAATGGAGTTTAGAGCCCATTTGATCCAAACCTTAACTAATGCAATAACTGGAAAGCAGGCTTCTAACACAGCATTCCTAACATTGTATTGTCCCCTAAAACATCCTACTATGTTATTATCAACTTTTACCATCACTAAGTTTTTTCTAATGTTTAGCCAAAAAGCTACTTCTCTGTGATTTCTAACCACTGGATGTAGTTATGCCCATGGAGAAATAGAAAACAAGTATACTCTATTTTCTGCATGGTAGCCCTTCAAGTATTTGGAGAAAGCCTGTCTTCTTTTAATTGTCTTTTTATCAGGCTAGACTTATACAGCTATTTCAGTTATCCTTCACAGAATCTTAGCAACTTCATCAGCTTGGCTTGCCCTTTCCTGAAACCAACTCAGTTTTTCAGTGTTGACTCTTTTTACGAATAAAAACATTTCATCCAGAACTAATTGTAGCATTACACACTTGGCTTGACTGGTAAAGAGCAGAATGGATGTTATGCAACTATTTGCCTAGACATATTTTAGAAATGTCACAGTGGAATATGAGTACTTCTGCATGTCTCACTCACAGTATTTTGGTATGCACCTTCTCTAATTATCACTGATTTCAACTGGTTGGTTTCAGTTTTGATAGAAATAGCAGAAGTATGCCATTTAAGAACTTAATTGAGCAGGGTTCAACATGTTCAGTGTCCTTTTAAAGACATTTAGCTTAAGTAAAAGCCAACATTACCATTAATTCCTTGATTGCAGATGCTGCATGAACCTTACAAATAAAAAGGTTTATTTACTATATGTCTGTCCTTGCCTCTTGGTTCCAGAAGACCCATATCCAGGTAAAGCATATAACATTTACTGGCATAAAATAGATCCTCCTTCTCCTCCATACATAATATGCATACAGACATTGTTTATGTTTGTACACTTCTTTTTCTAAACATAAATCTGCTTTTCTATGTGTGAAATATATAGCAGTTCCAATTTTTATTTAGTGCATTACAAACATGTCTGAGAAATAAAGAACAACACATATGGATAGTCTGTCCTCCACCATGATTATTCTGTAGCACAATCAGAACTTCTGATGCCTTGATTTAGCAGCAATAGTTTCAAAATATTTTTAAAAAGTTCGTTTTAATGTAGCCATCTTGTGATGACCCGGGGCATGGCACAAAAGCAGCAAAGTCACAAAAGTAGGTAAAGTCCCTTTAATTCCTCCAACTTGGCCCCCAATGTCCGGTTATCATCAGCTGGAGAAAAAAACTCCCCCAAGAACAGTTTTTAAAGGGAAGAAATTCAGTCCGAACCCAAAGTACATATCCCCGATACTCCCATATCACACCCCTCCTGCGCGGCCTGCATTGGCTTCTGGCTGCCCTCCAGGTGAGATTCAAGGTTTTGGTGTTAACATTCAAAGTCCTACATGGCATGGGTCCAGGTTATTTACGAGAACGGCTCCTCCCAGCATCAAATACCAACCTCCCTGTACGGGCGCACAGACTGGGTCTCCTCAGGGTGCTGTCTGCGACTCTATGTCACTTGGCGGGGACCCGGGGGAGGGCCTACTCGGTGGCAGCCCCCACTTTATGGAATCTTCTTCTGCTGGAGCTCCGGCTGGCTCCCGATCTCCGCACCTTCTGCCACGAGTTAAAAACCTGGCTATTTTTACAATCTGGGCTGTGCTGACTCTTTGGGGTTTGTTTATTTTAATTCTGGGGTTTTTAATGTTAATTCGACTTCAATTTGTTTAATACATTTTTAGGTTAATTTATTGTTGGTATTGTATTTTAGCTGTGAGCCGCCCCGAGTCCTTTGGGAGAGGGGGCGGCATATAAGTCAAATAAATAAATAAATAAATAAATAAATAAATAATAAATAAATAAATAAATAAATAATAAATAAATAAAAACCAACATAAACCATAATTGCTGCAGCAATTAACAAGACAGGGCAGGATAAGGAATTGCAGACTTCAGAAGATAATGAAACACACATAGTTGGGAGGCCAGAACCCAGATAAGACTTGACAAACCAAAATAATTCACGCTTTGCTTCCAGCAAGGTGCTGTGCACAAATGCCCTTTTAAAATCCTGTTTTCCCAGCTGCAGTTAATGAAGGGAATCAGGGCCCTTTTCTCTCCCATAACCCACATAACTCACGTTGCTCCCTTCTCTGTTCCTCCCTGCATGCCCTAGGATTTATTTTATTTATTTGTTTATTTATTAGGCTTATATGCCGCCCTATCTCCTGAGGGACTCAGGGCGGCTTACAATTAAAACAATCCCAATACAATTACATAAATGTTAAAGGACATTAAAAACCAAGGTCTCCTTTGTCAATTAGAATATTTTAAAAATATATTTAACACCCTCCCTCAGTCCCCATCAGTCCCCATTAGTCCGGGTAGGCTAGTTGGAATAGCCAAGTTTTTAGGTCACGGCGGAAGGAGCGGAGGTCAGGAACCGTCCGGAGCTCCAGGGGAAGTTGATTCCATAGGGTGGGTGCTCCCACCGAGAAGGCCCTACTCCTGGGGGTCGCCAGTCGACATTGTTGTGTCGATGGCACCTGGAGCAGGCCCTCTCGATGGGAGCGCACGGGATGTTGGGAAGCTGTTATCGGCAGTAGGGTCTCCTGCATGTATCTTGGTCCAATGCCATAAAGGGCTTTATAGGTCAATGCCAGCGCCTTGAATCTCACTTGGAGGGCAACCGGTAGCCAGTGCAGCTCACGCAGGAGGGGTGTAATATGGGAGTATCGGGAACCTCCCATCACAACCAGCTGCCGCATTCTGGACCAGCTGAAGCCTCCGAGTGGTCCTCAAGGGCAGCCCCATGTAAAGAGCATTGCAGTAGTCCAGACGGGAGATAACGAGTGCATGAGTGACTGTACGTAGGGCATCTCGGTCCAGATAGGGACATAACTGGCGCACCAGGTGAACCTGAGCGAATGCCCCCCTGGCCACAGCTCCCACCTGTTCCTCCAAGCTGAGCCGTGTATCCAGGAGGACACCCAAGTTACGCGCCCTATCTACGGGGGGTAACACCTCTCCCCCCATAGCCAAAGATGGAATCTCCTGTACAATTCGAGATGCCGGTATGTACAGCCACTCGGTCTTAGCTGGGTTGAGCCGAAGCCTGTTTCTTCCTATCCAGACCCGTACCGCCTCCAGACATCAGGACATCACGTTGAGGGCATCACTGGGTTGGTTAGGGGTGGAGATAAAAAGCTGAGTATCATCAGCATACTGATGATACCTCACCCCAAAACCACGGATGATCTCGCCCAGCGGCTTCATGTAGATGTTGAACAGAAGGGGCGAAAGAACCGACCCCTGAGGTACCCCACATAGGAGGGGTCTCGGGGCTGATTTCTGCCCCCCTGCCAACACTACTTGCATGTGACCCGAGAGGTAGGAGGAGAACCACCGTAAAACAGTGCCCCCCACTCCCAACCCCTAGAGGCGTCGCAGTAAGATACCATGGTCGATGGTATCAAAAGCCGCTGAGAGATCTAACAGGACCAGGACAGAGGAGTAACCCTTGTCCCGTGTCCTCCAGAGATCATCCACCAGTGTGACCAATGCCATCTCCGTGCTGTATCCGGGACTGAAGCCCGATTGATATGGGTCTAGATAGTCGGTTTCCTCCAGAAACAGTGGGAGCTGCTGAGCCACCATGCTCTCAACAACCTTCGCAATAAAGCGAAGGTTGGAGACCGGACGAAAGTTGTTCAAATTAGCCGGGTCCAGGGAAGGCCTCTTGAGGAGGGGCCTCACCACCGCCTCTTTCAAGGCGGTGGGAAAGACACCCCCACTCAAAGAGGCATTGATTACTGCCTGGAGCCAGCCTCGTGTGACCTCCCGGGCGGCATAGACCAGCCAGGAGGGACACGGGTCCAATAAACACATGGCAGCACTCAGCCTCCCCATGATTCTGTCCACCTCATTTGGAGTCACAGGATCAAACTCCTCCCAGATGGTATCTCTAAGACCACTTGTCGCACTCCCGCCGGACTCTGCCCAGTCGGAGTCCAAGCCTGTCCGGATCTGAGCGATCTTGTCCATCAGATGTTGACTAAACTCCTCGGCATGTCCCTGCAGTGGGTCCTTCCCCTCCCTCCGATTAAGGAGGGAGCGGGAGACCCTAAAAAGGGCAGCCGGGCGATTATCTGCAGATGCAATGAGAGCGGAGAAGTATGCACGTTTCGCCGCTCTCATTGCAGCAAGGTAAGATCTAAAATAAGATACTAGCTGCGCTCGGTCAGATTCGGACCTGCTGGATCTCCAACAGCTCTTTAGGCCTCTCTTCCGTCGCTTCACCTCCCGCAGCTCCGCTGAAAACCAGGGAGCTAATCGGGATCTGCAACGGGTAAGAGGCGCAAAGGGCAACTTCGGTCTAGTGCCCCGGCGGCAGCCATTTGCCAGGCGTCCACCAGGGCATCCACCGAGCTGTCGGCTAAGGAGGCTGGAATTGACCCAAGCGCCGTCTGGAACCCTTCTGGGTCCATTAGGCACCTGGGCGGAACCATCTCATTGGTTCCGCCTCCCAGTGACGAGGGGTGGCATATTGGAAGGCCAGTCGAAGGAGAGAATGATCCATCCATGGCAGGGGTTGTATAGTTGGAGATTCCTCCCCAGATCATTTCCCCACTGTCTCGAGATGAAAACAAGGTCAAGCATGTGTCCCCCCTCATGAGTCAGCCCTTGTATTACCTGAGTCAGGTCCATGGCCACCATGGAGGCCATGAACTCCTACGCCACCTTCGATGCCCCTCCCAGTGATGGCAGGTTAAAGTCCCCCAGTACAATAAGTCTGGGGAGCTCAACCGCCACCTCCGAGAGGACATCCAGCAGCGCAAGCAGGGCTGTTGTCAAGTAGCTGGGAGATAGGTACGTAAGCAACAGACCCAACTGACCTTCAGGGCCCAATCTCAAGAGGAGAGATTCACAGCCACCTATCTGTGAGACAGTGGTCTCCCTCGGACATAAGGCCTCCCTGATTATAACCGCCACCCCTCCGCCCCTACCCTGGACTCGAGGTTGGTGTAGCACACGGAAACCTGGTGGACACATATCCACTAGAGGGATCCCACCTTCTGGGCCCAACCAGGTTTCCGTGATGCAGGCCAGGTCCGCGTTTTCCTCCTCAATCAGATCCTGGATGAGGGGAGCTTTGTTAACCACAGACCTGGCATTTAAATAGACCAACCTGAGTCCAGGGACTCAGTCCTCCAAGCCCCCAGGGATGCGAGAATGAACCGACAGGTCGGAGCGCACCACCGCCCGAAGATAGCGGGGGCGCGCTCCCAGAAACTGATACAGCCCGCCATTCTTACCTCTACTGCCATTCCCCTTCACCATGGGGATTGCTCCCCCACCCCTCCCCAGCATCCCAGAAAGCCCCAACCCCACCCCTCTCCGCCAACCCATTTCCAACCCGGACTGAGGAGATCCCAATGACACCCCTTTGGTTTTAACTGGGCCCGATCATCCATCCCCTTCCCTAACCCTCTTAAATAGTGATCTAAAAGCCTTGAAAGCCTTGGAATCCCTCTTACTATGCTTTCCCAGATCCCGCCCCACACCCATGCCATGCCACCTCTCTGGATTCCAAAATCCGTCCTCAAGGTAGGCCAGAGAAAGTCCGGCAGGCCATGTCCAGGATAAAGGTGTATCCCTTAAGGCCCGCAATTCCGCAGCCAAGTAAGACCACATAAAGCATCAGATGTATTCCTAATGAGGGAAAATTGGTCTATAGATGGGAAATGTCCAGATGGTGATAGTTCAGTCTCAGCATGGGACTAATCATTTGGGTAGTCCATGTCCCAGGTGCCCTCTCATGACAGCCCAGGAGGCTGGTGGTAAAGCCTTCAGGACTAGCCACTGTGGTCTCACCGTTTGTGGAACTCCAGTGGTTGTTTAGCCAGATGATGTTAAGGTAGGTGTCTTTGCCAATCAGCAGGAACAGTGTACCCAATCCAATTATCCTCTCACCACAATAGATTGAGTGTATCAACAAGTTCCTTGCCACAAGTCCAGCTGGGACCAGACATAAAGGGAGGGGGAAGGATCCCCAACAAGCATTGGACAAACAAGATCCTGGGTGGCTAGGGGGAAAGGCCATCCAGTTGTCCATGGTTCGAATGAAAATGGATTTGAATCTATGGGCCAGTAGGGGTCTCTTCCATGGGGTCATAAATATCAGGGGCCGGAACTGTGTGTGTAAGCATGACAGCCTGTTCAAAGAGGGGAGCCTGTTCAAAGAGAGACAGGAAAGGCAGCCAGAGGATAGCACCAAACAGATCAGTTATAGCAAACTACAGTGGTGACTATTCCAGAGCCAGCAGAGGCCTCGGGCTCATTTTTAAATCTCCAAGCCCAGTTCCAGCCGCTGCCAGGTTCACAGTTTGGTGTTGTTGTCATCGGAGCAGTCATCAACATTGCCATCAACCAATGTAGGGCTCCAGCCACCCGAGCCAAAGCTGCCGAAGCCATCGGAGCCACCGGAGCCAAAGCCTCCAATGTCATAAAAGGCTCCGAGGCTTTAAAACTTTAAAACTGCCGGTGCCGTTGGGGCTGGTGCTGTCCAAGCTGTTTAGCTGCTGAAGCTGTTAAAGCCGTTGGAATGTAAACTGCCACTCCCACTGCCGCCTTAGCAGGCTTAATGGCTCTTATCAAGATCGCTGATATGGATCTTGTAATTCTTCCGGCGGGGCTCTGTCTAGCTGGTATTGATCGAGTCCCCAGGATTTCCCTCGCTAGATTCTGGGTCGGGAGATGGAAATGGCCCCTGAAACCTCCCTCAGGACAAAAGACCAAGGATTCCCTCCTGCGGAGCTCTAGGTGCGATCGGCCATCTTGTCAGGCACGCCTGTGTATGATGAAGAGGGGGTGGGCCTGGGTCTTCCTCTGAATGCCCAGCTGGACTTTGCCCTTCCCCAGTTTCTTCCACAGCCACTGGAGCCACACTCCCACTCCCTGTCAGCTGCTCAACCTCCCCCTCGGAATGGATTCCAACAGGGGCATGACACATCTGATTCCAATCACATTTAAAGCATTTTCATATTATTATCCATTCATATATTTTCCATTATACTTCAAAGTGTCTCTCATAGTAAATTAGAACATCTCATATCATCAGCATCATTAGCAGGCAACATACATGTTGAATAAATCATTATTATCATTATTTTTTCCTCACCTTTAGTACAACACAAAATGGTATATTTAATGCATCACTTTAACCAGTGGACAAACCAGTTCCAAATCTGAACACTTGTTTGTTGACCATCCATTTTCTAATAGCCACTTCTGCTCAAAGTAGTTTAGTCTATCATGGGCAAGAGATCAGTGTATCAACAGCAATAGCGCTTAGACTTATATATCACTTTATAGTGCTTCACAGCTAGAAACCAGGAGCTCTGGAATTCTAGTTTCATCTTGTACGAAACCGTTTCTCAACCCAACCCACCACATGGGGTTGCTGTTGTGGGGGAAACGGAATAGAATAGAATAGAATAGAATTCTTTATTGGCCAAGTGTGATTGGACACACAAGGAATTTGTCTTGGTGCAAATGGTTTCAGTATACATAAAAGATACATTTGTCAAGAGTCAAGAGTCAAGAATCATAAGGTACAACACTTAATAATAGTCATAGGGTACAATAAGAAAGAAGAAGAAAAGAGTATTATGTATGCTCATTGCCTTGAGTTGTTTATAAAAATAATGAAGATAGGATAAAAATAAATCAATAAAAAAATCAATATGAAGTGGTAGGAAACGATAAAGGCTCCCACAGTTTGAAATCTGCCAGTACATTCTGATCAGAGTGGGAGATGGAATGACGAGTTTCTTGGAAACGAATTCAGCACAACTGTAGCATTTTGTATTTACATCCTGATCTAGTTAAATAGATAAAGTGCTATATCAAAACTTGAAGAGTTCAAAAATAGTCAACCGCTTTCTGAAATCCCAGTTTTCACAAAAATGCGTGAGCATTCAATAAAATTGCAAGATGTAAAAATCAGTCAAAGCAACCTCCTTTCTCCTTGGAGTTTTGTTTTTTTCCCAAAGGCAGAGTTATACAAAGTTCATAAATACAAGACTGGATTTGAATTGTTACTGTGCCTTCAAGTTAGTGTTGATTCTTAGTGACTGCCTGGACTAGTTCCTACAGGGTTCTTTGGCAAGATTTTTTGGAAGTGGTTTGCCATATTGTCTTCCAGCAGAGGTGGTATTCAGCAGGTTCTGACCAGTTCTGGAGAACCAGTAGTGGAAATTTTGAATAGTTTGGAGAACCGGCAAATACCACCTCTGACTGGCCTCGCCCCCATCTATTCTCTGCCTCCCAAATCCCAGCTAATCAGCTGGGTCTTTTTTTGTTGTCCTGCACAGTAGAACGGAGCTGGAAAGCAGGTTAGTGGGGTGGGGAGGGAATGGAGATTTTACAGGATCCTTCCCCTGCCACGTCTATCAAGCCACGCCCACAGAACCGGTAGTAAAAAAAATTGAATCCCACCACTGCTTCCTAGGACTGAGAAATTGTGACTGACCCAATTGGTTTATGTCTAAGATGGGACTAGAACACAGTTTCCTGATTTCTGAACTGCTGCCTTAACCATTTCACTAAACTGGTCTTGCTTACAATGCCAATTCATTAATAATTACATTTAAAACAAATGTGTAGATAGGCTTGTGTTCTAGATAGGAACAATGGGGAAGTACTATCCTGGTCACTACCTTAAAAGACTCTGCGAAGTCCAGGAAAATTCTCCCAGTGCAAGCAAGGTCCTCCATTGTTCTTCTGGCCAAGGCTTTAGAATTAGTTGTACCTTATGTTTAATATATTGTTTGTAGTACATCCTTCAATTAAATGAAAAAATATATTATGGCCACATATAAAATGACCTATGAAAACAGAACATTCAGACAATAATACGATACTTCATGCAAAGTAACAGAAGCAGGAGATTATCTAGTATAATTGGAGACAGTGAACAGTTTAGCTGATATATTCTCATTGTGTATTACTATATTCTACACAATGAAGCTACATTATAAGCAGTAGCAGACTGAGGTGGAATTCAGTTGATAGCCTGTGAAGATTAGCAAAATATGCATAATAAATATATTGTATACATCTTTTTCCCACCACAGGTTGGAATCCTTAATAAATTGATTAAATAAAATAAATCAATAAATTCCTATAAAATTCAAAGGCACAACAAAAAATTCTGACCGCCTGAGTCACTAGAGCTGGTACATCGTTATAAGAGGCTTTAGTAAATCTGTACAATAAATAGAAGATTTTAAATCAAACCTGAGCAAAACCTCTGAGATTATAAAGCAGCTCCAACTTGGTAAATTGTTAACTTGGTTGTTGACTCTGATTCAGACACCAGCATTTTGGAAGTTAATTTTTCAATGTTATTTTACCATTCAGTGTTCAGGATTCACTATTTGAGAAGCATTCTATCTTGATCATAGCCCACAGCCAACAAAATCTATGGAGAGCTGTTGTAAATTAGAAAGTAATATAGTAAAGATTAGGTTGAATACAATTTATCAAATATTTTAGTGAATCCAGGACTTACGGAGAATAATTAACTTTTAATCATAGATTAAATATATCACTATCCGCTATGCATTTGGGATCTAAAGTACTGTCCTCAAGTACTAATCAGTACTAATAGTACTGTTTTAGAGGAATACAATTAGACTATCTAAATAAGTATTAATGCAGTAACTTAGCTTCAAACAGCAGAAATAAAATTGTATCTTTTCATGACCAGTTGTAATGGAGCAGAAATGGTAGAATTAAGAAAACAAATAAAAGCAGAAAACTCAGAATAACCATGCCCTGCCTTTTTAAAAAAACTTGGGTGCTTACTGTCAGTATGAAAGACAATTCTATATACCTAAATTGGTCCTTATCAGTGGTGGGATTCAAATTTTTTTACTACCGGTTCTGTGGGCGTGGCCTGGTGGGCGTGGCAGAAGAAGGATATACTGCAAAATCTCCATTCCGTCCCCACCCCACTAACCTGCTTTCCAGCTCCGTTCTCCTGTGCAGTGCAACAAAAGACCCAGCCAATCAGCTGGGACTCGGGAGGCAGAGAATAGATGGGGGAGGGGGGAGAACCAATCAGAGGTGATATTTGCCGGTTCTCCAAACTAGTCAAAATTTTTGCTACCGGTTCTCCAGAATTGGTCAGAACCTGCTGAATACCACCTCTGATCCTTATCCCATATGTTTCGATTATTTGATTTGGGGATTTTAGCATGATAATCTTTGTTTTCTGAAAATTAATACTGCTCAGTACCGAGCAAAGAACTTGTGGTCTCTTAATGTTGATTGGAGTTATTTTAAATAAAATCACAGCATCATATTCATCAAGTAGGATTGGAAAACAACCATACCTGTCATCTTAGGAATCAGGATAAAAAATGTGCAAGGATCTGATTTATTAATTAAAGTTAAGGGTTTTTAATGTGAGCCTCTTCCTAGCATGTATAACGTTTTCATCTTTTTTCTCTGTCATCATGCCAAAAGTATAAATCCAGACTTTGGTTCAAGGCTAATTGAAAGCTCAATTCTTTCAGATTAAAAAAAATCATAGCAAGAGGTCCAAATAACTAGACCTGAACTGGATTTGATGAGCAAAAGCTTCCAACAATCTTTTTTTTTTTGGCACTTAAGAGGATGCTGCATCCATGTCTATGCATGCTCCATTTTCTTCCTCTAACTTATACAGATAAAACAGAACACTGCAGTCAACTGCATAGAATAAATGTAGTGAAAAAAATCCAGCAAAAATAATAAAGATACATTCTTCCCACCCACTGCCAAGTCTAAAAAGATTCTGGATAAGAAGCATTCACTAAATACTATATTTTGTATTGTTTTTGTATTGTTTAGATTTTGAATGAATTGAAACTCAAAGCAAACTTTCCTGTTTAGGGAAATTATATTAAGCACTTTGAATTTAATTATCTTTGACAATGTATGTGAAAGTTAAGGTTTTATACATGTCTGTCTTTCTATCTCACAACAGATTATCCAAATGTAAACTGATCAAAATTCTTCCTCATCTAAATCCTGGATATGCTCCAATTTGTCAAAGTCTTTCATAAGTGGCAAACAAAATATGGTTAGAACATTCTCCAACCAACACATGACTATTTAAATAGAAGCCATAGTATAATTCTTTGCATGTATATAGTTCCGTGCATCTAGCATGAAGGTAATATTTTATATGTACAAAATATATAAGATTATATATTTTTCAATGGGACAAGATGGCAAAAGGTGATGGGTGGCAGGGAGAAAGTAAAATTGATTAATTCATTCTTTGCATCTGTCTTGACACAAAAGGAAAAACAATCCAACCTATCAAAAAAGGTATGTAAAAGAAACATTATGAATAAAAGTAAAATAGGGGAAAAAAATTAGTAAGGGAATATCTATCCACTCTAGACAAGTCCAAATCACCAGGACCGGATGGATTATATCCCAGGGTTCTGAAGGAGCTGCCCGAAGTGATCTCAGAACCACTATAGCAGAGGTGGTATTCCGCAGGTTTTGGCCAGTTCTGGAGAACCGGTAGCGGAAATTTTGAGTAGTTTGGAGAACCGGAAAATACCACCTCTGACTGGAGATTTTACAGTATCCTTCCCCTGCCATGCCCATCAAACCACACCCACAGAACCAGTAGTGAAAATTTTTGAATTCCACCACTGAACTGTAACATATCTTTCAAAAATCCTGGAGCAACTACTACAGGACTGGGAAAGAACTGATATGTTTCCTATCTTCAAAAAAGAGGAGAAAAAAATGGATCCAGGGACCTACAGACCAATCAGCCTGACATCAATATCGGGAAATATACTGGAAAAGATGAACAAGCAACAGATCTGGAACACCTAGAAGCAAGCAAAGTTATAAGCAGAAGCCAACATGGGTTTGTCAAAAAACAGATCATGCCAAACAAATCTTATTGCATTCTTAGTCAAAGTGACTAAATCAATAGACTAGCAAAAGACTAGCTGTGAACATAGCTGTGAACAAAAAGATTAGCTGTGAACATAATATGCTTGAACTTCAGTAAGGCATTTCACAAAGTAGACCACAACCTACTATTTGCTAAGATAATGTGGGTTACATAGCATCACCTCCAGATGGATCATAACTAGCTGACCAATTGCTTTCAATGTGTAGTCCTCAATAGGATTAAATCGAGATGGAGGGAAGCATTCAGTGGTCCTGTCTTAAGCCCAGTACTCTTCAACACCTTCATAAATGACTTAGATGAGGGGATAGAAGGGAAACTCATCAAATTTACAAAGCACTCTAACCTGATGGAAACAGGTAATACTTTAAAAGGTGGGCTACAGAATCCACAAAGATCTCAACACACTTAAAACACTGGGCCCTATCCAACAAGTGCAATACAGTGATGGAAAAAGTAAGGTTTTACACTTAGGCAAGACAAATCAAATGCACAGTAACTGTGAGAAGAATATAAGAGTCCTAGTAGACAGCAACTTAACTATGAGCCAGCCATGTGCTGCAGCTGGAACCTAGGCTGCATTAACAGAGAAATAGATTCAAGATCATGTGAAGTGTTTGTGCCACTTTATAAGGCCCTGGTAAGATCACATTTGGAATATTGCATCCAGTTTTGGTTGACATGATACAAAAAAGATACTGGCTCTAGAAAGAATGCAGAGAAGAAGAAAAACAGTGATTAGGGGACTGGTTGCAGGAACTGGGTATGTCTAGTCTAATGAAGAGATGGACTTGGGGTGACATGATAGCAGTGTTCCACCATTTGAGGAGTTGCCACAAAGAAGGGAAGGGCCACTTATTTTGCAAAGCACCAGAAGGCAAGACAAGAAACAATGGATGGAAACTGTACAAAGAGAAAACCAATATGGAACTAAGGAGAAATTTCTTGACAGTGAGAACAATTAATCAGTCTGAATTGGCATAGTCTTCTGCTTGAGCAATGGATTGAACTAGATTTCCAAAGTTCCTTCCATCTCTATTATTCTGTTATTTTTATTTTATTTTATTTTTTATGGTTGCCATCTCGTCATGTGACTCTTGGTAGAACAAAATTAAATGAATTTAACTTTCATGATCTTAACTTAGATGCCAAAAGAAATGATTGACTCCCAATCAAAATCCTGAGCTATTGCAATGAGAAGCACTCAGGGGGTTAAATATATATATAACAGCAACTTTCCAATTAGATGCAGGCTAAAATGAAATCCCTGGGCAGAGCTTGATAATTTTAATTATGAGTACTAGATTCAAAGGCTATAAGTGGCTCCTGGATTGTTTCCTGCTTTCCTTGTTGTTATCATAGCCATGGGATTCTAAAAATGTTGCTATTTTTCCATTCTGCTAATTTGTTTGTAATTAAATTGCTTGCTTCAAGCTGGTTACCTCCTCTGATGCAGAATGCACAAAGCGAGATAAATATGCAGACTGATCACTACTGAAATTTTATACTACCAGGGAAAAGTCTTCAGTGCCCTCATTAGACTAATATTAATTGAGAATTAGTATAGAACAATGGTTAGGGTTCTGAGACACAAACTAGAAACTTCTGTCTCATATTTCACTTTGCAATGAACATTCTATAAAAGCCCTAAGTCACTAAGGTTCAACTACCCAGGTGTAAAAGAAGATAATAATGCATAATTGCTTGCATAGTTGTTGAAGCACAGTATGGATTTGTTTTGAACGAATTTTGGAATAACTTCCACTATGTAAAAGTATTTAGAGAAAAATGACGAGCCCTTCAAATATGCCTTTGATGTAACTATTTCCACACTCATTCTGTAAATTGGCATTAATGGATGAATTATTGTATCGTGATCTGGATTTGGTATTACCAAAGAAAACTTTTTCTCCTGTAACAGAATACAGTGTAGATGGAGCTCTGTACATTCAGAGCAGACAATATTAAATTTATATTTTGAATTTAGATGACAAATTCAGACTGTATAGATTACCATTTTCCAATCATATAATTTCTATTTTACAAACCTATGCTACTCTTTGTATTCAAAACATCACATTCAAAGTGATCTGCTTTGTGAATTGCTGTGTCATGAGTTGAATCTTCTACAATGTTCACAATATACTGTTCCATTACTGACTTACTACATCACGATTATGTTTTAATTCTATTGTCCTAGACAATACAGCAAAAGCCTTATAATTCTATTTCCCATTTTTAATTTCTTGAGGTCAGCCAGGCAGAAAGAAAATGTACTTTCCACACATAACAATATGGTATAGACTTTTGCATGAAATAGAAAAAAAAGAACTTATGATTTATGGTTTTGATGATTAGAGACAGAATAGATTATTAAAAAAAGAGAGAATTATGTTGTAATCATACAGTAAGAGGTACATTTATAACTGTACTTATAGCTGCTGTAAAGAACATTGGAAGTTGCTTCTGTCAACTTGTAAAGCATTCCTATGCAGGTTTCCAAGTTGCCATATGAAAGAGTGGGGAGAAAACCCCTGAAAGAGCATGCGGCAAATGAACATTCCAAGCTTATCTCACAGAGATTGTAACTGAGGCAACCTGGTATTCTCTGTGCAAAAATCCTCTATTGGAGAATGTGATTGATGACACCTCCCATGAATGTATTCCGTTGGACAATCTGAATTATGAAACACCCAGAGGGGTGGGAGGAAACAGGGTCATAGGTGATTGTAAATTAGTATCTCAGAGTTGGCTTTATACAGATCATGCCAGTATGTCGCTCCTAATAAATTCTTTGAAGCTTTTTGAAGTTTGGCTTGAGGCTCATGATTTAATTAGGGTGATCACTGGAATTCTGACAGTTTCTTTATAACTGTTTTCTGTTTTTCTTTCTATGTTTTCCTTTCTTCGCCTTTTAACTTTCTTTTGGATTGCTTTCTACTTTTCTTTTTCTTACTTTATATTAGTTTGTATTAGTTTTCATTTTCCTTTTTAAAAAATCATATATATCTATATGGTAGCCTTTCAAAGAGATGCTTTTGTGGTTTTCATCTGTGGACATAAAGATGGCTCTGGAGTCCCAGTCTGGCAGTGCAGAATCTAGCACAATAGTGATGTTGGAAGTCCATTGTTGTTATATGTGTGGATGTTATCCTGTAACACCACTCATGGTGTCCTATCAGTTTCTGGCAGTGTCTGTCTTCAAACCTGGTGAGGGCTTCATAACACAGAGCTTGCTAGGTTTTTTTTTTAAAATTACATTTATATGCCGCCCTTCTCTGAAGACTCAGGGCAGCTTACAATTTTTTGGGATACAACCCAGTGTGCTCAGCAATAGCCTTCATTCCATTGTATATGCCTGCTTATTACTAAGTGGCATTTTTACAAAGTCAGCTTATTGCTCCCAACAATTTTGGGTCCTCAATTTACCTACCTCGAGAGGATGGAAGGCTGAGTCAACCTTGAGCCTGGTGGGATTCGAGCCTACAGCAGTTGTAGGCAGCTGGAACTTAAGTACAGGCAATTAACAGCCTGAGCCACCAAGGCCCTTGACAGCAGCTGCAGCTTCTGAATGTCACAGTGGTACAGGGTTAATTTCATAACACTTTTGCACTGCTTGTATGGTTGATCTCCAGGTCTCTTTCCAGACTCCATATGCTATAGAGCAACCGACAAGGCATATAGTAGTCATTCAGTCTGAGGACATGTCCCACTCATCACATTTGGACTTTGATAAGGAAAGACTCAATGCAGGTGGACTATGCATGATCCAAGACCTCCTGGTTGGAAACACATTCTTGTGTAAGAACACTGAGGTAGAGCAGGGGGCATGCATGTGAAACTTCTCCAGTTGTTTGATGGCTTCAGTAGAAAATCCAGGACACATACCCACATAAGAGAAAAGAGATAACCACAACCCTCTTGATTTTCAGTTTTCTGCAGATATGGATATTGTGTTGATTAAGCACTCTAGTATGCTGGCACTCTACTGCCTGGCTGGCTTTGCTGAACATGGAGCCAATATGATAAAAATGAGGACTTGAAGAAAATCCAGAAGGCAGGATCTACAGACATTTGTGTTTTCATTCAGTCTTCCATATAAAGCAGAAATCATCCAGATTTTTGCAAGGTATTTTTGATGGAAAGAAAAACTGTATATATAAACCAGGTGTGTCAAGCTTGCAGAGTCATGTTGTCATCATGTGATGTATCGCAACTATTTTCCCTTCGCTAAACTGGGGTGGGGTGGCCAGCGTGTGATGTGTCCAGCCCATAGGCCACGAGTTTGACACCCCTGATGTAAACTATAGAATACATATAGGTCAGGAACAGCAAGGAAAAAAAAATCTATGGGAAACAGCAGACCAGAAAATGGAAATCAACATTTGACCTAGTGATTCATTTATAGGGCAATTAAATATAATCATGTTATAATCATGGTGTTTTACTGTATTTCCATACCAATACTAGCTTTGTGTAGAAATCAAAAGATACAAGATTATTAAAACAGTTAATCTTCATTTAGTCCTTCATATTAGAGTCTCAAAGTTTTTCTTGGAGTGTATATATTGAAGGTATCAAGATTAGGTTCTTCATAAAAAGCAAAATCCTATAAAACCATTAAAATTAATTATTGTTGAGTCTATCATCTGCACCTCTATAACTGTCTGGTTTGGTTCTGCAACCCAACAGGACAGACACAGACTCAGAGAGTAATTAGGACTGCAGAAAAACAATTACTACCAACCTGCCTTCAATCGAGGACCTGTATACTGCAGAAGTCAAAAAAGGGCTGTGAAAATATTTACAGACCCCTCACATCCCGGACATAAACTGTTTCAACTCCTTCCCTCAGAACGATGCTATAGAGCACTGCACACCAGAACAACTAGACACAAGAACAGTTTTTTCCCCAAAAGCCATCACTCTGCTAAACAAGTAATTCCCTCAATACTGTCCAACTATTTACAAAATCTGCACTACTATTACTATTAATCTTCTCATTACTCCTTATCCCATCCCTTCCCACTTGTGTCTGTATGACAGTAACTTTGTCGCTTGTTGCTTGTATCCTTACAATTTATATTGACTGTTTCCTAGTATGATTTGATTGCTTATTTGTACCCAATGACTATCATTAAGTGTTGTACCTGATGATTCTTGATGAATGTATCTTTTCTTTTATGTATACTGAGAGTATTTGCACCAAGACAAATTCCTTGTGTGTCCAACCACACTTGGCCAATAAAGAATTCTATTCTATTCTAAAAAAAAGCCATCTATAAAATTATCTCGATGAGTGTACAATAAGTGTCTGAATTTCTTTCACTTAAGAAACATATAGTATGGGTTTGCAATCACTCAGTTTTAGCGATGTCTATATTCAAAACAAGGGATATCTTCTATGCTTGGAAGAAACCTAGCTATAATCCATCTGTACTTGTGGCATACCATTATCTCACCACAATCTTTGCCTGTGTCAATCAGCATAGTTTTGATGACTTCAATGGATGTATGCCCACTGCAACAAACAGAAGACCTTACCTAATTTGTTTCCTTGGCAAAACATATTTACTGTGCTATTTAAATAGAATGAATGGTTTTGTTTTTATACAGTGAAAATAAATTCAAAATTTATGGCATGAGTTATGACATAATGAGTCATAAAATTATGGCAAGAACAAGCAAAGCAAAAGGATTGGACCATCTGTTCTGCAGGATGAATTGGCTACAATCCATATTGCTATCCTCAACAGGGAACTTTTGTTTGAACCCCAGATTCACACAGTCAAACCTAACTAAAAGTAAAAGGTGAGCATAATATCAAACAGTTGCCAAGATATTTTCTGATACATTTGAAAAGCTAAAAGTAACTTAAGCTTTCAATCAAAAACATAAAGAAATGCATTTTGCCTTTATTTCTATTTACCCTATTGATTACAATCCAGGTTAAGGGCCATTAAAAAATCTGATCGAATTAATTCTTCATCTGTTTCATCTTCCAGTG
Source organism: Naja naja (assembly GCA_009733165.1). Classification (NCBI taxonomy): domain Eukaryota; kingdom Metazoa; phylum Chordata; class Lepidosauria; order Squamata; family Elapidae; genus Naja; species Naja naja. The sequence goes on from CM019151.1 coordinate 73,164,523, forward strand.
CCTATAAAATGTAAAACATTGGATGCATTCCCAAAGTTGCACAGTCTTTTAACTATCCCATTCAGGTAAACTCATAAAAGAGCCTTTCTGGAACATCAGAATTTCAGAATGGACACTTCTGTCCATTCAATATAAATACAATATAGGTACAATATAGGTATTTGTACAGCTTTCTTGCACACGTATGGTTGAAGTATATTCAGGGTTGTTTGTTTACTTTCTTGATTTTAAAGCACAGACAAGCTCTTCGCATGACAGGTATTATATGAATAGCATTAATACATATAAATATCTAAATGAAGGAAGGTTTCCTCTTTCTTTTCCCTCTCTCTCTCTCTTTCTCATGCATACACACACACACACACACACACACACACACACACACACACACCAGAGGTGGTATTCAGCCAGTTTTGACAGTTTCTGGAGAGCCAGTAGTGGGCATATTGAGTAGTTTGGGCAACCGGCAAATACCACCTCTGACTGGCCCCACCCCCATCTACTCTCTGCCTCCTGAGTCCCAGCTGATTGGCTGGGTCTTCTTTTGTTGTCCTGCACAGGAGAATGGAGCTGAAAAACAGGTTAGTGGGGTGGGGAGGGAATGGGATTTTGCAGTAACCTTCCCCCAGGAGTGGGGTGGGAATGGAGATTTTACAGTATCCTTCCTCTGCCATGCCCCCCAAGCCATGCCATACCCACTAAGCCATACCCACTGAACTGGTAGTAAAAAAAATGAATCCCACCAGTCACAAATACACACACATGCATATAGTCTCTGCCTTAGCCTATTATATTTTAATGTTTTATTAAAAATTAATAAAATTATTTGAAAAAGTAGACATAAAGTTCCTAAAGTTATCAGTCATTTTGAGAACTGATTGCAGATTAGCCCTATTACAGAAATTGCATGAAGCAATACAGGTGTGTCTTTAATTAATTGTAATTAATTGTACTTTAATTTAGTCACATTTGCAAACAAGTGTCAATATAATTTGTTTTTAAAAAACTATAAATTTTGCATTAGAAATATATAACATTATAACATATATAACATTGACATTAACCAGATTACAAAACAAATCTACTTCTATACCGGTTATAAAATTTTATCATCCTTCACTTTTTGATTTTAGTAAGTGTTTTATTTTCCTTAAATAATAGGGATCCACTCTTATTATATGATTGTGACATTCATTGACTTTAATTTGGATATGACTTCCAAAGAGGCTTGAGTTTCCTGAAGCAGGTTCCTTTTTTTTATAGATAGTCCTCATCTTATGTCATTCAGTGACTATTGAAAGTTATGGCAGCATGGCGTTCTTGTCGACGACGGATCAGAGACCATGATTGTGTGTCTCTCAGCCTTTTGTGTTGTAACGACCTGGGTAATGGGCTGTGTGATGACCTTCTGAGTTCTATTGTTGTGACACCCAGGGCGTCACAACAATAGAGGCATCAAAAGGTCATCACAACCAATCGTTAACCAGCCAACTCAGCCACACAGGGTGTCAGGAAAAAGCCATCCAATCTGCATACATCAACTCCACAAACCAATCAAGTAACAACAACACAGCCAACTCTAGAGTTTAAAAGGAAAACAGCCACGATCACACACTTCTCCCACGAGAACGAAGCTGAAGACACCAGCCTGAAGATGACGGATGAGATTTCGTCGAAACGTTGCCAAGGTATTCTCAATCTTACACGGACAAGACCGAATACACCAAGACCTACATACCATATATATATATATATATATATATATATATTTGTTTTTAGATTTTCACGGGTAAAGGTATGTAGGTCTTGGTGTATTAGTCTTGTCCGTGTAGATTGAGAAACCTGCTGTTTAACGTTCTCATCCATCCATCTTCAGCTTCGTTCCTCCTGGGAGAACGAACTGAAGACACCAGCCTGAAGATGACGGATGAGATTTCGTAAACGTTGCCAAGGTATTCTCAATCTTACACGGGACAAGACCCGAATACACCAAGACCTACATATATATATATATATATATAACTGTATATGAATTATGCTGTGTATGAACCCTTATATTGGAGTAATAAAACAGGGGAATGGGAATGTATTAAAATATATAGACAAAGTTTGGATAAGTGGTAAGGAAGAAAAAATATGGTTATTAATGATTATAAGAAAAGTGAAATGTATTAAAATATATAAATTTTGGCTAAGTAGACAAGGAAAAAATATGATTAATAATGATTAAAAGAAAAGTCAAGATGAAATGATATATATTAGGAAGTCATTCCAGCGATTCTAGGGGGGGATACCTTAAAATATACATGTTTTAAAATATACAGTTGATTATTTAAAGTTAATATGCTTAAAGTTGGGGAATGAATTATTAAATTAGATAGATTGAGGAGATATACCATGTGGATCCTAAATGTATTGGTTTTGTTTTATTCTTGCTTTTTTATATTGTTTATTATATAATTGGCTTAGGGAAAATTAAGGACAAGAATGATGTGTAATGTTAAATAAAATAGATAGTAAGCTAAAAATGGAAATAATAGGGGATAAGGAACTGGGAATCTATATTTGGATGAAATGATATTGATATTGAATTAATGAATTGAAATATAAAATGGAAATTTATTTAAAGATAAGTGAAATGGATAATGATATGAGATGATAATGAGATGAGATGATAATGATATGAGATAATGATATGAGATGATATTATTGGTGGAAATGAAAGTATGATTATGTATAAGTGTTATAATCTGGAACCACATTGCTCACGTAAAGAGATGTGTAAAAATTAAAAAATTAAAAAAAATTGGAAGGGAAATTCTCCCTGCTAAAGCAAAAAAGAAAAAGAAAGTAAGTTATGGCAGCACTAAAAAAGGTTTTTCAACGAATCCTCAATATCACAGTGTCCCCACAGTGATCAAAATCTAGACACACAGATTGTGATTACGATGTTTCACAATATTAGCTTCATCATGTAATTGCCATTTGTAACTTTTCCTCCTGATTTCCCACAATGAAATTCAGTGGGGAAGCCAGAGGTTAATACTTGGCTTCCAGCAACAATTAGGACTAAAATTGCTATTGTTAAGTGATGCAGTTGTAAAATGTTGTGTCACTTAATCAGTGGTGCGATTCAAAAATTTTTACTACCGGTTCTGTGGGCATGGCTTGGTGGGCATGGCATGGCTTGGCGGGCATGGCAGGGAAAGAATACTGCAAAATCACCATTCCCACCCCACTCCAGGGGACAGTTACTGCAAATCCCATTCCCTCCCCACCCCACTAACCTGCTTTCCAGCTCCGTTCTCCTGTGCAGCGCAACAAAAGAAGACCTAGCCAATCAGCTTGGGACTTGGGAGGCAGAGAATAGATGGGGGTGGGGCCAGTCAGAAGTGGTATTTGCCAGTTCTCTGAACTACTCAACATTTCCACTACTTGTTCTCCAGAACTGGTCAGAACCTGCTGAATACCACCTCTACACATAACCCATCACTTAGTCTTGGAATGCCAAGGAACTCATACACCACAGTATTTCCCACTCACCTTCTATAGTGTGAGTCTTCCCACAGCACTCCGCCATCCTCCCACAGCCCCTGTTGGCCCTCCTGAGACCTTTACTGGTCCTTTGTGATTTCTACCAACATGCCCACATTCCCAATTGTACCCTAAGCTCCTTACTTGGGACTCCAACCTTTTCCCTCTTAATGACCCTCACACCCTGGGATTATGATGACAACTTGATCTGCCAGCATTATGACTGCTAAATTATATGACCATGTGACATTGCACTGTCAATTAGGAATGGCAGTTTCAGTTCCAATAGCCATTGGAACTTGAAGTCTACCTATATTTAATGAAGCAACTCACAACTCAAACGGTTCCATCAAAAAGCATTTTAAAATATCCCAATGTGCTGAAAACAATAAAGGTCTTACGAAACTAAATAGAGAAATTGGTAACAGTTTTAATCCATTTCCCTCAAGCAATATTGTCATCACTCTCAAGATAAACCTATTTGCTTATATGCATTCTGCATTGCAGTTGAACTGGATAACCTGTACAAATTTGTGGATAGGGGAAAAACTGTTTTGAAATGCTGATCACGTTTTATTTTGTGATTCCCAACACAACATGTGGCCTTTTAAAACTAGGATTGCTAGTACTTTTCCTCATTCACTATATGAAGATCAGATGTAGTACTTTTTGTGTCACTTTTGCCTTTCTAAAGATGAAAGTCACAGTTGGACAAGTTAAAAATTAGTAAAACTGTTCTCTATTTCCAAATTATTTCCTACATTTCACAGAAATTACATACCAAGGAAAGATAGTATGAGATAATTTATCTTGGTTTTTTTCAGTTGATCAAAACACAAAGGGCAGTCTAAAGATTTCAGAGTAATGGAGCTATATAACTTTATAGATTTAGATTTCCCTCCCTCTCCCTTCCTCTCTCTCTCTCTCTTTGTCTCTCTTTCGTTCTCTTCCTCCCTCCTCTCCTCTCTCTCTCACACACATTCCTTGACAGAATTCCTAAGCACCCTGAGAATGAGGAAGGTAAAAGAGATTCAATTTTTCATATTTAGCAAAAATTCTACCAAGCTAACAGATTCGTTTTCTTACTCGTCTTTACCGTTTCCTTATAATGTTATTGTCAGGATTCCTGCAATCACCCTGCTGCCTGTCTGTGTTCTTTGATAAATTGCATTAAAAATGATACATTTTCAGTTCTATACTCTTTTTGGCATATGCGGTTTGTTTAACAGTTGGTGCAAATCATGTGCTTTCTCAGCCCACACCATGGCATTGTCTGCATACACAGTCATGTCTCCAATCAACACATCTCTAATGTAGACACATTTTTATATGTTTAGGAATAAACAATTAAGAAGATATTCCATACTGCATTTCCTAAATGGCTCCCACAGATCCCAGGAACAACATCAAAGGTCTCTGTCCAAAAAAGTGCAACGCACAGCTAAGATACTGAAGAAACTTAAGACTGACAGGCCCCTCATAGAGGACCTGAGATTGACAAGGACAGGGACCACCCATTAAAGTGAAAAGGGAATTTGTTCATTTTTCATCTCTGCAACCAACATGTTCAATTCCACATTTCATATTTAAATGAAAAATCCATAATTCATTTGACCACAGATTCTATCTAAATAAAACAAAAATAAACTAAAATTTCATTTATACATTTTTCAAAGACCTGCTAAAGAATATCTTCCTTCTGTAGACTCAGCACACTACAAAGCCACAATGCCTGTTTTTATTCATTGGCACCATACATACAGTACATGTCCTTTCACTACCACTACTACACAACTTGTCAGGCCACTTCACAAATAAATCTCCAATAGTTTTGTTTTCATTATTTTTTACTTTTTCCTCTGTAGAACAGAAGAAAAAAACATTCTGATAATCAACAACATTAAAAAGTCACACAGTTATCTACAAGCAAACCATCTCAATATGTTAATAGTTCTCTTGTTACATCATCGGCCTATGCAGTTTACTGTGGTTATATCACAGAATTTATTATATAGCCCTGGTGGTACAGTGGTTAGAATGCAGGATTGCAGTAATTCTGCTGACTGCCAACTGTCAGCAGTTCAACAATTCGAATCTCACTCAAGGTTGACTTACCCTTCCATTCTTCTGAATTCAATAAAATGAGGATCCAGATTGTTGGGGCAATATGCTGACTCTAAAACCACTTAGAGAGGGCTGTAAAGCACTGTGAAGCAGTATATAAGTCTAAATGCTATTGCTATTTCCATTGTATTCATTTTTTTTCTTGTGCACTAATATTTATTTTATTTATTTATTTATTTCTATGCCGCCCTATCTCCCGAAGGACTCAGGATGGCTCACAACGATAAAAAATACAATACAAATATTAAAAAACAATTAAACCAAAATCCCAATAAACCAATTAAAATTAATAAACTACCTCTAAAACCCCATCCCTCCATCAGTCCAGGTCGGCAAGCTGAAAAAGCCAAGTTTTCAGGCCACGATGGAAGGATTGAAGGTCAGGGGCCACCTGAAGCTCCAGAGGCAGCTGATTCCACAGGGTGGGTGCTCCCACCGAGAAGGCCCTACCCTTGGGGGTCGCCAGCCAACATTGTCTGGCCGACGGCACCCCAGGAGGCCCTGTCTGTGGGAGCGCATGAGAAGTTGGGAAGTCGTTGCCGGCAGCAGAGTTTCCCGCAAATACCCCGGTCCTAAGCCATGTAGGGCTTTATAGGTAAGTACCAGCACCTTGAATCTCACCCACAGGGCAACCGGCAACCAGTGCAGCTCACGCAGGAGGGGTGTAACATGGGAATATCGGGACACTCCCATCACAATATACCATTTATACCATTTATGTCAACGCTAGTCTCCCATATATGACTAACATTATCATATAAATCTATAAAATATTCATTTCAACATTCTTCCCTCAGTTGTAACTAAAACAATTTCACTGTTTTATTTTTTATTCTTTCAAGTCTGCTGGAACTGTTTAGCCATTTTCTATGCTACAAAATATTTTTCTTTAAAAATGTTCCAACATTCTAATCTTACCCATTACTACATCTCTAAAACTATATTTATTCTTTTTATACAAATTATATATTACCATTATCTCATATTTTCTTTTTGTAATAATCATTCCTTTATATACATTATTTTCATACACAGACTCTTCCACTTCATCATCATGCTGAACACTAAATATTTAGCAAAACTCCACTCAGTTTTATTGCAGAGTATGTTTTTACACTTCATCTTATTTATACTAATTTATTTAGCATCTGTTCTAGAACATATTCCCTTATTTAAATTCAATTCTGATTTGTTCCTCTTGCTATCTGCCAACTGCCATCCCCTTTCCTTCTGGATTATCCATCCTGTTGTAGCCTAAGTTTATTTTACTTTCTTAGCAAACCAATTTGTTCTATTCTTTATCAATGCCATTTTCCATCCTAGCTTATCCATGTATATCTTTCTATTCCATTGATCATATATAATAATTGTATTATTTATCTTCTAATAGTCCCATAATTAGAACACAGAATAACAGATTTGGAAAGGACTTTCAAGATCTTCTAATCCAATCCCCTGTTGAGGCAGGAGACCTTATATCAGTGGTGGCTAACCTTTTCCGCTTCTATGCCGATAATTGCATGTGTGCTTGCGTGCATGCTAGCTGCCAGCACCCAGAAGACAAACGTGCTGGGGAGCCCTGCATGCGTGCACATGCCCTCACATGCCATGCATCTGTGCATGCACGTGATTCCCCCTTGCACACTGCATGCATGTGCCTGCGGCACGATTCCCTCTCCTGCATGCCCGCGCGCCAGCATGCATGATTCCCCCTCACATACCATGCTCTTTGTGCATGCGTGCATGATTCCCCTTGTGCACCATACATCTTGTTCATGCACTCATGTCTCCCACACACCCCTCCACCCCTCATGCACACCAGATATCCAACAATCAGCACAGTGGGGCTCTTCCGGACAACCTCTTGCGTTAAGGAAATGGCTATGCCACCCTATATAATTTAAGAAGAGATTGGACAAATGGTTAAAACTTCCAGTGTTGGAGCACTCACAATTTCTGAAGGCTGTTCTACCAGTTAATTGTTCTTTAGGGAAAAAATTTCCTTGGTTCTAGGTTAATTCTCTCCTTCTATGGTTTCCATCCATTGTTGCTTATCCTGCCTTCACGTTTTGGAAAATTGGTTGATCCCCTCTTCTTTATGGTAGCCTTTTTATATTTTGGTGATCAAAACTGGATTCAGTATTCCAACTGTAGACTTACTAAGGCTTTCTAAAATATTATAAAGTAATACTGCATCATCTTGATTTTATCCTCTATTCACCTGAAAGATTCTACCAATCTCTCAAGATTGCTTCTGCAACATCTTTTCTCCTTTTTAACTCTTGAAGTTTGTCATTGTTGGGGATTTTGTTAACCATCAAATAACTTGTCAGAAAATAGATCTTTCTGTTGTTGCTATGCACTTTACAATCTGTCTGGATTTGGGGTAAAATCAAATCCACCAATGACAGGGTGGCACCACATACCCTGTACTGGCATCACAAGCCACGCCCCCTTAGTATAAAAGGGGCAGCCTAACTGCCATTTTACCTCAGAGAGGTTAGAGGCCTAAACAGAGGTCGGAGGCCTAAACAGTTCTCTGTGGGGAGATACAGAGGTCTAAATTCAGGAAGAAGAAGAAAGAGATCTCAAGCCCCCAGAGAGAGAGGCTTCAGGAGAGAGGGAAAGGTCAAAAGCGAGGTCTACAGTTCCTCAAGAGGTCTGTGTTTCTCAGCGGCAGGTTTCTGCTGTACCTGCTCTATTCTGTTCTCTGTTGTATTAGAATACTAAGCTGCTTGTAAAATAAACATTGGTTTGAAAACAAACTGGGCTCAGCATCTTTATACAATTTAAATATATAGACAGAGTTTAAAAGATCCTCAAACATTAATCAGTCATAGGTCTGATTAATAAAAATATTAACATAACTGCTCTGGAAACAACTCTCTGGTGCTTTCCTCTTTTAATCACCATTGTTGCCTGTTCTCTGGCCTTCAGTAGTTACACCCGGAATACTGCTAGCTACTATTTTTATTTTTATCTCCTGCCCCTTCTTCTGACTTTGTTCACCCTTGACCCATAGCATGTTATTTCTGAGCTTCTTGCTTCTCCATGACTCTAGTTCACATTTCTACTAGTGCCCAGATTGTCTCCCAATCCTGTATTATTCTCCCAGTCGGGCATTATTGATCTGGGTGGCACATTGGTCTTGTCCCTCTGACTCTTAAAAATTTTGGATGCCTAACTTTCTTATCCTATTCCTTATTCTTTTTCTTCCTTTTTCTGACCAGCAGAATTGTTAGCAGAATTCCCATTGCGTGGGATTCAGCAGGTTCTGACTAGTTCTGGAAAACCAGTAGAGGAAATTTTGAATAGTTTGGAGAAGCGGCAAATACCACTTCTGACTGGCCCTGCCCCATCTATTCTCTGCGTCCCAAGCCCCAGGAGAACGGAGCTGGAAAGCAGGTTAGTGGAGTGGGGAGGGAATGAAGATTTTACAGTATCCTCCTGTCGTGCCCACCAAGCCACACCATGCCACACCCACCAACCCATGCCACACCCACCAACCCATGCCCACAGAACCAGTAGTAAAAATTTTTGAATCGCATCACTGGTGGGATATAACAATTTTTAGCTTCTGATCGCTATTGAATTGCTTTAGTTGTTTTATATGTGTGTGTTTTTCTCTTTTATTTGTTTATTGTTTTTGGCACATTAACAAAGTCACATTGTTTAAGAGGAGGCATAAATGCTTTAAATAAATAAACATTCCGATTTGAGAGGTTTCCTTTCTATCAGTTGTAAATTTTAGGCTGTACTCCATCACAAACTGCATTCCATCTTCATTTCTTAACATTCCGAAATATGTCATATTAGCTGTTTTATCTGTATTCTTAAAATAAAACCATAGTTTTAATTACATTTTATGTTATTTGACTTGAGGATTATTGTCAGAGGAAAACTGCAATAAATAAAAAAAATATATAAAATTATGATAACATGAAAGTATTCACCAGAGCAGTTTAAACTGGAAAACTTTAAAAAGTCTTTCATCATATATACTTCAGGTTTTAAACAACTGTTTCATCACTGTCTGGTGACAAAATTTTACTGGATTAGTAGATAATGCAGTCTTTTCCAAATTATATATTTCAAGGTAATGAAGCTAAAATAGACTTTGTTTACACTCAATCACTTTAAGATACAAGGGATGATTCTCATTATTTTCCACCTTTAGCATTTTTCCCTGTCAGTACTAACAAAGAATTGATAATGCAGTAATCTTAATAATTAATGTCTTGTTGACTTGATGAGTGTTTCAAATGTTGTCTTGCATACAGCAATGCTGGCAAACTTTTGAATAAAAGGAACAGTTAATGCTATTTATTCTACTTCAGACAATGTAAATTCACAGGCAGACTGATAAAATGTCTAAGTAACTCTTGAGAGTATTTCCACATATAAAGGTTACAAAATATAACCTTCAACAATTAAACCTAACATGTGATTGAATTAGAGCTTTCTTCATTCCTAAATTGGAAGTTTGTCTTAGAATCACTGGATGATCTTTCTGTTAAATTGTCCTGTAATTCAATGGCATACTTCCAATTAAGGACT
>CM019151.1:73175737-73264243 GCA_009733165.1 Naja naja
ATTCCATTGTATATGCTGCTTATTACTGTGGCATTTTTACAAAGTCAGCTTATTGCTCCCAACAATTTTGGTCCCCCCTCAATTTACCTACCTCGAGAGGATGGAAGGCTGAGTCAACCTTGAGCCTGGTGGGATCGAGCCTACAGCAGTTGTAGGCAGCTGAACTTAAGTACAGGCAATTAACAGCCTGAGCCACCAAGGCCCCTTGACAGCAGCTGCAGCTTCTGAATGTCACAGTGGTACAGGGTTAATTTCATAACACTTTTGCACTGCTTTATGGTTGATCTCCAGGTCTCTTTCCAGACTCCATATGCTATAGAGCAACCGACAAGGCATATAGTAGTCATTCAGTCTGAGGACATGTCCCACTCATCACATTTGGACTTTGATAAGGAAAGACTCAATGCAGGTGGACTATGCATGATCCAAGACCTCCTGGTTGGAAACACATTCTTGTGTAAGAACACTGAGGTAGAGCAGGGGCATGCATGTGAAACTTCTCCAGTTGTTTGATGGCTTCAGTAGAAAATCCAGGACACATACCCACATAAGAGAAAAGAGATAACCACAACCCTCTTGATTTTCAGTTTTCTGCAGATATGGATATTGTGTTGATTAAGCACTCTAGTATGCTGGCACTCTACTGCCTGGCTGGCTTTGCTGAACATGGAGCCAATATGATAAAAATGAGGACTTGAAGAAAATCCAGAAGGCAGGATCTACAGACATTTGTGTTTTCATTCAGTCTTCCATATAAAGCAGAAATCATCCAGATTTTTGCAAGGTATTTTTGATGGAAAGAAAAACTGTATATATAAACCAGGTGTGTCAAGCTTGCAGAGTCATGTTGTCATCATGTGATGTATCGCAACTATTTTCCCCTTCGCTAAACTGGGGGTGGGGGTGGCCAGCGTGTGATGTGTCCAGCCCATAGGCCACGAGTTTGACACCCCTGATGTAAACTATAGAATACATATAGGTCAGGAACAGCAAGGAAAAAAAAATCTATGGGAAACAGCAGACCAGAAAATGGAAATCAACATTTGACCTAGTGATTCATTTATAGGGCAATTAAATATAATCATGTTATAATCATGGTGTTTTACTGTATTTCCATACCAATACTAGCTTTGTGTAGAAATCAAAAGATACAAGATTATTAAAACAGTTAATCTTCATTTAGTCCTTCATATTAGAGTCTCAAAGTTTTTCTTGGAGTGTATATATTGAAGGTATCAAGATTAGGTTCTTCATAAAAAGCAAAATCCTATAAAACCATTAAAATTAATTATTGTTGAGTCTATCATCTGCACCTCTATAACTGTCTGGTTTGGTTCTGCAACCCAACAGGACAGACACAGACTCCAGAGAGTAATTAGGACTGCAGAAAAAACAATTACTACCAACCTGCCTTCAATCGAGGACCTGTATACTGCAGAAGTCAAAAAGGGCTGTGAAAATATTTACAGACCCTCACATCCCGGACATAAACTGTTTCAACTCCTTCCCTCAGAACGATGCTATAGAGCACTGCACACCAGAACAACTAGACACAAGAACAGTTTTTTCCCCAAAAGCCATCACTCTGCTAAACAAGTAATTCCCTCAATACTGTCCAACTATTTACAAAATCTGCACTACTATTACTATTAATCTTCTCATTACTCCTTATCGCCCATCCCTTCCCACTTGTGTCTGTATGACAGTAACTTTGTCGCTTGTTGCTTGTATCCTTACAATTTATATTGACTGTTTCCTAGTATGATTTGATTGCTTATTTGTACCCAATGACTATCATTAAGTGTTGTACCTGATGATTCTTGATGAATGTATCTTTTCTTTTATGTATACTGAGAGTATTTGCACCAAGACAAATTCCTTGTGTGTCCAACCACACTTGGCCAATAAAGAATTCTATTCTATTCTAAAAAAAAAGCCATCTATAAAATTATCTCGATGAGTGTACAATAAGTGTCTGAATTTCTTTCACTTAAGAAACATATAGTATGGGTTTGCAATCACTCAGTTTTTAGCGATGTCTATATTCAAAACAAGGGATATCTTCTATGCTTGGAAGAAACCTAGCTATAATCCATCTGTACTTGTGGCATACCATTATCTCACCACAATCTTTGCCTGTGTCAATCAGCATAGTTTTGATGACTTCAATGGATGTATGCCCACTGCAACAAACAGAAGACCTTACCTAATTTGTTTCCTTGGCAAAACATATTTACTGTGCTATTTAAATAGAATGAATGGTTTTGTTCTTTATACAGTGAAAATAAATTCAAAATTTATGGCATGAGTTATGACATAATGAGTCATAAAATTATGGCAAGAACAAGCAAAGCAAAAGGATTGGACCATCTGTTCTGCAGGATGAATTGGCTACAATCCATATTGCTATCCTCAACAGGGAACTTTTGTTTGAACCCCAGATTCACACAGTCAAACCTAACTAAAAGTAAAAGGTGAGCATAATATCAAACAGTTGCCAAGATATTTTCTGATACATTTGAAAAGCTAAAAGTAACTTAAGCTTTCAATCAAAAACATAAAGAAATGCATTTTGCCTTTATTTCTATTTACCCTATTGATTACAATCCAGGTTAAGGGCCATTAAAAAAAATCTGATCGAATTAATTCTTCATCTGTTTCATCTTCCAGTGCCTATAAAATGTAAAAACATTGGATGCATTCCCAAAGTTGCACAGTCTTTTAACTATCCCATTCAGGTAAACTCATAAAAGAGCCTTTCTGGAACATCAGAATTTCAGAATGGACACTTCTGTCCATTCAAATATAAGTACAATATAGGTACAATATAGGTATTTGTACAGCTTTCTTGCACACGTATGGTTGAAGTATATTCAGGGTTGTTTGTTTACTTTCTTGATTTTAAAGCACAGACAAGCTCTTCGCATGACAGGTATTATATGAATAGCATTAATACATATAAATATCTAAATGAAGGAAGGTTTCCTCTTTCTTTTCCCTCTCTCTCTCTCTTTCTCATGCATACACACACACACACACACACACACACACACACACACACACACACCAGAGGTGGTATTCAGCCAGTTTTGACAGTTTCTGGAGAGCCAGTAGTGGGCATATTGAGTAGTTTGGGCAACCGGCAAATACCACCTCTGACTGGCCCCACCCCCATCTACTCTCTGCCTCCTGAGTCCCAGCTGATTGGCTGGGTCTTCTTTTTGTTGTCCTGCACAGGAGAATGGAGCTGAAAAACAGGTTAGTGGGGTGGGGAGGGAATGGGATTTTGCAGTAACCTTCCCCCAGGAGTGGGGTGGGAATGGAGATTTTACAGTATCCTTCCTCTGCCATGCCCCCCAAGCCATGCCATACCCACTAAGCCATACCCACTGAACTGGTAGTAAAAAAAATGAATCCCACCAGTCACAAATACACACACATGCATATAGTCTCTGCCTTAGCCTATTATATTTTAATGTTTTATTAAAAAAATTAATAAAATTATTTGAAAAAAGTAGACATAAAGTTCCTAAAGTTATCAGTCATTTTGAGAACTGATTGCAGATTAGCCCTATTACAGAAATTGCATGAAGCAATACAGGTGTGTCTTTAATTAATTGTAATTAATTGTACTTTAATTTAGTCACATTTGCAAACAAGTGTCAATATAATTTGTTTTTAAAAAACTATAAATTTTGCATTAGAAATATATAACATTATAACATATATAACATTGACATTAACCAGATTACAAAACAAATCTACTTCTATACCGGTTATAAAATTTTATCATCCTTCACTTTTGATTTTAGTAAGTGTTTTATTTTCCTTAAATAATAGGGATCCACTCTTATTATATGATTGTGACATTCATTGACTTTAATTTGGATATGACTTCCAAAGAGGCTTGAGTTTCCTGAAGCAGGTTCCTTTTTTTTATAGATAGTCCTCATCTTATGTCATTCAGTGACTATTGAAAGTTATGGCAGCATGGCGTTCTTGTCGACGACGGATCAGAGACCATGATTGTGTGCGGCTTTGATCTATGCTTACCTTGTTGGAGGGGTCCTTAAAGGACCAGATCCATCTGACCCACCTCGTAGGGGTGGGGGGAAGGGGAGGAGACCACCAGCTGGGTTGAGGGGAGCCACATCTCCCCTTCCTGGCTTGCTAAATTCCCCTAGAAGACAGGGAGAAGCGGCAGTCTTTAATGGCTGCCCTGAAGACAGGAAGCTGCTGGGATACAAGTTTTGTGCTGGAGATTGAAAGTTGTGAGCGGCGTGTAACTGGATAAAAGACTTTGAATATTCTTTTTAAAAACCCCGAAAAAGCCGAAAGAAGGAACCCTCATTTGGAAGAGTGGTAGTGGCGAATGAGAAATAAGAGGAAAATATAAGGTAAAGAAAAAACCAGAAATAAAATAATTATATACAATTAGAGACTAAATTTGGAACTACCTATAGAATTGGACATTAATCGGGCATTAGATAAAATGCTGGACCTATTTTGAACTGATAAAATTTAATATTAATACTACAGAAAAGTGATTTAAAATAAAAGAATTCTAAGAAGAAAGTGATATAGAGCACCACCTAAGGGTTAAAGATTTCCTTCTTTTATGTTTCTATGGAAAATTATCGGTTGCATAAACAAGATCCCTGGAAGCTCATAAAAAAGAAGGAGGGATTATAGTAAAATATAAAAGGATGCAATACTTTGGGATTGTTGGAAGTTGATTGTGATAAGAAAACAGAAGAAAGAGAAAGTGAGATAAATGGAGACTTTTGACAAGGACTATAATAGAAAAACTTGACCTTTAATAAAATAAAGAATAACTTAATAGACCAAAGAAATGGAAGAAATAAGCAAAGAATTTAAATCGGAGCTCCAAACTGTGAGAGAGATGCTTAAAGAAAAAATGAGACTAGTTGAGACAATGCTGAGTAAAGTAATGGCGTCACAGTTTACAGAAGAACAAAGGCTCAGAGAGGACGAATTAAAAGAGAAAAATAACAGCCTTGACAAATATGAAGAACAAGGACCATTGTCAAAAGACATAAAAGGATTCAAAACAGAGACATTGACAACAGAGACAGCAAATAAAAGAGATAAGACACTCAAGATTAAAAAGAAGAAGAAGGGAATATACAAGAAGAGACTCAAAAAAAAAGAACTGAAAAGGTGGGGGGAAACATGGTTGACAGGCAGAGGGAAATAAAAATAAAACCAGAAGGAAAAAAGAAGAAAGATTGGGGAAATTTAGAAAAGGGAAACCTAGCCAAAATTAAAAGGAATGTTAAAGTTACGAGATTCCGAGATAAGAGTTAGGGATTGTACAAGGGGGATACCACATTGGAATGTAATATTGACATTTGTTAAAACTTTGCTGAAATTATTTAGGAATTTTATATATTTATATATATATATATATTATATATATATATATATTACTAGATATATATAAAATCCTAAATATTTCAATCAAGTTTTAACTACATTCAATATACATTCCATTGTGTATCCCCCTTGTACAATATATCTATATATATATATATATATATATATATATTAATATATATATATTCGTAGATTTTCACGGGTAAAGGTATGTAGGTCTTGGTGTATTCGGTCTTGTCCCGTGTAAGGTGAGAATACCTTGGCAACGTTTCGACGAAATCTCATCCGTCATCTTCAGGCTGGTGTCTTCAGCTCGTTCTCCTGGGAGAAGTGTGTGATCGTGGCTGTTTTTCCCTTTTAAACTCTAGAGTTGGATGTGTTGTTACTTTTTGATTGGTTTGTGGAGTTGATGTATGCAGATGGATGGCTTTTTCCTGAGACCCTGTGTGGTTGAGGTGCTGGGTGTGTCTCTCAGCCTTTTGTGTTGTACGACCTGGGTAATGGGCTGTGTGATGACCTTCTGAGTTCTATTGTTGTGATGTCCTGGGTGTGGTGCTGTAATCTCCTGGGTCGTTGTCTGTGTTGCAACCTCCTGATGTTTTGTGTTGTGATCTCCTGAGTTCTGTGATGTAGTATCCTGGGTGGAAGGCTGTGATGTGGCATTCTGGCCTTGGTTTGGCTCCGAGTTTGAGGTCTGGCTATGTGTTTATAGCGTGTGTCAGTTTGCTTAGTTTGGGGGTTGGAGGGGGTAGCAGCTGGTGTTGCAGCCATGGTCTGGTTTCTGGATGGTGGTTGCCTTTCATCTGGGCATGGGCTTGGGTTTGAGTCTGGTGAAGGAGATTGGTGGTGGCATCATGTGTTTTTTTGGGTCGTGTTGGTTTTGTGGCTGGGACCGTTTGTTGATTAGGGCTAGTTTCCAGATGTCTGGTAGGCGGGAAGTATCACCGTTTATTCATCGAAATAGAGAACACCCCCATACATGAATAAACGGATGATACTTCCCGCTACCAGACATCTGGAAACTATCCCCAACAACAACGAGTCCCAGCAACAAAAGACCAACACCGGACCAAAATAACCATGATGCCACCACCAATCTCCTTCACCAGACCTCAAACCCAAGCCCACGCCACAGATGAAGGCAACCACCATCCAGAAACCAGACCATGGCTGCAACACCAGCTGCTACACCCCCCTCCAACCCCAAACTAAGCAAACTGACACACCTATAAACACATAGCCAGACCTCAAACTCGGAGCCAAACCAAGGCCCAGAATGCCACATCACAGCCTTCCACCCAGGATACTACATCACAGAACTCAGGAGATCACAACACAAAACATCAGGAGGTTGCAGCACAGACAACGACCCAGGAGATTACAGCACCACACCCAGGACATCACAACAATAGAACTCAGAAGGTCATCACACAGCCCATTACCCAGGTCGTTACAACACAAAAGGCTGAGAGACACACCTCCAGCACCTCAGCCACACAGGGTCTCAGGAAAAAGCCATCCAATCTGCATACATCAACTCCACAAACCAATCAAAAAGTAACAACCATCCAACTCTAGAGTTTAAAAGGGAAAAACAGCCACGATCACACACTTCTCTCAGAGACGAAGCTGAAGACACCAGCCTGAAGATGACGGATGAGATTTCGTCGAACGTTGCCAAGGTATTCTCACCTTACACGGACAAGACCCGAATACACCAAGACCTACATATATATATATATATATATTATATATATATATATATATATATATTCGTATATTTTCACATGTAAAGGTATGTAAGTCTTGGTGTTTCGGTCTTGTCCCATGTAAGATTGAGAATACCTTGGCAACGTTTCAACGAATCTCATCCGTCATCTTCAGGCTGTGTCTTCAGCTTCGTTCTCCGGGAGACATGTGTGATGTGTGTCTTTTTTCCCTTTTAAACTCTATTTGGCTGTGTTGTTACTCTCTTGATTGGTTTGTGGAGTTGATGTATGCAATTGGATGACTTTTTCCTGAACCCTGTGTGGCTGAGGTGCTGGTGTGTCTCTCACCTTTGTGTTGTAACGACCTGGGTAATGGGCTGTGTGATTTTTGACCTGCCCTGATTTCTATTGTTGTGACACCCAGACGTCACAACAATAAACTCAGAAGGTCATCACACAGCCCATTACCCAGGTCGTTACAACACAAAGGCTGAGACACACAGCCAGCACCTCAGCCACACAGGTCTCAGGAAAAGCCATCCAATCTGCATACATCAACTCCACAAACCAATCAAGAAGTAACAACACAGCCAACTCTAGAGTTTAAAGGGAAAAACAGCCACGATCACACACTTCTCCCAGGAGAACGAAGCTGAAGACACCAGCCTGAAGATGACGGATGAGATTTCGTCGAAACGTTGCCAAGGTATTCTCAATCTTACACGGGACAAGACCCGAATACACCAAGACCTACATACTATATTATATATATATATATATATATATATATATATATAACTGTATATGAATTATGCTGTTATGAACCCTTATATTGGAGTAATAAAACAGGGGAATGGGAATGTATTAAAATATATAGACAAAGTTTGGATAAGTGGTAAGGAAGAAAAAATATGGTTATTAATGATTATAAGAAAAGTGAAATGTATTAAAATATATAAATTTTGGCTAAGTAGACAAGGAAAAAATATGATTAATAATGATTAAAAGAAAAGTCAAGATGAAATGATATATATTAGGAAGTCATTCCAGCGATTCTAGGGGATACCTTAAAATATACATGTTTTAAAATATACAGTTGATTATTTAAAGTTAATATGCTTAAAGTTGGGGAATGAATTATTAAATTAGATAGATTGAGGAGATATACCATGTGGATCCTAAATGTATTGGTTTTGTTTTATTCTTGCTTTTTTATATTGTTTATTATATAATTGGCTTAGGGAAAATTAAGGACAAGAATGATGTGTAATGTTAAATAAAATAGATAGTAAGCTAAAAATGGAAATAATAGGGGATAAGGAACTGGGAATCTATATTTGGATGAAATGATATTGATATTGAATTAATGAATTGAAATATAAAATGGAAATTTATTTAAAGATAAGTGAAATGGATAATGATATGAGATGATAATGAGATGAGATGATAATGATATGAGATAATGATATGAGATGATATTGGTGGAAATGAAAGTATGATTATGTATAAGTGTTATAATCTGGAACCACATTGCTCACGTAAAGAGATGTGTAAAAATTAAAAAATTAAAAAAAATTGGAAGGGAAATTCTCCCTGCTAAAGCAAAAAAGAAAAAGAAAGTAAGTTATGGCAGCACTAAAAAAAAGGTTTTTCAACGAATCCTCAATATCACAGTGTCCCCACAGTGATCAAAATCTAGACACACAGATTGTGATTACGATGTTTCACAATATTAGCTTCATCATGTAATTGCCATTTGTAACTTTTCCTCCTGATTTCCCACAATGAAATTCAGTGGGGAAGCCAGAGGTTAATACTTGGCTTCCAGCAACAATTAGGACTAAAATTGCTATTGTTAAGTGATGCAGTTGTAAAATGTTGTGTCACTTAATCAGTGGTGCGATTCAAAAATTTTTACTACCGGTTCTGTGGGCATGGCTTGGTGGGCATGGCATGGCTTGGCGGGCATGGCAGGGAAAGAATACTGCAAAATCACCATTCCCACCCCACTCCAGGGAACAGTTACTGCAAATCCCATTCCCTCCCCACCCCACTAACCTCCTTTCCAGCTCCGTTCTCCTGTGCAGCAACAAAGAAGACCTAGCCAATCAGCTTGGGACTTGGGAGGCAGAGAATAGATGGGGGTGGGGCCAGTCAGAAGTGGTATTTGCCAGTTCTCTGAACTACTCAACATTTCCACTACTTGTTCTCCAGAACTGGTCAGAACCTGCTGAATACCACCTCTACACATAACCCATCACTTAGTCTTGGAATGCCAAGGAACTCATACACCACAGTATTTCCCACTCACCTTCTATAGTGTGAGTCTTCCCACAGCACTCCGCCATCCTCCCACAGCCCCTGTTGGCCCTCCTGAGACCTTTACTGGTCCTTTGTGATTTCTACCAACATGCCCACATTCCCAATTGTACCCTAAGCTCCTTACTTGGGACTCCAACCTTTTCCCTCTTAATGACCCTCACACCCTGGGATTATGATGACAACTTGATCTGCCAGCATTATGACTGCTAAATTATATGACCATGTGACATTGCACTGTCAATTAGGAATGGCAGTTTCAGTTCCAATAGCCATTGGAACTTGAAGTCTACCTATATTTAATGAAGCAACTCACAACTCAAACGGTTCCATCAAAAAGCATTTTAAAATATCCCAATGTGCTGAAAACAATAAAGGTCTTACGAAACTAAATAGAGAAATTGGTAACAGTTTTAATCCATTTCCCTCAAGCAATATTGTCATCACTCTCAAGATAAACCTATTTGCTTATATGCATTCTGCATTGCAGTTGAACTGGATAACCTGTACAAATTTGTGGATAGGGGGGAAAAAAACTGTTTTGAAATGCTGATCACGTTTTATTTTGTGATTCCCAACACAACATGTGGCCTTTTAAAACTAGGATTGCTAGTACTTTTTCCTCATTCACTATATGAAGATCAGATGTAGTACTTTTTTGTGTCACTTTTGCCTTTCTAAAGATGAAAGTCACAGTTGGACAAGTTAAAAATTAGTAAAACTGTTCTCTATTTCCAAATTATTTCCTACATTTCACAGAAATTACATACCAAGGAAAGATAGTATGAGATAATTTATCTTGGTTTTTTTCAGTTGATCAAAACACAAAGGGCAGTCTAAAGATTTCAGAGTAATGGAGCTATATAACTTTATAGATTTAGATTTCCCTCCCTCTCCTTCCTCTCTCTCTCTCTTTGTCTCTCTTTCGTTCTCTTCCTCCCTCCTCTCCTCTCTCTCTCACACACACATTCCTTGACAGAATTCCTAAGCACCCTGAGAATGAGGAAGGTAAAAGAGATTCAATTTTTCATATTTAGCAAAAATTCTACCAAGCTAACAGATTCGTTTTCTTACTCGTCTTTACCGTTTCCTTATAATGTTATTGTCAGGATTCCTGCAATCACCCTGCTGCCTGTCTGTGTTCTTTGATAAATTGCATTAAAAATGATACATTTTCAGTTCTATACTCTTTTTGGCATATGCGGTTTGTTTAACAGTTGGTGCAAATCATGTGCTTTCTCAGCCCACACCATGGCATTGTCTGCATACACAGTCATGTCTCCAATCAACACATCTCTAATGTAGACACATTTTTATATGTTTAGGAATAAACAATTAAGAAGATATTCCATACTGCATTTCCTAAATGGCTCCCACAGATCCCAGGAACAACATCAAAGGTCTCTGTCCAAAAAAGTGCAACGCACAGCTAAGATACTGAAGAAACTTAAGACTGACAGGCCCCTCATAGAGGACCTGAGATTGACAAGGACAGGGACCACCCATTAAAGTGAAAAGGGAATTTGTTCATTTTTTCATCTCTGCAACCAACATGTTCAATTCCACATTTCATATTTAAATGAAAAATCCATAATTCATTTGACCACAGATTCTATCTAAATAAAACAAAAATAAACTAAAATTTCATTTATACATTTTTCAAAGACCTGCTAAAGAATATCTTCCTTCTGTAGACTCAGCACACTACAAAGCCACAATGCCTGTTTTTATTCATTGGCACCATACATACAGTACATGTCCTTTCACTACCACTACTACACAACTTGTCAGGCCACTTCACAAATAAATCTCCAATAGTTTTGTTTTCATTATTTTTACTTTTTCCTCTGTAGAACAGAAGAAAAAAACATTCTGATAATCAACAACATTAAAAAGTCACACAGTTATCTACAAGCAAACCATCTCAATATGTTAATAGTTCTCTTGTTACATCATCGGCCTATGCAGTTTACTGTGGTTATATCACAGAATTTATTATATAGCCCTGGTGGTACAGTGGTTAGAATGCAGGATTGCAGTAATTCTGCTGACTGCCAACTGTCAGCAGTTCAACAATTCGAATCTCACTCAAGGTTGACTTACCCTTCCATTCTTCTGAATTCAATAAAATGAGGATCCAGATTGTTGGGGCAATATGCTGACTCTAAAACCACTTAGAGAGGGCTGTAAAGCACTGTGAAGCAGTATATAAGTCTAAATGCTATTGCTATTTCCATTGTATTCATTTTTTTTCTTGTGCACTAATATTTATTTTATTTATTTATTTATTTTGGGATTTCTATGCCGCCCTATCTCCCGAAGGACTCAGGATGGCTCACAACGATAAAAAATACAATACAAATATTAAAAAACAATTAAACCAAAATCCCAATAAACCAATTAAAATTAATAAACTACCTCTAAAAACCCCATCCCCTCCATCAGTCCAGGTCGGCAAGCTGAAAAAGCCAAGTTTTCAGGCCACGATGGAAGGATTGAAGGTCAGGGGCCACCTGAAGCTCCAGAGGCAGCTGATTCCACAGGGTGGGTGCTCCCACCGAGAAGGCCCCAGCCCTGGGGGTCACCAGCCAACATTGTCTGGCCGACGGCACCCCAAGGAGGCCCTGTCTGTGGGAGCGCATGAGAAGTTGGGAAGTCGTTGCCGGCAGCAGAGTTTCCAAATACCCGGTCCTAAGCCATGTAGGGCTTTATAGGTAAGTACCAGCACCTTGAATCTCACCCACAGGGCAACCGGCAACCAGTGCAGCTCACGCAGGAGGGGTGTAACATGGGAATATCGGGACACTCCCATCACAATATACCATTTATACCATTTATGTCAACGCTAGTCTCCCATATATGACTAACATTATCATATAAATCTATAAAATATTCATTTCAACATTCTTCCCTCAGTTGTAACTAAAACAATTTCACTGTTTTATTTTTTATTCTTTCAAGTCTGCTGGAACTGTTTAGCCATTTTCTATGCTACAAAATATTTTTCTTTAAAAAATGTTCCAACATGTTCTAATCTTACCCATTACTACATCTCTAAAACTATATTTATTCTTTTTATACAAATTATATATTACCATTATCTCATATTTTCTTTTTGTAATAATCATTCCTTTATATACATTATTTTCATACACAGACTCTTCCACTTCATCATCATGCTGAACACTAAATATTTAGCAAAACTCCACTCAGTTTTATTGCAGAGTATGTTTTTACACTTCATCTTATTTATACTAATTTATTTAGCATCTGTTCTAGAACATATTCCCTTATTTAAATTCAATTCTGATTTGTTCCTCTTGCTATCTGCCAACTGCCATCCCCTTTCCTTCTGGATTATCCATCCTGTTGTAGCCTAAGTTTATTTTACTTTCTTAGCAAACCAATTTGTTCTATTCTTTATCAATGCCATTTTCCATCCTAGCTTATCCATGTATATCTTTCTATTCCATTGATCATATATAATAATTGTATTATTTATCTTCTAATAGTCCCATAATTAGAACACAGAATAACAGATTTGGAAAGGACTTTCAAGATCTTCTAATCCAATCCCCTGTTGAGGCAGGAGACCTTATATCAGTGGTGGCTAACCTTTTCCGGCTTCTATGCCGATAATTGCATGTGTGCTTGCTTGTGCATGCTAGCGTGCCAGCACCCAGAAGACAAAATGTGCTGGGGAGCCCTGCGCATGCGTGCACATGCCCCTCACATGCCATGCATCTGTGCATCCACGTGATTCCCCCTTGCACACTGCATGCATGTGCCTGCGTGCACGATTCCCTCCTCGCATGCCATGCGCATGCGCCAGCATGCATGATTCCCCCCTCACATACCATGCATCTTTGTGCATGCGTGCATGATTCCCCCTTGTGCACCATACATCTTGTTCATGCACTCATGTCTCCCACACACCCCTCCACCCCCTGCGCATGCACACCAGATATCCAACAATCAGCGCACAGTGGGGCTCTTCCGGACAACCTCTTGCGTGCCAAGGGAAATGGCTATGCCACCCTATATAATTTAAGAAGAGATTGGACAAATGGTTAAAAACTTCCAGTGTTGGAGCACTCACAATTTCTGAAGGCTGTTCTACCAGTTAATTGTTCTTTAGGGAAAAAATTTCCTTGGTTCTAGGTTAATTCTCTCCTTCTATGGTTTCCATCCATTGTTGCTTATCCTGCCTTCACGTGCTTTGGAAAATTGGTTGATCCCCTCTTCTTTATGGTAGCCCCTTTTTATATTTTGGTGATCAAAACTGGATTCAGTATTCCAACTGTAGACTTACTAAAGCTTTCTAAAATATTATAAAGTAATACTGCATCATCTTGATTTTATCCCTCTATTCACCTGAAAAGATTCTACCAATCTCTCAAGATTGCTTCTGCAACATCTTTTCTCCTTTTTAACTCTTGAAGTTTGTCATTGTTGGGGATTTTGTTAACCATCAAATAACTTGTCAGAAAATAGATCTTTCTGTTGTTGCTATGCACTTTACAATCTGTCTGGATTTGGGGTAAAATCAAATCCACCAATGACATACCCTGTACTGGCATCACAAGCCACGCCCCCTTAGTATAAAAGGGGCAGCCTAACTGCCATTTTACCTCAGAGAGGTCAGAGGCCTAAACAGAGGCCTAAGCAGAGGTTAGAGGCCTAAACAGAGGTCGGAGGCCTAAACAGTTCTCTGTGGGGAGATGCAGAGGTCTAAATTCAGGAAGAAGAAGAAAGAGATCTCAAGCCCCCAGAGAGAGAGGCTTCAGGAGAGAGGGAAAGGTCAAAAGCGAGGTCTACAGTTCCTCAAGAGGTCTGTGTTTCTCAGCGGCAGGTTTCTGCTGTACCTGCTCTATTCTGTTCTCTGTTGTATTAGAATACTAAGCTGCTTGTAAAATAAACATTGGTTTGAAAACAAACTGGGCTCAGCATCTTTATACAATTTAAATATATAGACAGAGTTTAAAAGATCCTCAAACATTAATCAGTCATAGGTCTGATTAATAAAAATATTAACATAACTGCTCTGGAAACAACTCTCTGGTGCTTTCCTCTTTTAATCACCATTGTTGCCTGTTCTCTGGCCTTCAGTAGTTACACCCGGAATACTGCTAGCTACTATTTTTATTTTTATCTCCTGCCCCTTCTTCTGACTTTGTTCACCCTTGACCCATAGCATGTTATTTCTGAGCTTCTTGCTTCTCCATGACTCTAGTTCACATTTCTACTAGTGCCCAGATTGTCTCCCAATCCTGTATTATTCTCCCAGTCGGGCATTATTGATCTGGGTGGCACATTGGTCTTGTCCCTCTGACTCTTAAAAATTTTGGATGCCTAACTTTCTTATCCTATTCCTTATTCTTTTTCTTCCTTTTTCTGACCAGCAGAATTGTTAGCAGAATTCCCATTGTGGGATTCAGCAGGTTCTGACTAGTTCTGGAAAACCAGTAGAGGAAATTTTGAATAGTTTGGAGAAGCGGCAAATACCACTTCTGACTGGCCCCGCCCCATCTATTCTCTGCGTCCCAAGCCCCAGGAGAACGGAGCTGGAAAGTAGGTTAGTGGAGTGGGGAGGGAATGAAGATTTTACAGTATCCTCCTGTCGTGCCCACCAAGCCACACCCACCAAGCCATGCCACACCCACCAACCCATGCCCACAGAACCAGTAGTAAAAATTTTTGAATCGCATCACTGGTAGGATATAACAATTTTTAGCTTCTGATCGCTATTGAATTGCTTTAGTTGTTTTATATGTGTGTGTTTTTCTCTTTTATTTGTTTATTGTTTTTGGCACATTAACAAAGTCACATTGTTTAAGAGGAGGCATAAATGCTTTAAATAAATAAACATTCCGATTTGAGAGGTTTCCTTTCTATCAGTTGTAAATTTTAGGCTGTACTCCATCACAAACTGCATTCCATCTTCATTTCTTAACATTCCGAAATATGTCATATTAGCTGTTTTATCTGTATTCTTAAAATAAAACCATAGTTTTAATTACATTTTATGTTATTTGACTTGAGGATTATTGTCAGAGGAAAACTGCAATAAATAAAAAAAATATAAAAATTATGATAACATGAAAGTATTCACCAGAGCAGTTTAAACTGGAAAACTTTAAAAAGTCTTTCATCATATATACTTCAGGTTTTAAACAACTGTTTCATCACTGTCTGGTGACAAAATTTTACTGGATTAGTAGATAATGCAGTCTTTTCCAAATTATATATTTCAAGGTAATGAAGCTAAAATAGACTTTGTTTACACTCAATCACTTTAAGATACAAGGGATGATTCTCATTATTTTCCACCTTTAGCATTTTTTCCTGTCAGTACTAACAAAGAATTGATAATGCAGTAATCTTAATAATTAATGTCTTGTTGACTTGATGAGTGTTTCAAATGTTGTCTTGCATACAGCAATGCTGGCAAACTTTTGAATAAAAAAGGAACAGTTAATGCTATTTATTCTACTTCAGACAATGTAAATTCACAGGCAGACTGATAAAATGTCTAAGTAACTCTTGAGAGTATTTCCACATATAAAGGTTACAAAATATAACCTTCAACAATTAAACCTAACATGTGATTGAATTAGAGCTTTCTTCATTCCTAAATTGGAAGTTTGTCTTAGAATCACTGGATGATCTTTCTGTTAAATTGTCCTGTAATTCAATGGCATACTTCCAATTAAGGACTGAGAGAAAGAACAAAACAGAAGGCTTCTTGTTCAGCTCTTAACTTTCTCTGAGGAACTACATGATTACTTCCAAATAACACTACAAGTTCACCTGCTTATTGGAGGACTTTTCCCAATAGCCAAATTTTCCCTTGCTTGTGTCCATTACCTGCTTCTTCTTTTTGTCTTATTTGATTGATGCCTTGCCTTGACCTTTCTTTAAAGCTTATCAACATTAGGTATATCCTTCAACTAATGACTTGGCTTTAATCCTACTTTGTCTGACAACTTAATCTATAATTTGTAGTCTTGAAGTGCAGCTTTTAAAGAGACAAGAAGATCTTTCAACCATACATTTCTGTGAATCTTTGGGAATATTTTTTTTTTGCTTGAATGGGAGTTTTGCACAGATTAAGCAAGTGAAATCAGAGTCTAAGTTTCAATAGACCTAGAAAATTATTTATTCAGTTTGGATTGGCAATCTTTTATAAAGGGGGCTATGTTTAAGATGTGGTGGATACTGTAATGGTAATATCTGTGTTTTAGAATTCCAGTGAGAACCAACTTTGTCTATTAAACAAATTGCATCAAAACAGAAAGCTTTTTTGATTTGGAATGTTTAATAAACCTATTGATTTCCTGATATTAGCCAATTAGTACCAGAGGAAGCTTTGTATTCATTTTGAGAATTTTCCTCCCAACCCTCCCATATTAAAGATAGCTAATAATAGTTTAATAAAATTTAGATGAGTCAATATTGTTTTTGTAAGCTTCCCTTTCCACCTACACACCTATTGTTTGGCCACCAAAAGTGAATAAGTGAAAGTTATAAGGTAGATAGACAGGAAGTAATTACAGAATACTAAAGAGATTCTTGTCTAACCTTTATTTCAATTTAATTAGAGAACTTGATTTTGTTTGGATAAACTCAGACTGTATAAGAAACTTGTTGCAATGGTTTCAGAACATCTGCTGGCTATGTCAAGTTCATTCAGACCCTTAAGCATCAGTTATTGGATTCTATTGACATTTCTTTCAGACATATATGGGAGCATTAATAAGCATTATGAAATTACTTTATATGAAAAAGAAATAAATAAAATTAAAGTGGAATTGATGCATCTTATGAAATATTCCCTTAAGATACATGGCCTTTTGGATAACTAGATTAAAAACTCATATTTATATCCATGATAGTTGGAAGAAAGGAAGAAATATTTGAGTTGGTATGAAATAGAAATGCAAATATTAAAAAAATCTCTTTCCTTTTTGGTGGAGAGGAGAAGCAGCAGCAAGACCCACCTTGAAGATTGAAAATTGTGCAGATGGCTTCCTTTGTTCTATAATTCTTACAATTCTTTGGGATAATTTCCCCAAGAAAATTGGTTTTATTCTTGAGAAAAGAAAAATAACCCGTGGAACAGGTGTGTGAAAATAAAAATGCTTCTGTGAAAATAAAGATTGCTGAAAGAGTAATAAGAATTGAATTGCAGAGTAGATTTGCATCAAAAAATATCCTTGTTTAATCGAAGAATGAAGAAGGGTAGTTCTTCTGAGTTGACTTAAAGCAAGGTAACACTATCTTATTGCTGAGCCCACTATGTTATCACACCGGTTCTTAGTGATTGAAAGCTATTATGTTTACCAACATGCCAGAGGTGGTATGTAGCAGGTTCTGACCAGTTCTGAAGAACTGGTAGCAGAAATTTTGAGAACTGGCAAATACCACCTCTGACTGGCCCCGTCCCCATCTATTCTCTGCCTCCTGAGTACCAACTGATTCTTCTTTTATTGCCCTGCATAGGAGAATGGAGCTGGAAGCAGTGGAGTGGGGAGGGAATGGGATTTTGCACTAACTTTCCCCTGGAATGGGGTGCATATGGAGATTTTACAGTATCCTTCCCCTGCCATGCCCACCAAGCCACACTCACCAAGCCACATCATGTCTACCAAACCACACCCACAGAACCGGTAGTAAAAAAATTTGAATCTCACCACTGCGAACATGCCTTAAGCAAGTTAGTGCTTTTAGTTGCATTCAAGGCTGACTTTGGTCTACCTGTTTGGTCCAATAGTTAAGGTAGCAGGCTAGAAGCCAGGAGATGTTTGAGTTCTAGTCATGCTTTAGGCATGAAAGTCACCTGGTGACTTTGGTCTGGTCATTTTCTCTCAGCCAGATTGACCTCACAAGGTTGTTGTTGTAGGGGGAAAAAAGGAAGAGTATTGTGTTTGCTGCTTTAAGTTATTTATAAAAATAATAAAGAAAGGATAATAGTAAATAAAATTCTGTAGATTCACCAGGTTTGATATAAAAGCAGTTAACACTAAATCATGATTAGGAGTCGCCTCCACACCTTATTCTTCTCTTCCTGCTGTTTTATTCTGAAAACTAAAATATTTTATCTAGAATTTAAAAAAAAACCTGGAAACCCCTTAAGGATGATTTAATTGATTTTTCTGCATTTTTGAGAAAGTTCTACAATACAATCCATGTGATCCTTTCAATACCTGAGGTGGTATTCAGCAGGTTATGACCAGTTCTGGAGAACCAGTAGTGGAAATTTTGAGTAGTTTGGAGAACCAGCAAATACCACCTTTGACTGCAGATTTTACATCCTTCCCCTGCCACACCGACCAAGCCACGTTCACAGAAAAAGTTAAAAAAAATGTTTTTAATCCCATCACTGTTCAATATCACTATTCTATAATTCTATAAAGGGTTAGGGTTAAAGGGATTTACTTTATGGCTGAAGGAAGTCTAGAAGTTCAAGATTTTATCAGAAAAGCTAAT
This sequence comes from Naja naja, assembly GCA_009733165.1. NCBI lineage: Eukaryota > Metazoa > Chordata > Lepidosauria > Squamata > Elapidae > Naja > Naja naja. The sequence goes on from CM019151.1 coordinate 73,194,652, forward strand.
GATTCCCCTTCATGTACCTTCTTGAACTTAATAGCTCATGTAGAGCATAAAAAGAGTTAATTCAAGACTTTTCCAGTGAGGCTAACTCATCAGGTCTAAAGATTTGCCTTCTTTTCAAATATGTGTTGTACTTGCTAGGAGGCACATGGTATGTAGAAAGTAGCTAAAAAGAAGATGCTTGATTTGCATAATTAGCAATTAGTTGGCATAATTAGGCTGTTCATATTTGAACAAGAAGTGGGATATCATAATGCTTGTGGGGTAGCAGCTATGTTTATTGCTTCTAGGCAAAATGGGAAAATTATTGGAAAGCATGGCACCTGCTCTCATTTCCAGCCACTCCTTGAGATGAAATAGTTGATGAAGCAGCTGTGAGAAAGGTAAGGTCAGGCCACATTTGAATTGATTCTATTCCAGCATAAACAGGGACCAAGAGTAGAAAGACCCTAATGAGGACTCAAAATACTGAAACTGAGGGGAAAGAAGACACAAATATGAATCTCCTGAAAAGTGACCATATTTATTCATATAGTTTGAAAATGTTTTCTTGTGGATTGCTAGACAACAGACCAATACAAGAAACTGATGGCACATTGCCATATTCTTCTCAAAAGGAAACTGTTAGAATTGCTGTGTTAGCCAGAAAACAATGTAGATTAAGACTTCTCCAGCATTAGCACTCTTTCTCTCCCCCTTCCTCTCCTCCATCCCCACCTTCTCTCTCTCTCTCCCTCTCTCTCTCCACACACACACATACTCACAAACTGTATATTCCAGCTCTGGATGCTAACAAAAAGGTTTACCAGAAGGTGCCATTCCTAATTATTAAAAGCTTATTATTATGGTGTGTCACACAGTCAGCCAGGTTAGGTCTGGAATTTTTGTCTACCTATCAAGTTCTTTCCAAGAACCTGGGATAGGTAGATGTGGATGTTTGATGGTGTTACAGATATCGTTGCAAGATGGAAGCTGTTAGATTTGCATGAAGAGTCAGACGCGGAGTGCTTCAGTGAAGAGTTTATTAGTGACTACAGCTCATAACAGACCCGATTTGGCTGGTCTGCGGCTGCTACTTATAGCCAGCAGCCGCAGTTGCCGGCCAATCAGAGTGCAGGGTTTTCCCGCACTTTTTAAACCAATCATTTCTGACATTTTACAAGAACAGTTCAAACTTAACCAATGACATTCAAACCTGCATACATAACACCCCTCCCCACTAGGTTCAGTCCATACTCAAACCCCAACCTATCTAATGTATTCTTTTAAATAGGTGGGGCTCTTACGTGTACGTTGAGACCTTCGTGGTTCAGAAGTTTTAACGTTCTCACCCAGTGAGAGGGGAAATGTGTCTGTTGACATTTCCCTAGTTGGACTTCCTGTGAAAGAAGAGCCTGTTTGATTGTTAGAATCTGGTCTCTCCTCCCAACCCATCTCCAGCCCAATGTCAGCACCCACGTCAGGTAGTGATGTGCAATCTTCCACTTGTAAGGATGGATTTTGGCATTGTGACAGGTTTGGGGATGGTTCCTGTCGTAATGGCTCGTTACACATGGGGTTGATTCTTGTTTGGGAATTATCCTCATGTTCCTCCCCCTCCCCCCTAGAAAAAGCATTAGGTATGGGAACTAGAGAGGAACAATTGCGATGTTCCTGAGGTAACCTGGATCTAAGCTGATCAATGTGCCTGCTCCAGAGGACACCATCCTCTGTTTGTACCTTGTAAAAACGAGGGCCTGTGATTGGAGTTATTTCAGCAGGAATCCATGAAGGCTCACCCATAAGGTTCTTAGCATAAACAGAATCACCCACACTGAACATGCAAACTTTGCTAGTGGAATCTAGTGGTGCGTTGGGTGCGTAAGTGGAATGAAGGCGGTCCAGGGGAGACCTAAGTTTCCTACCCATCAAGAACTCTGCTGGGGATAAGTTAGTTGATGGGTTAGGAGTGATGTGCTGAACACTAAGAAGTTTTTCAACTTTCTCAGTGATGTCCCCAGGACCCAATTGCTGAAGCTTTTCCTTGGTAAAACGTACCATTTGTTCAGCCCGGCCGTTAGCCAAAGGGTGCCCAGGGGCTGTCAGGGCATGTCTGATACCCAGTTGTGCTAGATAGGATTCAAAAGGGTTGGATGTAAATTGAGGGCCATTGTCAGAGACAAGAACATCAGGTAACCCGTGGGTTACAAAAGCTTTTAAGCTGCTTGATGACAGCATCAGTTGTGGTGGATGCCATAGGGATTACCTCTAGCCATTTGGAATATGCATCTACTATAATAAGGAAGGTGTGCCCTCTGGTAGGGCCAGCGAAATCAATGTGAATCCTAGACCATGGGCCCCTAGGATATTCCCATTCCTGTTTGGGGGCAAGAGGTGGGGCAGGCCTGACTACCTGACAGTTGGGACAAGATGCAACCCAGTTTTCAACCATTTTGTCAATACCTGGCCACCATACATAACTCCTGGCCAATCCCTTCATCCTTACAATACCAGGATGACCCTCATGTAGCATTTTCAAAACCTCCCTTTGCAGTTTTGCAGGAATAACCACCCTGTTACCCCACAAAATACATCCTCTTAATACAGATAATTCAGTTTGCCTGGATTTAAAAGGTTGGGCAAGGTGAGGTAGATCTTGAAGAGGCCAACCTTTCTTAATCCATCCTATAATAGGAGCCAATAAAGTGTCTTTGGCAGTCTCTCTGGCAATTTCAGCAGCATGTACTGGAAGCTTGGCAACAGTTTCTAGGAAAAAGGTGTGTGCCTCAGGTTCAAAGTCCTCCTTGTGACAAGGCAGTGGGCAACGACTCAGTGCATCAGCATGTCCAATGTCCTTGCCAGGCTTGTGGATAAGGTTGTATGAATAAGCAGCAAGAAATTCAGTCCACCTCAGCATTCTTGGTGACAGGATAATGGGTGTTGGTTTGTCTCCTGCCACAATGCCTAACAAAGGTTTGTGATCTGTGACAATGGTAAATGTTCTCCCATATAAATACTCATGAAATTTCTTGATAGCTGCAACAATTGCCAATGCTTCCTTGTCCAATTGGCTGTAATTCCTCTCTGCTTTGGTCAAGGTGCGAGAGTAAAATGCAATAGGGGCTTCCCTTCCACTGGGAAGCCTGTGACTCAAACCCCCCCCACTCCAAAGGGGGGTGCATCACAAGTCAGTACAACAGGTAAATTCTCAGAGAACTGTATGAGTACAGCTTCAGACTGATTAGTCTTTTAATACTGTTAAATGCTGATTGTTCTTTCCTGCCCCAGATCCAAACAGACTTTTTGTCAAGCAATCTGTGTAATGGTTCTGCAATGGTTGCCTTCTGAGGTAGGAACATGTGGTAAAAGTTAATAAGTCCAAGGAAGGCTTGCAAATCTGTTTTGCATTTTGGTCTAGGAGCTTCTTTGATTGCCTGAACTTTGGCATCGGTAGGATGGATGCCATGCTTGTCAATTGTATAGCCCAAGAACTCAACCTTGTCAGTTCTAAGAGTGCATTTTCCTTCCTTGACTTTTAACTCCGCTTTCTTGAATCTGGTAAGGACTTCTCTGAGTCTCTCTTGTAATTGAGTGTCATTTTCAGCAGAGATTAACACATCATCAAAATAAGGCACTACCCCTGGCAGTCCTTGGAGCATCCTTTCCATAAGCCTTTGGAAGATGCCTGGTGCCACGCTTACTCCAAACTGTAACCTTTTACATTTGAAGGCACTTCTATGAGTCACAATGGTTTGGGCCTCTGCCGTGGCATCATCAAGTGTTAGTTGTTGATATGCCTGGGCCAGATCCAATTTGGCAAAGACTGTACCCCTGCCAAGTGAATGTAATAAATGATGCATCACTGGAACTGGATATGCGCTCTGTTGAAGTGCATGGTTCAATGTCCCCTTATAGTCCCCACAGATTCTCACTGACCCATCAGTCTTGACTGGTGTGACTATGGGTGTCTCCCATCTGGAGTGGTCAGTGGGCTCTAAAACTCCTTGAGCTATTAGTTTATCTAATTGTGCATCATTTTTTCCTTTAAGGCAAATGGGACCCTTCTGGGCTTTAAGCGAATTGGGGGCACCTTGGGATCTAGGTTGAAAGTGATAGGGGTCCCCATATACTTGCCCAATCCGTCGCTGAAGACCTCTGGAAACTCAGACTTCAAGGCCTCCTCCCATTCAGTGTTGCTCACGTGATTGATGCCAGTCACCTCGATGCCTAGTGGCTTGAACCACTCAAGTCCCAGCAAGCTTGGGCGGTCCTTGTCCACGATGGTTAAGGGCAAACATTTGGTGTGGCGTTTAAACTTCACGCTGAATTCTCTTGTTCCAACTACTGGAATCTTGTTCCCTTGGTAGTCTTTAAGAGTCAATGCTTGCTTCTGGAAATGCTTCTTCTGAATGTTGGGAAGTAGCCTGTGAATAGTGTCCCATGACACCATAGATAAATAGGAGCCTGAGTCCACTTCCATTTGGCAAGGCCTTCCTTCAATTAGTACCTTCACATGTACTTTTCTGCTTCTTAAGGGTGAAGAATGACCAATGGTGACTGTTTGATGAGTTTCATTCTTCCCATTTGCTTCTGTATTGCGCCCCATTTTCTCACTGAAGTTGTTAGGCTTGAAAACTTTGTCAGGAAACTTCTTTCTGCTTGGTGGAGTTCTGGATGATTTGCAGACTCTTGCTAGGTGACCTCTTTTTCACAACGGAGACAGATGGTATCAAAAACTTGCATTCAGTGCGGGGTGCCCCCACAACCTCTGCAATAAAAGTCTTGCCTCTTTCTTCCAAGGTCTTTCCTTTTTCTTCTCCATTCTGAGTCTATAAATTCCTTCCTCCACCTCGCTACAGTCTGAATCAGAATCTAATTGCTCGCAATGGGTTGTTGTGGATTTTTCCACATCAGGATGGCTTGCCTTGTTAATTTTCTTCATGGCTGCTGCTGAGGACTTGGTAGCTTCTGCTGAAGAAGTTTCTTCTATGGCCTCCTTAAGCGTGATCTTAGGTTTCATTAATAATTTGCTCTGCAAAACCTTGTCTTTTAGGCCTAGAACAAACCGATCGTGCATGGCCTCTTCTAAGTTGATAAACTCACATGCACCCCCAATGTCCCTTAAACTTGCCACAAAGTCATTAACATTTTCACTTTCCCCTTGATCCCGACGGTAGAATTCGTGTCTCTTAATGAGGCACGATACTTGTGGCGCATAATGGGCTCTTAATAACTTTTCTAAATCGGGCCAGTCCATTACCTTCATGTCTGCAGCTCCCGCCAATGCCTTCGCCATCTTGAAAATGGCCGGACCGCAGTGGGTGAGAAAGACCGCCCTCTTCCGCTTCTCGGAAATGTCAGCGAGATCGTTTCCCTCCAAATACATTTGGAAATGATCTGCATACGAGTCCCAGTCTTCTGCTGTCGGATCGAACAGGGCTGGGGGCATGTTCAGCACAGCCATCTCTCTCGCTTGTTCTCCGTTGTCTTCTCTTCGGAAGGATCCCACCTTCGTCGCCAGTGTTAGATTTGCATGAAGAGTCAGACGTGGAGTGCTTCAGTGAAGAGTTTATTAGTGACTACAGCTCATAACAGACCCGATTTGGCTGGTCTGCGGTTGCTACTTATAGCCAGCAGCCGCAGTTGCCAGCCAATCAGAGTGCAGGGTTTTCCCGCACTTTTTAAACCAATCATTTCTGACATTTTACAAGAACAGTTCAAACTTAACCAATGACATTCAAACCTGCATACATAACAGAAGCTGTTTCAAGTAAAGCTGCCTTTTCAATTGACTGATGGCAAATTTGTCAATGCCGATGGTGTTCACGTGGTTGCTCCAGTTGTTTTGGATTGCACCCAAGCTCCTTATTGGTACAACCTTTGCTTGCTTTTGCCACAGGTTGTTTATTTCTATTTGTAGATCTTTGTATTTTGTTCTCTTCTCCAGCTCTTTCTCTTCTCTTCTGCTGTCTCCAGGTACTGCCTTGTCCACTAGGCAGGCTTTTTGGCTGTTTTAATTATTATTATTATTATTTTATTAGACTTGTATGCTGCCCTTCTCCCAAAGGACTCAGGGCGGTGAACATATAAAAAGAAATATATTTACAATTAAAAGATATTAAATAAAGACGAGTCTATAAATTACCAAAAAACATTAAAAACAATTAAAATTACAATAATAAACAATACTATTAAGACAACCCGCCCCCCAGGTCAATCCAGGCCGGCCTGCTGAAACAGCCAAGTCTTCAGGTCTCGACGAAAGGAGCAGAGATCAGGGGCCAAATGAAGATCCTCCGGGAGCTGATTGCAAAGGGTGGGCACTCCCACAGAAAAGGCCCTAGCCCTGGGAACCGCCAGCCGACAATGCCTGACCGATGGTATTCCCAGGAGGCCCCTCCCGTGGGAGCGCACGGGGCAATCGGAATGTGATACTGGCAGGAGACGTTCCCGCAAGTACCCTGGACCCAAGCCATTTAGGGCTTTATAAGTCGTTACTAGCACCTTGAAGGAAAGGCAACCGGCAACCAATGCAAGCGCCACCGGCGGCCGCATTCTGCACCAGCTGCAACCTCCGAGTAATCCGCAAGGGTAGCCCCATGTATAGAGCGTTGCAGTAGTCGATTCTGGAAGTGACGAGCGCATGGGTGACCGTTCGAAGGGCATCTCGGTTCAGGTAAGGGCGGAGCTGGCGAACCAGCTGAACCTGGGCAAAAGCCCCCCTGGCCACAGCTCCCACTTGCTCCTCCAGATTGAGCTGTGCATCCAGGAGGACACCCAGATTCCTCGCCCTATCCATGGGGGGTAGCACCTCCCCCCACATGACCAAAGATGGCACATCCACTGAACACCGAGATGCCGGTAAGAACAGCCACTCGGTCTTGGCCGGGTTGAGCCGGAGTCTGTTACTCCCCATCCAGGCCTGCACCGCCTCCAGGCACCGGGACATCACCGAGAGAGCATCACTGATCTGATCTGGGGTGGAGATATACAACTGGGTATCATCTGCATATTGATGATACCTCACCCCAAAACCACGGATGATCTCACCCAGCGGTTTCATGTAGATATTAAACAGGAGAGGTGAGAGAACCGACCCCTGGGGCACCCCACAAGTGAGGGGCCTCGGGGACGATCTCTGCTCTCCTGCCAACACTGACTGCCAGCGGTCCGAAAGGTAAGAGGAGAACCACCGTAAAACGGTGCCCACCACTCCCAACCCCCCGAGCCGCCGCAGAAGGATACCATGGTCGATGGTATCGAAAGCTGCTGAGAGGTCTAAAAGGACCAGGACAGAGGAAAAGCCCCTGTCCTGAATCCTCCAGAGATCAATTGTTAACTGTTATGTGGCAGGTAACCATCTGTTTGAATGTTACTGTCCCAGAGCAATTTAGCTTTTTCATTTTCTATGACTTTATTTATTTATTTTAATGAGATTTCTATGCCGCCCTATCTCTCGGAAGACTCAGGGCGGCTTACAATAATAAAAGAATATAATACAAATATTAAAAAGCCATTAAATTCGAAATCCCACTAAACCAATAAAACTAATAAAACAATTTCTAAAATCCCATCCCCTCAATCAGTCCAGGCTGGCAAGTTGGAAAAGCCATGTTTTTAGGCCATGACGAAAGGACCGGAGGTCAGGGACCACCCAGAGCTCCAGGGGCAGCTGATTCCATAGGGTGGGTGCTCCCACAGAGAAGGCCCTACCCCTGGGGGTCGCCAGCCAACATTGCCTGGCCGACGGCACTCCAAGGAGGCCCTGCCTATGGGAGCGCACGGGACGTTGGGAAGCCATTACTGGCAGCAGAGTCTCCCACAAATACCCCGGTCCTAAGCCATGAAGGGCTTTATAGGTCAACACCAGCACCTTGAATCTCACCCAGAGGGCAACTGGTAACCAGTGCAGCTCACGCAGGAGCTTTGTAACTTTCTCTATCTTATGGTCCTACCAGTTCTTGCTTGCAGGCAAATTATATTTCTTGCAGATTTTCCAGTGTATCATTGTTGCTCCTTTATCCTGCCATTGCTTGTAGTCAGTCCATCCAATCCTCTTACAGCAGCTTACCAGACAGTCCACTGTTTCTTCAGTTCCTTTGCATAAGTGGCACTTACTGTCTGTTGCTGTCTTCTGGATTCTGGCTTTGTATACATTTGTTCTTGTGCAGCCAGAATTAGTCCCTTCGTCACTTTCTTGAACTTTCCTGCTCTTAGCCATTGCCAGACCTTGTTATTATCTTCTTTCCCTGAAGGAATATTCAGGAAGCCTTCCTGGAATACTAACATCAGTGCATCTTCTTCATTGTCCTTAAGATATTCTTCCAAAGTCCTTTTCCCCCTTCAACCATCTGATGTACTTGCAATATTCCACCCATATTGCTTGGTAGGTAGAGTTTTGAATGTTGCTTCAAGGATGAGTGTCATATTCATTTCATTATTTTTCTGGTCTTCCTATCAATGTGCTTGATGTTGTCAGCTTAAAGGATACCCAGGTAGTTGTAGTAATCATCTTCATCCAGATTCTTCTTATTTTTGTAAGGCATTTTGATTTCTTCAGTTTTCACTATTGACATACGGCTTCCTGTAATTTAGGTCTCACCATATTTTTTACAGGAGAGATACTCTTTATCTGATTCATCTGATGAAACTTGTATGGTTGAACTCTTGCATAGCTCTCATCTTCCTCAGAGTGCACAAGCCCCACAACTATGTTAAAGGCATGTTCACTGAGGATTGTTGTTGTTATTGTTGTTGTTAGTGTATGGTATTACATTAGCCAGGAGATCACAATGCTATTGCAGAGTAGTTGTTTGGCTTGCCAAGGTACCACCTCTGCTGTAGGATAGCTCACACACTTCCCAAGGTGCTGCACAGGAAGGTGAACTGGCTTCACACCAGAAAGAAGGATGAGCAGTTCTTCCTAACCCTAACACAAGACCCTTTCCCGGATCTGCCTTGCAAACAAGTGACACAACCTCGAAGGTTCAGAAATGGCAGGAATCTGATTGCACAGAGTACCAATTCATCTCCCCATCAAAGTGGTACCTATTTATCTAGTTGCATACAACATGTTTTCAAACTGTTAGGTAGACAGAAGCTGAGGTGGGTGACAGAAGCTTACCCCACCATATAGTGCTAAGACTTGAACCACTAGAGCAGAGACCATCTCTAGTGTCATTAAGCCATCGGTCCACTGTGCCCCTAACCCTAACCCAAAGCTGAGGATAGGGATGGTCCTGATTCTTTATAATAAGAAAAGATTTGGAAGAACAAATATATGCTGATGTTTAGAAGTTATACAATATTGAGAAACATGCTCAAAAGAGTAGGACAGAGTTTTAGTTAATTTGGAGGGAAGGAGAGGCATTGCTAATAGGAATTGACAAATTCATATTTAGAATAGAGTAGAACAACAGAATTGGAAGGACCTTGGAGGTCTTCTTGTCCCCCCCTGCTTAGGTAGGAAACCCTACACCACTTCAGACAAATGGTTATCCAACATCTTTTAAAAAAACTTCCAGTGTTAGAGCATTTACAACTTCTGGAGGCAAGTTGTTCCACTGATTAATTGTTCTAACTGTCAGGAAATTTCTCCTTAGTTCTAAGTTGCTTCTCTCCTTGATTAGTTTTCACCCATTGCTTCTTGTCCTGCCTTCAGGTGCTTTGGAGAATAGCTTTACTCCCTCTTCTTTGTGGCAGTCCCTGAGATATTGGAACACTACTATCATGTCTCTCCTAGTCCTTCTTTTCATCAAACTAGGCATGCCCAATTCTCGCAACTGTTCTTTATATGTTTTAGCCTCCAGTTCCCTAATCATCTTTGTTGCTCTTCTCTGCACTCTTTCTAGAGTCTCAACATCTTTTTTACGTCGTAATTTAAGTTCTCAAGTCCCAATAATGAAAAAAAAATTGAGACATGACTATATTGTTATGAAAATAAAACCATCACCTATCTCCAGTTGCCAAATTCAGCAAATACGATTCCAACTCTTCCTGTCTTGTAAGTGGTAAAAGATTTGGAGTTAAAAAAAAGCATTGCAACTTTAATTCAGGGCCCCAAGCATCAAGGAACACATGGTATTCAAATCCAGATGTTAAAAGAACTGAGCAGCCAAATCCTGTATGGATCAATTTGCTCGTTTGCATTTCAAAAATAATAATAAAATGAAAAAAGATTTATTTTCTTTTCATTATGTATTTTTGAAAGAATGTACATAATAAAATATTCGCAAAAACTATGAAACTTGTGAAATATGTGGGAATGAGAAACAAATATGAAATATCATAAAACTAATATAATACATATCTACAAGTATACATTTCATAGGCATTTTCTATGCTGAACATAAAGCTACATCTCTGCTGAACATAAAGCTACAAATGCTGGGGAACTCCACTGCCAAGCCAGCCACAGAGTCAAACAACGCATGCAGGAAAGCTGCCATGCAGCAGTAAGATTGGTAAACAAGCAACAATCCAATTTGATCCTTATGGGCCAGCTTCACAAACAGGGCCTCACTATCTGCAGAGCAGTGTCTCTGACAACTACCAGAAATTCTTGACTGCCAACAACTCCACATCTGACCCACAATCTTGGCTGATGTCACACATCAAATCCAGGAGCCACTAAAGCTTTGGTGACTAAGCCCCAGGGGTCAATATAGAGAGCCAGAATGGGGCATCAGTTCTATACATTGGAGAACTTTCCCTGAGAGAGGCTCCCCCATGTCTTCTGCCATATCTTTCCCACCCAAACACCACCCAACATCCATGATTCTTACCTTCTTATCTTCAGGTGTGGGGGCACATCATAATTTACCTCACAACCAGGTAAAATAAGGACTGGAGTGGTTCTGTCCAGCACCTAATTGCCATCACCCATCCAATAACTCAACTTCACTCCTCTGCCATTTTATTTTTTAATATTTTTATTGTTTTTATAAATAAGTCAGCAAAAATACTACTTCCTCCTCTTATTTTCCCACATTTACAGCCCTTATTTGCATATGTGCTGTCCTACCTTTAGAAGAACCTCTTTTTGATAAGACCTTGCAAGAGTCACAATGAATTGATACAGTTCCCAGCCAGAATGGGAGAACTCCCCACAGCCAATTTGTCCCAGCCAACTCACCATAGTTAACTTTGGCGGGACAATTTCCTATGTCCAACTCATTTCAGGACAACTCGCTGCAGGACGATTCAACAATTCAATTTAATTATTTTAAAATAGTTAAAAATTATTTTATTTTTTTTCAATCACATTTCATTTTGTCCCTCCTTTGGCATCCTTACTTTAATGATTCTGTTCCACTATTTCTTCAATATTAGTGTAACTCTTGTCCCACAGTTAGTTGTCCGTGGCAACTTGGTCATGCCAAATTGTCCCATGGTGAATTGGTTACAGCAACTTGGCCATGGCGACTTGGCTGTGGCAAGTTGTCATAGACCCTTCCCAGCCATTCCTGCTTAATGAATATTTCACAACCATGTGAATATTTTACACAAACCTCAGAGCTTCTTTAAAAAGTTACCAAGTAGTTCCTAAATCTAAAAAGGGATCAAAGATTGATTCAAGGTTAAGTTTTCATGGCATCAAGACTGACTAAAAGATTGGGTATAAATTGAATGTTTAAACAGCGCCTGGTGCTGATGCTGCTTTTACATATTGTGTGAATATAGTACTTTAAGCAGGTGATTTACTGCCAATATATGGTTAACCAGTATAAAATGGAAACACAAACTCTTATGTGTTTTCTGTTTTACTATAGCAATTACAAACTTGTTTACATGTTCCTGGCATATAATTAAGAATGCTTTTTACCAACAAAGCTGCTCTTTTGATAGTACTATAGATTCCAAGAACAACTAATCAATTCTTGTTAATTGGGCAAATGTAATCAAATCAATCAGGCTTTTAAAAAATGCCCCCAATGCATTTGCATTAAATACAAACTCTTAATGTTCATTTAAAGTTGGCATTTTGCCCATATCTCATTTTCTATGCTAAAGAGGCATCTTGCAAGTATAGAAACCTTTCAGAATGTTCCATTTGTAAAGAATCATGAAAGCTAATTTTTGAACATGAGGATGCATATGCTGCAAAGACCTATGGATACTTGGAGGCTTTGATCTTTGCACATTTTGATTTGAACTAACTGCATTTGCTACTCTGGATGAATTAGCTGATTGGAACGTTGCTCCAAGTACTGCAAGGGGAATTTCAGATCAGGAAATATATTGCATTAACTTGAAAAACAGTGCTATAAAAATTTAAAGGGCATTTTTGTATTCATTTCTGTTTTTTAAAACTCATTAAATAAACTGGGTAGGACTCAAAGAAAAGAAAACCCTTGACTTACAACAGTTTGTTAAGTAATTGTTCAAAGTTACAATGGTACTGAAAAAAGTGAATTATGACTGTTTTCACTTACAACTGCAAGAGTGGCAAATATGTGTAGCTTGGGTGTAGGATAAGAGTGAAGGTTTGTTGTCCCAGTTTGTGGGTTAGGTTTTGAATGTTTCATTGCCAGACTAGGTAACATCTTCACATCAACAACCCACAGCCACACTCCGCCAGGAATTATCCAGAACCAAAGACAAGATACAGAAGGATGAAAGAAACAATGTAGTCTACAAAATCAACTATAAGAATTGCAACCAATTCTATGTGGGACAAGCATCACGTCAATTAAAAAACTGGATCCACAAACACTGGTTGGCAGTCAAACTCCATGATCCCAAATCCTTAATCTCTACCCACACCGACACCAAACAGCATTGGTTCAACTGGAGCAACACAAAAGTCATCACCCATGCTACCACCCAACACACTTGTGAGTTCATTAAAGCCTGCTAGTCCACAAGCAATTCCATCAACAGACACGTTGACCTACAACCACACTATGAACCTCTTAAAATCCAAATCAACCACACAGCCAACCTGAGACAGCACCGAATCTCAGCCAACCCACACAAGCCCCACCAACCAGCACTTAATTTCATTATAGCTCTCACCTGATGTAATCTCATACTGCTGTTGCAGCATCCTCATAGTCATGTGATTAAAATTCAGATGCTAGGCAACTGACTCATATTTATGATGGTTGCAGTGTGCTGGGGTCATGTGATCAACTTTTTCAACCTTCTGACAAGTCAGTGGGGAAACCAGATTCACTTAACAACCATGTTACTAACTTAACAACTGCAGTGATTCACTTAATAATTGTGTCAAGAAAAATGGTAATTTTTTAAGAAAAATTTATTCATATTTATATGCCACCCTTCTCCAAAGACTCAGGGCAGCTTACAATTTTTTGGAGCACAACCCAATGAGCTCAGCAATAGCCTTCATTCTATTGTATATGCCTGCTTATTACTAAGCGGCATTTTTACAAAGTCAGCTTATTGCCCCCAAAAATCTTGGGTCCTCAATTTACCTACCCCGAGAGGATGGAAGGCTGAGTCAACCTTGAGCCTGGTGAGATTCGAGCCTGCAGTAATTGCAGGCAGCTGGAACTTAAGTGCTTGGCATTTAACCACCAAGGCTGGTGCAAATGGGGCAAAACTCGCTTAATAACTGTCTCACTTAGCAACAGAAGTGTGGGCTCAACTATGGTCATTACTTGAGGACTACATATAGAAAGACTTCTAGGAATCTATTGACCTTCTGAATTCTAGGGTGGTTATCCAACAATCATACTCAAATGCTGGTTTAATTCTTTGTTTTTCTTTGTTTTTAGTCTTACCTATCCAGGTTACCTAAAGAACAACTTTATTAACCTTTACCTAACTTCCTGCTTAATGATAACAATACTAATATAACAAAATGGACTTCATTATCAATTTAATCTGTAATTTGGCTTCATTGAACTCAGTGGGATTTATGAGAGAATAGACATTTTTAATGTATTACATTTAGCACTGAAGCTTTGACACATATAAAGTATTTCAATAGTATCCCAATACATAAAACCTGCCTTTTGTGTTCATTCTCTTCAAAGAATATCTGTCGTGCTAAAGAAGCATATAGACCTTTCCAGTTTTTTTGCCTTTCACTGTCAGGGCAGCTTCAGTATTTCATTTAATTTTATGAGACTGAAATTGAAATGAATTCTTTGTCATTTTTTTTAGACGGAACTATTTCTCCATAATTGTTTTTCTTTAGTAAAAATATGGTTGGGCTCAGAGGTGGTATTTAGCAGGTTCTGACCAGTTCTGGAGAACCGGTAGCGGAAATTTTGAGTACTTCAGAGAACCGGCAAATACTACCTCTGACTGGCCCCACCCCCATCTATTCTCTGCCTCCCGAGTCCCAGTTGATCAGCTGGGTCTTTTTGTTGTCCTGCCAGGAGAACGGAGCTGGAAAGCAGGTTAGTGGGGTGAGGAGGGAATGGGATTTTGCAGTGACCTTACCCTGCCATGCCCACCAAGCCACGCCCACAGAACCGGTAGTAAAAAAAATTTGAATCCCACCACTGGTTGGGCTCACTGGAAAATTAGAGTCGATCTCTGCTAAATGTTATCACTCAATACAGTAGAATGTTGGAGGCAGCTTTAGGGTGCAAATCTGTGCTCCCCTTTTGCATCCATCATGAAATCATGGCTCAGGAATTCTGGAAGTTGAAGTCTACAAGTCATAAAGGAGCCACAGTTTCTCAGAACAATGCCATCATGATCCTTGCACCCTTTTCCTCAAAAGCTTTTTTCAAAAGCTCCCTCAAAATCCTCTGTGCGTTTGCTTTACTTTTCACATACTTGAATATGCATATAAGATAAGAATGATGTCTGAAGTTTTAAAAAGCCTTGTCTGCAACAAGTGTAATATGTCTTAAGATACAATACAGGATGTGTGTGTGTGTGTGTGTGTGTGTGTGTGTGTGTTTACTATGTCTTAAGCTTCAATACAAGATGTGTGTGTGTGTGTTACATATGTTCTGGGCTTCCTACCAAAGGCATAAAAGATGTAAATTACAGGAGCTGCTTTGTTGTTCAACTAATTTAATCCTGGGTTTAGACAGTAAAATCTCTTATGGGAGAAAGCTGGTGATAAACAGAATGAGTGGTGGGTAGAATAAATTTATACTCAGATTCAGATTCCTTCCAAGACATGTAGTGTAAGCCACAATTATTTTATTTCTATAGGCTCTTAATTATCCTGCCATTACTAACAGAGTTATCATTTTGAAGAGCTTCCTTTATGGTATATTTTTCTTCTGCAATAGCATGTTGTTAATATGCTGGCTAGTTTTGACCTTTAAATGGTTTGGTTCTTGAATACCTGCTGGACTGCATGCAAGGGAAGCTTGATAAGAGCTTCAGAATTGTGTTTCTCCATGATAGCCTCTCTACGTCTACCAGGCAGCCTTCCCATCAGAGGATAGATTAGCAACATCTTTTCTCAGAACTCTTTAAAACTAATGTCAGGTCATGCTGGCTGAAGTTATTGATGATGGGATGATAATTATAGCCATTTTTATTTTATAATGGTTTTGTGTACTTTTGCTGTTGTAACCCATCAGGGGTCTTCTAATTCTGGTGGAATAAAATGAAATAAGTTCCAAAATAAAATGGTCAAACAGTCTTGCATCTTGGTTTTTCACCTTTCTTCTGTTTTCTTCTACAGCATAAAGTTGTAGAGCTATGGCTTCTTTAAAAAATAAATAAAAAGGATAGTCGGTTTAAAAATTAAAGTGCTTAACAGAGGTAAAAGCTTAACTGGCTTTTTAACAGCAATTATACTGTTGTTTCAGGAGACCAGAAACTGAGGATCACAGGAACATCAAGTAAATCTAAATGTCTGCCATAGGCAGACAAAATTATGCAAAGCAATCTTGGGAAATAAAACATAATTTGGGCATTTGATTTGATCATTACTTGGAGAAAACAAGAAACTAGAACAGCTGTCAAATAATTAACTCTTTTTGTAAGGATACTTACAAAAAATTGTGGGACAAAGCTACAGTATATAAAGTTTCTAAGAAAATGCTACGGGAAGTGAAGCCACGAACCTTAGCCTGTTATTTATTCTCTACTTCTGTCTTTAGTATTGGACATGAAGAGAAAGATGTCAAAGTGGAAGAAGAAATTGTATTTTGGACTAAAATTTGCTTCCTATCCCCACTCATCCAATAATTTTACGTATTTAAAAATGATACAAATTTAGGGGGAAATGTTCCATCGAACACTATCTGAGAAATGGGGAAAATGAAATCTGAAGGAAATCAAGTTGTTCACTAATGAATTGATGGGTAGATGGATGGATGGAGCCATAAAGAAATTATGTAGCAAGAGGAGCCATTGCTCCTATCAGAAATCTTAACATAGTGGACATTACATAAAAAAAACAGATCTACAATTATAAACAAAATTCTCTGGACTCATTAAATCTGAGTCAAAGATCTGATGTCTGTTCATTAACTAGAGTGAGGGTCCATGAAATTAAATACCTGGAACTGGTGAGTTGAAGAAATAGCAAAATTCAATGATATAAGTTCTTAAGATCACATGACTTGTTTATCTGTTGCCAGATTCATTCTGACAAATGAAATGATTAAAAATCAGGAGTCTGGTAGAACTTTTCCAATCTGTATTAAAAGGTATAAGCTTTCATTAGGTGTAGCTGACTTCATAAAGTGGCTAGATTAATACAGGATTTTAAATCTGGCTGGGTGAGGGGAATTGAAAAGAGGGGAAGATAAGTTGGTTATGTAATGCAAGCTGCAGATTAAAGTGCCTAAAAAAGTGCAATGTACAGGATATAGCTTATTAATATTAATCTATTAATAATGTATGTGAATAGTGTGAGCTGCAACCTGCAAGAAAAAAACCCAGTAATGCTATTTGCTCTGTTCCTGTGATCTGTATTTTAATCGGGCCCCATGAGAATTGATCGAGCTGTATTGATTTTCTGTTGATCTTGTTAGGGGAGTAGTTCAGTCTCCTGCATTTGTTGTTTTACAGTGACATTGAGGAAATGAACTAGTTCTATAGATAGAACTAGGGTGAGGTTGATCGTAGGGTGGAAAATGTTGAAATCACGATTGAATTTGGTGAGAAGGATCCAGAGGATGGGTTAAATCAGGGGTGTCAAACTCACATCATCACAGCAGCGTCACATGATGTATCGGGACTTTTTTCCCCTTTGCTAAACCGGACATGGCTGTAGCCAGCATGTGACGCATCCAGCCTGCAGGTTGGGAAGTTTGACAGCCCTGGGTTAGATGATGCAAATGTCATCAGTGAATCTCAAGTAAAGAATGAATTTCAGGAGTTAAGAACGTGTTGTTCTATGTCAGTCATAATGATGTTGGCATATTGAGGAACACATATGCCAATATTGGCATATTGAAAAACAGTGTCTCTAGCACTGCCACAGTTTTGTAGGTGTATGCAATTGTCAAAGGTGAACTATTGTGGCTTCAATGATGAAACCTTAGATGAATTAAAGCCCATGTTTTTAAATAATGATTACATAGTGCTTCAACATCCATGGTGGCAAAATGTTAAGGGAGGTTACATATGAATTTCAACCTTATTAGGAAGAATGTGGTGTCATGTGCAGCTCAGAATACCAATAAAGGAAGATATTTGTAGCTCAGGGTTGAAATGAGGGGTCCTTGGTGTTCTCTGAGTTTGCTTCTTTTCTTGCAGACATTTCATTAGCCTAACTAGGTAACATCATCAGTACTAGTAAGGAATGTTGTTTGCTATCAATTTATATTCTTGCCTGTCTGTATGTTTGGGGGAGATTGTAGGAAATTTTTGTTTGGGCTGTTTACTGATGGCTCTTTGGCAGTTTCTTGATTGGGTATTAATTACTTGATTGTTGGTCTGACATTAATCATGGAGTTAATCTATGCTGATCTGGTTGCTGATTACTGGTGGAGAGGTGCTAGAGTCTTTTTGTTCTCTTTTGGGCTGGTTGATTGTCTCTTTTGCATAGTCTATAGATGTTTTTAATGTCTATGTGTCTATTGGTGGCTGATTTGTCAAGAGTACCAGGCTTATAGAAATTCCCTGGCATTTTTGGATTTGGCCTGGTCTAGGGTTGTCACATTTTCCCAATTGAAACTATTCATCTTTTTGTATGTTGTGAAATTAAACAATTTTCATCATGCATTCTGTCTGCCACTCTGTGTTCATGGATGCCTTCTGTCAGTCTTCTGCCTGCTTGTACTACATAACTGTAGTTGCAGTTCTTACATATTGTATGTTGTAGCAGACTTTTTTCTTCTGGGATTGCAGGAAAACATCCAAGCTTAGAGAGCACCAAGGACCTCTTGTAGCTCAGAGCGCTGGTAGCAAATGGTTGAGCATAGAAGCAAAAGGTTGACATAGAATTCATGAAATCTGATATGCCAGTTGTGATACTTTCAATGCTTAAGGCACTGGATCAGCATGACTGCATGGTTTGTGTACTTTGGGAAGCAGATAGAAGATGCCCCACTGGGAATCCTGTGATGTTTCTATGTAAATACAGTTCTGCATATCTTTAGGAATGTATTTCATCAGATTGAGTAATTCAGAAAATTATATAAGTGTATAAGCCATTCTTTCATCAGATCACATAAACTTTTCATGAACCCGATGAACTCTCCCATCACTAAATTAGATGACTTATGAAAAATGGAAATGAAGAACTCATGAAATAAAATCATAAAATTACAATCATAATTAAAATCAAGTAGTGAATTGAAAAGTAGTGTATTTTTTTAAAAATAGATAATAATGTAACAATAAATGGACAGGTATGGTTTAGAGCAGAGGTGGTATTCAGCAGGTTCTGACCAGTTCTGGAGAACCGGTAGCGGAAATTTTGAGTAGTTCGGAGAACCGACAAATACCACCTCTGACTGGAGAATTTACAGTATCCTTCCCCTGCCACGCCCACCAAGCTATGCCCACAGAACTGGTAGTAAAAAATTTTGAATCCCACCACTGGTTTAGAGGCCATTTATTCATCTCCCATGACATTGGTAAGAACTGTTTTTACCAAGGAAAAATGGAACACAAAATAAGTACATAAACACGCTTAAGGAAACCAATTGTTGGCTGAATTATTCAACATGTATGAAGATTTTATACAGTTAGAGTCATCAACTTTTGGAAAACTATTCATATAAAAGAGTAAACTGTGACTATGGAAGCGTTCATATTAACTGACAGTGAATTTAAAAGGAAGTAGGAACCATTTCTGTTCCTATTTGATTCTGAACTGTACTTCAGTGATCATTTTAGCATGTGGAAGCAGCTAGTAAGCATATCTGGATTCAGAAGCTAAGCAGAGTCAGGTCTAATTACTTTTTCATGGGATACCCTGAGTAATACCAAGGCTGCAAACTAACAGAAACCCTTGACATTATATTTATATCACTGAATGGTAGCACTATTTATAGCTATAATAGTAGTAGAATCTTGGAACAGATTGTTTGAGAGTGTTGTCAAGGCCCTTCTTTACACAAATCTAACTTCTAAAATCTACTAAGTCTATTCCATTCCATAAAAACTATTCATTACTCAAGACAGCATAGATAAATAGTAAACCTCTATTGCCTATCGGTTTGCCCTCTGTAGACAAGAAGGTAAAGTTGTGTTTATATTCTTGCTTTTTAAATATGGTGCCCCTTTTAATTTTTCTATTGCTTAATGACATCTTGCTTTGTGTTTCTTAGTAATACTGTAGGGTAAAGTTGGTTGTTTATATCATAGTCATATCGCAGGCTAGAAGAGCATCGCTTCTCCACAAGCGATAACATTTCTGACTAGAATTTTTTGTGAATATTCAGTTCAAGAATTAGTCTAGATAGAAAACTTGGTAAAAACATTAAAATACATTTTAGTATGCATGGGAAATGATATGCATTTTTTTAAAATCAATGTATTGCTGTCTCTTGAACCTACAGTAGATGCAATCAACCTTATGCTGGTCAGCTTAAAAAAGCATCAGCAAAGAAGAATGTCTTCATTATTTATGTCAAAGGTCCATCTTATAGCTTAGCAAACTGAATTTCTCAAATGTGGAGATTAACTGACAATTTCTCAAATGTCCTATATACTATGACTTCTGTACATCCAAAATAGTATTCCTATTTATAGCCAGAAGTCCATCTAGCATTTCTAAATTTCAGTTCTTGTTACATCTTCTTAAGTAAGGAAAACTTCATATTAAAAAAAAAAACCCAAGGTTGTACCATTTTGATCCTATATTGTATGACCTCAGTTCTGCTGCTTTTAATCATGGTATTTGAAAGACATGAATATATTAACAAAAGAAACCAGTGTTTACCATTTTGCATCTGTATGACCTCAGTTCTTATTTAATCATGGAAAGCCACAAGATTTTAACCCACTTAAAAATCAGCACAGTATCTTTGCATCCTGCTGTTCAGATTATATTAAAATGCTAATTTGCCAGCAACTAATGCCAACTTAATCACCTATTGTCCTGGAAATTCCCCACACCCACCAGTTTTGTATCCTTATTGTAATTAGTATTCATGTATAGCATTTTTAAAATAGATGATGTTCTTTAATTTTGGAACTGAGTAAAGGTTTTAAAAATGCAAATTTCAATAAATTTGGAACATTAGAAAATTTAGTAAAGCAAGATGCTGACATGACATGAATAACAAAGTACTAAATAAAAAGCATTTGGTACATTTCGAAAAAGACATTACTGTACTATAGTTGTTCCACATAATAGAGAACAGACATGGTGTACTGTTTGCATATCCTCCATCTCTTTGAACATTGTGACATATGCTTATAGTAGGAGGCAAAGTATGAGACACTTGGTTATTAAACTTTCCAAATGGCTACATGATGATCTCTTTTCATTTAGTTTTCAATCTAGTTCTACTTGGAGCTGGACTTAGGTCAGGATTAGCTAATGATAGTTTCTAATATAACATTAAACCTTCTGAGAAATTCTAGAACTTACTACAAAGCTCTGCTTAAATTATAAATATTGGATATTCACCATGTAAGAATCCACTGATGTGTATTGGCTTCTGTGAAGGCATTTCTGCATTCATGTGAGAGTTATCCTCCTACAAACATATGTTGCAGCATTTGAGTGCTACAGATAAACCAACCAATCTGAGTGACTTTGATGGAGGGTGGAACATAATCAGAATATTCACAAAGGAAGGGTTTTAATTTAAATCATGCTAGGCAGGGCTGAAGGAATGTTCATTGGCACAATAGTGCAGAACAATATTGCCAGTTTAACCTACATCAGTCAAGATTATGGAAATTCAGTTAGATTTTAAAATCTTTCACATTCCTATACCTGCTAAATATTTCTATATATTTGTACCAAGAGGATAGGTTGTTTGTCATCTCTTTTAATAGTATCCATGAATAGAACTTATTGCTACGTGTCCTCTTTTGAAAAGTTGAGCAGACAATAACCTCCCCAGCAGTTCCCTTTGTGGAGTTATAGACCCTGGATAGTACCGTATATGCATTGTTAAACATATGAAACCAATTGCAGGAATGTGCTCATTGTTGCTGTTCTGATATTGTTGTGCTCCTGGTATAATGCAGACCTATTCAGGTAGGTAGATGCATTTGTATTCCTGAATATTTTGATATCTCGGTACATAAAAGTTGCAGACATTTTGCACCTAGCAAAACATCTGGTGGAAATCTAATAGTATTATGTAAGTCACACATGCAGGATGTATGTAGCAGAGAAGAGATATAAAAGCTCTGGTAGTTGAACTTTGAGATTAATGTTTTCTGTGATTGAAATGCAGCTTTACTCCATCATGATTTAATAAGGGTAGATCCTTTTGGTTCATTCTTCTTTTTGATGAAGCCATATGTTTAAGACTGCCTAGTAATAGAGATGCTTTCAAATTAAACAGTGGCAGCTTCCATCTAGATTCAATCTCTGTACATAATGCCAATTGTGCCCTTATGCATATGCTATATGAGACTCAGTTTGTACCTACTTAATTTTATACAGATTCTGAGTAATCATTCCTGCCTAAGAAATTCTCCTCCTATGGAACACCTTGCCTTTTAGCATTAAAATAAGAAGTGTACTTTTGAGATAGATTCTACATTTTTAATTTTCCTTCTTACATCTGCTCTTAAGCAATTCAGCTTTCCGATTGCATTCATGCAAACTGACATGTACATACATTGTTTATATTAAATATATATTTCTAGTCACCAAATTAATCAGATGAGACCTGCATTCACCCTTTTGGCTTTCCTAAAAGGCTCAGAAACATGGCTCTACAACTGGCCATCTCCATGTGGCATTCTAGAGATGGCTAATGGTTTAGATCAGGGGTCGCCAGCCTTTTGGACCTCAGAGACCACCAAACTCATAATTTTAAATCCCACAGACCACTAATGTGAATTTTGGCTGGTGGTGGCTTGCTGACATTGGTGGGAAAGTCGGTCCAATATTCCAGAGCTGCAGTAGTTACAGGACTGGCCCTTTGGTCATCCCAGAGCAGCTCCTCCAGTCCATGGCAGGCCGGTGCACCTGGGTGGAGGAACAGCTACTCCAGGATGACCAAAGGGCCAGTCCTGTGACTACTGCAGCTCTGGAATATGGAACTGACTTTCCCACCATCAGCAAGCCACCCTGGGGCGGATTTCCCTCCCCCACCATTGGTCTTACCTTCCAGTTCCAGCTCGTGTGGCTCTACTCAAGATAGGTGGGGGCCAGCAAGTGAGCAGGCCATGTGGGCGGCACAGCCTTGTGTTCCCGCACAGCCTGGATTAATTGAGCCTTGGTGGTGCAGTCTGTTAAACACCTAGTTCTTAGCTTCAGCTGCCTGCAATTAGTGCAGGCTCGAATCCCACCAGGCTCAAGGTTGACTCAGCCTTCCATCCTCTCGGGGTAGGTAAATTGAGGACCCAAGATCGTTGGGGGCAATAAGCTGACTTTGTAAAAATGCCGCTTAGTAATAAGCAGGCATATACAATGGAATGAAAGCTATTTCTGAGCACATTGGGTTGTGCTCCAAAAATTGTAAGCCACCCTGAGTCTCCGGAGAAGGGCGGCATATAAATGTGAATTTTTAAAAATTGCTTTGGGGGAAGTGCTTTGGGGGGGACATTTCTCTGTGGACCACCAACATTTTCTCACAGACCACCAGTGGTCCCCAGCCCATCAGTTGGTGACCACTGGTTTAGATAACGCTCCATCTCTTCCCTGTATGCACTGTGCTTGCTTCCTCCCCATCTTCGTCAATTTAAATTTAGCTGAATTTTAAATTTAATATCTCTATTTGTTCTTTTAATGTTTTTCTATGGCATTTTACTGAATGATCCAAGCCTCTTAGAGTTCCCTTTGGCAAGATAAGTAGCATATAAATGATATAAATACATACATGCATTTTTGGAGTGCCCATTAATATGAAAGGCTAAAGTTTTGTGTCTACATTATTTGTGTTTCAAGTTCTTTTAACTGAACTATTTCTCAGATTGCCTTATCATGTAGAACAACCCAAGCTCTATTTGCAATGCTTAAACTTGGTATAGATATGTATAATTTTCATTTCCAGCAATTTTTGTAGGTAAATATAACATGTAAATATTTGTTACTATGATATATGTGACAGTTTGGTATAGTGGTTAAGACATCTGGCTAGAAACTGAAAGACCATGAGCTCTAGTGCCATGTTGGGCACAAAGCCTGCTAGGTGAATTTGTGCTAGTCCCTCTCTTTCAATATATCAAAAAAGTTAATAAGTGTTAATAAGTTGTATGGTGGTCCCAACCATCTGTTGTGGTTAGCCAGCAGCAGGTGTGGACGGCTGAGGAGAGCGAGGACTCAGATGAGGAGCCAGGACCATTAGGAAGTGGAGTGCTGCCTTCTGAGCAGTGATGAGGAGGTTTCCAAGGAGCCTGTGCCAAGTGCATGTGAGTGCAGGATTGCTCGCAGGAAAGAGCAGCTGCAACAGCATGGGTGACTCGGGAGTAAGGCTACAAGGTAATGGACTCTCCCTCAAGAAGATAAAAGCCAGCTGTGAAGCAAACATTCTTTGCAGGAAGCAAAGACATTTTGAAACTCAGCCTCGTGGACATTACAGTATCTTAATTTGGTATTTGAAGACTCTTGTGTTGTGAAATATTTCTTATCTGTGATTCTTTGCATCCTCGTACAGTTTTGGCAAGGTTTGTGCTTATCGAAGTTAATTAGTTTGCAGCAATCAATCTTTAATTACCCAATCCCTGATTAATTAGTTAACCGGGGATTTGTAAGACTCATTAAAAGGTTTCTGTTCCCTTTGGTTATTGTTTGTCTTCTTGGAAAAGGGTTTGGGTCAGAACACCCTCCTATCTTTTCATAAGGGCCTACAGACGTGGTTTTGCCAGTCAGCTTGGGGGGCCCAGTGGGGGAATAGCACAATGGAGGTAATTGATTGAGTAATAACAGATCCCACCTACTCCCACTCCATCCCCACCCTCTCCAGGTGTCTTTGGTTTTAATGTTTGTTCTTAACTGTTTTTTTAGCTTAGATTCTGTTCCTTTAAATTGGTAGCAACAAGCAGTAATGCTAGGAAACAAATTAAGACAAGGAAAAAATTTGTAACTGGTGAACTGACCTTGTCATAGTTTGTCAGTTGCATGCCCAGTTATGAATCTAATTATAAACTCAGACAAAATGTCTTTGTCCTTTAGAGATTTTGATGCATCTTCAAATGTTTATCACAAAAAAGGCATCTTCAGAATATGAGCTGAGCAATATTGTTTTGGATCCCATGCATTATAGTATCATATGTCTTGGTACATTTTTCTCTGATAGTTATCACATGTCCTTTGCTTATCCTGATAGACGGAAATCAAAACAAAAAAAATGCTTCTTACTCTCAGAGGTTTGCATACTACTAAGTCTGAGGTGGTAAAATGTTGTTTAGATACATAATTTAATGTATAATTAATACCCTAGCTTTTATGAAAACATTCTGAATACATTTTGGGTGAAAATTATTAGATCCAGCTGGTGAATTGATACTTTTTTCTTCTTATTCTTTTGAAGGTTTATCATAACAATTTGGAAAGCCATGAAGCCATGATAATTGTATTTTGGTTTGTGCAGATACTTTTCCTAGAAATATGTACATATTTGGGCATTAAATGAGTTAAGGTGAAGATGAAAGTTGCACCAAATTCCTCAGAAAAATCTAAGCTGAATACTGGTGAGATCTTCTTTTGTAATTTGCTTTTATATCTCTTCCTTAGTTCCAGCTGAATATTCTAATTTATAATCCAAAATTAATTTTATAGGCTAAATTATGATTTCAACTTGATGGAATGTTGTCCTAGCTTATCATTTCCACTTTGGTTAGACAAGACTAGAAACCTCTCTATATTTTTCCCTTGATATTTACATTACTTCAATTATGTTACACACAGAGAGACACAGACAGACAGACAGACAGACAGACAGAATCTGTTAAGTTTGCATGAAAAGTCAGACGCGAAGAGCTTCAGTGAAGAGTTTATTCAGTGACTACAGCTTGAATGGACCCGAGCTGGCTGGGCTACGGCTGCCTCTTATAGCCTGCAGCCGTAGTTGCCAGCCAATGGGAGTGCAGGGTTTCTTCCCACACTATTTAAACCAATACCATTTAACATTTTACAAGAACAGTTCAAATAAACCAATAACATTCAAACCTACATACATAACACCCTCCCACTAGGTTCAGTCCATACCAAACCCCAACCTATCTAATGTATTCCTTTAAATAGGTGGGGCTCTTACGTGTATGTTGAGACCTTCGTGGTTCAGAAGTTTTAACGTTCTCACCCAGTGAGAGGGGAAATGTGTCTGCTGACATTTCTCTGCTGGGACTTCCTGTGAAAGGAGACCCTGTTAGACTGTTAGAATCTGGTCTCTCCTCCCAACCCATCTCCATTCCAATGTCAGCACCCAAGTCAGGTAGTGATGTGCAATCTTCCACTTCTAAGGATGGATCTTGGCATTGTGACAGGGTTCGGGATGGTTCCTGTCATAATGGCTCATTACACATGGGATTGATTCTTGCTTGCTGATTTTCCTCCTGTTCCTCCCCTTGCCCCCTAGAAGTGACATCAGGTGAGGGAACCAGAGAGAGACAGGGGCGATGTTCCTGAGGGAACCTGGATCTAAGTTGATCAATGTGCCTGCTCCAGAGGAGTCCATCCTCTGTTTGTACCCTGTAAGAACGAGGGCCAGTGATGTGAGTTATTTCAGCAGGAATCCACAGAGGCTCACCTATAAGGTTCTTAGCATACACAGAATCACCCACACTGAAAGTACGAACTTTGGAAGTGGAATCCAGTGGTGCGTTGGGTGCGTAAGTGGGATGAAGGCGGTCAAGGGAAGACCTAAGTTTCCTACCCATCAACAACTCTACTGGGGATAAGTTAGTAGATGGGCTAGGAGTGATGTGCTGAACACTAAGAAGCTTTTCAAGCTTCTCAGTGATGTCCCCAGGACCCAGTTGCTGGAGCTTCTCTTTGGTAAAGCGTACCATGCGTTCAGCCCGGCCATTAGCCGAAGGGTGCCCAGGGGCAGTGAGGGCATGTCTGATACCCTGTTGTGCTAGAAAGGATTCAAAAATGTTAGATGTGAATTGAGGGCCATTGTCAGAGACAAGAACATCAGGTAACCCATGGGTTACAAACAGTTTTCTGAGCTGCTTGATGACAGCATCAGTTGTGTTGGATGTCATGGGAAATACCTAGAGCCATTTGGAATATGCATCTACTATAACCAGAAAAGTGTGCCCTCTAGTAGGGCCTGCGAAATCAATGTGGATCCTAGACCACGGG
The DNA here is from genome assembly GCA_009733165.1 of Naja naja. NCBI lineage: Eukaryota > Metazoa > Chordata > Lepidosauria > Squamata > Elapidae > Naja > Naja naja. The sequence goes on from CM019151.1 coordinate 73,221,416, forward strand.
CCCCTAGGACATTCCCATTCCTGTGTGGGGGCGTGAGGTGGGGCAGGCCTGACTACCTGGCAATTGGGACAAGATGCTACCCAGTTTTCAACCATTTTGTCAATACCTGGCCACCATACATAACTCCTGGCCAATCCCTTCATCCTTACAATCCCAGGATGACCCTCATGTAACATTTCCAAAACCTCTCTTTGCAGTTTTGCAGGAATAACCACCCTGTTACCCCACAAAATACATCCTCTTAATACAGATAATTCAGTTTGTCTGGACTTAAAAGGTTAGGCAAGGTGAGGTAGATCTTGGAGAGGCCAACCTTTCTTAATCCAGCCTATAACAGGAACCAACACAGTGTCTTTGGCAGTCTCTCTGGCAATTTCAGCAGCATGAACTGGAAGCTTAGCAACAGTTTCTAGGAAAAAGGTGTGTGTTTCAGGTTCAAAGTCCTCCTTGTGGCAAGGCAGTGGGCAACGACTCAGCATGTCCAATGTCCTTGCCAGGCCTGTGAATCAGTTTGTATGAATAAGCTGCAAGAAATTCAGTCCACCTGAACATTCTTGGTGACAGGATCGTAGGTGTAGGTTTGTCTCCTGCCACAATGCCCAACAAAGGTTTGTGATCTGTAACAATGGTAAATGACCTGCCATACAGATATTCATGAAATTTCTTGACAACTGCAACAATTGCCAATGCCTCTTTGTCCAGTTGTCTATAATTCCTCTCTGCTTTGGACAAAGTGCAAGAGTAAAATGCAATAGGGGCTTCCCTTCCACTGGGAAGCCTGTGGCTCTAAACCCCCCCCCCCTCCAAAAGGGGATGCATCACAGGTCAGTATAACAGGTAAATTCTCAGAGAATTGTATCAATACAGCATCAGATGTGATTAGTCTCTTAATACTGTTAAATGCTGATTGTTCCTTCCTCCCCCCAGATCCAAACAGCTTTTTTATCAAGCAATCGGTGCAAAGGTTCAGCAATGGATACTTTTTGAGGTAGAAACATGTGATAAAAGTTAATGAGTCCAAGGAAGGCTTGCAAATCTGTTTTTCATTTAGGCTTAGGGGCTTCTTTGATTTCTTTAACCTTGGCATCAGTAGGGTGGATGCCATGCTTGTCAATCATGTAGCCCAGGAACTCAACCCTGTCTGTTTTAAGTGTGCATTTTCTTCCTTGACTTTTAACCTTAACCCTTTTCTTTTGAATCTCAGGACTTCTCTGAGTCTTTCTTGAAGCTGAGTGTCATTTTCAGCAGAGATTAACACATCATCAAAGTAAGGCACTACCCCTGGCAGTCCTTGAAGCATTCTTTCCATAAGGCTTTGAAAATGCCTGGTGCCACGCTTACTCCAAATTGTAACCTTTTACATTTGAAGGCACCTCTGTGAGTCACAATGGTTTGGGCCTCTGCAGTGGCATCATCAACTGCTAGTTGTTGATATGCCTGGGCCAAGTCCAATTTGGCAAAGACTGTGCCCCTGCCAAGTGAATGTAGCAGATGATGCACAACTGGCACTGGGTATGCGCTCTGCTGCAGCGCATGGTTCAGTGTCCCCTTATAGTCTCCACAAATTCTTACTGACCCATCAGCCTTGACTGGTGCGACTATGGGTGTTTCCCATCTGGAGTGATCAGTGAGCTCTAAAATCCCTTGAGCTATTAATTTGTCTAATTGTGCATCAATTTTTTCCTTTAAAGCAAATGCAACCCTCCTGGGCTTTAAATGAATTGGGGGCACCTTGGGATCTAGGTTGAAAGTGATAGGGGTCCCCATATACTTGCCCAGTCCTTCGCTGAAGACCTCTGGAAATTCAGACTTCAAGGCCTCCTCCCATTCAGAGTTGCTCACGTGATTGATGCCAGTCACCTCGATGCCTAGTGGCTTGAACCACTCAAGTCCCAGCAAGCTTGGGCGATCCTTTTCCACGATGGTCAGGGCAAACGTTTGTGTGGCCTTTAAACTGCACGTTGAATTCTCTTGCTCCAACTACTGGAATCTTGTTCCTTGGTAGTCTTTAAGAGTCAGTGCTTGCTTCTGGAAATGTTTCTTCTGAATTTGGGAGTCTCATACCGCGGTGGTCCAACCCATTTGGAGGTTGGCGGCAGCGTCTGAGTCAGAGGATATTTCGGCTAGGCTATTGAGGCGATACAGGCAGCTAGCGTCCATCCACAGTGCATTTACAGCGCCACCTGGCTGCCTTCTGCAAATGGTGCACGGAAGTTTTGTCCACCTCTCCTTCTGTGGCTCAACTGTTGGACTTTCTACAGGAGGGGGCTGGATAAGGTCTATCCCCAACACTCTTCCGCCAGGTGGCGGCCCTGGCATCAGTTATTTCTCTTGGAGTTTCCTTCAATCTCTCAACAACTAGGATTCGCAGTTTTCTGCGAGGTGTTTGAGACCACCAGTTGTACACGGTCCGACTTGGGACCTACACAAGGTCCTGTCAGCACTCTCAAGGTCCCATTCGAAACCCTTGAGGACCATCAGCTTACAGTTACTGACATATAAGATGGCATTTCTGGTGGCGATTACGTCAGCACGGAGGATTTCAGAGCTGGCGCTCTGTCAATTAAAGACCTCTGCGTGTTCCATTCGGACAGGGTAGTCCTCAGGCCCGATCCCGACGTTTGTTCCCAAAGTCAACTCCTCCTTTCACAGGGCTCAAGAACTGGTCCTTCCAAATTTCTGCCCCGATCCGGGTCATCGTCTGGGCGCCAATGGCATCACCTTGATGTGCGCCGAGCCTTGCGCATTTACATTCAGCGCACTGCAGCATTTAGGAAGGCGGAGGCACTTTTTCGTCTCGTTTCTCCCCAGATCCAGGGTCAAAGGTGTCTTCCTCCACGATTGGTCGTTGGCTCAGAGCTGCAATAGCGAAATGTTATGGGACTCATTCGGAGCCAGTGCCAGCGGGTATCAGCGGCCCACTCAACCCGTAGTGCTGCAACATCCGCCGCCTGGGCGACTCAGGCTTCGATAGGCGAGATATGCAGGGCTGCCACATGGTCCTCGCCCTCGCCCTTCATAACTATAGGGTAGACCTGTTTGCCTCAGCTGAAGCGGCTTTTTGGCAGGAGGGTTCTACAACAGGTGTATAGGGACCGAGAGTAGGATTAGTGCAGGCGGCATCCCTCCCTGTGGGCATCTCTAGCTTTGGTTGTCCCACTTCTGGATGCTACAAGAATTTACTTCAAGCCCATTCTCCATGAGCTGCGAAAGCATACCCATCTTGTCCGTCTCGTTTCTCTGCTGAGACTTCTTTTTCTGGGCAGTGAAGTGTATCACGCTGAGTCTTCGCCAAAAAGTTGATGGAGTGAAATACAAATTTTGCAGCCTTTGTAGTTCTTGCTTTAATTAAATATTTATCAGGTGTCTTATTTATTTTCAATATATTTTGGCAATTTGATTTTATTTGGATATCTTAATAGCTATTGTCTTTCTATCAACAGTTGATATTAAGTCTAGTATAAACTTTCTCTACGGGAGAAAGAAGATGGTCTCCTATATGCCTGGAGTTCTTTATGATGCTTCTTTCTGTTTCTGCTTTTTGAAATCCCCCAAAATAATCTATGAAAGTTGCTGTGTCTTTAGATACATCATGCCATTATATCCTACATTTTAAGGAAAGATAAGAGGGTCCCCAAACAATTAATTGTTTGTACCCAGCAAGACACTGGTGCAAAATTATACCAATTTTAGTTCTTAAATTCCTAAAATGTAGGATGAAGTCACTATTTTTAGAAAAGATTATTATTCTTCACAAATTAAAATGGAATAGTCTGCATTAACGCTAACCCAGAAAATAATTGTGCTGAGCAGTTTATATATACATATACATATACATATACATATACATATATATATATATATATATATATATATATATATATTCAGAGAGATGAAGCTATTTTGATCACAACAAAGTTACAAAGAATATGACATAGTTCTAAAGACAAAAGAAAAATCTTTATTATCATCAACTATACTTAGCTCAAAATATACATTGCATCCTCCCAGAAACTGATATGAAGAATACCAAAACAAATAAAAACATAGATGCTTTTTACATATAGCATTATTTTAAAAATTCAGGAGCAAGTGTTTGAAAACCTACCTTCCTTTGATGGGACAGATGTCAATTATTTTAATTGGTTTTGTTTGTCTTGAAGGAACAAGTGGCTAGTTATATTCCACCAAGTCTGTTTCCCCACTCTGTCAGGTAATTAAAAAAATTCCAACTAATTTTATTTTGCTTACTTTACATCATTTGTATCCAGAAACTGTTTGTAGCATCCTACTTACTGTGCAACATCAAAACTGGAAAAAGTAGTTCTAAGAGGTTTATCACACAGGTAGTTTATTAATTTTCCATGATTAAGTGAATTGGAATATTTGCATATTTATTTTCCCCATAATCATGGACATTCACTGGTTTTCTCAGCCACTTCTAAACTGACCAGATAAATGTGCTTTGAGTCAACTTGTGATTCCTTCACCAAGAGTTCTGACCCAAACCCTTTACCAATAAGACAAACAATAACCAAAGGGAACAGAAGCCTTTTAATGAGTCTTACGAATCCCCAGTTAAAAGGCTGCTGCAAACTCATTAACTTTGATAAGCACAAACCTTGCCAAAACTGTGCAAGACTGCCAAGAATCACAGATAAGAAATATTTCGCAACACAAGAGTCTTCAAATACCAAATTAAGATACTGTAATGTCCACGAGGCTGAGTTTCAAAATGTCTTTGCTTCCTGCAAAGAACGTTCACTTCACAGCTGGCTTTTATCTTCCTGAAAGAGGGTCCATTACTTTGCAGCCTTACTCCCGAGTCACCCATGCTGTTTCAGCTGCTTTTTCCTGTGAGCAATCCTGCGCTCATGCGCACTTGGCACAGGCTACTCGGGAACCTCCTCATCGCTGCTGCCAGCCCCCACAATCTCAGAAGGCAGCAGTCCACTCCCTAATGGTCCTGGCCCCTCATCTGAGTCCTCGCTCTTCTCAGCCGTCTACACCTGCTGCTGGCTAACCACAACACTGACTCAGTTATGAATTAACACAAATTTCTTCATTCCTCCCATCGCAAGAATAGATAACTGAACAGCATCTTTACCATTATTAGCATTCATGTATGTCTCCTAATTTGTATGGGAGTTAGAAAAAATAATCTTTCTTAGAACTGTTATCCTAAATATACACATGGACACACACCTACAGTAATGCATATAGATATATGTGGTTGGCAGCAATTGTGAATACTTAGGTCACAAGGGAATATAATATACAATATTCAAGCCTATTAAAATGGTCTTAAAATGTATGTTAGTGATTCCAGTGTTAACACAATAATTCATACATAGTATGATTAAAAGGAATATCTTTATCCTAAGTCAAGGGCCAGGGGAAGAGTCTTTCTAAAGCTTCTTTATTAATAGTGGACAATTAGTGTCCTAGGAGGGTAAAATGCTTTTATTGGGTTTTGAATATTATTTTAATTTAGTGTTACTCTGGACATAGAGAAAGAACAGAGCTTAAGTTTCTCCTGCCAGTATTACAGAGATGTTCATACTAGCCTCATCATGTGCATAGGATAATTCTACCACCTCCCTGTTGCTCTCATATACTAACATTGCTACAATATATAATGTTGTGGTGTTTTGCTTAGTAGTGCTAAAATTTATCAGACGATGACAGAAACCAGTCTTAATGAGTATCTAGTGTTTGTCATTCTAAAGTATTAACCTGCCATATACTAACCTTTATGCTCCCCTACACCCAGGGCTGGGATTCAAATTTTTTAGCAACTGGTTCTGTGGGCATGGCTTCGTTGGTGGGCATGGCTTGGTGGTCATGTTATTGGCTGGGTGTGGCCAACTCAATATCACTCACATCGAGGCACACATCTCCTCGCCTGGCGTCTCTTGACTGTGGGGATGCTGCAACAGTTCTAAGTGTGAAAAATGGTCATAAGTCACTTTTTTCAGTGCCATTGTACCTTTGAATGGTCACTCCACACAAGCAAAGTACCAGCAAAGGAGGGGAAAAAAAACTCCAGAGAAGTTCCTGAGACAAGAAGTCTAGTCCTGCCAAGAACGTAATAAGAGTTAACGGGGAGGCAGTTTCTGTAAGCAACACCAGAATGTTTCCTTCCTGCCTTCCTTACAGGATTAGGACAGTAATTTCTTCTAACAACCGGTTCTCCGAACTGCTTAGAATGTTAACAACCGGTTCTAGCGAATAGGTGCGAACTGGTAGAATCCCACCCCTGCCTACACCCCATTTTAGGTTCTATTTAGACTTTTGACTTTTTGTGTATAATTTTGTTTGATATCTTTTATATTTCTATTTGCTTTCAGCTTTTGATGTATTTTCTATGTTTTAATTAATTTTATCACTCCCTCCTTATGATGGAATTTGAGCATAAGAAAGATTTTATTTGATATTTTAATTCCAGAATATTCTTACTTGAGATTATTTGCCCCATGAAAGATATAGAAAAAAATGTTTATAGAATACATCACATTACTTGATAAATATTGTGGGTACTGTGGGGTGTATGTGTGTGCTCAATGGCTGTTGCAGTTCGTCGACTGCTAGCAGAGATGACAGTTGAGTCAGATGAATCAGAGGAGATGGAGGTGGTGCCTGGGTTACCATCTGGAGCCTGCAGAGGGCTTTTAGGACAGGAGGTCTCAAACCCAGGTACAGAGCAGGGCCCATCTACTCACACACAAATTGAGAGACAGCTGTTTTCAGGCCTGAGATGAGTGAGGGGGAGGAACAGCTGGGCCCTGTCCCAGATGTGTGTAGGTGCAGAAAGGTGCAGAGAGGAGAGCAATGCAGGACTGAGGGCCAGCTATCCAGAAAAAGAAGGAGACATTAACAAGCCCCTCCCCAGCTGAGATATAAGAAAGAGGGTTGTGGGAGGTATGGATGTCAGAGACATCTGTTCATTCTCCAGAAGAGTTCCCTCCAGCAGATTCCTTGCCAGGATTTCCTTACCACTAACCAGGTTGTCAGGACTCTTTGTGTTGTGATTGAAGTTCTAATTGAGGCTCCCTGACTGGAACTGTGAGATTGTTAGGCTTGTGAATCACCTATGGAGGTGTGAGCTGGAGCTTTGTCAATGAATGCCTTTCTAAATAAAAAGGGGTTTTTCCTCACAAGTAGGCTGTTGATTTGGGGCTCATGAAGGCTGGGTCAGAACAATGGTTTAGTGGTTATAAGCTCCCATCCTTGCTTCAGCTCCTGCCAACCTAGCAGCTTGAAAGCATGCAAATGTGATTGGATAAATAGGTACCATTTTGGTGATATGTTAACCATGTTCTGTACACCTCGGTGTGCAGTACTGCTGACTACATGACTACAGAAATGTCTTCAGTTAATGGTGTCTCTAAGAAACAGAGGTGGGCACCACTCTCTATAGTTGGAGATGACTGGACATGGAAACCTTTATCTTTATGGTGGGTACACAACACAAGGAAAAACTATAGGGTTTTTCATCTGCTTTTGGATATCTGGATGGATTTTAGATATTTTTCATTATCCTAATTAATGTTTCATATTTTGGGGTATTGTGGCACTTCAACCACAGAACAGTACACTTTTGTACATAAAATGGAAAAATGAAATATGTACATCTGGACAAAGGAATATTTATCCACGTGCCGCCCCGCTCCCTTCACACACACACACACACATACACACACACAGCAAGAGTTCTATTGGTGTTTATTGAACCCTTCCCCTAAAGAGGTCCTCAGAAAACACCCCTGCAATGCAGATTCAGATTCTGAGCTCAGCACAGCAAGAAGCACTAGGTAACTAAGTCCAATGGGCACACACTGAGTCCTGGAAAGCAGTCCATGAACCGAACGTGTCAGAATATATGACACAAGCCCATAAGGCATAGAACTGGGCATGTTGCTCCAGCAATGCTCAAGTCCTTTGGATGGGATTAAGTATGCGACATTGGTACAGCCCTTCATGAGAAGCAAGGTTGCCTCCTTCTGAACAGTCTAGCTGACCAGCATTGTGCATGTCTCATCTCTGCCCTACATGTCCTTGAATCAGGAGGAGGTATGGACTCCACCTCCTCTTCATTGCTAACAGGGGACAGCTGCTCCTGGTCCTTGCCTGGAGCATCCTGGCCAACTTGCTGTAGCTGTATCTCCTTCCTCTACCTCAGCCTGTCACTCATCTGAATGACCCAGCTGAGTGATCTGTCAGGCTAGCACTACCCAAGCCCTGATCCAGGCTGTCGCTCTACTTCATACTTTCTTTGTCAACTCCTCCTCCTCCTCCTCTGAACTCACAACTGGAGTGGGATCCAGGGTTGGATCGTTGACAATCCAGGGCAGGGGTGGGATTGTACCAGTTAGATAGAACTCTGAAGAGCAGCTGACACCGAACCGGTTCACTGTGATGATCTTCTGGTCTTCTGTTTGGCCCACCCACCCACCTGGGCTCAAGGCTGTGCTTCATACCTTGCTTTTTCCTCCTCGGCTGATTTACGCAGCACAGCTGAATGCTGTGTGTGAGCAGGAGAAGGTGAATTCTTGCCAGAGCTGGTGATTTGCAAATAGTGCACGCGTGCATTTGGCATGCATGTGCATGCTCACCAAACCAGTTGTTATGCTGGTAGGATCCCACCCCTGATCCAGGGGAATCATTTTAGTTCAGCATTATTTCATTTAATTATTCTACTATTCTAATATTTTTATTAGAGAAATTTTACTAGGACAAGGGGTTGTCTGTAATTAAATCTATCTTGCCTTTAATGATAGATTTGATTCAAAGGGAATTGTTCCATCACAGAGGATGCTAGCTATACAGTGTAGGCTACATTCTTAGTTTATTTTATTTTATTTTTTATTTTTATTCATATTTATATCCCGCCCTTCTCCGAAGACTCAGGGCGGCTTACAATTTTTGGAGCGCAACCCAATGCACTCAGCAATAGCCTTCATTCTATTGTATATGCCTGCTTATTGCTAAGCGGCATTTTTACAAAGTCAGCTTATTGCCCCCAACAATCTTGGGTCCTCAATTTACCTACCCCGAGAGGATGGAAGGCTGAGTCAACCTTGAGCCTGGTGGGATTCGAGCCTGCAATAATTACAGGCAGCTGGAACTAAGTGCTAGGCTATTAACAGCCTGCACCACCAAGTTTGAGGCCTAAGGGCCATCTATTCAAAGTACTTCATTTTTACTTCGAATGGCATGTCAACAGTATACATACTTCAAATATCTGAATGTCTCCCCTGCTATTTCATACAGATGCTGAAAAGAAAGGAGGCAAGAATTAATTTCTGAGGGTCCTGCAGTTCATACTGCATAGGATTGAACAAAAATCTGTCAGTCCTTTAGGCAAAAATGAAAGCAACATAACACTGCATTTCCATTCCCTATTTTCTAAACAATATCCCATGGCAAAATGGCATTATAGATAACCGATAGATTCAAGAAAATAAAGTTTAAATGCATTCCTCATGATTCTCTTGGAGTGAAGGTCATAAATCAGGCAGACTTGAAGCTAGGTAAAAATAAATTTGGATAAACATTTTTTTTCCAAGCATATTTGCATCTAGAAAGTGATTGTTAGGGTCTTGGTCAGGCATCCTCACACATCTGTTAAGACAATAAGTATCTTGCCTCACAAAAAGAAATATTTAGCATTCTCTGGATCTATCTAGTTACATCTTCCAACTTCTTGACCATTTTCAGGATAGTAATAACTGGAAATGATTCTATAAATTCTAATTGACCTAATCCCTATAATTAACAGAATCTGCAAAAATTGGATCATCTAATGTGTTAAAGCCTCCAGCTGACTATGGATTTTAGTGTATTTCTTTCTGCTTCTCATTCTTTTTCTCATCCTTCTTCAACATGCTTCTACATGAGCATAAAATGCAGGTATTCCATGTTGATCAACTTCAGCAATTGAGGAAAGGGTGAGATAAAAGTACAATAATAATTGCATTAAAATGTCATTTTATTTCCATTTTAATATATGTGACCTGCCTAGAATCCATGACAACAGGCAGTAGATAATTTTCATAAATAATAGATAATTATAGAATTGGCTATGTAGATTTTATTCGTAGTCTATTATTTCATGTAAAGGAGTCCATTTTTCAGGACAATAACATACAATAAAATAATAGACACTGGCTGAAAACATTAAAAATAGTAGTATAATATCCTACTATACTATTGAAGAATATTTTATCATGACTAAAGTACAGCAAAGGTTTTGACTATTAAATGAAGTTTAGTCTTGTAGTAATAGTTATCTTACAATTTGGTGTTGAAAGCTACTATTTATATGGTATTGCAAACTGCCTTGTATACATACTTTGCCCCAGAATAAATTGCTATTTCTAGATTGGGATTTTAAAAAGATACACTGTGGTTTTCTATGGGACTATATTTTTTGGTTCACCAAAATGGATTCTACTGTTACACAGATAAACCCACTTTTGTCCTGATTCTACAGTTACTTCTGTGCATCAGTTGTATTCTTTCCTGGACTTCAAGCAATCACTTATACCTTAGCCACCTCATTAATGGATTACTTTAATGTACTTGACATGGGGCTTCCCTTGAAGGCCCCAGCTAGTCCAGAATGCAGTGGTGTAGTCAGTGATAAGCATGTCTAATTGTGTCCATGTGACCCCATGATCCACAAGCTGCATTGATTCCATGTTCAATTCAAGGTGATGATTATGACCTACTTATCCTACATGGCATAGTGATGGCTGTATGAGGAACTATCTATATTTGGTTGTCAGTGAGATTTGATATTGTGGCACACTTAATTTAGATGGCTTTCAGCTGGATGACACTGAAGAAATAATTAAAGACCTGAATGTTCTTCCAAGCTTTTAAGCAGGATGCATGGTGAACTCTGGTTAGATCAGGCGTTTTTACCTTATATGTTTGTCTTCATGATTTCTTCATGTTCACTCACTATTTTTTTTTGTCTTTTGTCTTTTACCCCCCACTTTTGAATTGTAAACCACCATTTACTTTTACATTGTAAATAAATTGTAAATTGTATTTATGTACTCATAAATAACCTCTAATCCAGATATAGTTATAGTCAACATAACATGTGGCTTCAGATCTGAAAAATGAATCTAAATATCATGGAAACTCAAGTTTAAAAATCAGATCCATGAAATAATTTCTTTCCTTGATCCAAATGAGTAAAATGTGATAGTTTCAATTACCTTCATTAAAATTGAACTTTCTACATGTTTAGCTAAGAGTTACTAATAATTCCTTAAATTCAGTGTTTGGAATACTAAGAAGTCTTTTATTAAGACAGGTGTCTTCTTGAAGAGTCTGGGAAAGTCAAGTCAAACAATTACCTTTTGTTAATGTTCCTTTTTGTTTCTTAAACTACTTCTTAGATTCTTCTATGCATCAATTTATAATACTTGTCATATGGGTGCACCTTAGTATTCCCTTTATTCATATTTCCATCAGCATGTTGCCATCGAATAATTAAACATTGCCGTTAGCCATCTCTGCTTTCTTGCCTACTTTAAGTTGTGCCTGGGTTTGTATTGTTTTGTTCACAATTTCTTCATATTAGTCCTTTTGTCCTTTCAGTTTCATTTCAAGTATTTATGATGATGAATTATGCAGAAAGCAGATTATGAATCTTGGTGCAAACAATAGAAGTGAATGATAAAGCTACATATGTTCTTCTTTAAGTTTATATCTCCCTTTTCTTTGGACAAGGAGATACTTTATTTTCAGCCCAGTGCCTGCAATTCATTATCATTATTATAACTATTGCCCTCTGAATCACTAAGGCTGCAAAGGAGATCTTTGGTAAATATAGTGTTATCTCTAAAAGTGAAATGATTTAGGAGTGCTGTAAGAATATAAGAAGAAGACTTGCAGCTGAATATAAACTACTGGTTGTCCGTCTCTGTTTTAATAGTTCGGTATGATTATATAACATTTCCTCCTGCAATATTTATTTCCAAATAGTTAAGTAAAATGGATTGGAATGAGAGTAAAAGTTACCCAGTGAGTTTCTGTAGTTCAGGGTAGACTTCTTAGTCTTGTCCCAGAGCCTAACCATTATTATTTGCTGTCATTTCATCTTAATTTATAATTCAATTCCAGAATCTCCCAGAATAATATTGCTTTAGTCCTTGTAATTGCAGCTTACTTTATTTGCATCTTCTTTCGTACAACTCTGCACTATTAAAGAAATGCTTACAAATCAAAAGGTGAAAAGCCAGATGTGATACTTGGCATAAAAGATGCCTAGCCCTTGACAAAGTCATTAGAATTTGTGAAGAAATCCTGTAATATCTTTTGCTCAAGCGACAGAAAAGTCATATCATGAGCAATACTTTGGGAATTAACAGGTAGAACTCAAACACGCTGCATTTTCTAAACAAAAAGTTTCATTTAGATCAAACACGACTCTATCATATTTCATTACAACTATTTAAAAACCATTCTTTTATGTTTATATTCCATTTCATATTCAAACACATGAAAAAACCAGTTCTAGCATTCAGACATCACACTAAGATTCATCCAAATAAAAATCAAAAAGTATTTGGAATCTCAGAACAATGAAATAACACTATAAAGAGACTCTACACATTCTTAGTTGGTATGCTTTATGCTTTAGCAGCAAACACACACAAGTCATTTCTGAGATTACATTAATGTGCCTTGAGGGAGGACTGATCTCACTAACATCTTCTGAAGATGTAGAGCAGATACACAGCAGATGCTGTAAGCAAGTGAAGTGATTCAGCCACTTTGTCCCCTGGTATCTAAAACACTTTGCTTCATCTCATTGTTTCAAAAGGACACTTTGCTCAAACCTCTACTGTATGTATGGAAGGGCATCCTTTGAGATGCACAGCCGTATCATCTAATGAACCACAGGAAGAATTACTGTACTCTGACGCTAAACGATAGGTAAACTTCAAGTTAGGGATTCTTTTTATAAACCCATAGAAAGATAAATTACACTTCATCAAGTTTCTGCTCTAGTAATCATGGAACATCTTCTGATAAATGAATATCTATATAAATATTTTATCAGGATAATTTCACCTTCTCTGCACTCTTTTCTAATTAAATTACTTAAATGCAATGAAGTGGTATCCTGTTGTTTGAGCAAGCAGGTAGTGTTCCTCAAATTAAACTACAGGCTGTAAGCTGATAGTATTATGTATGTTGACCACCTTGAGCATTTATAAAATTATATATTTATTATTTTAGCATCTAACATATCATAAATGGACTAGCAATATATATATTAACACTTTATCTAGATTAGTAGAACACGATCAAATATAAATGTTAAAATAGCTATGTTTAAATACAAACATCTAGGCCATCTAACCATTGAAGTGTAGCATCACATATTTTTTAAAATTAGATATTTGGACTAGTATATGCAATCACCTTACAGCTAGTCAGTTTGATGTGAGACCCTGCAGTCATCTTGATGAGAGGATACTATATAAAATAATAAAGGTGGGATGTGTGCATCTGTGTCATTTGTGTTTGTCTGTGTGTATTTCCAGATACATATAGTACATCAATTACATATATTATTGAATGATCCTTCATGTGTGACCTGGATTTGTAACTTATTTTTCTGCTTATATGAAATAATTGAACTTTTAAAATAACAGGCTATCTTCTTCTCATATCAGAATCAAAGTATCAGCTACTGATGTGTAGCCAATAAATTTAAAATAATAATAATGTTGCAGGATGTAAGCTATTCTGAGTAAAGCTGTTTTTTTGCAACTGACTATTGGTGATTTTGTCAATGCCAACAGCAGTGTTGAAGTGGTGCTCCAGTTGTTTTGGGATTCCAACCAAGGCACTATTACTACTGGTACTACTTTTGCTTTATTTTGCCAGTGATTCTATTTCTTTTTGCAGGTCTTTGTATTTTATTATCTTTTCCGGTTCTTTCTCTTCTATTCTGCTGTCTCCTGGTACTACCATGTCCACCATCCACTGTCATTTTTATCAACACTTGTTAAGTCTAAGGTGTTATGCAGTAGATGCTTGTTTGTTTGAATTCTAGAGTCCCAGAATACTTTAAGTTTTTTTCCCCTCCATTTTCTATTACTTTCTCTACTTTATGATCCCACCGGTTCTTGTTTGCCATCAAACTTTCACATCTGCCTATGTGGGAAGGATTCAATAGGTGGATAAAAATGTCAAATCCAGTCTAAGCGTCTGTCTAACTGTGTGACAAACTATAATAATAACAAGAAGAAAATCGAAGGAAAAATTGAAGTATCAAAAATGCCACCTATTATTTTATGTTCTATGACAATTAACTTCCACGCATCAAATCAGTTGGACTTACTTACATTGCAAGCTATAAAATCTAATTGGACATGAATTGCAAAATGATGTTAAGGCTAATATGAATATTGTGAAACTAGATACTCTCTTTCATTCCCTGCCCCAATCCAATTTCATCCCATCTCATATAAAAATAAACTTCTGGGGGGGAAATAGTTCTGTTATGATAACTAGTAACTTCAGAAATTGTTCTAGCACTTTTCTTTTCTGTCACTTCATTATGTACTGTGAATTGTGACAGAGTCATCCAGCTGGTTGAGGTGATAAAAATAAGTTGTAATTTCAGAAATAATGTTACAAATATATATCATGTTCTGACAGATAAATTGAAGTTATTTGAAGTAATGGTCTATCAACTTTCCAAGGTGGAAAAAGCTGGTGTATCTATTTCAGCTTGGCTGTTTCAATGGCGCTTGTCACATTTAAAACAAACAAACAAACAAAACCAGCTCACCATGTTAGCATGACTAAGGAAGCTGAAGGCATTTGGGTCAACAGTATAGCTACTAGCTGAAAGGCCACCTGTCCTGGAAGATACATGGTAAAATTATTGCTTTAAAAAAGTGGATGTGTCATGCCCCTGGTGGAGACTGACTCTGAGGGAGAGAAGGAACAGCTGACAGGGAGTGGAAGTGTGGCTCCAGGAGGTTGTGTAGAAGGCTGGGGAAGGGCAGAAGCTGGCCGAGCAGTCAGAGGAAGACCCAGGCCCATCCCCTATCCATCCTAGGGCAGGCAAGGAGGAGAGGATAAGGGAGAGACGTGGTCTACTCAGGAGGAAAGGGCCTTGATCCTCTTCATGGGCTGCAGCTGTGACAACTGAATAAGAGTATGGACCTGCGTACTGGCAAATGCTGGAAACAAAGCATGTAAATATCTCTAGTTTATAGTTCCTCTCTGAGTTTAGCATCCTTCCCAGTGTGTGTTATCTGTGGACATCCTCCAGCCCTTGTCTTGCCTGGTTTGTGTTGCTTTTTTCCTTCTTCATGTAACTGTTTGTGTGGGAGTTCTGATACTATCAGAGTTTCTCTTCAAAGGGAACCATTCACATGCCTAATACAATTTTTACACCTACCAAGCAATTGTCCACATCTAAATAATACCATATGTAGGTAATAAGAATTTGTTTCTCTCCTCACACATGTAGGTCACTGACTACCAAATGTAGGGAAAACATAAAGAATTAGCTATCTGTAGACCAGACAATCAATCTAGAGAGGTAGTTGTGGCTCAGAACCTTACTAAAATACTCATGCCCACAGATTACAATACCTTCAAATATATTTACTAGTTGGGGGTCTATTTCACAAGAGGTGGCACAAGGGCTGGGAACCATTATTGTAGTAATGTGTTAGTCAGTATTCAATTAAAGGAGATATCATGTGTATATGTGTTGGTTTTTCTTCTTCTTTTCAATGCACTTTTTAATAAACAATGTCTTGATTATTTTGTATTTTTGTTTAATTTGTTTTTGGAGTTTTGTATTTTCCCTTTGAAAATAAAATACATATATATATATATATATATATATATATATATATATATATATACATTTACATATACATGTGTGCATGTGTGTGTATGTGTGTGAAAATTATGAGTTTTCCTCATGACTTCTGGCTGTTAGTCAGTGTTCATGGATACTTTCTGCTAATCTTTGGTCTGTTTGTCCTTATGTACTGGCTGTTGCAGACCTTCCATTGTATGCAGTAGTGTCTGAACTGCTACAACTCTGAACAGCAGAAAAAGGAAACAACTATACAACATCTTCCAGCATCATGAATATCCATGCAACTTCATTAAAAAAAACTTGACTACTCAACCCAGCATAGCACAACCAACAAAAGCTGTAAAAAAGATATCACTGCCATACAACAGAAACACCTCAGCAACCACCAACAGACCATTACAACCACATGGCATCAATGTAGCACACAAACCAACTAAAGCACTCCAAAAGATCCTGTGTAAACTAAAAGACCCCACAACCCCAGAAGTAAAAAACAGAATCACCTACAACATATAATGTAAAGACTACAACTGCATGGGACAAACAGGCAGAAGACTATCAGAATGCATCCATGGGTAGCAGCAAGTAGTCTGAAGACACAATGAAAACTCTTTAGTTTTGCAATACTCAGCCAGATTTAACCATAGTTTTAATTGGGAAACCATGACCATCCTAGACCAAGCTAGCATAAACAACATTCATATACCATTCAAAAAAGAAAATCAAGAAGTCAACGGAGAATAAACAGTCCAAAACACCTCCCCACCAGCAACCAACACCCAGATAAACAGATATTAACACCAAGGTTAACATAAAACCAACAATCAAAAAGTAAATATCAAGCATATTATTATTCAAGGAACTGCCAGACAAGCTAACAGTAAACAGCCCAACCAAAGAACCCATAAGATCACTCTCACCAACACTGACAGGGCAAACCACTAGAATATAAATTGTGAACAAAACCCCTTACTATCCCTTACTAGCACTGATGATGCTATCCAATTTGGCTAATGAAATGTCTGTAAGAAAACAACCAAGCTCAAAAAGCACCCAGGACCCCTCATAGATAGATAAAGAGTTAGAGCTAGAGATAAATATGAAACTACCGTATGTGAAGAAAATTTAAGAAAAAAGTGCAAGAAGTAATACAGATAGAGAAAGAGAGAGAAATATAGTAATATAGTAGTAACAAACAAACCTAATCTTTTCTCCCTCTTTCTCTATCTGTATTATTACATGGTTCTTTTCTTCCCATAATCAACAATTTTAATCAACAAATCCAAAAACTATCATTTTGTTTGTTCTATTTTCTGTAAAATGTAAAAAGTTTCCAGTCTTTTATAAATGAACATATTGTTTTATCCCTGATCAAACAGATCAATTTTGCCAGTTCTGATAAATTCACAATTAACTTCTCCCTTGTGGGTATTTCAGTATGTCTTCATCATTGTGCATATAATCATTTTTCTGCAGTTACCATATACAAACCAGATTCCTCAGTCTTTTCAAATTGGCTATCAGTACCCTATACTTTCTAATGTTACCATAAGTTTTATTGAATTATTTTTAATTCTTTTGGATACTTAATCCTTCATCTTATCAAAAAAAAGCCAAACTTCCAAGAAAAAAGAAATTGTTAGCAATAGAAAAAATCTGCATAAGAACATAGTTGTAAAAAAAATGAAAAAAATGCAGATACACTGAAAATACATGTAAAATTGAAACTAGCTTATGAATATTAGGGAAAGAAATGATTCTTGGCATGGTTTTAACATTGGGTGAAATAACATAGAAACCCATTTGAAAATAATCTGTTTTTTATTATTCTGCTGGCAGGTGTGAAAAAAGAAAGCTGAATATCTGCCATTTTTCAAGAAACCAATAAATATTAATTCTTCAAGTTATATTTTCATTTCCTCCATGTTTGTTTTTTTAACCTTATTTCTTTCTGTTTCATCACACAGCTTTTACAAAAATATAATAAATTTTCTGACAAAAATTAAATGCAACTTAGAAAACCATATTAGTTTTTCACCAAGCTTGAATGGCAGTTTGAATTTTATCTCTACTGGGTATCCTAGCAACAAGACAACTAGCTTTCCACAAATCATGGCTTTATTCTAGCAGATATGATAGTCCAGAAAACTGAGGCAGCTCCTGACACACTGAAGTCAAGTCATTCCTTGTTTTTCATTGATATTTAATCATATATCAAGCATTTTTTTTAAAAAAAGAATTTCTTACCTTTTGGCAGCTATAAATTCTGTTATTTTTAGAAACATTGTCCCCTAAGGAAAAACAGCCTTAGCTAAAAACTTAGAGGCTTTCCTTAAGATGACTTGTTTTTGTTTTGATTCAATCACATCCTGGATTAAGCAAGTATTCATTTTCAAACTGTCCTTGAAGAAATTATCTCATGTTATGAAGCTGAAACAAGCAAAGCAGAAGAATCTAAATAACCTAATTTAACAGAAACTGCATTGATCACCCTGTAGTGTGTGTGTGATGACCTGTAGTCTCTCAAAATCACCCAAAACCCAAAACATGAATTAAAGTCCGGCAATGCCTTCAACTTAACTGTTTTATTAATCAGAGTTTAAAGTCCCAAAAGTAAATAATGAGGCAAAAGGACAACAAGAACAAACCGTATTGGCGAGAGTTCTGAATCAAACCAAGATAAGTAATCATACGTTCCAAGCAGATAACCGGGGAAAGTCCTTAGGAAGAACGCCAACAAATATAAACCTCTTTCACAGGAAAAAGGAAACACTAACTTTGAATCCAGCAATTCTGCATACGCAGTTACAAACTTATATACACAGCTCCCAGCTGTAAGCCCTGAGGAGGATCATGGCCCTCTCCTCCCGAGTAGACCATGCTTTTCCCTGATCCTTCTCTTCCTGCGTGCCCTGGGATGGATAGGAGATTGGCCTGGATCCTCCTCTGATTGCTCAGCCGGCCTCTGCCCTTTCCCAGTCTCCTCCACCACTTCTGGAGCCACACTCCCACTCTCTGTTGGCTGTTCCTCCTCTTCCTTGGAGTCAGTTTCCACCAGGGGCATGACAGTGTGTTTGGGTAACATAAGATATGGGGAGTGTGTCCTTTTTTTTGGTGACGAGATCTTTTTGCAAGGTCTGTTAAATAGAAGATGTTCCATTGAATCATCATTCTATTCCTGTTTGGAAGGTTGTTTTTCAAGATCAAGTTGTGTTAGGCAAAATCAAGTTGTGTTAAGACATGTGGACTTCAACTTCCAGAATTTCTGAGCTAACATGACTGGAGGAGGAATTCTGGGAGTTGAAGTCCACAAGTCTTAAAGGTGTCAAGTTTAAAGACCTGGCTTTTGGTATGTTGGGGTAATGGGCAGGAGGGACAGTCCCCAAGGAGACTGTCTTACAGACTTGGCAATCTAACGATAAATAACAAGGAAGCATGCAGTAACAATGGGCATCCATAGGTTTAGCATGCAAAATTTGTATCTCCCTTTGTGGATTCAATAAAGGAATATGGATATGTGTTATCCTAGGGCTTCATAAGGAAAAGAAGAACAAAAATGCAAAACATGGCTATAATTTCCTAATCCAATTTTCAATATACTGAAGAGTTACTCACTTGTCTCAGTCTTCAAAGAAAGAAGAATGGTAGTGGGAAGATAATTATGTGCTTACAGTTTGGTGACACCATTTGATTATTTGAAAAGTCTTCCAGAGATTTTTCTTTCCCCCAAGACTCTTGCAATTTAAGAACAAAAACATTTACCCAGTGTTCATGACTAAAGTGCTTTTTCAAATATTACATGCTACATAGCTTAGAATTTATGTAACAAAGATCTTATTGAGCTGGAAAATAAACAAGAGACTTTTTAAAAATGTGTCCTGTTATTTTCCAGTCCAGTAGCATAATCTTGTTTTGAGACTGAATGTCGGTTTTAAAGGAAGAAGTAAAAGAAGCAGTTGACTGTTTATCTGTTTCTCTGAACACAATTTGATCTGATTGAAGTGTAGTAAGAATGGAATCCATTATTTTCTCTTTGGGATGAGGAGATTTTCCTATAAATAATACATTTTTATGAAAAGAAGCATGATGCTGAATTTTTCTCTTCTTCCTCCCATCCCCTAAATTTCTAAAGTAAGAAGATAATTTGAAATGGATTTTTGAGCTTGTAACTATGTTTGTGAGGTGCCTTCAGAGGTGGGCTCACACACACCCTTTGGGACTGAAACGGAGCTTCAAACATGCAGCTAATCCACTCAGGCAGCTCCGGTGGGTACAGCAGGGGCTGCAACTTAGCTGGGCAGGATGGGTGGGAGGAACAAGCCAGAAAGTTAGTTATATATGGAAAGGATAGCATAAGGGCGGGTAGGCGGGCGCAGCAGCACCCAACCAGGCAGCAGCCCACACTGAGTGCCTTACAGTGCATATTGTATTAAGACCAAAGGGGCCAATTAAGGGACAGATCATTATGGATAAAATCTATGTGGTTGCTAAGAATAATTAAAAAATCATTGGAAATTAGCACATGCTCACCATCTTTATTTAAACCCCAGAGGAATGGGTATCCTAAGTTAACATCCTCTTGAATGTATTTCTCCCCAAATCAGAAATTATAGACAGCCAAGAAACTACAGGCTATCAGAAGAGTATTTAGTAGAGGAATAAATGCAGATAAGCTGCAGCTCATTCACTTTGTCATGATTAATGATCCAATATGCAGAGTTCCATGAATTTGATTCATACTCTTTCATTATTTTATCTCTGCTAGTTATATGAAACTTATTTTCGTCCATGTGTATTATCAGCAAAAAGGTGGCTGCTGTTACAACTGCAAATGGCTCTTATGATTTGATGTCTGATGCTTCCTCTTCTTCTACTCACAGGAATGAAATCAGTTTGTCTTTGGGGAAAAAAAGAGCAGTGAGAACTGACACCTATCTGAAAAAGCAAAGACTTTAATAAAAACTTTGAGAGCTTTATGGACTGGTTGGGAATTCATTTGTACCCATTAATATTTATGTACACATAAGAATAAGTATATGGTGTGCTCACCCTATCATAAGTGCATGATAGGATGAGCACACCATAGTTTCATTAAATCAGAAATGCCATTACTTTCAAAACCAAATGAAATATGCTTTTTATTTACAAATATTCTTCTGTCATGTAGCCTTTTAGAGAGACTTTTTCCCAAGTCCTTAACTGGCTGAGTGTGATCCTGGCTCACAGATTTCTTTTAAAATGGAGAGTTGTTGAATGTCTAGAACCAAACCTGTTGCTATAGCTTCAACAAAAAAGGCTCAGTAGTTGTGGTTACAAGTGTTACAACCATTTAAGAATCAGGCATTTATAAATGCAATAAATTTATACAAGAGAAATGAAATGAATGAAATGAGAAAATCGGTCTTTTTATGTTATTCTATTAAGGATGAAAATTCAAGAAAAAGTACTGTGATTATTAACTCAGAAATAAACACTCTGAGTTGAAACCAGATAACCTGAACAAATGGGTTAATTGAGTACATATTTAAAAGCAAGATCCATGATGGGTGCATACAGAATAAATAAAAAAGAAAGTGAATGCTTTCTTCCAAAGCATTCAGGTTTAAATATTTATGATTTTATTTATTCTTTTCAACTCTGAATACATAATTAAAGTTTACGTACAGGAAAAACAGGAGACAAAAGAAGGGTACTGTGTAGAGAATATTTCCTGGTAGAGAATATTTCCTGGTATTTACTGGAGGCCAGATGATAACATGGTTCTACCAACTATACCCACTCAGGACAAAAACCAGATTTTCATAGAATCATAGGATTCTTTGAACTATGACTGTGCTGTAAAATTACATAAATTGATATTAAATTCTCTGTGGAATTTTCCTTCACACCAAAGGGATACACAGAATTGGAACATTTTTTGATCATTCTTTCTTATGCTTTTTCATGTACAATTCCATGACTGTCATGTGTCAAGGCTCCAACTAACAAACCCAAGCAAATCAGAACTCTGAGGCTTGGTTCCTTCTCAAAGTATAATTAAACTAAGAAGTAACCCCATCCCCAATTGTCACAGGTCACGTTGACCCATTGGCGTGTTTTCCAGGCACTCCTTTTCCAACCTTATCAGTTGTCAGTAGAGATGACCTTGGTTCTCATGAGAAAGCTCACTGTTGTGTCTAGTGAAGCACTCCAACCTCTGTCTCCCCCCCTTCTCTTTCTGTGTGGCAACTGAGGAACAGAAAAATGGCTGCTGCCAGATTTGGTTCAAAGTTGATATCATGTTTGTTATTACAAACTTGAATATGATATGATATGATATCACCAGCTGGAATATTCAGAAAGCTTCAGGTTATATTTACAAAAGCTGTGATATTGTTTGGTTGAAACAATCTCTATTTATAATTAAAATTATATTTTCCGTTCCAGCAATAAATTCATCCTTAACATAAATGAGGAAAAGGAACCTTCATATTAATAAAGGAAAATAATCTGTATTTGAAAGAGGGGCTCAGGATCATAAAGTAGGAAGCGTCACATCATTCATATGGATAAGGCTGGGCTTATGGAAGAAATTTTAAAAATTTAATTTTGGTATCCTATTTTAGGACTTATACTTTGTTCTACCTTCCTTTTCAACATATAGTAAAATTCCACTCTCAGTATCAATAGTTATGCCCAATGGATGGTCAAAGGTACAATAAGAGAAATAAAATAATTATCTTTCCAAAGAATGTTTTAGAACAGATAATTGACAGATGAAATGTGTCCACACACTGTAATTCATACCTCATGTGGAATTCAGATTAGATTACAGATTAACAGAGTTGGAAAGGACCTTGTAGGTCATCTAGTCCAATCCCCTGCCCAGGCAGGAGACCTTACCCCATTACTGACAGATGGTAGTCCAGTCTCTTCTTGAAAGCTTCCAGTGATGAAGCTCTCACAACTTCTGAAGGCAAGCTGTTCCATTGGTTGATTGTTCTCACTGTCAGAAAATTTCTCCTTGTTTCCAGGTTGAATCTCTCCTTGTTCAGTTTCCATTCATTATTCCTTGTCTGTCATATATTCTGTCATATATGTCCTAGATCTTACTTTCAGAAATAGTATGTTCAGCTTTGATAGTTTATTTGTGGAAACTATCCTTCTCATTTTTCATTCAAATATTTCAATTGTTAAGAAAGGAGCTTTAATTTTCAGAAGCTCAGTTCCATCTTAATAATTACATATACAGTATTGCCTTCCTTCCCAATTAACAAAGACAACTTTTGCTTCCTGGAATTTTACCATTACATTATCTCAGAACTGGCATATTATCCCTTAATATTAGCTTAATTACCTTGGGAAATATGGAACTTTTTGCATATATTGCTATATTACCTAGGAAAGAAGCATGGTATTAATATAAACCAGCTCTAGTTTAATGATCATGCTGAATTAAAACTATGGGGAATTCCATACTGAAAAACAGCCAGGCAATTTTGTAAAATAATTTGATGAATATGGGAAATATATGTGTTAGAACAAATCATAGGATTGGATTCTGATGTTTTTGACATTGTTATTTGAGGAACTGCAATGTAAATATTGGCCAAATGGTGCAGACCATCAATATCTGCAGGTAAAATATTTTTTGATTTCCAGATAATGGCTGGCAGCTCAATGCTTCAGAAACATCTCTGTTGGTAAAGTATGTAACACTTTCTTTACAAAATAATGCTTTATATTAATTGTATATAAATTATTGTTTCACTCACTATACAGGATTTTTAAGTGATCCAAAAGGAGGGCAAAATAAAGTAAATTATGTACTGAATGTATATTAGGGGAAAGTGGATTTGTAGACACATATAGTTTTGAAACTGAAAGAAGAAACACCAATAATGTATCTATGCTGATGACACTAGCTTGAGAGTAAAAATATGGAAAGACAAGGAGTACAACTGATAAAATTTAATTAAATTATATTCTGAAATTAAATATAAAGAAGACCAAACTAATGATTGCAAGTCAGCCTTAGAATTGATAATAAAAATAATGATATGGGATATAGCCTTTTGCCTTTCAGGATCAAACATCAACAAGCCGTCAAGAAATATGGCACATACTAAACACTTGGAAAAACAGCCATGAAAGCAGAAATTCAGCAGATGTGTTGTCTCTATATCTACAAATATCAGAACTCTGCAAGTTAGGATATCTCCTGTAACACTTTATGGAAGTGAAAGTTGGACTTCTAAGAAGCAAAGACAGGTAGGATGGTTTACATGACTACATCCTCTGAAGTGTTAAAATCAAATATCCTTTATTCTGTGCTATCATAGAAATTCTCATTCATTAACCCTGCTCAGCTGCAACCTTTAAACTTTAGATCCAGTATAACAGGAAAGGTTGGCTGAGGTTGCTCTAAATCAATATATTTGTACCATTGTATTCCTCTTCTTATAGCAATAGCATTCCAGTGGTACATAAATTGAGGAAGGTTTTCTGACAGCCTGTGTATTGTTGCCAGTTTGATGATGTAGCCAATAAACAATGGCTAACACTGGAACCCTCATTGGAAGGTGTCTTTGAAAATATAGAAGAATAAAAAATCATCTGTATGAATTAATCAGGGCAGTTATTTCCTATATAGAAAGGGGACAATGTAAATATTTGGATTATCCCAAGGTTGAAGAGAGTTTCATATGGTGTTATATTGTTTTAAATTTAAAAGTCTATGAAGAGAAAAAGAAACCAATTGTTTTAACTGGGCTTTAAGAATTCAATTTCTAGGTGCCATTCTGTTTGTTTTTTCAATATTTTCTCTCCATCAGCTGTAAAAAGCCCCTTTGATTTCTGCCAAAGATCTTCATCAAGCGTATCTTACTTGCTGGATTTTCTCTGGATTTTCAGCATGATTGACAAGGATATCTTGACATTTACTTTCTTTTCTTTTTTTAATCTAGTTGATTTCCAGCTTCTGCATCTTCCTCAGGAAGGTGCTTTGAAAGTTCTGTTTTTCTCTATTGTGCTACTCTTGATAGTCTTTTTTCCTTCTAAGATGTTTGAGACATCTTGTGGTAAATAGAACATTACTTTGACTGCTTTTTTAGAAGCATCTTTTTTCCCTGTGCAAATAAATAAATTTTGTGTCTCAGGAAACTGTAAAAAAAAGAAATGTTTTACAAGCTCTACCTACAGCCCTAATACTGGTGGACCATAATCAAATCTGGATGCAATTCAACCCTTATAAAGCCTTTTATGACATTTGGCTAGTTTCCTTGGTCTGCATCTATCACAGAAAGGCATTGAACTATTTCATGTTAAATTCAGGGATTTTCTGGAGAAACATTTAAACTGAATAATGGGGACAGAGAAGTAATTGATACAGAACATTTCTATCCCCAGCAATTTAAAACTAATAGGGTTATTGTTATGTATGCAGGTTTGAATGTCATTGGTTTAGTTTGAACTGTTCTTGTAAAATGTCAAATATGATTGGTTTAAAAAGTGCGGGAAAATCCTGCACTCTGATTGGCTGGAAACTGCGGCTGCTGGTTATAAGTAGCAGCCGCAGCCCAGCCAAATCAGGTCTGTTATGAGCTGTAGTCACTAATAAACTCTTCACTGAAGCACTCCACATCTGACTCTTCATGCAAATCTAACACTGGCGACGAGGGTGGGATTCTTCCCGAAGAGAAGACGACGCGGAAAACAAGCTGAGAGAGATGGCTGTGCTGAACACCCCCCTAGCCCCGTTCAATCCGACGGCAGAAGACTGGGATCGTATGCGGATCGTTTCCAAATGTATTTGGAGGGAAACGATCTCGCCGACATTTCCGAGAAGCGGAAGAGGGCGGTCTTTCTTACGCACTGCGGTCCGGCAGTCTTCAAGATGACGAAGGCACTGGCGGGAGCTGCAGACGTGAAGGTAATGGAATGGCCTGATTTAGAAAAGCTTTTAAGAGCCCATTTACGCCTCACAAGAATGCCTCATTAAGAGACATGAGTTTTACCGTCGGGATCAAAAGCGAAACGTTAACGACTTTGTGGCAAGTTTAAGAGACATTGTGGGTGCATGTGAATTTATCAACTTAGAAGAGGCCATGCGCGATCGATTTGTTCTAGGCCTAAAAGACAAGGTTTTGCAGAGCAAATTATTAATGAAACCTAAGATCACGCTTAAGGAGGCCATAGAAGAAGCTTCTTCAGCGGAAGCTACCAAGTCCTCAGCAGCAGCCATGAAGAAAATTAACAAGGCCGCAAGCCATTCTGATGTGGAAAAATCCACAACAACATTTGCCCCTGACCATCGGGGACAAGGACCGCCCAAGCTTGCTGGGACTTGAGTGGTTCAATCCACTAGGCATCGAGGTGACTGGCATCAATCACGTGAGCAACACTGAATGGCAGGAGGCCTTGAAGTCTGAGTTTCCAGAGGTCTTCAGCGAAGGATTGGGCAAGTATATGGGGACCCCTATCACTTTCAACCTAGATCCCAAGGTGCCCACAATTCGTTTAAAGCCCAGAAGGGTCCCATTTGCCTTAAAGGGAAAAATTGATGCACAATTAGATAAACTAATAGCTCAAGGAGTTTTAGAGCCCACTGACCACTCCAGATGGGAGACACCCATAGTCACACCAGTCAAGACTGATGGGTCAGTAAGAATCTGTGGGGACTATAAGGGGACATTGAACCATGCGCTTCAGCAGAGCGCATATTCCACTTGGCAGGGGCAAGTGGATCTGGCCCAGGCATATCAACAACTAACAGTTGATGATCCCACTGCAGAGGCCCAAACCATTGTGACTCATAGAGGTGCCTTCAAATGTAAAAGGTTACAATTTGGAGTAAGCGTGGCACCAGGCATCTTCCAAAAGCCTTATGGAAAGAATGCTCCAAAGACTGCCAGGGGTAGTGCCTTACTTTGATGATGTGTCGATCTCTGCTGAAAATGACACTCAGCTACAAGAAAGACTCAGAGAAGTCCTTACCAGATTCAGGAAAGCGGGGTTAAAAGTCAAGGAAGTAAAATGCACACTTAAGACTGACATGGTTGAGTTCCTGGGCTACATGATTGACAAGCATGGCATCCACCCTACTGATGCCAAGGTTAAAGCAATCAAAGAAGCCCCTAGACCTAAATGCAAAACAGATTTGCAAGCCTTCCTTGGACTTATTAACTTTTATCACATGTTCCTACCTCAGAAGGCAACTATTGCAGAACCATTACACAGATTACTTGACAAAAAGTCTGTTTGGGTCTGGGGCAGGAAGGAACAATCAGCATTTAACAGTATTAAAAGACTAATCACGTTTGATGCTGTACTCATACAGTTCTCTGAGAATTTACCTGTTGTACTGACTTGTGATGCATCCCCCTTTGGAGTGGGGGGGTTTTGAGCCACAGGCTTCCCAGCAGAAGGGAAGCCCCTATTGCATTTTACTCTCGCACCTTGACCAAAGCAGAGATAAATTTCAGCCAATTGGACAAGGAAGCATTGGCAATTGTTGCAGCTATCAAGAAATTTCATGAGTATTTATATGGGAGAACATTTACCATTGTCACAGATCACAAACCTTTGTTAGGCATTGTGGCAGGAGACAAACCTACACCCACTATCCTGTCACCAAGAATGCTGAGGTGGACTGAATTTCTTGCTGCTTATTCATACAAACTTATCCACAAGCCTGGCAAGGACATTGGACATGCTGATGCCTTGAGTCGTTGCCCACTTCCTTGGCACAAGGAGGACTTTGAAACTGAAACACACACCTTTTTCCTAGAAACTGTTGCCAAGCTTTCAGTACACGTTGCTGAATTTGCCAGAGAGACTGCCAAAGACACTTTATTGGCTCTATTATAGGCTGGATTAAAAAAGGTTGGCCTCTTCAAGATCTACCTCACCTTGCCCAACCTTTTAAGTCCAGGCAAACTGAATTATCTGTATTAAGAGGATGTATTTTGTGGGGTAACAGGGTGGTTATTCCTGCAAAACTGCAAAGAGAGGTTTTGGAAATGTTACATGAGGGTCATCCTGGTATTGTAAGGATGAAGGGATTGGCCAGGAGTTATGTATGGTGGCCAGGTATTGACAAAATGGTTGAAAACTGGGTTGCATCTTGTCCCAATTGCCAGGTAGTCAGGCCTGCCCCACCTCTCGCCCCCAAACAGGAATGGGAATGTCTTAGGGGCCCATGGTCTAGGATTCACATTGATTTCGCTGGCCCTACCAGAGGGCACACCTACCTTATTATAGTAGATGCATATTCCAAATGGCTAAAGGTCATCCCTATGGCATCCACCACAACTGATGCTGTCATCAAACAGCTTAAAAGCTTTTGTAACCCACGGGTTACCTGATGTTCTTGTCTCTGACAATGGCCTTCAATTTACATCCAACCTTTTTGAATCCTATCTAGCACAACAGGGTATCAGACACGCCCTGACTGCCCCTGGGCACCCCGCTAACGGCCGGGCTGAACGCATGGTACGTTTTACCAAGGAAAAGCTTCAGCAATTGGGTCCTGGGGACATCACTGAGAAAGTTGAAAAACTTCTTAGTGTTCAGCACATCACTCCTAACCCATCAACTAACTTATCCCCAGCAGAGTTGTTGATGGGTAGGAAACTTAGGTCTCCCCTTGACCGCCTTCATCCCACTTACGCACCCAATGCACCACTAGATTCCACTAGCAAAGTTCGCGTTCAGTGTGGGTGATTCTGTTTATGCTAAGAACCTTATGGGTGAACCTTCATGGATTCCTGCTGAAATAACTCACATCACAGGCCCTCGTTCTTACAGGGTACAAACAGAGGATGGAGTCCTCTGGAGCAGGCACATTGATCAGCTTAGATCCAGGTTACCTCAGGAACATCACAATTGTTCCTTTCTAGTTCCCATACCTAATGCTTTTTCTAGGGGGGAGGGGGAGGAACATGAGGATAATCAGCAAACAAGAATCAACCCCATGTGTAACGAGCCATTAAGACAGGAACCATCCCCAAACCTGTCACAATGCCAAAATCCATCCTTACAAGTGGAAGATTGCACATCATTACCTGACTTGGGTGCTGACATTGGGCTGGAGATGGGTTGGGAGGAGAGACCAGATTCTAACAATCAAACAGGGTCTTCTTTCACAGGAAGTCCAACTAGGGAAATGTCAACAGACACATTTCCTCTTTCACTGGGTGAGAACGTTAAAACTTCTGAAACACGAAGGTCTCAATGTACACGTAAGAGCCCCACCTATTTAAAAGAATACATTAGATAGGTTGGGGTTTGAGTATGGACTGAACCTAGTGGGGAGGGGTGTTATGTATGCAGGTTTGAATGTCATTGGTTTAGTTTGAACTGTTCTTGTAAAATGTCAAATATGATTGGTTTAAAAGTGGGAAAAACCCTGCACTCTGATTGGCTGGCAACTGCGGCTGCTGGCTATAAGTAGCAGCCACAGCCCAGCCGAATCGGGTCTGTTATGAGCTATGAGCAGTAGTCACTAATAAACTCTTCACTGAAGCACTCCTGGTCTGACTCTTC
This sequence comes from Naja naja, assembly GCA_009733165.1. Lineage (NCBI taxonomy): Eukaryota > Metazoa > Chordata > Lepidosauria > Squamata > Elapidae > Naja > Naja naja. The sequence goes on from CM019151.1 coordinate 73,250,820, forward strand.
ATGCAAATCTAACAGTTATCATGTTTCCAACATAGATGTTTGTATGGTTGAAATATTTTTTTTAATTATATATTATATATTCTAAGACTCATATATTATATGGGATACAACCCAGTGTGCTCAGCAATAGCCTTCCTTCCATTGTATATGCCTGCTTATACTAAGCGGCATTTTTAAGGTCAGCTAATTGCCCCCAACAATCTTGGGTCCTCAATTTACCTATAGAGGATGGAAGGCTGTCAACCTTGGGCCTGGTGGGATTGAGCCTACCTTGGCAACGTTTCGACAAAATCTCATCCGTCATCTTCAGGCTGGTGTCTTCAGCTTCGTTCTTCTGGGAGAAGTGCGTGATCGTGGCTGTTTTTCCCTTTTAAACTCCAGAGTTGGCTGTGTTGTTACTTCTTGATTGGTTGATGGAGTTGATGTATGCAGATTGGATGGTTCTGTGTCTTGGTTTTTGGGGGCAGTCTCCCTTCAGATTAGGTTGGTGATTGTGCTTCTTTGGAATCCATTGGACATACAGAACAGGACAATGGCATCGCCCTCCTCCCTTACATCAAAGGCACCACAGATAAAATCAGCAAAATTCTCCACAAACACAATATCAGGTCAGCCTTTGGCACTGACCAAAAAATAGCCAACATCTTAAGAAACCCCAAAGACAAGATCCAGCTAGAAAACCAAGGAGTTTATAAAATACCATGCAAAATTTGCCCAGCCACATACATTGGACAAACCAACAGGAGAATAAATGCACGCATTGCACAGAAAAGAAAAAAAAACTTCCTCCCTTTTCCAGCACCTTAAAGCCACAGGACATGAAATTGATTTTGAGGGATCCAAACTTATCTCCAATACTGAACACTTCAACAAGAGAATAATTAGGGAAGCCATCGAAATAGAGAAACACCCTCATAACATGAATAAACGGGATGATACTTCCCGCCTACCAGACATCTGGAAACTAGCCCTAATCAACAAACGAGTCCCAGCCACGAAAACTAACACTGGACCCAAAATAACACATGATGCCACCACCAATCTCCTTCACCAGACTCAAACCCAAGCCCATACAGGAAAAGGCAACCACCATCCAGAAACCAGACCATGGCTGCAACACCAGCTGCTACACCCCCCTCCGACCCCCAAACTAAGCAAACTGACCCACACTATAAACACATAGCCAGACCTCAAACTCGGAGCCAAACCAAGGCCCAGAATGTCACATCACAGCCTTCCACCCAGGATACTACATCACAGAACTCAGGAGATTACAACACAAAACATCAGGAGGTTGCAACACAGACAACGACCCAGGAGATTATAGCACCACACCCAGGACGTCACAACAATAGAACTCAGAAGGTCATCACACAGCCCATTACCCAGGTCATTACAACACAAAAGGCTGAGAGACACACAGCCAGCACCTCAGCCACACAGGGTCTCAGGAAAAAGCCATCCAATCTGCATACATCAACTCCATCAACCAATCAAGAAGTAACAACACAGCCAACTCTAGAGTTTAAAAGGGAAAAACAGCCACGATCACACACTTCTCCCAGGAGAACGAAGCTGAAGACACCAGCCTGAAGATGACGGATGAGATGCCAAGGTATTCTCAATCTTACACGGACAAGACCAATACACCAAGACCTACATACCTTTACCGGAAAATCGAATAAAATATATATATATATATATATATATATATATATATATATATATATTCTCCCAGAAGAACGAAGCTGAAGACACCAGCCTGAAGATGACGGATGAGATTTCATCGAAACGTTGCCAAGGTATTCTCAATCTTACACGGACAAGACCGAATACACCAAGACCTACATATATATATATATATATATATATATTACATTTATATGCCGCCCTTCTCCGAAGACTCAGGGTAGCTTACAATTTTTGGGATACAACCCAATGCACTCAGCAATAGCCTTCATTCCATTGTATATGCCTGCTTATTACTAAGTGGCATTTTTACAAAGTCAGCTTATTGCCCCAACAATCTTGGGTCCTCAATTTACCTACCCCGAGAAGATGGAAGGCTGAGTCAACCTTGAGCCTGGTGGGATTCAAGCCTGCACTAATTGCAGGCAGCTGGAACTTGAGTGCTAGGCATTTTAACAGCCTGCACCACCAAGGCTCTTAATATTATTTTCTTAATATTAACAATATTAAGAAAAATCAGGCTTTTGACAAAGACGTTATGTAGAAATCAAACACATCATCAGTCAAAAAGGACTCAAATGCTATATACCAATGCACAAAGTATGAGGAATAAACAGGGTGAGCTAGAAATCCAAGTACATGAGGACAGAAATGATATTGTTGCTATTACAAAAACTTGACATGATGAAACCCATGAATGAAATATATAGCTAGATGGATTTTAATTGTTTAAAAGAAACAGACTTAATAAACGAGGAGGTGAAGGTACACTGTATATAAGAATTAACCATATCTCTGCAGAAATGCAGTAAAACAATAATGAAAACCATCTTGAATGTATTTAGGTCAGTATCAGAGTGGGAGGGAAATGACATAGGTGCATACTACATGCCACCCAATCAAACAGAGGAAATAGATGAACTTTCTGATAGCCAGTTAACTAAGATATGTAGGAAGCACACCAGAACAGTAATTGGAAATTTTAACCACAAACTCTGCACCTAGTAGAATATCAAACAGATTCCTAACATAACTAGCAGACAACTTTGTCTCCCAAAAGGTAGAGAAGGAAACTAGAGGGTCAGCCATACTGGTCTTAATTCTCACTAACAGAGATGAAATGATAGAAAGCAGTGAAGTTGCAGGAACACTGGGAAGGGGACTGACCATGCAATGTTGGAATTCCAACATTATGCAAGCCCAAGCAATATAGCAAAGCCAAACTAGAGTCTTGGCATTTAAGAGAGCTGATTTCAATAAACTTAGAGAGACCTTAGGAAATAACAGATTAACAGAGTTGGAAGGGATATTGGAAATCTTCTACTCCAACACCTTGCTCAAGCAAGAGAGCCTAAATCATTTTAAAGACATGGCTGTCCAGTGATATCTGTAGGACAGAAGGAGCATTCCTGCTCTTTCACAGTACTCTCCCTCTGAAACAGCATATTTTCCAAAATTCAGCAGTCCTAACCCTGTTGGTCTTCCTTATAGACCTTAGATCTGGTTTTGTGGCGTTTGACCAGAGTATTGCGTGGTCCTGTTTGCTATGATTAGAAAGTGATAGTATGCTATGTTTCCATTTTGTATTGTCCTTTCCCTTGTTTATTTATTTATTTTATTCTGTGTTAGCCCATCAGGTTGACAGTTGGGTGCCCATTAAAATTGGATGAATAAAATAAAGCAGTACATTGCCTTTTCCTTGTTATTGTCTTCATTACTGACTAATCCTGTGCCCATGTTCTTCATCATTTTCTCTTCAACTTCAGTAGCAGCTGCCCTCCTCCATTCCTAATTATGTGCTACCATTGTTATGACTTTGACAAAAATAAGAATTACCTCCTGAAGGATTTCCTGTTGTGATGAAAATTAGCTATTATACATGACACATTTGGTTTAAACAAACCACAACTATCTTAGATTAGCATAGTGCACAGCTAAGGTGATGATTCACACATTAATTATGAATTTATGTACAGGCTACTACTATTGCCTTAATGTCGCAGTGTGAATTAGCTAATGGTCATTACCAAACATGTATTCTGCCTGTACGGAACAATTATATATGATACTATTAGCAGCATCAATTAAGACAGATAAAGTAATAGTTTAATTGAATGCTTGAGAAGTTTAATGGGTTTTGCTTTCCCTTGAAATGGATTGCACTCTGTATTCATGGACTTTAAACGAGGCAAAGGATCAATATTTCCTTCTCCTTAGAAAACCTTGTACCCTGGAGGATAACCGATATCTAATTTAGGAGTCTTTGTTGAGACTTTGTTCAGTTAATCAGGGAACAATACATCATGGCATAAAAAAGTACTTTTTTTGAAGGTGCAATTTTCTTATCATTGCTTTTGGGGGAGAATGTGGAATTAGATTTACATTTTCTTCCAAGGTTCCACTAGTATAAGTCACTGACTGCCTATTAAAGTAAGAATCTACATGTATATGAGACCCAGCTTGTGCAAATTTGTTTTGGGATTATACATGCCTATATGTCCTTCACAGTCTGCAGATGTTATTTTCAAATAATCACTAAGGTGAATGCATTATTATTATTGTTGTTGTTGTTCTTGTTCTTGTTTTTGAAAGCTAGTAGATCATAAATGGGCAGGAAATGAACATAAGCATGAATACTAAATGGAATATTAATTCTCCCCATATAGAGCATTACAAAGGCTTAATTAAACCAAGCACACCTGAAAGGTATAGCAACAGGTTTGTAGAAGTATATTCTAAAGGTTTGCAGAAGAAAGGAAGGGAGCTCAAAAATGTCTTAATATGCTCAGTTTTTAAGCATCTGTATGTGCTGTATGAGGAACAAGAATATGTAGGAAGTATTGTATGAAATATTGCAGGTTATTGTGGAGCCAGTGTCCAAATGGAGTCAGAGATGCTGACACAAACCTGCTTTATATAAATAAATATATTTATAGTAAACAAGATAGGCAAACAGGAGCATCATCAGGTTAATCAATACAGCAGGAACATCATGATGTAAATCACAGAGAGCACAAACAGCATACAGCCGAAAAAGGCAGGAAACAAGGAAAATCACCCTTTAGTCTCACAGCAACCGATTACAACTCAAATTGCTTCATGGAGTAGCCAGTTCTCTTTAAGCTATAACTGTCCAACTCTTCACTGGTCCAGCTATTAAATTTTAAATATGTTAATAAATACACACATACACCTCCTCAATGCAGCTCTTAGCTTTTTAAAAAAAGGGAAATTGACAAAACAATGAGGCCATGTTATTGCTAATTTGTATATGTTTACTTGCATATCGTATTTTCCAAAATTAATTGGTGCTCAGAGAAGTTAATACAACATGGTAATTGCAGTCTCCATTTATTTATTGCAAGACAATAACCAGCACTCTTAAAATTAATTTCTATCAAAAATGTGAAACCAACATACAGGACTTGTGGGAAGGAACAAAAGGATGAATTTACTATTTTGGTACCTGAGCAACTTTGTATTTAACTCCCAAGTGTTCATATTAGCTGCAGAATTCACTTTATGTATATGGGATCCGATAGGGAAGTCCAGCTTGAATTTTAATGTCAGAAATTCCATTTCACATTTGTAACCAATGTAGATTTCAAATGTAGCTAGCCTCAATTATTTAAACTTTTTCCAGTGTAAAAATATACGCAAATATAAAATATATTAGATTTAAGGAAAGAATGCTTCCAAGTTATGAATTAGGGAAAGAGAAGGGGAGGAGTTGAAACAGTTTGTGTCCAGGATTTGTTCTATAGATACTTTTTTTCAACCATGCTTCTAACAGTGCAATATACAGGTCTTCTATGGAAGGCAAGCTGGTTGCAATTTTTTTTTCTGCAGTCCAAACTATCCATTGGAGTCTGTCCTGTTTAGTTCTGTACCAAATCAGACAGTAATAGTAATACTTTATACAGTTTCAATAACATCAAGGAATTATCCTAACATTTAATAGGTATTTCTGTAGTTATTTGATTAACATCCAATAACTTCCCACTCATAACACATTTACTAGATAATTACAGGGAAGCCTCACTTTGATAAATATGATGTAGGCTTAACAGATTCTTAACAGATTTTAACTCATGTCAATTTGGTACGGTTCCTAAATCAAATGACTTTCTATAATTAATATTTTCTTTAAATATCCTATTACTTTAGATGTATTTCATAGCACTTCTTTTTTTCTTCAGACCCTTCCAAATGTGATTGGTTGCTTGTATAGTGGAGACTCTTATTTTTATAATAAAAAGCATGTTATCAAGCATTGTAGGCTTGAAAATGGCATATTTTTAATTATTTTTAAGTATGCATTGTGCTCAGTGTTCACATTCAATTCAACTTTCTGCCCATATAGAAGTTTGAGAAGATAAGGTGGCTTGAACTGAAATCAACTTTTGGTAAATGCATCCATGAAATTTTCTTTTCAGTGTTATGGAATAGTTCATGTCAGGCCCAAAATCATTAATGGTGTAAGAAGAATTTTACTTTAATAATCAATAATAATCATAGGAAATTCTTTATTACAAATTAACTTTATTTTCCTATGTCGCAGCTATCCCTTAACCATTAACATAAATCCATGATCCACTGAGACTAGAAATGATGAGAAATTCGTTGTGATAACAGGTTGCTAAATTCCACATCTGCTAAGCTATCAACTGAAAATAGCAAAATTAAGTACCAAAATCAAGTACTTGTTCAGTCACACTGAGCTGCTGATTCAGTTCTACAGAGGAATTATTGAGTCTATCATCTGCACCTCTATAACTGTCTGGTTTGGTTCTGCAACCCAACAGGACAGACACAGACTTCAGAGGATAATTAGGACTGCAGAAAAAACAATTACTACCAACCTGCCTTCCAATGAGGACCTATATACTGCACGAGTCAAAAAGAGGGCTGTGAAAATATTTACAGACCCCTCACATCCCGGAGATAAACTGTTTCAACTCCTTCCCTCAAAACAACGCTATAGAGCACTGCACACCAGAACAACTAGACACAAGGACAGTTTTTTCCCGAATGCCATCACTCTGCTAAAGAAATGATTCCTCAACACTGTCCAACTATTTACAAAGTGTGCACTACTATTAATCTACTATTATACTATTATAGTATAATCTACTAATATACTATTGTATAGTAGTGTGCACTACTATTAATCTACTATTATACTATTATAGTATAATCTACTAATATACTATTGTATAGTAGTGTGCACTATTAATCTACTATTATACTATTATAGTATAATCTACTAATCTACTATTATATTAATCTTCTCATCACTCCTTATCGCCCATCCTCTCCCACTTGTGACTGTATGACTGTAACTTTGTCGCTTGTATCATTATGATTTATATTGACTGTTTCCTAGTATGATTTGATTGCTTATTGTACCCTATGACTATTATTAAGTGTTGTATCTTATGATTCTTGACTCTTGAGGAATGTATCTTTTCTTTTATGGACACTGAGAGCATTTGCACCAAGGCAAATTCCTTGTGTGTCCAATCACACTTGGCCAATAAAGTATTCTATTCTATTCTATTCTATTCTATTCTATTCTATTCTATTCTTCCCCACCTCCAAAAATAGGCTGCCTAGACACCAGCTACACAACAAAAGGCAGTGGTCAGGAAGGACATTTAAAACTGACCTTTTGACAGAGTCACACACTAGACCTAGCATGTACACACATCTCCGTTCCCAATCATACCAAAGTCCAGTCCCTATAAAATAAATTCTCAGTACCCCATTTTCTCTGTAGCTGCTCCCAAAAGCAAATCTCTTTGCTCTGGGAATAAATGAGCAGCCTCCTTTCCACCAGCTGTGTCCCTTGCTCTTATTTGCTTGCAATATCCCAGCTTGGAAAAGGGACCTGGACATTCTTTTAACAAATGGCATGTGGTGATTCTTCTTGATTCCTTTGTTTTCACACCTATAGACAAGACCTGGCCAGGATGAGGATCTACTACCTGCATACTGTATTCAATATACCCTGTAAATCATTTCGGAGGGGCCATCTTCATCTTTTTTCTTTCACATATAACATCCAGACTGAGTTGCCTCTTACTTCTCTGGATGCACCCCTTCCCGCCTGGGAATCCACCTCCCTACTACAACTAAATTCCAAAGGTGGTATTCAGCAGGTTCTGACCAGTTCTGGAGAACCAGTAGCGGAAATTTTGAGTAGTTCGGAGAACCAGCAAATACCACCTCTGACTGGCCCCGCCCCCATCTATTCTCTGCCTCCCAAGTCCCAGCTGATTGGCTGGGTCTTTTTTTGTTGCCCTGAACAGGAGAATGGAGCTGGAAAGCAGGTTAGTGGGGTGGAAAGGGAATGGGGATTTTGCAGTAACCTTCCCCTGCCACGCCCACCAAGGCACACCCACAGAACCAGTAGTAAAAAGAATTGAATCCCACCACTGCTACATTCCATCACAGTTCGCTTCCATATAAAGACTAAATCACTTCCCTAAAATTTTCTAATTCCCTTCCCAATTTGGATACAGTACTAACCCTGCTTAACTTCTCAGATTAGTGAAAATAAAAGATAATTAAAAACTGAGAGGTTCTTGGAGTGCTCACATACTTAATCATTCACATTATGTTTCTGAGCTAAATTGAGCATTACTTACAGAAGGCTAAAATTAATCTAAGCTCCACATTGTATTATATTTAGTTGAGGGTTCTCCTCACACTATCCTTTAACTACCCATTATCTTTAGTTGTTATATTTTCTTTATTTTCTCCCCAAATATCTGAAGGCAACATAATCACTTCCTAATAAACATAGTAATCAGATAAAAGGCTCAGATAGATAGGTAATTCTGAAAGAATAAGAAATATGCTCTTTTAACTGCTTTAATTTATGAAGGATGCCTGACAATTCCTGACTAGGCTATGTACTGCATAATTTGTTCTCCATTTCCCTTTAATCACAGGAAATTTAACTAGAATGTTTGATTTTATTCCTGTTACTTTCAGAATTGTTACATAATTTATACTTAGTATTCATAGTGCACTTTTTAATTAAGAACATGAGTAATTCTTTTTAAAATGCTGCTGTCTTCTGTCATTTCCAACATTTTAAATGTTTTATTTATGCTACAATGTATTTATCTGTATCACGTGTTATGATGCTTGCTTAATTTGAGCATTATACTGTATATAGTACTGAATTTATTTATTTTGTTAACTTTATCAATATAGATCCAGTTTTGGGATGGGTGATACCTTAATAATTAAAAAAGCCACAAGGATTAGCTAAGATCTAATCTACTGCTTATATAATCACTTCTGAAAATCATATATTTTCATGCAATTTGAAGATTTTATTTAGCCTACCTTGCATATCACATAAGGTTCTAGATACCACATATTGAGAAATGCTATGAAAAAGTAGATGTAGGTTCAGAAAATGATGACAAGGATTAGCAGAGAATTGGATAGTAATTCTGTGAAAAATGATTGCTGAAACAAGCTCTTAGTACTGAGAAGGATAAACTAAGAGAGGATATGACAGTACTTTCAAATACCTGAAAACAACTCACAGACGATAGCTAGCTTCAGTTCTATATAATTCCAGAGAGCATGGGATAGGCAGATGTTGTTGTTGAATAATAATGAAGGTGGTTTTTTTCAAGATGTAAGCTGTTCTAAGTAAAATTGCCTTTTGCAATTGACTGATGGTGATTTTGGCACTGCCAGTGGTGTTCAAGTGGTGTTCCAGCTGCTTCGGGATTGCACCCAATGTCCCTATGACTATTAGTACAAACTTTGCTTTTTTATCATAGTAATTCTACTTCTATTTGCAGCTCATTGTAGTTTGTGATTTTCTATAGCTCTTTCTCTCCTATTTTACTGTCTCTAGATGTCAAAAAATAGGCCTTTCTTGGTGTTGCTATGCAGTTTACAACTTGTGAGGATTTGATAGGGAGATCAAACCCTCCAATGACAGGGTAATACCACATACCCTGTCCTGGCTTCACAAGCCACACCCCTTGGTATATAAGGGGCAGCCCAAACTGAGTTTTTACCTCAGGAGGGACAGAGGACTCAGGAGCCATCAAGAGGAGAAAAACCATCCTCTGCTGCGTACCTCAGGTGCATGAGGTGGAGGAATTTCATGACACAAGAAAAAGGGGAGAGAGAGAGGGAAAAGCCTAAAAGAGAGGTCTAAGTTTCTAAAGAGGGTCTGTGTTTCTTAGAGAGTTATTCTTAATAGTCCTTAAGAGAGATTGATCAGCATAGGCGATCAATTCTCTCAAATATCTATCTCAGAACCTCTTGAAACTGAATCTAAAGGACTGAGATAACCTAACTACATAGGTAGTTATAGAAACCAAGAGAGACCTGAAGAGAAGAAACTTAAGAAGGCAAAAGACACTGGTAGTAATCTTTCTGTATGTTTATTTGATTTAAGCTGCTTAGTACATTAAAGGTTGGTTTGAAAACAGACTGGGCTCAGCATCTTTGTACAATTTAAATATATAGACAAGTTAACAAGATCCTCTAAACTTTAGTCAATCATAGGATTGATTAAAAATATCCAACACTAGATACAGCAACTTCCACTAGCCAAACTTTTATTTCTTTCTTATCAATAATTGTTAAGTCTGGCCTGTTGTGTGGCAGGTAACTTATCTGTTTGAATTCTAAACACTTCAGCTTCTTCACTTTGTCTTTTTGTGGTCCCATCAGGTCTTGCTTGCAGGCAAGTGGTATTTCTAATGCACTATTGTTCCTGTTTTGTCATGCCATTGTTTGTAATCTCCTTGCAACAGCTAACTTGTAGGTCCACTGTTTCTTCAGCATCCTTGCTCTCTGTTGTTGACTTTTCAATTTTGGTTTTGCATGTGTTATTGTTGATTTAATGAGATTAAGAAGGCACATTGTAACTGTCAGGAGAAGCTCCCTGATGGTAATAGTGCTCAATTCATTTACCAGAAGATTTGATGGCCTTTTCTTCAGTAGATCTGTTCCTGCAGAAGCTAGACAGCCATCTGTCTGGACTGGCATAATTCATGAATATAAATTAGTATAATATGCTGGTGGCACTTTTCTGTTTATATCTAAACATTATACTTAAGTTCCAGCTTTTGTGAATCTGATTAATCACTTTGGCCAAACTACAGGATAGTCTTTTAACTGATCTAATTTATCAGTGAAGCCTAACAGGAATAACTTATTATTCATATATTAAGTGATTATCATTTTCCAAATGTACTGAGTTTGTCAATTATTTTATTGTTAACATATTTTATATAATATCATGTAATCTTATTATATTTTAATGATGACATTATTATACTTAGTCCAAATTATATTTCTCAAATAATAATAGTAAATATAAATAAGATATATGGGGATATTTCTCCAGACATTGATAGATGGGAATCATTAAACCTTACAGGGATAAACTCTCTTAAAATAAATGTAATGTCCAGGATCATTTTACTCTGCATATAATTCTTACAACATATCCAGAATTTATTTTCAAAACCTGAATATATAGTTTTGTAAATATCTGTAGCGTTTCTCAATTTTTAAGATATTTCAAAAGGTGATATTGTTAGTTAACATGGAAGTTTCAGTTTTCTGGACCTAGTTTATTTATAATCTCTTGACTAGAACAAATGGACTTTTGTTTATTTTCATGTAAATTTTCCACCCTTGGCCTTTTTGGAGTATTGCTATTTAATGACTTTAGTCAATTGGACTTTGGGGTTTCATAGTTAGATTTGCTATATTTTCTCTGACTATCATGTTGATTGAAAAACTGTGGTATATCATTATATTTTTATCTAAGGTCTCATGCTAAAGTGAAGCTATGTTCAGATCTTAAAGCTGATTAAATAAGATTGATTTATGGAAAATGTGGTTGTGGTATATTTACATTAGGAGATTATAATGTGGGTGTTAACATTTTGTATCTCAGAATATAATGTATATATATATATATATGTAGGTCTTGGTGTATTCGGGTCTTGTCCCGTGTAAGATTGAGAATACCTTGGCAACGTTTCGACGAAATCTCATCCGTCATCTTCAGGCTGGTGTCTTCAGCTTCATTCTCCTGGGAGAAGTGCGTGATAGTGGCTGTTTTTCCCTTTTAAACTCAGAGTTGGCTGTGTTGTTACTTCTTGATTGGTTGATGGAGTTGATGTATGCAGATTGGATGGCTTTTTCCTGAGACCCTGTGTGGCTGAGGTGCTGGCTGTGTGTCTCTCACCCTTTTGTGTTGTAATGACCTGGGTAATGGGCTGTGTGATGACCTTCTGAGTTCTATTGTTGTGACATCCTGGGTGTGGTGCTATAATCTCCTGGGTCGTTGTCTGTGTTGCAACCTCCTGATGTTTTGTGTTGTAATCTCCTGAGTTCTGTGATGTAGTGTCCTGGGTGGAAGGCTGTGATGTGACATTCCAGGCCTTGGTTTGGCTCGAGTTTGAGGTCTGGCTATGTGTTTATAGTGTGTCAGTTTGCTTAGTTTGGGGGTCGGAGGGGGTGTAGCAGCTGGTGTTGCAGCCATGGTCTGGTTTCTGGATGGTGGTTGCCTTTCATCTGTGGCGTGGGCTTGGGTTTGAGTCTGGTGAAGGAGATTGGTGGTGGCATCATGTGTTATTTTGGGTCCAGTGTTGGTTTTCGTGGCTGGGACTCGTTTGTTGATTAGGGCTAATTTCCAGATGTCTGGTGGCGGAAGTATCATCCGTTTATTCATGTTATGGGGTGTTTCTCTATTTCGATGGCTTCCCTAATTATTCTCTTGTTGAAGTGTTCAGTATTGGAGATAAGTTTGGATCCCTCAAAATCAATTTCATGTCCTGTGGCTTTAAGGTGCTGGAAAAGGGAGGAAGTTTTTCTTCTTTTCTGACTGCGTTCTTGTGTTCTCGATGCGTGCATTTATTCTCCTGTTGGTTTGTCCAATGTATGTGGCTGGGCAAATTTTGCATGGTATTTTATAAACTCCTTGGTTTTCTAGCTGGATCTTGTCTTTGGGGTTTCTTAAGATGTTGGCTATTTTTGGTCAGTGCCAAAGGCTGTCCTGATATTGTGTTTGTGGAGAATTTTGCTGATTTTATCTGTGGTGCCTTTGATGTAAGGGAGGAGGCGATGCCATTGTCCTGTTCTGTGTCTTGGTTTTTGGGGAGTCTCCCTTCGGATTAGGTTGGTGATTGTGCTTTGGAATCCATTGGACATTATCGTTAGTGAGGTGTGTAATTCTGTTCTCAAGTGGTCTTTGTCAGCTAGGCGTTTGGTTCTGGAGATGAGGGTCTTGGCTCGGAGTTGATCTGTGCAGGGTGGTGATGGGATTGTGCATTTAAGTAGCGGTTAGTGTGTGCCTTTTTCTGGTAGATGGTGTGTCCTAGGGAGCCGTTGGGTTTTGTAAATTAGGGACGTCCAGGAACGGAAGTTGATTGTTGGTTTCTGTTTCCATGGTAAATTGTATTTTGGGGTGTAGGCTGTTGAGATGTGTGAGGAAGTTGTCTAGTTTTTCTTTCCCATGTGGCCAAATTAAAAGTGTCATCTACATATCTAAGCCAGAGTTTGGGTTTGTATTCGGAGTTTGTCTAGAGCATTGGTTTCAAAATGTTCCATGTATAGGTTAGCGATGACGGGTGAGAGGGTGATCCCATAGGTGCTCCTTCTATCTGTTTATATCTTTGTCCATTGTGGATGAAGTACGTGTTGGAAAGGCAATGGTTGGTCAGATCTAGGATGAG
>CM019151.1:73265243-73292485 GCA_009733165.1 Naja naja
TGCTTAGGGGGTTGTATTTGTTTTGGATAGCTCTCACCCCTCTCACCGTCATCGCTAACCTATACATGGAACATTTTGAAACCAATGCTCTAGAAATCTGGCCACCCAGCTTAGATATGTGACACCGGTGGGCCACAGGGAAAGAAAAACTGGACAACTTCCTCACACATCTCAACAGCACCCCAAAATATTCCATGAAACAGAAACCAACAATCAACTTCCATTCCTGGACGTCCTAATTTACAAAACCCAACTCCCTAGGACACACCATCTACCAGAAAAGACACACACTAACCGCTACTTAAATGCACAATCCCATCACCACCCTGCACAGATCAACTCCAGAGCCAAGACCCTCATCTCCAGAACCAAACCCTAGCTGACAAAGACCACTTGAGAACAGAATTACACACCCTCACTAACGTATTAATGTCCAATGGATTCCAAAGAAGCACAATCACCAACCTAATCCGAAGGAGACTCCCCCAAAAACCAAGACACAGAACAGGACAATGGCATCGCCTCCTCCCTTACATCAAAGGCACCACAGATAAAATCAGCAAAATTCTCCACAAACACAATATCAGGACAGCCTTTGGCACTGACCAAAAATAGCCAACATCTTAAGAAACCCCAAAGACAAGATCCAGCTAGAAAACCAAGGAGTTTATAAAATACCATGCAAAATTTGCCCAGCCACATACATTGGACAAACCAACAGGAGAATAAATGCACGCATCGCAGAACACAAGAACGCAGTCAGAAAAGAAGAAAAACTTCCTCCCTTTTCCAGCACCTTAAAGCCACAGGACATGAAATTGATTTTGAGGGATCCAAACTTATCTCCAATACTGAACACTTCAACAAGAGAATAATTAGGAAGCCATCAAATAGAGAAACACCCCATAACATGAATAAACGGATGATACTTCCGCCTACCAGACATCTGGAAACTAGCCCTAATCAACAAACGAGTCCCAGCCACGAAAACCAACACTGGACCCAAAATAACACATGATGCCACCACCAATCTCCTTCACCAGACTCAAACCCAAGCCCACGCCACAGATGAAAGGCAACCACCATCCAGAAACCAGACCATGGCTGCAACACCAGCTGCTACACCCCCTCCAACCCCCAAACTAAGCAAACTGACACACGCTATAAACACATAGCCAGACCTCAAACTCGAGCCAAACCAAGGCCCAGAATGCCACATCACAGCCTTCCACCCAGGATACTACATCACAGAACTCAGGAGATCACAACACAAAACATCAGGAGGTTGCAGCACAGACAACGACCCAGGAGATTACAGCACCACACCCAGGACGTCACAACAATAGAACTCAGAAGGTCATCACACAGCCCATTACCCAGGTCGTTACAACACAAAAGGCTGAGAGACACACAGCCAGCACCTCAGCCACACAGGGTCTCAGGAAAAAGCCATCCAATCTGCATACATCAACTCCACAAACCAATCAAGAAGTAACAACACAGCCAACTCTAGAGTTTAAAAGGGAAAAAGCCACGATCACTTCTCCCAGGAGAACGAAGCTGAAGACACCAGCCTGAAGATGACGGATGAGATTTCGTCGAAACGTTGCCAAGGTATTCTCAACTTACACAAGACAATACACAAGACCTACATACACCAATACATATATATATATATATATATATATATATATATATATATGGCATGCAAGTAACAAAAAAGCAGCTTGGAACTTCGATGGTTACTTGAAAAGATGTGTTAGGGATCTGGACTAACAGTCATACCAAGTAAGTGGAAAGTGTGGGAGATATAAAGTTTTATCATCACTTTCTGTGAGTAATTATTCTTTTACACATTTCTGATTGTCTTAGTCTTTTTGCAGGCACGCCGTCTGTCTCAGTAAATAAACCCTATTTATGTCCTTAACACATTTGGCACAGCTGCATAACAGTGTTTATACATTGATAAATAGTTTATTGTACTTAATGACTGGGTTCTGCACTACTTAGTAAATTACTGTTTAATTTTTGGTGGAAAACAATTTTGAAATGAGCATTCCTTGCTTGTATATTGCATGTGTAGTGTATGTATTTTTAAGAAGCAGCTTTTATATAATCTATGAAATTAATTAACAAAGCAGCTTGGGCTTTAATGATAGGCTATTAAAAGCATGTGTAGCTGTAAAATAAAAGCTCTTTTGAAAGTGTCAAAAAATGACAAGTTTGGAAGAACTTTGTGCTTTATCTTAGCAATCACCTCCCCCTCCTTATCAGTGCCACCATTTTTATTCCCACATTTTTCCTACCATTTAAACATGCCTGCAAGTTATTGCTACTTGTGCCATCTGCTGGTAATGGCATAGTGTTACTTTTGAGGCACAGCTAAAGGATATCATGTAGCTTCATATTCTGACTTTGGCCTGTTCAGGTTATTCTAATAAAACCAGTTACAGAAACCCATTGTAGAAGCTTCAGTTTTTAATGTTGTAGCACTAACACAATTGCTGTCTCTGTTATTGCATTGGCATGAGTGAAGCACAGATCCTTCATGCCCAGAAGCAGCTAAGTCCTGGGAAGGAATAACATGGTTATTCAAGGGCTTTTTAAAGCTGTTTGAATGCAGATGTGCAGACAGTATTTCCACTAGAGTTATTGACAGAGTGCCATGGCTTTGTATCAGTGGTGGTATTCCAATTTTTTATTGCCGGTTCTGTGGACCTGGTGTGGCTTGGTGGGTGTGGCATCGCTTGGTGGGTGTGGCATCGCTTGGTGGGTGTGCAGGAGAAGGATATTGTAAAATCTCCATTTCCACTCCACTCAAGAGAAGGATATACTGCAAAATCTCCCTTCCCAACCCACTCCAGGGGAAGGATATACTATAAAATCCCCATTCCCTCCCCATCCCACTAACCTGCTTTCCAGCTCCATTCTCCTGTGCAGGGCAACAAAAGAAGACCCAGGTAATCAGCTGGGGCTTGAGAGGCAGAGAATAGATGTGGGCAGGGCCAGTCAGAGATGGTATTTGCCGGTTCTCCGAACTACTCAAAATTTCTTCTAGTGGTTCTCCATAAACTGTCAGAACTGGCTGAATACCACCTCTGCTTTGTATCATCTAACATTTCGAAGCAAAAATCTTCAAAACAACTGAACTGAAACTTCTGGAGAACATGAATGCTTTGAATCTTTAAGTGCTATGAGGCAGTTGGTTCACATCAATGCATTTCATGCAGCTTCTCTTCAGAGACCTCATTTAGTCCTGTAATGGTGAAAGTGACCATCTCCTTGATATGTTATTTATATACAGAACAACACACTTCATCCCCAGTACTAATTCTCCCAAGTTCCAATTTCATTTCT
Organism: Naja naja; assembly: GCA_009733165.1. Taxonomy (NCBI): domain Eukaryota; kingdom Metazoa; phylum Chordata; class Lepidosauria; order Squamata; family Elapidae; genus Naja; species Naja naja. The sequence goes on from CM019151.1 coordinate 73,268,601, forward strand.
CAACATGCTGAATCCACATAGCCATCTGACATCAGAATAGACTTTAGGATGCCAGATTTGATAGACAGTTTGTTTACAGCTGATTGATACATCACTTAAGGAAACATTCCAAATTGCATATTCATTACTAAGCAAAATGTCATCTGCACCACTCCAAAGTTGTCCAATGTGAAGTGTGACAAATTTTGAGTTTTATTTTTTTTAAGTGTCAATTTTCTTGATCACATATTTATCTCGATTGCATGCACTAGTATTAGAACACATTCTTATAATGAACCTCAAAAGTTTCAACATGGAGTTTAAATTGTTAAAATTCCTAAATATAACAAACCTGTTTCAGTACTGTTATCAAGCCAAGTAAATCGGATGTCATTTCAAATATCATGTATATTTTATTTTATAAAAGTTAAAAATAATTGTGCTTTCTTTAAAAAAGAACTATAAATGAAACTGCAGCATATGTTATTTTCCTTCCAACTACAGTATTGCTTATTTAATTTAATATGTAAGATCTTTTTCATACAGTGGTATCCTTTTCTCCCTTTTCCTAGGAGAAACTTACATACAAATTTTTCCTTGGACATGAAAATTATTTGACAAGTTTAAGACACATGGACTTCAACTGCCTCTTCCCTGAAACAATTCTATCTATCAGAACCTACAAATGTGTCTTTTCAACTGCCTACCCTGTAGAGTTATCACACATACAGAGAGACACATAGAGATACAATTAAAATTCAACTGGCCCTGAATATATTGGTATTCAAGAAGGTTTTAAAGAGGTTGGGGCCAGGATACAAGGTGGGTTTGTCCTAGAAGATTAAGTATATGTAAGCCGTAGCAGGGCGGTGGTTAGAATGCAGTATTGTAGTTTACTTCTGCTGACTGCCAATTGACAGTAGTTTGGCAGTTTGAATCTCACCAGGTCAAGGTTGACTCAGCCTTCCATCCTTCCAAGGTTGGTAAAATGAGAACCTATATTGTTGGAGGCAATATGCTGACTCTGTAAACTGCTTAGAGAGTGCTGTAAAGTACTGTGAAGCAGGATATAAGTTTAAGTGCTATTGCTATAACATGACTGTGGTTTGCTTTTGTTGAAGATGATGATGATTCTTGAATTGTCATTAGGATATTGTGATATGTGGTACATGGCCTAGAATTATATTTTTGCAAATTGGGTGCCATATAAATTTTTAAATTACATAAATCCAACATATAGTACATCTCCTATAATAAGTCTATATTTTAAGCCTCATGGCAATTAATGTACAAATATTTACTCCTGAGCTTCTCATGCATATTAATGCATATTTAACATACTTTAGAAAGTATTGAAAAATATGATAAAATTATCTCTTCAATTCTCTGCTGAAGGTAAAGGTAGGAAAATTTTCCATTATCATTTCTGCTATTTGATATTGCCTAGACCACTTTGGGACAATGTGTTTCTAGGTAGCCATTAATAAAAGAGAAAATATCCAAAATCTAAAGGCTGACAGAACTGGGTGAATCTGTTTCACATAAGCCTTTATGTAGTATTTTGTCAACTTTCTACTTTTCAGATTTCCCAAGGACTTGTAGCAGATTCTTACTTCAGCACAGACAAAAATATTGTTTAGATTCATAAACTTGCTTAAACTAATTTGCTTTCACTTCAGAGTCTCCTATTCACCCATATTTCCCAAGGATAACATGTAATTAATGATATAAACAGATGTAATCTGTCTTGTAGAGGAGTGTGATTCAGAGAGTTATTTATAGGGCTTTTAGGATTTTTACCACTATGAGTATATTATCAGATAAAAGTTGACAAAACTGCTAGTAAAAAGAATGTCTTCAGACTGGATTGCCCACTTAGAGCACATCACCAAGATGTTTTTCTGCAGGCATAGAAAAACCTGATGGAATAGTCTAAATTACAGATTCAGGATTGTATCAAAATACAGTTCTGAAAAAGCAACATGTTTTTCAGTGGAAATGTAACTAAAACAGAGTTATGAGTACAGTTGAGCAAAACGCTTGATAATTCCTTATAATTCTCAGTGTTTGGAAAACAATTTCCTGACCAGATGATTTCTCATTGTGTTCAGTGTTTATTCTCTGCCAAATGTTGTACATACACTTCAGTTTATGGTTCAAGGTGTTAATCATATTCAGTCTTTCAAAATGATTACCTAGTAACATTAACATACAAATGCATGGTGATTATCTCTGCTCTTCAAAATTCTTCGCATTTTCAGGAAATGAAGAGAATGGAAGAAATAAATAAGTCTCTAGCAAAGCAGGCAAAAGAAACAGAAAATAAACTGACCCTAAATTTTGAATTGTAAAAATTAAGTAATAGTCAAAATAAAGCTTCTAATTTTTTTTTAATGTCAAATCTTGTGGTGTTAAAAAATCAGCTCACCATATCACAATACATTGCCCATCACTTCATATGGCTGATATTACATTAAGAACTATAAATTTGTAATGGAATTAACTGCATTGAAAGATTATGCTGATCTTCAAACGGGTATTTCAGAATGTCAGTTTTGATTAAAATGTTTCTTTGAAGTGAAGCTATGAATTAAATCAGCACCAATTTTTATCACAGGAAGGTCATCTACCACTTTGTTTTGCTCCATAATAGAGGTTTCTGGATAGAAACAATACATGTGTTTTAAAAGCAAGGTAATAGATTGGTACACATACTGTATGTAACTGTAGCATTTGCATGATATCACTGCCTGTATCTCTTCATAATGGTGTCATTATAAGTTGATGCAGAAGCTGATGAAGTACATTGTATTATTATAGTTTATCACACAGTCAGCCAGATCCTTAGACTGGATTGGGAATTTTTATACAACTATCAAGTCTTTCTATATGAGCTGGGATAAGAAAATGTTTTTCTTTGATGGTGTTAAAAATATCATATGACTGCTGTTCCAAGTAAACCTGCCTTTTGCAACTAACTGATCATGATTTTATTAAAACTGAATTATTGTTTAAGATTTAATTTTCAATTTTATTCAGAATCTGGGACTGGTAAAAACTTAACAGTTCAACTCCTAAATAATAATAATAATAATAATAATAATAATAATAATAATAATAATAATTCTTCTTCTTCTTCTTCTTCTTCTTCTTCTTCTTCTTCTTCTTCTTCTTCTTCTTCTTCTTCTTCTTCTTCTTCTTCTCCTTCTTCTTCTTCCTTGGTTAAGACTTGAACTATTAAGTTTTTACCAGTCCCAGACTCTGAATAAAATTGAAGATTAAATCTACAACAACAACAATAATAAAGATTTAATCTTCAATTCGATTCACAGTCTGGAACTGGTAAAAACTTAACAGTTCAAGTCCTAATCAAGCATCTAAGAGCTATTAAGGTACAGCTCCAAGTAAGGTGGTCTTTTGAAAAGTCACAACAATCAGGTGTGACAAGTTAAAAATTTCCATGTGTCTAGGCAACCCTTTCGGTTCTGCTCCATGGACTCCTGTTACTATTGGTACAACCATTGATTTCATCCTTCACTCAACTTCAATTTGCAGATTGCGGTATTTTGTATTTTTTTCTAGTTGTTTCTCTTCAATTGGTTTATCACTTGGTATCAATGAACCAGACCTTTTTCTTTTCCACAATAATGATGTCAGGCATGTAGTGAACCAGATGTCTGACTGTTTGGATTTGAAAGTGCCACAAGATCTTGTCCTGTTCATTTTCCCAGAACTTTTCAAATTTGGAGTTTCCAGTAATTTTTCCTGCATTAGAGCCCAACTTTTGGCAAAACTTCCAATGTATGATTTTGGCAATTCAATCATGACGTTGTAGATAATCAGTTTGTGACTTTTTGCTGCAGCCACTGATAAAGTGATCTGCTCTTTCATCTTTCTTGTTGCATAAGTGCCATTTGCTGTTGTTACTGAGATGTGGAATTTTTGCTTTCATGGAATTGGTCTGCAGGGCTTATTCTTGGGCAACCAAAATGAAGCCTTCAGTTTCTTTCTTAAGCACCCCGACCTCAACCATCTCCATGTTAGCTTTGTATCTACCTTTCCTTCAATGTCCTTCAGGTATTGTCTGTGCATAGCTTTCTTTTTCCTTTAGAAACTCGATGTTCAGTTGTTTCCTTTTGATATTCTGCTTTCAATCTCACTGTTTTCAAGAGTTTCCCTTGTTCACCTCTTTTAGCAGAGGCTCTTTTGCTTTCTTTAATTAGTTGTTTAAGCCATGTTTTCAGGCTAATTCTGATTGTTATTGTGGTTGCTGTTGTTATTGTTTCCTTGCCTCAAATTCTTCAAATTACTTAAAATCAATAGAATTATCTTTATTTTTTAATTCCAGGAAGATTTTCCACTTTTGTTTTCCCTTCTTAATTCCTTTATTCTTTCCAATTTTCAAGTCCAATTCTTCAGTGGTAACATAAGGTTCTGCATACATTTGCTTGAGCTAATGTTTCTTTTGGAATAGTCTGGACAGCTTCATTCACATTCTTCAATAATTTAGCCAAACTTCTCTTACTAACTTGATTCAGTTTTGGCAATCAAATCCTTTCCATGTTTTTTATTTGAGTTTTAATTTTCTCAGTTATTTGGGTCTAGCTGTTGGTTTTTCAAGATCTAATCTAGCTCTTGCTTTTAGTTCCTCACCCGCTCCTCTGATTTCCTTCCTTTTCTCCACCACTTGTTGCTCCACTTCTAAATTATCTCTATTATCAGTTACACTTGAGCCTTGTTCTTGAACTGCTTTACTTGCAATAACTTGTAATTCTGCATGAGTGAAGAGCTTGTGCTTCAAAATAACACACCTCTAGTCCACAAGTATTTGTTCATTGATTTCCATATCTAGGTGATTCTCCTTCCAAATCTTAAACATGCACTTTTGAAATCCACATTTTGTTGGCTCAGATCAATAATAAGTTCCATAATTGAGTGTTGTTGTTATTATTATTATTTTAAAATGTGTTGGTTATTTGTTGGTTGTCCAGTTCTAATGGACTCTGCAATGTTTTGCATTAAAAGCTTTGTGGAATTTATAAGAATCTATGTAGTGGTATTCCTGTACCAATTATGTTTTTAAAGTCTTTTGGAAATTACCCTAATCTTTACTTAGTATATTAAAATTCAGCACAGCTTCCTATTTCTGGATTAAGAAAAGCAGAGTTAATACAAGAACGCTATTGTAGTGCTTACATTTTCATCTCTTTTTCTCATTAGAGTGATAACTGTTCTAAAGAGCAATAAATGGCTACTCTTATCCAGCAGAAAGCAGGATACCTAAATGAAAGTTTACTAGTGTTCAAAAGCCCTATTTTCAAAGAACTTGATAATATCAAAAGAAGGCATACATAAAATGGATTTTATATTCTGTTTATAAATGAAATTTTTCACAATTTTGTTCCACTTGACATAAACATTTCTAAATTGCACGTCTATGCTTAATTATCCCTTGCCGCACTACGATAGGGGCTATATTTCAAAAAATTCCATTCAACAATTATATTCTTTTATTCTGAACAGCACTCTTTCTGCCAGCAATTTGAATGAGTAAATTATGTAGAATGTAGCTTTTAACAACAATTATTCCTCCAGAGAAAGTCATTCTCTATAACCTGACATGTTCCACATTCTGAAGGTTCAATTCCCTCTGAAATATTATACAATTTGCTTAATTGATTTTTAATTAGTATACACATAAAATTACAGGTATCAAGTCAAGTGTAGTGTCTCTGCTGGGCCAGGAACTATGTGCCCATCGAAGAGAAAAGTCTCAGAATAATAGCTTTTTGTCTTTTCAGAACTGGAATGCATGAGAGGAAAAAAGCAATATTCCTTATTCTCAAATTCAGTTTACAATCTTCTTTTTGAGATAAACTTCACTGAAACAGGTAATCCAATTTTGGAGCTTTCTTTCATCTTCCCATGCTTTCTATAATATATTCCTTAATTAAGCAGGTTGGAGAACATGAATTCTTGAATGCTTTATGAGACAATTTAGTTAGTCCTTGTCAAGATATCAAAACAAGATATGGTTTTGCCTGCCTCCTATTTTTATCCAGTCCACTTCGTTCATTTTTCTTTCATCCTTATCTTACCTTCCTTTCCTATTCTTTCCTCCTCTCATCCTTTTCTTTCCTTCATCTGATCCGATTCCTCTCCCTGCCTTTCTTCTCTTCTGACTCTCCATGAAGAAGGGAGCAGAATATATGTGGTATTGCCTGTTTCTGTTTTTGTGTGTGACAGGAAATGATCCTTAAAGAGATGGAAAAAATGATTTTCTAATGATATCCTGATTTAGATGGAGGGATCACACATGTGCAAATTTGGTACATGAATCTAATCTGTAGCTTTGGTTTCCTTTTGGGTAAATGCAATGTTTCTTATTTTTTGCCATCTATACCTCATTCCTACACTGTAAGTAAACTTTGAAAGAAATAAGGAATAATAAGGGTACATTTCAGACTCTTCAAAACAACCTTTTCTAAATCCAGTTTAAATGCAGCTGTGATGTTTTCACTATATTCACATATATGTATTTATTTGAAGACCGTCTGGAATCTACTTTAGTTCAAAATGCAGCACCGCAAGCACAAGCAGGGATGGGGGTTTCTCATTACATCCATATGTCATCATTTGTATGTGAACTGCATTGGCTACAAGTTGGCCTTCAGGTGTAATCAACTTGAACAATTCTGAGTATTTCAATCTACTCTTGTGCCCTTTAATGACAAACGGCTGCTGCTTTCCAAACACCTCATCCTAACATGTCAATAATTCTGTATTCAGGTTCCTTCATTTAATGATGCTGTACCCAATGGGGGCACAGGCCACTCTTCAAGGACACAGCAATGATAGGTTACTGTTTCTGCAGCAGTATTTGCTATCTTGAAATGGCATTTTCCTATTTATAAATACATCCCTGGAACAGGGATTCTTTGAAATTGCCAGCAATTTTGCAAACACTCAGTTATGACATGATGTGATCAGCAAAGATTTGTTTTGATCTGCTGAAACTGTGTCTTCATATAGAAGATTTTTTTTCTATCCAAAAGATGGTTTGATATTCCTCTTAATGTCCAGCAACTTTTTTTTTGTTTTTGCTCTCCCTATTTCATCATAGAGCCAGACTATCAGTAAAGAAGTGCCCTTAGCTATGAATCCTGAAAAATTCACATGGATAGTTGTGCAACAATTCTCCAAGAGGGGCCTTCAGATTTTTTATTGTGGGAGGGGGAAATGGGACTGCTCAGTAAGATTATATTTATGTCTCCCTCCAACTATTATTGTTATAATTATGGTTGGTTATACAATCCGCCAGATGCTTAGACTGCATTTGGCATTTTTGTGTACCTATTGAATGCTTCCCAAGGACATGGGGTGATGATGATGATGATGATGATGATGATGATGATGATGATGATGATATTATTTCTGGCAAAAGTTCAATTTTCGGATTGTGAACAAAGTATGCTCATAGTGACAACTTGTTTTAATAATGTGGATTGTAATGCATCCTATGAGCTTTCATAACCGTGTTGGCAACAATTCCTGATAATTACATACAGGTGTGAAGATGCATCATCTGGAAGATTCAGTGGGTTGAAATTTAACAGCTGTAGTAGGAATCATTTAACAATTATTACATTGGCATTTCATAGAGAAATTTCATGGTGCAGTGGTTGGAGTGCTGTACTGCAAGCTACTCCTACTGCAATTTAGCAGATCAAATCCCACCAGGCTCAAGGTTGACTCAGCCTTCCATCCTTCCGAGGTGGGTAAAATGAGGACCCTAAGTGTTGGGGGCAATATGCTGACTCTAAACCGCTTTGAGAGGGCTATAAAGCACTATAAAGTGGTATATAAGTCTAAGTGCTATTGCTATTTCCATCCAACAAAGCAGATTATACTAGCATCCATGTCGTTCATGTAACTATGTTACCACTCAGATAAGAAACATGAACTTGCTCCAGCTTTTGTAAATGTAATAATAATAATAATAATAATAATAATAATAAATGAGAAGTATTTGCAGTCTATCATTATTATGCCAGAGGATTTCTGCACCATTCTGAGAGACCAAATCAAGATATCATATCAGTAGCTTATTTACTTATTGCCACCAGCAACCAACAACTAGCAACCATCATTTAGATAGAAGTTAGAAATGAACTGAAGACTGAAAAGGTTTCCACTGAATGAAATATTAAGAGACCACCAACTAATGCGCAGACTGGCACACTGCCTATGGCAGCAGTTAGGTCTTGGGTTACACAATTGTGGTGCATCATTTCACTTCTTTGCTGGCATAAGAAAGAGAAATGATATCTACTGGTAACATGGAAGGGTGATTATCTTCCATGTTTATATTTTGTAATAGAATCTCCAGTTAGTCTAGAGTGGGGGTTAAGAGCAGCCTGAGTCAGAACATAAAACATAGAACACAGAATAACAGAGTTGGAAGGGATCTTGAGTCCAACTCTCTGTACCAGCAGGAAAGTCTACACCAGTAAGTGGCTGTCCAGTCTCTTCTTGAAAGCTGGGGCACCCACAACTTCTAAAAGCAAGGCATTACACTGAGTAAGTGTTCTCACCATTAGAAAATTTCTCCTTAGTTCTAGGTTGTCCCAAAGGTGCTTTTTCAAGATGTAACAGGACTTTCTTGTTTTCTTTGAAGACGTTTCGCTTCTTATCCAATAAGCTCCTTCAGCTCTGACTGGAAGAAGCTTCTTGGATGAGAAGTGAAACATCTTCAAAGAAAAACAAAAGAATCCAGTTGCCTCTTGAGAAAATATCTTTGGGACAGCAATCTCTATAGAAATTCTCCTGGTTTAGTTCCTGGTTGCTTCTCTCCTTGATTACTTTCCATCCATTGTTCTTGTCTTGTCTTGTACTTTGGAAAATAGTTTGCCCTTTGTCCTGTCATCTTTGTGAGAGCCCTTTGCTTCACAATCTTTGCACTGCTGTAAGTGGCACAGGACAGACTTCCCTAAGAATTCTTGAAGCTTTTTCTTGCTATTCCCAAAGGAAGGCAATCAGTCTGGCAAGATTCTTGTAACCTGGTTGACTAGCAATGAAACTTCAGTTGAAACTCTTCATGGATATTGATAATTGCTTTTCCCTGGCATATTCTTTTTAAAATTACACCACTTTGCTCGAATTAAATAAAATCTTTAAAACATTGGCATCTTTTTTTCAGGCTCATTCAAAAGCCTGACAAAAGGCCATGGCTACCAGAATTTGTGGCAGGGAGTCCTGTCTTACATGGTAATCCAAAGAACATCTTCCTTTGTTTTCTTTTTTTAAAGTGCCCCTGCTACATTTTTCTGGGATTTTAGGAAACTGCCTCTTTTATTCTTTTTGATCTAATATAATTCAGACCTGGCTTGGAATTTAACATCCATCAGATGTAAGAGTATGATACAGGTTTTTGGCTATCTTCATACTGTTGCCTATTCAAAACCAACAGTAAACAGCCCAACCAAAAACTTATATGACTACCCCCATCAACACTGACAGAACTAGAATATAAACTGAGGGCAAACTCCACTCCTTTCTAGCACTAATGATGTTACCTAGTTTGGGTGCCCTAGTTTGGGTGTTAGAGCCTTGGTGGTGCAGGCTGTTAAACGCCTAGCACTTAGTTCCAGCTGCCTGCAATTAGTGCAGGCTCGAATCCCACCAGGCTCAAGGTTGACTCAGCCTTCCATCCTTTCGGGGTAGGTAAATTGAGAACCCAAGATTGTTGGGGGCAATAAGCTGATTTTGTAAAAAAAAAAGCGCCGCTTGGGGGGGCCAAAAAGCCCTAGTAATAAGCAGGCATATACAATGGAATGAAGGCTATTGCTGAGCGCATTGGGTTGTGCTCCAAAAAATTGTAAGCCACCCTGAGTCTCTGGAGAAGGGCGGCATATAAATGCGAATAAAAAAATAAAATAAAATATCTGCAAGAAAAGAACCAGGCTCAGAGAGCACCAAGGGCCCCTGATCATCTTCATCCAGACTCTTGGTGTTATATCCAGAAAATGTCTTGATTCCTTCAGTGCTCACTTTTTTTTATCCTTTTTTGGTGAGGCACATTTGTCCAGCCCAAACTCCATCGTAATATCCTCACCACTTATATGGTCTTTTAATTTATTGAAAATATTCACAAGTAAAAAATAAACATGAAATTATATAGAGTGAAATTAAGGAAAAAAAGAGATAATAGATAAAGGAATAAATAAAAAGGTTGTACAGGTAGAAAAGAAAAGAAAAAAGAAAAGCAACAACTTCCGATCTTTATAGCAGTTACCAAAAAAACCATTATGTCTCCTCCCACTTTAAAGTTAACACATGCTTCTCTTCAAACCTTTCAATCAGGAAATCCATAAATTGCCAATTCATTTTTTTCTCCATTTTTAGCAAAAAGTCCATAAAATGTTTTCAGTCTTTTATAAAAGTACTTGTCTTATCCATGACCAAACAGATCAATTTTGCCAACTCTGCAAGTTCCACCATCATCATTGACTATTGTTCCATTGTGGACTATTTTTCCATCAGAACTAGCATGTGGCCTTAAGTGTCTGTATATCAGGGCTGTCAAACCATGTCGACTTCTGGTTTAGCGAAGGGGGAAAAAGTCACGATACATCACATGATGCCGCCGTGGCAACACGAGTTTGACACCCCTGCTGAATATAGTAAAGGACCTGAGTTTTCAGGAAAAAAAACATAGTATTATGATATGAATTAATCTGTATCTCCTAAAATATGTAAACTGAAATGTAACTTATATTTGGATATTTTTCTTTTCTAAAGTTTACAGTTATTGTTTGGATTTCTTATGAAGGTTCAATGAGTGGACACTTCTACTGAGTTGCTTAGTTCCTTGAAAAATATAAAATATGTAAACATAATAGCAACAGTACTATATAATTTAAAGAAGGGCGTAATTGCTGGACACACATCCTCACCATTGTTTCTATATGATTGTCAGTCCACTTCTGAGCAACTCAAAAAGACTTTGGGTATTCTATGGAAGTTGGCTTTTATTTAATATTGTGCACAAGATATTAAAGGCCAACAATCTGAGGTTCATAGAGAAAGCAATTTGAAATAATGTGGTTAAATTTGGCAATCTGCTCAGCTCCAACTGGTCCACAGATCTGCTGTGGGACATTCCCCTTATGTCCAGTCACTGTGCACCACACCTGTTCTTCAATGTTATTTTGACTGTAGAGGAGAGAGAGAGAGAGTCAACAATCCAAAGCACCTAATAAATAGATGCTGCACATGGATCTCTCTTCCTCTTGAATGACTGTTCAAACAGCAACTAAACTTGACCCCAAACAATTACAAACAAATCTGACCGGGTGGGCCATGAAGATTGTAAAAGCACTAGAGCATATCTTGTTCTGTATAGTGATTAGTGGCAGTTTTTCCTGTGGCTGCTGGCATTGAAATTTCAGTCAGGAGAAACCATCAGTCACTCCCTTTCTATGGTAGTTATACATATAGTAGCATATGAGAGCCATTTTCCAGATCATTAGTAAGGGGAGGTTTATATGGAGAGGTTTATGATGCACAAGTCATTTTTGGCTTCACGATGGGAGGAACCTTAAAGATAAGTTACATTTTTGACCTTCTACTATAGTGATACACAAGGTAGGGCACTGATCCACATTTATATCTTCTTTCACCCTCAGTTTAAAATTATTACTCTAGGCCTCTTTATTTGCATTGATGCTGTAGCAAGAATTTTAGACATAAGTTGGATAAAAAAGAAAAGAATCCATATTTCAATAATAAGACTAAATTCAACCTATAGCATTAAAATCCAACATTTAATTTCAAACGAAAAGCTATGTTTCAGATCAGCCTTAAATAAATAATATATGGGATGGGTGAATCCAATTATTTAACATCATTACTTATATTTCCCCTAGTTTAGAATACATAGAGCAGCCAACTTTATTCCTACTTATTAACTCTACAGCTTTCTTATAGAGAATTTTTCAGTTTATCCTTCGTAGAATCTATTACCATTGATATCTATGCTTTTTTTTCTTTTCAGCTTATTCTGTTCTCATTATATATTATTCTATCAATTTTTATCACCTTTTCATAGACTTTATGGGCTTTTAATCTTCTTCTCAAATGCCCTTGTATTCATTTTTTCCAGTTCTTAAATACATTTTGGTAGGGTTACCTTTTCCAACCAACTACATGCATTTATGTTTCCATGACTATTCTTTGACACCACTATGCATATCTATACTATTAATTTTAGATGAATTAAGTTGCTCCTTTAACAATTATATTTATATCTTTAACTTTTGCAAGTTTGAATTTAAGAGTTCTTTTAGATGATAATATTATTCACACAACATCCATACGTGAGAAAAGTTTCATAGTTTGGATCAGAGGTGGTTCTTGAGAATCAGTAGTGGAAATTGTGAGTAGTTCAGAGAATCAGCAAATACCACCTCTGACTGGAGATTTTACAGTATCCTTCCCCTGCCACACTACCAAGCCACGCCCACAGAACTGGTAGTAAAAAAAAAATTAAATCCCACCACTGGTTTGGGTATTATCTCTCATGAGATTATCTGCAGAGGTGGTCAAAACAGAACAGATGGGCACTCCTGTGAATTTTTTTATGTGCATTAATTTCACAGAGAGAGCAAGTGGAACGAGTCTTCAAACATACAGTTCTGATTCCCATCTTTCATTTTTTTTATCCCCAGGTGCCATTATCTTCCACCTTTCCTGTCAAATATATTACCTGTCAGCCATGGAAGCCATATTTTTATTAGCCATAATGCTGACATTATTTATACCAACGCCCAGTACAATCCTGTGAAATTGTGAACATTGCTGAATTTATTGTACAAGAGTTCTAATTAATATACTTGTTCATTATTTGTTATAATATAATGGTACAATAAAATACATTCATTTCCTATTTTATCTAATGCCACCAAATTAAGGGAATTTTTATAATAAAAACATCAATTAATAATCATATTTATGTATTTATCATTAGGGAATTTTAAAAATTATTATTTACTATTTATGCTATTTTTCAAGAGAGATTTGAAGGTATCATTATATGCATACTCTAAAGTCCTGATTATCTTTTAGCATAATTGGGTCCAATTATATTTGGCTTCTCAAACCAGACAAAGATGGGTACAGAGGTACTACCAGCTGAACAAACTGTATTTGGTTTGGACCATATCACCATGACGTAGATAAATATGAAGGTTAGTATCAGAATCCTAGACAAACATAAAGGTTATTATCAGCTCCAGACTGAATAATGAATAAATGTTAGGTTTTGTGTTATTGCCAAAACCTTTCATTTAGCTTTTAGGTTTTCATACCAAATTTTTTTAAATGCACATTTACTGATATTTTATCTGCCTGCGGTTGATTGATTCAGTGATAGATTGGTTGATTATGGGCCATCATGTCAGTGTTGGCTCTTTGTGACCACATAGGCAGGTCCTTTTCAGGACTTAGACTTATCGCTCGATGTTTATTTTATTGCTTTTTTAAATTTAACATTATTTTAAAAGAAAAATAGATGAAATAGTTGATTCATTAAAATACAAGCTTGAAACCACTTCTAAGGATTTGCCAGAGATAAACTGCAAAAGCCCTGATCAGATTAACTTGGTTATTAACCAGCACATCTTGGTAAATAGACCTCCTCAAAACTGAACTTTTTCAAAGCAATGTCAAACAAACTCTTAAGATCCTTCAAAACTCTGTATGGCATTGTGATAGTCGTCAAAGCCCACAAATATTCCATTTGACCAGACTTATCCCATGTTATCTTCATATTTAGAGGTAGTTGTTAAAGAAAGAAAGAAAATCTGGAAATATATGGAGCAGAATTTCTACTCCTTGATCAGGTATCCTTCAAGCAGCATGTTTCTCACTCGAAAAGTAGACTTTATTCTTTTTATAAAAGTACTTTTTTTGTATTTTCAGAAGTACCCCCCCATCTCATAAGACAAGTCAATAGAAATAATGTATTTTTCATTAATATGGATACAGAACAATTAAGGTTGAATAATTTAAATGTCAAGTAGAAGCTGAAAGCTAAAACATTATTTTTGACTGTTGTGTTCATTAAGTCTCTTTAGAGCAATACTATTTACACTGCCAATGGCAGTTGTCATTTAGTCAATTAGGTGTTCTGATATTAATAGGAAAACTTACAAACTTTGGGTTAATTAACTTTGGTGCCAAGGAAAAGGCTAAAACTGTAGTAAGCCTTTGTCTTTGATATAATGCAAAGAACATCTTGTCCAAAATACATGAAGATTACAAAGCATTTTTCCTTATGCTATATACCCTTTGTGTGTTACAAAGCTGCAACTCAGTGCTTTATTTTGTTTTTCTCTGCATTTTTACTGACAAACGGAAAGGAACATATTAAAGTGGTCCCAAAACCCAGTAGGTCTATGAAAGGGATGTGGTTTGATTTATGTAGCTTGCTTTTCCTTTTCCCCTCACTAAATCAAGCTTAAACAGTTATATTTCATATATTGTTTATTAATGAATATGCTCTGAGGACTGAAGGGTTTCACAACAAAATGGCTACTTACTTATTTCATAACTAATCCAAAGCAGGAAAAATACGTATTATGTGTTTCTTATTTTATCATTACTTTTTCTCTTTTTTCATCTTTACAATGTTAGAACAATATTTCACCATGCTCAATATTTGGAGAGCAGCAGCAAAGTATGTTGACAAAACAGAAAGGGATTGGATACATTTCATTTATTTGATATTATTTTAGAGGTAAGGAGATATGAGCCAAACTGTTCTATTCCCCATGGCCCCCCAAAATAAAAACCATGGAAAAATAATCTAAATTCATACCATGGACTTGGGGGGGAAAGAAACAAAATACACTATTTGAGTCACAAGATTTTAAGCTGTTTTTGTGGTGTTTCAAGGATGGAACTACAAATGGTTTTCCTCTTAGAATTCTATCATTTCTATTCTGCTCTCGATTTGCAAATAAAAACAATGGAAAATAAAAGAATAACAATGCTGCTGAATATCAGCTATTTTGCCACAGCCAATTTCAGTTATTAGTCATTCTATTGGGGCCACTAGTGGTAAATACACTTCCATGCAGAGAGTTGTCTCTATTTTTCAACTCCAGATCTGCCCTAGAATTATAACTGTGTTTCCCCCCCCCCCCCATTTTTTGGTAGTTGATTCATCTATCTTGGATGCTGCACAAGTTGTAAAACTTTATTCTTTTTGATAAGCTTGATGGCTGACTTGGGGAAATTAATCGTGGGTCAAGAAAGTTATTATGTTTGAGTTTCATTGTTGTAACAGAACTGGACATTTGCAAAATGTAATGAGATGGCTTAGAAATATATTTTGGCTATAAACCCAAGAATACCAAGAAACAAAAAAATATGTGCTTGGAGGATAAAATAAGAGTACCAGAAGCTTGATAACATTCAAAAAATGAATCCATATTATTTACAGTGTATGGGGAAATGGTATAAAGGTACATTATAAATATATACAGTACACATTTACACAGTACACA
Organism: Naja naja; assembly: GCA_009733165.1. Lineage (NCBI taxonomy): Eukaryota > Metazoa > Chordata > Lepidosauria > Squamata > Elapidae > Naja > Naja naja. Next base: position 73,284,149 of record CM019151.1, read on the forward strand.
TTGTACACATTCAGATGTTTCTAAATTTTCTGTCCACCATAGAATATTCATGGCAAAATTATTAGATCCCTTACTTTATCTACTTTTCTCACTCTGTCATAAATCTGATCTTCAAACCATGGCATATTAACCTAGATATCACAACTCTATGTGTCTGCAGTCTGGTATTTTATATGATTATCATAATGTTTAAATTCTGCAATATTCTAAATTGATAATTGAATGTGGAGCTGGCAATCAGACATCCTCTTGACTGGTGTAAATTAACTTGAAATGTTGGTGTTTCACTACATTGACACTGAGCTCAAAAATCTGATCAGAATGGTAAATCCTTTGGTAGAGTATTATTCACCAGGTAATCAAGGGCTGTTGGCAAGACTTGGGGATAGAAGGGGTGGGAGGGAACCTTATATATCTCAGAAGAAAGCAGTGGAGAACCTAGACAACTATATGAGTATATTTAAACTGTCACTAGGAAGAAGCATCGTATTTTTGTAGTTAAAGGAAATGGTACTGCAGTTTGTTTGTCCCTGCGAAAAAGCGATCACAATATCATAATCCATCTATTTTGTGTGACTTTCTAATTGTACCTTTAAGAATGCAAGCAAACAAAGGTTTAAAAAGTGTGTCCAACTTCTGTGTGTGTGTGTGTGTGTGTGTGTGTGTGTGTCATTATGTCAGACAAGACAAATAATATGTTTTAATCTGTGGGGTTTCTTTGGTGCCCCTGGGCTCAGCAAGTAGGTTTGGTTGGTCCCGATATTCAGCATCTTGTTCCTGGGCTCCTTCAATCAGATAGACAGGTAAATGGCAAAGTTATACTAAAACTGAGATGAATGACTTGATTGAGCAATATTGGACAATTGGAGATGCTCCTTCTGGCCTCCAAGAACTATAATATAAGGCAATTCATTGCCATTTATTAGAAATAAAACTACTAACTGGGTTTTATGTCATAAACATGGTTTGTTTCCAAATAATGTTAAGCCATAATTTCTTATTCATAACTAGACAGGTTTGTACATTATGCTATGCCAAAATCAAATAAAAACTTCTTTGTCTAATGTGAACTCTGCCTCTATCTGATTGATCATTTAATAAAACAATTCTTTCAATGGTTTTACATATGCATTTTGGATGAATTTTCACAGCTGAAACAGTAACAGAATTATGGATACCACAATTCTGTATAAACCTTGGGGGAGGTTGGGGGGAGGTATCAGTGGTGGGATTCAAAAAAAAAATACTACCGGTTCTGTGAGTGTGGCTTGGTGGGTGTGGCAGGGGAAGGATGCTGCAAAATCCCCATTTCCTCCCCACCCTACTAACCTGCTTTCCAGCTCCGTTCTCCTATGCAGGGCAACCGAAGAAGACCCAGCCAATCAGCTGGGACTTGGAAGGCGGAGAATAGATGGGGTTGGTGGAGCCAGTCAGAGGTGGGATTTGCCGGTTCTCCAAACTACTCAAAATTCCCACTACCGGTTCTCCAGAACTGGTCCAAACCTGCTGAATACCACCTCTGAGAGGTATGCTTTCATTAATGTCAGTGGAGAAAACAATCAATGGTACTATATGGATGCATATAACGTACTGTACATTTCACTGCATTTCTTCTTTATGTTTAGTATCACCAGACAGAGAAAAATAAAGGCTGTCATATAACAGCCCTTGCTTCTTTCAAGCCTGTCATTAGAATATTCACATTTCACCAAGCCACAAATCAAGAGAAGCTTTTGGTTCACTTTAAATTGACTTTTTAGTTTCTCTTCTTACTGATAACCTAATTCTAGAAATCTAAGAAGCCCCGCAGAGTTCAGAAATGGACTCATGATATCTCTTTGACTTATACATTAAAGAGCAAGAAAGGAAGCATAAACTGATCTATTCTGAACTCCATCCTGTTTCCCTCCTCATACACACCATAATAAAAATACCTGAAGAATTCTAGGAAAACACATTTTACAAAAAGCACATATATTTCTTAAAATAATATTGATTCTATACTGAAAAAAGCAATATAATAGGAAAATTCTGAGTCAGTAGATCCCTCGCCCAAACCATCCCAAAAATGTATAATATCACCCATAAGTTTGAAAACATTTCTTTTACAAAAGTTCCTGAGGATAAGTGGAAGAATTATAATGGGTCTGATTTTTAAAAAGGATACTCAATACTGTACAGAAATAATAAATCCATTCTCACAGACAGCTTTCACAAAGAAAAAGAATTATCTGTGACAAGACTGGCCTGAAAACTCTCTAGGATCTATATAAGTGCCACTCAAATATGCCTGCAAGTTGACAATGTAGTAATTATACGCTTTATTTTATTAAAAGCTATAAATAGAAGATTTAAAAGTAATGCAAGCTAATATAAAGTAAGAAGAAAGAGAAGAAATCAAAGAAAAGTTAAAAGTGTAAGAAAGGAGCAGGGGGTGAAAAGAAAAGAAAAATAGAAACTAAGTTACTTCCTAGCTTCTTAAGAACAGTTACAAGTACAATTATAAATACATCTCTTTCTCTGAAGTTACAGTTTGTCCCCCTTAGCTGTTTTAAGCTTTCTTATGTTTTACTCATTTAGATAGCAGGATTGAATGTAATGTAACCTGGATGTGTCTGGATTTGAGAGTGGGGCCTTCAGTGTTCAAAACTTACTCTCAGTAACTGAGCTGTGTTTACTATTTCATTGCCATGAGCATCACATTGGTACTGTGCCAACTGTTTTTCACCTAAAGTTGTAATAGGTGCACTACAGGGGTGGGATTCTACCACTATTCACTAGAACCAGTTGTTAACATTCTAAGCAGTTCAGAGAACCGGTTGTTAGAATAAATTACTGGCCTAATCCTGTAAGGAAGGCAGGAAGGAAACATTCTGGTGTTGCTTACAGAAACTGCCTCTCCCCACAGCCATGAGAGGCCAGACAAGGAGATGTGTGCCTCAATGTGAATGATATTGAGTTGGCCCATAACATGACCACCAAGCCACGTCCACCCAGTCACATGACCACCAAGCCACACCCACCAACTAAGCCACGCCCACAGAACCAGTTGTTAAAACATTTGAATCCCACCCCTGGTGCACCTGATTATATAAAGTTATTGGTTGACCTTTTTCCTAAATTACATAAAACCCCTCCTGCCTCCCTCAAGAAAAAAAAATATTATTAAATTTTTAGACCACAAGATTTAGGTTACAGTAAGGCAGGGGTATCAAATTCGTGGACTGGATGTGTCATGCGCTGGCCACGCCCAGGTTTAGTGAAGGGGGGGAAGTTGCCATCACATGACGATGGTGTTTGACACCCCTGCACTAAGGGGTTCTTTTAGCTCTGAAAGAATTGATAGGAACATGGCATCAATTTAAAAAGGGGACAATAAGAGAGAAATACCAAGAGAAGCTTATGAAATTATTTAGATTGCCTTAAAATGGAATAGACCTAATTCATAATGTGAACTAATTAATTCATTCAAAGTGAATTAATTATCCATCTATTTATTCTTCAGCTATTTACATTTGCTTTGGAGATTTCCTTGGATTTTTACATTAAGGGGGTTTTGTGGCTAAATGTGCCCTTCTTTGATAATAGGTACCTTTCATAGTACGTTTCTTTCATTCTCCCAGCTTTTCCAATTTTTCCAGCATTTTGAGTTATTAAACATTTTCTGGTGATATTTTTATTTCATATATAAGTTTTTATAACAAGGAAAATGCCAGATATTTTGTCCTCCACCTCCTCTTCTTCCTATCTATTCCTTTCTCGTCTACCTAAACAGTATTTGTAATTGGCTCCACTGAACTTTCTACCAGCAAAATCCATTTATCTCAAAGTGAATAATTCCAAATAGTTTTTCCAATGTAGGTTGACTTGCTTATTAAACACGAATGATATATCTTACTGAAATTTGTTGATCTAGAATTTAAATATGTAAGTAAGTTAGTAAAATTTCCTGGCTTTGCAGGATATCGTGTGTGCTTTTAAATCAATCCTGTACTTCTTTGGATTAAAAATAGTGCCAGGAGTAATGAGCTAATTTTACCTAAATGTTTTTTCAATAGATGTGCAAGTTGGGGGAAAAATAATCTGTCTTGCTTTTGATAGGATTCACATTTTATCCAGCATATTTGTACGTTCCATCTGTTTTTATATCAACACATTAAAAAAAACCCCTGTATACAATATTTCATAGTTATTTACATGCACACAAAGATGTGTATATATTACTTCCTGCAATTTTCCCTGTATGCTCACTTTTTACAAACACTCTCTCCTGAAACATGGTTTTAAAATACTATTTCCCAAATGGCAGATTTTTGTGCATATTATTCCTTTTTGCACGCATCTTAGTATGTATTATTTTACTGAAAGAACTGAATTAAGTATATTTAAAAATTAAAAGAGAATTTGTCGTTTGATTTGTATATTACTGTGATTCATAAAGCATGGCTTAGCTGAGTTAATTTTAAATGTGACCCAAATAAATTCATCCACCTTCTTTGGAGATTTCTCTGTTATCATAAAGAAATATAGCAAATATCAAGAGAAGACTGGGGAAACAGGGACAGGATGAAAAAATTATTCACAAATAATATTTGTGAAAGTTCTCAACACAACATTTTATAAATAACAGGGAAAAAGTGAATAGCACATTCAGTAAATAATATTTATGAAAATTAATTTCATACTTTTAAAACCATTTAAATTTCCAACACCCAAGACATTTAATTAGTAGAAAATAAATTCCTATGGCATGTATCAATTAGTCTATGGCACCATACAGAATTTTGGATTGGCAAAAAAAAAACCCAAACAAACACAGGAGTGTGGATGTAATAGCAATTCCTTAAAACAGCCATCTATTCTCAATGTCACACAGAAGCCTTTTGCAAACACCAGTTGTTACCAAAACTGTGGTTTTAAGGAATTACAGAAGGATGCTAAATTCCAAAGTACTGCACAGCAATATAGTCTAAAAGTTATAGAACTATCAGGTATACTCCTGCAAGTAAATATCAGGAGTATAAAACGATTAAATGAAAACTGAGGTTAAGGAAGGCAGAATTATTTCTAAGAATCAAACAAGAAAACTACATTTTACAAAATAAAGTTCTGGTTACCAAGCTTTAAAAAGGAAAACTTCTATTTCCCTAACTCATTGTAAAAGTGTTTTAGATTTTATTTTTCCTGGATGAAGTATCACTGCTACTTTTTTCATCTCTCTGCTGTTTGCCCACTAGTCTGACTTCTTAATATAAACTGTTCTCATACTGTCCAGCATACGTGTTGGGAACCCAGGAGGTAACAGGATGCTAAAAAAAACCTAGATATTTAAACAGTTCCCTTGGCTACAGTGTCACTAAGGTACAGCTATTAAAATTTCATCAAAATATTCTCCTCCTTTAGAAAAACAAATATAAATTCAATGCAATGATCATAATATTGAAGAATAAATCTTTGACACAGGACTATTAAAAACCAAGTGCTGAGCTCAACCACTGCATTGTCTGATTCCCATCTTTCTTATTCTCTTTAGGGAGCAGAATCACAGCTTGCAGCAAATCTTTCATTATGTTCAGTATGCATTTATGGGGCACCCACTGTGAAACCATATGTCAGGTTTTTGACTAACACATCACACTTTTAGTTTAAACTCACCAGGAGGTCTCTGCTGGTATCTGGTTCTCTGCTAACTGTGATAAGACATCTCTAATAGTAACGATATTGATGAAGGAAATCTTTGGGAAATTTGGCTTAGTTTTATCTGAACTATTTCACTATTTAAGTTTTCATAAGCTTAATTAGATCTTATGTGTTACTTATTCACTTACTTCTCCAAGGGCTTGCTGTTCTAGAATAGCTTTCTTGTTACTTCTAGGTCACCAACAGAGGTGGTATTCAGCAGGTTCTGGCCAGTTCTGGAGAACTGGTAGCAGAAATTTTGAATAGTTTGGAGAACGGCGAATGCCACCTCTGACTGGAGATTTTACAGTATCCTTCCCTGCCACTCCCACCAAGCCACACCCACAGAACCGGTAGTAAAAAAATTGAACCCCACCACTGGTTACCAAGTCTAGAATCAGATGGGACTGAGCCTGTACATTAGTTATGTTCATTTGTGATTGATTAGTCTGATTGATGGGTTTTTAATTGTATTTTAACTGTGTTTTAATTGTATTTTGATTAGTTTGTGGGTTTTAGAGTTTACTGGGCTTAAAATTTAATACTGTTTTAATTAATTTATTCTGTATTTGTATTTTAACATTGTGAGCCGCCCTGAGTCCTTAGGGAGAAGGGCGGCATATAAGTCCAATAAATGAAATGAAATGAAATTTACCCAGGCTGCTTGTTCTGTTCTGTTAGTTTTTCTGTTTTTATATTTTCTGTTAATAATTTAGCCATCCAGAATAATGAATTTGAGATGGGCAGCCATATGAATTCAATGAATGGATGTGTCAGGCTTGTCCCAGCTTGAGCATTTAGGGGAAACAAGACCCTCAACTCAATTTGTAGCAAAAGGCATACTTTTACTAAAGCTGGTTATAACATAAGCAAAGCTAGATCTGAATATTCCCACTCAAAACCTGCCTTTCCCCACTTTTCGGTGCTTTCCCCCCTTGACCAGTTCACCAGTGTCCAATAATATTTGCATTTGGTATTTTGGAAACTGCTGTTTGACGCCTCTTTGGTATAGTTTTGCATTGTCACACTCATGTCTTTGGATCAGTGGTGGTATTCTACTGGTTCAGTCCAGTTCTGCCGATGAGCAGCGGAGATTGAACTGGTTCTCTCTGCCTCTCTGTTGGGCCCACCTGTGCCCCGGGCTACCATACTCACTTTTATTCCCTGCTTCTGAAGTGCAGCTGCTGGCGTGGCACAGCAGAGTGCCGCATGGCAGCTGCTGAAGCGACAGGGAGAGTGCAGGCTTGCAGGACGTGAGTTGGAATGCCTCTGCGTCTCGCCAAAGTGCATGTTTGGAGCATCGTCGTCCACCAAGACACACACACCAAACTGGTGGTAAAATCTTTGAATCCACCACTGCCTTGGATGTGTTGGACTATTTCAGATTGCCACTTCTGGTTCCTGTCATTCTGTCATCCCTAGCCGTCCAGTCTCTTTCTACCCCTTTCTGCATTTTATGGCAGTATGCCAGCAAAGCAGGCTGAAGTACTGATGGCAGATATGACAGAATGACAGAATGAATGAATGAATGAATGAATGAATGAATGAATGAATGAATGAATGAAACATTGTCAACCAAAGTGGCATACTTATGCCTTTGTAGGCTAAGTGGCTGATGAGACAGTAACTTCTTAATCATTGTACCAACTGTAAATATGTAAACCATGAAGAAATTCTTTTAAAATATTGGATATATAATATATATTTATATCTTGCTTATCTCTCTCACTTTTGGTTTTAGTTTCTGTAAATAGATTCAAGATTTAGTAAGACAAACATGCACAATATTAATCCACAAGCAGATGAGCAGTATTGTAGAAAGTTGTCAATCCCATTGAAACTCTTCTGGCATCTCAGATTATGCACTTTTATTAAACACTTTGGATTGAATGTGAAAGATGTGCCTCTTTACTTAAATGTTTTTAGCTTCCAGATTAGGGTTTTCCTTTACAGCAGTGCATTTAAAATAATAGCATACTTTCTGGCAGATGCCTTCTTTGTCATTGTTAGCAAAGTCATAACATATAAAAGTATCAAGGCTGCAGCTGTGGAGGTAGTCAATAGTATTAAGTATCTTGGGGTGCAGATAACTAACAATCTGTCTTGGTCTCTTCATACATTATGTTTAGTGAAGCATGGAAACCAGTATTTGCATTTCCTGTAGTGGATGAGGAGAGCACCTCTTTCTCCTTTCTTCTTCTGGCCACTTTTATAAAGGCACTATTGAGTGTTTTAACAAACCACTGTTTGGTTTGGTGGCAGCAGTGCTGCAGATAGAAAGTCCATACAGAGAGTGGTAAAGACAGCCAAGAAGATTATAGGAAGCTTAAAAGTGCTATATGTGGTTAGAACCAGAGGTGATATTCAGCAGGTTCTGACCAGTTCTGGAGAACCGTGGGAAATTTTGAGTAGTCTGGAGAACCGCAAATACCACCTCTGACTGGCCCCGCCCCATCTCTTCTCTGCTTCTTGAGTCCCAGCTGATTGGCTGGGTCTCCTTTGTTGCCCTGCACAGGAGAATGGATCTGGAAAGCAGGTTAGTGGGTGGCGAGGGAATGGAGATTTTGCAGTATCCTTCCCCTACCATATCCATGCCCACCAAGCCACACCCACAAAGCCACACCCACAGAACCAGTAGTAAAATTTTGAATCTTACCA
>CM019151.1:73293485-73327414 GCA_009733165.1 Naja naja
AAAATTCTGAGTCAGTAGATCCCTCACTCCAAACCATCCCAAAAATGTATAATATCACCCATAAGTTTGAAAACATTTCTTTTACAAAAGAAACATGTTCCTGAGGATAAGTGGAAGAATTATAATGGGTCTGATTTTTAAAAAGGATACTCAATACTGTACAGAATATAATAAATCCATTCTCACAGACAGCTTTCACAAAGAAAAAGAATTATCTGTGACAAGACTGGCCTGAAAACTCTCTAGGATCTATATAAGTGCCACTCAAATATGCCTGCAAGTTGACAATGTAGTAATTATACGCTTTATTTTATTAAAAGCTATAAATAGAAGATTTAAAAGTAATGCAAGCTAATATAAAGTAAGAAGAAAGAGAAGAAATCAAAGAAAAGTTAAAAGTGTAAGAAGGAGCAGGGGTGAAAAGAAAGAAAAATAGAAACTAAGTTACTTCCTAGCTTCTTAGAACAGTTACAAAGTACATTATAAATACATCTCTTCTCTGAAGTTACAGTTTGTCCCCCTTAGCTGTTTAAGCTTTCTTATGTTTTACTCATTTAGATAGCAGGATTGAATGTAATGTAAACCTGGATGTGTCTGGATTTGAGAGTGGGGCCTTCAGTGTTCAAATTACACTCTCAGTAACTGAGCTGTGTTTACTATTTCATTGCCATGAGCATCACATTGGTACTGTGCCAACTGTTTTTCACCTAAAGTTGTAATAGGTGCACTACAGGGGTGGGATTCTACCACTATTCACTAGAACCAGTTGTTAACTCTCTTTGTTATGTAATTCCCGTATCTCTCTATCTTTTGTGATTGTTTCTTGTTCCTTCTCCTCTCTTTATCCGCTATCCCCCTTCTCTATCCAGTTTGAATCCTCTCTCTCTCTTTACCTTTCTGCTCTCTATCTTCGGACCTTTCTAACATGCCTAGTTTCATAAATGTTCCTTTTTTAATTACCTTCTTAAGTTTCATTGTTGGACCATTCCTCCCTTTCCCTTTTATTTGTATTAATCTTTGTGTTAATTGTCTTCTTAAAATAGCTTTACTTTGCTGGCTCCCTTCTCCTCCTATTATCCTGCTCTCCCCCTTCTCTATCCAGTTTAAATCCCTCTCTCTCTTTACCTTTCTGTTCCTTCCTTCTGAACCTTTCTGGCTGCTAATTTCGTAAATGTTCCCCTTTTAGATACTTTCTTAGGTTCGTTTTTTTAGCCACCCTTCCTTTCCTTTTATTTGATTAATCTTTGTATTAATTGTCTTTTTAAATGGTTTCTCCTCTCTCCACCCTTTCCACGGCTTCTTCTTCTTTATTCAGCACCGATGTACCATATTTTTCTGCAACATGCCAACGTTAGTTCAGTCACTTCCTGTAACAGTTCTTCATACTTTTAAACTCCATTTTAATTCTTTGGATGACCACCAAAATTTAATTTTCCTTGTTTCTTCTTCTTTAAATTTTCTATGATCCTAACCCAGGTCCAGAATCTATATCAATATTACCAATTAGTCCGGCAATCCGTCTTTGTGTATTCAAGCTTTCACTTTCTATAAGTCCTGCGTCTCTTTAAAATGTAGCAACCCAATCCACAAAGGAACAAGATAGTTTCTTACTTCTTTAGCTTCCACTTTTTCTCCACAAAGTGGCACTTTCTGCACAGAGTCTTAACCCTTTCCTTTTATTTTGATAATCAAAGTTTTCCGAGCCCCAAACTTAAGTTCTTACGCTGGCTTCTTCCTTTCCGGTTCAAGCCCCTTATAGCTGTCAGAAATATTTTACTTATTTTTCTTCACTCGAACTGCGCCGCTTCTGTTTCTCTTTTTCAAAACTCATCTTCCGGGTTGAGCCTCTCGAGAACAGGCGGCGGTTTGTGATCGCCCACGACCGCAGCCTGGCTCTTAAGGCCGGAGAGCCCTGATCCTGCAAGGTTCGGGCTGAAGCTGCCTCGTAGGGGCGGCGAGAAAGGGAAATCTGCCAGCCAGAGTGAGGGAGCCGCATCTCCCCTTTGGGTCTGGTCTCTTCCTCCAAGACGCCAAGAAGCAGTGGTCAAAATGGCCACCTTGAAGAGAAGGTCTCAACGGGACTAAGATTGGTGCAGGAGGAAAGAGAGAAGTCGACAGCAGAGGAACCGGGAGTATCGGACAGTTGTTAACATTCTAAGCAGTTCAGAGAACCGGTTGTTAGAAGAAATTACTGGCCTAATCCTGTAAGGAAGGCAGGAAGGAAACATTCTGGTGTTGCTTACAGAAACTGCCTCTCCCCACAGCCATGAGAGGCCAGACAAGGAGATGTGTGCCTCAATGTGAATGATATTGAGTTGGCCCATAACATGACCACCAAGCCACATCCACCCAGTCACATGACCACCAAGCCACACCCACCAACTAAGCCACGCCCACAGAACCAGTTGTTAAAACATTTGAATCCCACCCCTGGTGCACCTGATTATATAAAGTTATTGGTTGACCTTTTTTCCTAAATTACATAAAACCCCTCCCTGCCTCCCTCAAGAAAAAAAAATATTATTAAATTTTTAGACCACAAGATTTAGGTTACAGTAAGGCAGGGGTATCAAATTCGTGGACTGGATGTGTCATGCGCTGGCCACGCCCAGGTTTAGTGAAGGGGGGGGAAGTTGCAATACATCACATGACGATGGTGTTTGACACCCCTGCACTAAGGGGTTCTTTTAGCTCTGAAAGAATTGATAGGAACATGGCATCAATTTAAAAAGGGGGACAATAAGAGAGAGAAATACCAAGAGAAGCTTATGAAATTATTTAGATTGCCTTAAAATGGAATAGACCTAATTCATAATGTGAACTAATTAATTCATTCAAAGTGAATTAATTATCCATCTATTTATTCTTCAGCTATTTACATTTGCTTTGGAGATTTCCTTGGATTTTTACATTAAGGGGGTTTTGTGGCTAAATGTGCCCTTCTTTGATAATAGGTACCTTTCATAGTACGTTTCTTTCATTCTCCCAGCTTTTCCAATTTTTCCAGCATTTTGAGTTATTAAACATTTTCTGGTGATATTTTTATTTCATATATAAGTTTTTTATAACAAGGAAAATGCCAGATATTTTGTCCTCCACCTCCTCTTCTTCCTATCTATTCCTTTCTCGTCTACCTAAACAGTATTTGTAATTGGCTCCACTGAACTTTCTACCAGCAAAATCCATTTATCTCAAAGTGAATAATTCCAAATAGTTTTTCCAATGTAGGTTGACTTGCTTATTAAACACGAATGATATATCTTACTGAAATTTGTTGATCTAGAATTTAAATATGTAAGTAAGTTAGTAAAATTTCCTGGCTTTGCAGGATATCGTGTGTGCTTTTAAATCAATCCTGTACTTCTTTGGATTAAAAATAGTGCCAGGAGTAATGAGCTAATTTTACCTAAATGTTTTTCAATAGATGTGCAAGTTGGGGAAAAATAATCTGTCTTGCTTTTGATAGGATTCACATTTTATCCAGCATATTTGTATGTTCCATCTGTTTTTATATCAACACATTAAAAAAAACCCTGTATACAATATTTCATAGTTATTTACATGCACACAAAGATGTGTATATATTACTTCCTGCAATTTTCCCTGTATGCTCACTTTTACAAACACTCTCTCCTGAAACATGGTTTTAAAATACTATTTCCCAAATGGCAGATTTTTGTGCATATTATTCCTTTTTGCACGCATCTTAGTATGTATTATTTTACTGAAAGAACTGAATTAAGTATATTTAAAAATTAAAAGAGAATTTGTCGTTTGATTTGTATATTACTGTGATTCATAAAGCATGGCTTAGCTGAGTTAATTTTAAATGTGACCCAAATAAATTCATCCACCTTCTTTGGAGATTTCTCTGTTATCATAAAGAAATATAGCAAATATCAAGAGAAGACTGGGGAAACAGGGACAGGATGAAAAAAAATATTATTCACAAATAATATTTGTGAAAGTTCTCAACACAACATTTTATAAATAACAGGGAAAAAGTGAATGGCACATTCAGTAAATAATATTTATGAAAATTAATTTCATACTTTTAAAACCATTTAAATTTCCAACACCCAAGACATTTAATTAGTAGAAAATAAATTCCTATGGCATGTATCAATTAGTCTATGGCACCATACAGAATTTTGGATTGGCAAAAAAAAACCCAAACAAACACAGGAGTGTGGATGTAATAGCAATTCCTTAAAACAGCCATCTATTCTCAATGTCACACAGAAGCCTTTTGCAAACACCAGTTGTTACCAAAACTGTGGTTTTAAGGAATTACAGAAGGATGCTAAATTCCAAAGTACTGCACAGCAATATAGTCTAAAAGTTATAGAACTATCAGGTATACTCCTGCAAGTAAATATCAGGAGTATAAAACGATTAAATGAAAACTGAGGTTAAGGAAGGCAGAATTATTTCTAAGAATCAAACAAGAAAACTACATTTTACAAAATAAAGTTCTGGTTACCAAGCTTTAAAAGGAAAACTTCTATTTCCTAACTCATTGTAAAGTGTTTTAGATTTTATTTTTCCTGGATGAAGTATCACTGCTACTTTTTTCATCTCTCTGCTGTTTGCCCACTAGTCTGACTTCTTAATATAAACTGTTCTCATACTGTCCAGCATACGTGTTGGGAACCCAGGAGGTAACAGGATGCTAAAAAAAACCTAGATATTTAAACAGTTCCCTTGGCTACAGTGTCACTAAGGTACAGCTATTAAAATTTCATCAAAATATTCTCCTCCTTTAGAAAAACAAATATAAATTCAATGCGAATGATCATAATATTGAAGAATAAATCTTTGACACAGGACTATTAAAAACCAAGTATGCTGAGCTCAACCACTGCATTGTCTGATTCCCATCTTTCTTATTCTCTTTAGGGGAGCAGAATCACAGCGCTTGCAGCAAATCTTTCATTATGTTCAGTATGCATTTATGGGGCACCCACTGTGAAACCATATGTCAGGTTTTTGACTAACACATCACACTTTTAGTTTAAACTCACCAGGAGGTCTCTGCTGGTATCTGGTTCTCTGCTAACTGTGATAAGACATCTCTAATAGTAACGATATTGATGAAGGAAATCTTTGGGAAATTTGGCTTAGTTTTATCTGAACTATTTCACTATTTAAGTTTTCATAAGCTTAATTAGATCTTATGTGTTACTTATTCACTTACTTCTCCAAGGGCTTGCTGTTCTAGAATAGCTTTCTTGTTACTTCTAGGTCACCAACAGAGGTGGTATTCAGCAGGTTCTGGCCAGTTCTGGAGAACTGGTAGCAGAAATTTTGAATAGTTTGGAGAACCGGCGAATGCCACCTCTGACTGGAGATTTTACAGTATCCTTCCCCTGCCACTCCCACCAAGCCACACCCACAGAACCGGTAGTAAAAAAAATTGAACCCCACCACTGGTTACCAAGTCTAGAATCAGATGGGACTGAGCCTGTACATTAGTTATGTTCATTTGTGATTGATTAGTCTGATTGATGGGTTTTTAATTGTATTTTAACTGTGTTTTAATTGTATTTTGATTAGTTTGTGGGTTTTAGAGTTTACTGGGCTTAAAATTTAATACTGTTTTAATTAATTTATTCTGTATTTGTATTTTAACATTGTGAGCCGCCCTGAGTCCTTAGGGAGAAGGGCATATAAGTCCAATAAATGAAATGAAATGAAATTTACCCAGGCTGCTTGTTCTGTTCTGTTAGTTTTTCTGTTTTTATATTTTCTGTTAATAATTTAGCCATCCAGAATAATGAATTTGAGATGGGCAGCCATATGAATTCAATGAATGGATGTGTCAGGCTTGTCCCAGCTTGAGCATTTAGGGGAAACAAGACCCTCAACTCAATTTGTAGCAAAAGGCATACTTTTACTAAAGCTGGTTATAACATAAGCAAAGCTAGATCTGAATATTCCCACTCAAAACCTGCCTTCCCCACTTTTCGTGCTTTCCCCTTGACCAGTTCACCAGTGTCCAATAATATTTGCATTTGGTATTTTGGAAACTGCTGTTTGACGCCTCTTTGGTATAGTTTTGCATTGTCACACTCATGTCTTTGGATCAGTGGTGGTATTCTACTGGTTCAGTCCAGTTCTGCCGATGAGCAGCGGAGATTGAACTGGTTCTCTCTGCCTCTCTGCTGTTGGGCCCACCTGTGCCCCCGGGCTACCATACTCACTTTTATTCCCTGCTTCTGAAGTGCAGCTGCTTTGCGCGGCACAGCAGAGTGCCGCATGGCAGCTGCTGAAGCGACAGGGAGAGTGCAGGCTTGCAGGACGTGAGTTGGAATGCCTCTGCGTCTGCGCAAAGTGCATGTTTGGAGCATGCGTGCGTCCACCAAGACACACACACCAAACTGGTGGTAAAAATCTTTGAATCCACCACTGCCTTGGATGTGTTGGACTATTTCAGATTGCCACTTCTGGTTCCTGTCATTCTGTCATCCCTAGCCGTCCAGTCTCTTTCTACCCCTTTCTGCATTTTATGGCAGTATGCCAGCAAAGCAGGCTGAAGTACTTATGATGGCAGATATGACAGAATGAATGAATGAATGAATGAATGAATGAATGAATGAATGAATGAAACATTGTCAACCAAAATTGTGCTTTGCATACTTATGCCTTTGTAGGCTAAGTGGCTGATGAGACAGTAACTTCTTAATCATTGTACCAACTGTAAATATGTAAACCATGAAGAAATTCTTTTAAAATATTGGATATATAATATATATTTATATCTTGCTTATCTCTCTCACTTTTTGGTTTTTAGTTTCTGTAAATAGATTCAAGATTTAGTAAGACAAACATGCACAATATTAATCCACAAGCAGATGAGCAGTATTGTAGAAAGTTGTCAATCCCATTGAAACTCTTCTGGCATCTCAGATTATGCACTTTTATTAAACACTTTGGATTGAATGTGAAAGATGTGCCTCTTTACTTAAATGTTTTTAGCTTCCAGATTAGGGACATTTTCCTTTACAGCAGTGCATTTAAAATAATAGCATACTTTCTGGCAGATGCCTTCTTTGTCATTGTTAGCAAAGTCATAACATATAAAAGTATCAAGGCTGCAGCTGTGGAGGTAGTCAATAGTATTAAGTATCTTGGGGTGCAGATAACTAACAATCTGTCTTGGTCTCTTCATACATTATGTTTAGTGAAGCATGGAAACCAGTATTTGCATTTCCTGTAGTGGATGAGGAGAGCACCTCTTTCTCCTTTCTTCTTCTGGCCACTTTTTATAAAGGCACTATTGAGAGTGTTTTAACAAACCACTGTTTGGTTTGGTGGCAGCAGTGCTGCAGATAGAAAGTCCATACAGAGAGTGGTAAAGACAGCCAAGAAGATTATAGGAAGCTTAAAAGTGCTATATGTGGTTAGAACCAGAGGTGATATTCAGCAGGTTCTGACCAGTTCTGGAGAACCGGTAGCGGAAATTTTGAGTAGTCTGGAGAACCGGCAAATACCACCTCTGACTGGCCCCGCCCCCATCTCTTCTCTGCTTCTTGAGTCCCAGCTGATTGGCTGGGTCTCCTTTTGTTGCCCTGCACAGGAGAATGGATCTGGAAAGCAGGTTAGTGGGTGGCGAGGGAATGGAGATTTTGCAGTATCCTTCCCTTACCATATCCATGCCCACCAAGCCACACCCACAAAGCCACACCCACAGAACCAGTAGTAAAAAATTTTGAATCTTACCACTGCTGAGAACTCAGAACATTGTTATAGGCCCCACACACCCACTTCACGTTGTGTTTCTGTTGCTCCCCTTTGGAAGGAGGTTTCAAAGTATCTATGTATACATTATAATTAGACTGTGATGTTTCTCTGTGTCATATATGTGGGTATATGTGGGTATATGCATAATGGTTATCCTTTGAGATCTGAACGCAATGAAATTGCATGTTAATGTATGCTGATTGGTGTACATTTAAAGTGACAATAAAGTTTCCATTCTATTCTATTCTATTCTATTCTATTCTTTTCTATTCTAAAGATGCTTGGCTTTTCAAACTTGCTACTATTAGACTGTGCTCTGAATGGCACCTTAATGTTCTAACCAGTGGGATCCAATGCTGCTGAGTTTGATTATTGAAAACCTTAAGGCTAATGTCTATGGAGATTCTCAGTCATCCAGGTCATAGTTGTCCCAAAGGTGCTTTTTCAAAAGGCAATTGGACTTTGTTTTTCCTTGAAGACATTTTGCCTCTGAAGAACTAGAAGGAAAAATAAAGCCCAATTGCCTTTTGATCTCATGGCTAATATTGTAAATTTTTCTCCTTCTTTAATCAGCAACCAGTATTTCAAACACCTTTAACACTATGATTTTATTATTTCAAAAAAAATTCTTCATTTACATACTGTATATCCAAAAAAAACCTAAGCAGGCAATAAAGACAAGCAATAAAATATAAAGACAAGCATGACTTTTGTGTTTTTCTATTAATATTACTATTGTTTGGTTCATATTCTAACCCAGTGTTTATCAACCTCTTAGCTTACCACATATTTATTTACAATAAGTTCTACTCATTAAATGGATCTCATAATCAAAGAGACACATAAGAACTTCCTGAATAAAATGAAATTGTTTACAAGGTTATGAGGTCATGGATATAATACACATATATAATGGCACTGCTATATTCTAGTTCAGTGGTGGCTAACCTTTTTGGGTCCTGTGACAAAAATTGTGCGCGCGCTTGCACGCTCGCACTCACGTGCCAGCACCCAAAAGGCAATGCATGCCCCCCCACGCTCCTATGCCTGTGCATGCAATCCCCATCCACCCACCCCTGCTGCCCCCTTATCTGCACTGCACCTCACAGCTGATTTTCAGCCAGTTTGAGGCCTTTTTTGGCCTCCCAGAGGCCAAAAAAGGCCTCAAAGGCCCCAGAGGCTTGAGGAAGGCTTCTGCAGGCTTTGCAGGCCAAAAACTAGGCCTTTTCGTCACTTCCACTATTTTTGGAAAAACAGAAAGTGATGAAACAGGCCTAGTTTTCGGCCTTCAAAGCCTGCAGAAGCCTGCAGAAGTCTTTCTGAAGCCTTTGGGAGGTCAAAAAAGGCCTCAAACTGGCCAAAAATCAGCTGTGAGGTGTGCACATGCGCACTGAGGTAAATTTTCCTGCAACTCACATGCTGGCACAAATGGCTCTGTGTGCCACTTGTGGCACGCATGCCATAGATTTGCCATCACGGTTCTAGTTCCTAATTATTATAATCCCCAGAAACATTAAGTAGAAACAATGAACTGGTTTTATAAAACACAAATACTATGTGTTCAGATTTATGTTAACATTCCTAAAAATGAATAGTAAAGCAAATAATAATATAGTCCTTGGCCCAATGGGACTCCAATACAACTTTTCACTAATTTTCAATTTTGTTAATATTCTATAACTACATACTTTCAGAAAAATAAGTAGAAAAGTAATGTAAAATATTTTGGGAAAAGAACAAGATCTCAAGATAAGTTGTGTATGTGTATATACATACTTGTTTCCATACATATTTAATAAATGACCCAATCTCCAATCCATGTGCAGCATTTGATTTATAATCTGCAAATGATTCATTCCTTTGGATTATAAGTAAGCCAGTTAGAAAGCCTTTGGAAAAAGAGATGAAACTAAAATATGCTTAGCTGGTTTCTCACCAGCCTTTGACCTAAATACACTCTCTGGCAGGCATAGCTTTAACAAAATGAAGCACAGCCAACTACTGTTCTGAAATATATTCTCCCCTCCTTACCATCACCCAAGCATTTAATTCAGTTCTTGTGGGTAGATGTCTAGTCCTGCAACTTTCATTCCACCTCTCTACCAAATTAAATCATAAGGAAAGCTAACTGGGAAATATAACTAAGAAGCTCAGCTTCATTGCTCTTTTAAATAATTTTTTTTACTAAAACAACTTCCACATTTCCAAGGCAAGATTAAAGCTTCTCTATAGAAGGCAACAAAATAGAGACACGTGCCTCTCCCTTTTAAAGATTAGTCATCTTAGGTTCAATGCTAATTTTTCAAAACAGTTTACAAACATCTAATGCAAGTTGAAAAGTTCTGAATGCATTCTTGATTAGGTATAGTACATCCTACAAAGACTTAAACTGGTTCAGACAATTATCCATCAGCCATAAATTTAGCACAGAAAATACGTCATTGCTACTAGAAAAATATCAAACTCATTTAAGTTAAAACCCAAGGTTATGTAATGTTACCAGACTTCTGCAGTAGCAGGGGAAGGTGAAAATAGTGCAAATTACTTTCTCATATCAATCAATCTAGCTGCTCCCAAGCAGGATCATGGACATGCTGTGTTGACTTATTATTGATGCAGAAGAATTTGATTATACATCCCTGCATGTCTTTTTTTAATAAAGTTGTTCCCTATGATTTTTCCTCCTTTGAGGATGGGAAGAAAAGTCTGTTTCATGAGGATTTAGGGGAAAAAATGTTTACAGTCAACCAGGGACTACAGAAAGGGTCTTTTAGATGACATTCTGAGAAGGTGTGCTGAGAAAGTGGTTCCTTAACCTGTTGGTAAACCTCAGATTCTTCCAAAATGAAGGGGAAATCTAATTTGGCATTGAACATTTATTTTCTATTTGAAGTTGAACATGGAATGTAAGCACTTTAGCATATGTGGGAAAGGATAACAGTATAGCATAGTGGTTAAAGTGAGAGAGTAGATCTGCAATGCCTCAATCATTGTCCACCTGTTGTAGAAACTCCCTGAATGTCTGGAGCTGAATTTTAGGATGGGGTAGAGAATGAAGAAAAGATGACATAGCCTTGCATGAAGCATGAAAAATATATTCAGAAGAACGCTTGGATTTGTTTAGTAAGAGATAAGATAGAGAAAAATGTAGGCTTTCCTGGGCTCTCGAGCCCAGGGAAGGGGCAGAGGGGTAGCCATAATTGTTAGAGAGACCCTGTTTCCAAGGGAGGCCAATGTTCCGGAGATAGGTGGGTGTGAGACTCTCCTCGTGAGGTTGGGCCCGGGAGATCGGTTGGGTCTGTTGCTGACGTACCTGTCCCCCAGCTGCGTGGCGACGGCCCTTCCTGGGCTGCTTGACGTCCTCTTGGGGGTGGCGGTGGAGCTCCCCAGGCTTATAGTCCTGGGGGACTTTAACCTGCCTTCTCTTGGGGGGGCATCGGGTTTGGCTCAGGAGTTCATGGCATCCATGGCAGCCATGGACCTGACTCAGGTGATTCAAGGACCCACTCACAGGGGGAACACGCCGACCTTGTTTTTATCTCGGGACACTGGCGTAGTGATCTAGGGGTGGCTTCTCTGTCTACCCTACCCTTGTCATGGACGGATCACTATCTCCTGTGGCTAGTCTTTCCTCATTGCTGGGATGAGGAGCCAATCGATGGTTCCGCCCCAGACGCCTGATGGACCCTGAGAGGTTTCAGATGGCTCTGGGGTTCTTGCCCACCTTCCTTGACCACAACCCGGCCGAGGTGCTGGCGACCGCAGACCCCAGTCAGCTCCCTGGTTTTCGGAGGAGCTCCAGGGGATGAAATGGCAGAGAAGATGCATAAAGAACAGGTGGAGGATGAGCCGTTCCGAATTCAACCGTGGCCGGTTAAGAGCCTACATTAGGACCTACCTGGAAGCGATCAGGGCAGCGAGGTGTGTTTACTTCTCCACCCTGATTGAGTCCGCTGATGATTGCCCTGCGGCCCTGTTCAGGGTTGCCCGTTCCCTCCTCCAAGTGAGGGAGGGGGCAGACCCTTTGCGGGACAGAGCAGAGGAATTTAGTTTACATTTGGCAGATAAGGTCGCTCGGATTCGGGCTGGCTTGGACTCGGACTGGCAGTGGTCTGATGATGAGGTGACGGCAGGTCTGGTCAATTCCATCTGGGTTGAGTTTGACCCAGTCTCCCTTGATGAAGTGGACAGGATCATGCGGAGGTTGTCCTCCACCACGTGTTTATTGGACCTGTGTCCCCCCTGGTTGGTGTGTGCCTCCAGTGAGGTGACACGTGGCTGGCTCCAGGCAGTTGTCAATGCTTCTTTGAGTGAAGGAGTCTTCCCCGCCACCTTGAAGGAAGCGGTGGTGAGACCCCTCCTCAAGAAGCCTGCTCTGGACCCAGCCGTTTTGGATAACTATCGTCCAGTCTCCAACCTTCGCTTTTTAGCGAAGGTTGTTGAGAGCGTGATGGTGCAGCAACTTCCCTTGTTCCTGGAGGAAACTGATTATCTAGACCCATACCAATCGGGCTTCAGGTCTGGACACAGCATGGAGACAGCATTGGTCGCGCTGATGGATGATCTCTGGAGGGCTCGGGACAGGGGTTTTTCCTCTGTCCTAGTCCTATTAGACCTCTCAGCGGCTTTCGATACCATCGACCATGGTGTCCTTCTGCGGCGGCTCCAGGGGTTGGGGTGGGGGGCACCGTTCTGCAGTGGTTCTCCTCCTACCTCTCGGACCGCTCGCAGTCAGCATTGGCAGGAGAGCAGAGATCGGCTCCAAGGCCCCTCACTTGTGGGCTGCCACAGGGGTCGGTCCTCTCACCTCTCCTGTTTAATATCTACATGAAACCGCTGGGCGAGATCATCCAAGGTTTTGGGGTGAGGTATCATCAATATGCAGATGATACACAGCTTTATATCTCCACCCCAGGCCAGATCAGTGATGCTCTCTCTGTGATGTCCGGTGCCTGGAGGTGATGCAGGTCTGGATGGGGAGAAATAGGCTCCAACACAACCCGACCAAGATGGAATGGCTGTTCTTACCGGCATCTCGGTTTTCTGGTGATGTTCCATCTTTGGCCATGGGGGGAGAGGTGTTGCCCCCCGTGGATAGGGCGAGGAATCTGGGCATCCACGTGGACCCACAGCTCAGTCTGGAGGAGCAGGTGGGGGCTGTGGCCAGGAAGGCCTTCACCCAGGTTCAGCTGGTTCGCCAGCTCCACCCTTACCTGAGCTGAGATGCCCTTCGAACGGTCACTCATGCACTCGTCACTTCCAGAATCGACTACTGTAATGCTCTCTACATGGGGCTGCCCTTGTGAACTACCCGGAGGCTACAAGAATGTGCAGAATGTGGCCGCATGGGCTGTGATGGGAGTATCCCGATACTCCCATGTTACACCCCTCCTGCGTGACCTGCATTGGTTGCTGGTTGCCTTCCGGGTTAGTTTCAAGGTGCTAGTAACAACTTATAAAGCCCTAAATGGCTTGGGTCCAGGGTACTTGTGGTAACGCCTCCTGCCAGCATCACATTCCGATCGCCCTGTTCACTCCCACAGGAGGGGCCTCCTTGGGATACCGTCGGTTAGGCATTGTCGGCTGGCGGTTCCCAGGGCTAGGGCCTTCTCCGTGGGGCGCCCACCCTTTGGAACCAGCTCCCGTGGATCTCCGTTTGGCCCCTGATCTCTGCTCCTTCTGCGGGACCTGAAGACCTGGTTGTTTCAACAGGCTGGCCTGGAATGACCGGTGGGGGTTTTAATTGTTTTAATTTTTAAGGTTTTAATGTTTTATTGCTTATTTCGACTTGTTTAGATTTAATTTGTTTTTAGGTAAACTTTATGTAAATATTTGCTGTTTTATTGTTAGCCCTGAGTCCTTAGGGAGAAGGGCATACAAGTTGAATAAATTATTATTATTATTATTATTATTATTATTATTATTATTATTATTATTTCAAGATTCTATTATTCTACCTTACTAGAATTCCAGCTGTGCCTCTCCTGGATCTGATCTACCTCAAAGGTAGATAAAAGCTGAAACTAGGGGTCTTTGGGCCAGCTCCCTTTGGGTTGTTGATCCTGTGAAGATAAAGCAGAAGGAAATTCTTAAAAGAGGAACGAAAAGAAAACACAGCTTTAGAAAGCTTTTTTAAATATTTGATGAGAGTTTCATTCTACTCCAAACATAAGATTAGTTGTTTAGCTTTTGTTTTAAATTTAGTGTTTAATTTAGTTTTAAATTAAACCACATATAGAGTAGAGGAAACTCAGGATTTTGGTACATGCTTGTTCCATATTTCAAAATTACATTGTGTATGCCTCCACCATTTCTGTGTATACATTTATACACAATTCACACAATTGTAGAAAGAAAAGATTACAAGCAAAATTGTTGCAGCCTTCTGCTGATGGCAGATCCTTTGAAAAATAGAACTCCTGCAGTTTCTCCTTTGGAAGAACATGAAAGGTGACATGGGAAGCCTGAAGCAAAGAGAATTGGATGAAGTGTGTGGGAGAATGTGGGAAATAATAGCTTAGATGGATAGAGGAGAAATTATGACCAGTTCAAAAGTGGCACATGTGACATATCTGTACCAATTTTCTTGGCAATCTCTTCAAAGAAGGAAATGTCTTTCTGTCTTTGATTCTTCTGCTGTCACTAGACTTTATTCCTGTCTTACTATTCATCATCTTTAAATGGAATTCTTTAATTTCTTTCTTAAACAAAATGATAAAATATGAGTGGAGTTTTTCTATCTCAGCCATAGACATAGCTCCACAAATCTCCATTATAGCAGATTGTGTAATATAGGAATAGGACTTCCAGAAATAATTTCATGGAAAAGCTATGTAGAAATGTATCTAAAAATAAAGTCAAATTAATGACATATTATTTTTTAAAAAAATCATTGGATATTAATTGAATTTCTTTGTCAAAATCTGTCCCAACAGATTCTAGAAATATTATATAAATTCATTTTGCCAGTAATCCTTTTCTAAGACCACCTCTGCACTAATTCTTGATAATTTGTATATACTCAACATATTAATTCTACCACCTACTTCTGATTTATGTGACTTCTGTGAGATTGTGATTTTAACTTATTTGATGACATTTCATTAAAAAAAACTGTTACCTTGAGGAAGAAACATACAATGACACAATTTTTAATATAAATATCCTCAAATACCATTATTGTTTTTAAAAAAAGATATGTTACTTCATTAAACTAGCAAATATAATTAGTTGTATTTGATTTTCATGCTCTTCTCTGGGCGAGACCCAGTACTTTGGTTTTAATTGTTTTAAGATAAATCATATGTCATTTTCTTAGTGTGATGATGCATGACAGCTAAAAACCAAAGTCAATTAAGTCTCATTGAACTGGTGTTCAAAATTATGACCATTAGTTTTAAATCACATTTTTGGTTTCCATTCCATAACAACGCTGGTTGGCAATAGTGTGTTTGGGGAAGATTAATCCTTGGTTTTTCTCCAGATGGAACAAACATTTAACAACCTTATCTGAGTCCCATGAAAATAACTAACCACATGAGAGAAGTTACTTCCTATTGCATACTGAGAGATAGACTTGCAATGATTATTCCTCTCTGGTTGGGATCCATTAAAATGCCCAACCCTGGAGAGCAAAGTGAATCTCAAAAGAATCCTGAATGTGCACCTTTATCTATCAGTCCCTTTATTTGTGTTTAATATGTTTTATTATCCACATACCAGCCTTCTTGTTTTCCTGGGTCTTTTAGACCATCCTTTTGTATTCTCATTCATCCTCTTCCTTCCCCTTGAAGCTAGGCTTATATAAATAGATATGGAGAGAAATTAAGTGGAACAACTTTTATAGGAACCCAGCTGATATTTCAGAATGTATATGAACATCTGACTGTAATCATTAGGAAAAGTATGGTCAGGCTTTGAACTTTGTCCCCATATTATTTCCTACAAAATTTGGAAAATAGGTGCATTTTATACAGTCTGCATTCTGAGCTCCAAATTAAATCTCATACCTCTGGTTCAGGTAACGTCTTTTCTCAGCAAGCAGGATTTTCTTCTTGTTTCATGGAGTTTGGGAAGCAAAAATCTTGCTGAGCCTACCTTCAAAGCCTCTCTCTTTGCCCTGGGGGAATATCAATATTCAGACTGGCATCAAACATAATAGGCAGCTATCATTAGGGATGTTGCATAGAAAGTCTATTTTTATTGTTACACAGATACATAATTCATTCTATAGTACAAATACGGCAACGAAAATTAATAGCAACTTCCACCAATCATATTTGCTAGGTAGCTCAACATCAGATTTAGAATTCCGAAGATTTATATTGAATCTCTGCTAGATATAAACTGAAGCTTACTGCATAATTATTTAGGAATCCTTATTCCTTCCATTTTAAAAGTTTGCATAGATTTTGAATCGTGGAACTTTCCTTTGATATGAAAATTAGTTGTGATTCAATTGGAGTAATCATTTATAGATCACACATTTGATTTTTGAATCATTAATTCAATTAAGAAAATTGAATCAGATTGACTTTGAAAGTCAATTTGATTTGGAAATTTGTTCCATTCAGATGTGATTCAGACTACTGAATGAAATGTTTGCATCCTAAAAATGGCCTTACTGTTAAAGAAGCTTTGGGTGTCATTGTGCTTTCTAATCAGATTCAAACATTTTTAAAATCAAGCTACACTCTGCCAGCCATTCTGAAGTAATATAGCTGTATAGATTGCTGGCTCTGCTTTCTGCAGAAGCCCTGCTGTTTTGATTTTAAATGGAGACAAAAAAAGCATGAAACTTCAATAACTGGCAACTTCATTACAGCTGCATCTTGTGAGCCACTCTTGGGAAAAGGTGAAAACTGGAATGTAACAGGAAACTGGCAAAAATCAAGCCTTTCTGGCTAGTCCAGAATGGTTTGCTTGCTTCTCACCTCCTTTAATTTTTCCCTGATGAAAAGCTGTGTTGCAGAGTAATAACTATGCCACAAAATAAATACCTCACATTTCACTGTATGCATAATGGCTTTGGTGGTGAGGGGAAATCCAATGGATTAAGCTTCATCAACACACAGCTACTGATTTCTCTGCCAACAAACATGGATTTTTAAAAAAAATATTACTTTTTTTTGTTTTGCTTTGTTTTCGCTTTCAAAAGCATTCCCTAAAATGTAAATATTTTCCATTGTATAATATTTTTGCAGTATTTAGCTATTTTTTAAATAAGGCATATTTTGCAGTTATTGAGCATTATTATATAGGATATTGCTAGAGAGAGAGAAAGAGAGACAGAGGGAGGGGGACAGAGGGGGAAGAGAGAGAGGTCTGTTTCCATGGTCTGAGTTCTCATGCATACAAAAACAATTTTACAATATTTGGCCATTTTGAATAGATTTTTTTTTTACTATGGAGATCAGTTGAATTAACTATTGCTCTGACACTGTCTAGTGCTATACTGCTGAACCCGAAAACAGCACAATCAACTATAAAGTAAGCAATAATACTGATAAGCAGAGAAAATATACTCTATCCATAAGCTTTCTATCTCAGTCCTTGTAGCTAGACAGTTCATAGGCAACTTTAAAAAAAACTAAATAAAGCCGGGTTGAGCCTTCTCGAGAACAGGCGGCGGTTTGTGATTGTCCACGACCGCAGCCTGGCTCTTGCGTCGGAGAGCCCCGATCCTGCAAGGTTCGGGGCTGAAGCTGCCTCGTAGGGGCGGCGGAGAAAGGGAAATCTGCCAGCCAGAGTGAGGGGAGCCGCATCTCCCCCCTTTTGGGTCTGGTCTTTTCCCTCCGAAGACGTCAAGAAGCGGTGGTCAAAATGGCCACCTCGAAGAGAAGGTCTCAACGGGACTAAGATTGGTGCAGGAGGAAAGAGAGAAGTCGACAGCAGAGGAACCGGGAGTATCGGATGGTAAGATCAAGGCACCCGGGATTAAGATAAAGATGAGTTTTTAAAAAGAGAAACAGAAGCGGCGCAGTTCCAAGTGAAGAAAAATAAGTAAAATATTTTTGACAGCTATAAGGGGCTTCGAACCGGAAAGGAAGAAGCCAGCGTAAGAATTTAAGTTTGGGGCTCGGAAAACCTTTGATTATCAAAATAAAAGAAAAGGGTTAAGACTCTGTGCAGAAAGTGCCACTTTGTGGAGAAAAATTGGAAGTTAAAGAAGTAAGAAACTATCTTGTTCCTTTGTGGATTGGAGTTGCTACATTTTAAAGAGACGCAGGACTTATAGAAAGTGAAAGCTTGAATACACAAAGACGGATTGCTGGACTAATTGGCAATATTGATATAGACTCTGGACCTGGGTTAGGATTATAGAAAATTTAAAGAAGAAGAAATAAGGAAAATTAAAATTTTGGTGGTCATCCAAAGAATTAAAAATGGAGTTTAAAAGTATGAAAGAACTGTTACAGGAAGTGACTGAACTAACTTGGCATGTTGCAGAAAATATGGGCATTCAAATGCTGAACAAAGAAGAAGAAGCCGTGGAAAGGGTGGAGCCAGCACAAGAGAAAGCCATCTTAAAAGACAATTAACACAAATAAAAGGGAAAGGAAGGGTGGCTAAAAAAACGGAACCTAAGAAAGTATCTAAAAAGGGGAACATTTACGAAATTAAGCATGTTAGAAAGGTTCAGAAGGAAAGGGAACAGAAAGGTAAAGAGAGAGAGGGATTCAAACTGGATAGAGAAGGGGGAGAGCAGGATAATAGGGAGGAGAAGTGAGCCAGCACAAAAAGCCATTTTAAGAAGACAATTAACACAAAGATTAATACAAATAAAAGGGAAAGGGAGGATGGTTAAAAAATGAAACTTAAGAAGGTAATTAAAAAGGAACATTTATGAAATTAGGCATGTTAGAAAGGTCCAGAAGGATAGAGTGCAGAAAGGTAAGAGAGAGAGAGGGATTCAAACTGGATAGAGAAGGGGATAGCGGGACAAAAGAGAGGAGAAGGAACAAGAAACAAGAACAAAAGATAGAGAGACATGGGAATTACATAATAAAAGAAACTTGTTTGCACAGAGACAATGGCTAAGCGTATTTAAAAGGGGGTTCTGCATGAAGAAATGGTAATAAGAATATATTGTAATTATAAAAGTGTAAAACAATAGGGGTTACTGACAATTTTACTGGTAAAAGGTCACATTTTTCATTTCTTATCTACAAAAGAAAGCTAAATGATGATTAGATGAATTGAATTGATTGAAATGATTTTAGAAAATGCCTAAAAATGAGATTTGTCAATAACCAAGATTAGTTATTTTATTATTATTTTGGAACTATAAATAAATTTTAGGGGGATATGTGTTGCAGAACCCAACCGATTAGAGATATATTGTAAGGGAGCTTTTTTCCATTTTCTTTTTCTTTTTCTCTATCTTTCGTTTTAAAGGGAATGATTATGATTATGTTACTATATTAACCACTGAGGTGTCACTCTCGAAGTAGTAAAAGGGGTGCAAGTCTAGGTTTTTTTTCATTCTTTTTAGTGTTAACATGGGTGGATTTAGAATTATGGAGAGAATAGGTGATGAAAGGGCAAATCTGACGGACAAAAGAATTCTGTAAATGATTAGAGTATTAACAATGTGAAGATAATTAAAGGATAGATATGGATGAACTTTATCTTTAATATGATGGGCAAATATATTGTTATTTGTAAGATTTATACATGAAGTTTTTAAAATATATATGTATATTTGCAATTAACTTGAAATGAACTGGGGGGCTATACAGATTGAGATTAAGATTTGAGATTAGGATTAATTTCTTTGGAATAGAAGTGAAGTTAAATGTTTAAAATGAATATAGATCTACTGTCACATTTGCATGTAAAAGTGATGACTCGGGACCATGCTGTCTACTGAAAAGAGCTGTTTTAAAAAATTGTTAAAAATTGAATAAAATTTGTTTAAAAAAAAAAAAAAACTAAATAAAGTGGGGAACAGTAAAATCCTTTGTAAAATAATGTAGAAAATATTTGATATATAAACAAGTGTTATTGTTATCATTATTCTAGGATAGCATCTTGATTGTTGGGATTATTTCATGATTAATTTACTTGTGTATTTGAATACATTATTTTATGTTTTCATGAATGTAATTATTGCAATTATTAAGCAATCTCAAATAAATAAACAACTAAAAAATGTTACATCAACAATCATAATTACTCAAAATTAGCTCCATGAAAATTGAAAACTACCTTTGCTTAATTCAGAGTCCTATTTCAGCCCCACTATCATTCTGATAGTAATCTAGTTGTGGAGGTGGGTAGTTGTGGAGATGGGTACCATCTCCTTTTCCTCTTCACAAAACACACTATAGGAGTTTTCATTTTGTTAGATTTTGCAGCAGAAATTCAAATCCAGAAGACACACACAGATGACTGATTCAGCAGGATTCATTAACTTCTTTACATACATAATAATACTTGAAGTAAAGTTTACAAGACCAATAGTAGATTCTTCCAACATGGTAAAACAAAACACAAGCAGCAGCTTCAGGCTCAGAGCACATAGCTTAATACAGAGCCACGCCCAGGTTACTTCTAGTTTCAGTTTCCAATTCAGCTCCCATTGGCTGATCTGTTGCCATGCCTATTCATTGGCTGACATTGTTACCATGTCTCTGCCAGTTCATGAATGTTCTGACACATTTGCAATACAATCTTCACTTTACAAATACTATGGAGGAAGGCAGAACATCCAAGGATATTTTGCAATTAAGACAATTAAAGGGCTGGTGACTAAAACATATGAAGAACGGTTCTTGGGTATGACTAGTCTAGAGAAAAGAAGGACTAGGAATGAGATGATAGTCCCCCCTAAGGATAAATACTTGATTACACACTTATTAACAGCTGCACGAATCTCCCTAGCACAGAAATGGAAAGAACCTATCATGCCATCTATACAAAATATAACTAGGAAAACATATGAATGTATGGAAATGGAAAGACTAACACTCAAATTAAACGAAAAGGAGGATTCAGAGTACTATAAGACATGGGACAGATGGTATGATTGGGTGGAACAAAAAGCAAAAAGAACACCGAGGGAAAAAGGAATCCAGGAAAAACAGGGTATTTAAGTGGATGGAAGGATGTTATAGACAATATATGCCAATATATAGTGATCTAGAAGGATATATAGAATAATTAAAATTATAACCTAAACCAAACAAATGGGAAAAATTGGTAATGAACATCGTTATGTATAATCTATTTTTAAAGCCAAAGTGTATATCCAATCTGAAATCCAAACCAAACGAAGAAAGCTCATCGCGCATTGTTTTGTATTTATGTTATGTGTATTTGTATGTTCGTGTATTTTTTAACATTTGTAAATAAAGTTTTTTAAAAAAAATTTAAAAAGGAATGAGATGATAGGAGTATTCCAGTACTTGAGGGGCTGATAGAAAGAAGAGGGTCAACTTGTTTTCTAAGGCAGCAGAAGGCAGGACAAGAAACAATGGATGGAAACTAATCAAGGAGACAAGCAACCTTGAATTAAGCAGAAACTTCCTAACAGTGAGAAAAATTAACCAGTGGGACAGCTTAACATCTGGAGTTGTGGGTGCTTCATTACTGGAGGTTTTAAGAAAACACTGGACAGCCATTTCTCTAAAATAGTATAGGGTCTCCAGGTTGAACAAGGGGCTGGACTAGAAGACGTCCTAGTTCTATTCTGAATTGAAAATTTATTCTTCTCTCAAAGAAGGGATCCCTCCCCTTTAGCAAACCAAAGAGAACTAGCTTTCTAAGCATTTTCTCGAGGACCTTATGCGGTGAGCAATAGACATTTTCTGCAGCCTATTTAACATAAATACTATCCCAATAATTTTAGAGAAAAAAAAACAGGATAAACAAGTATCTGAAATCCCTTTTGTTTTCATATAAAAAGAAGTCAGCATATGCTAGCATGGAGTATCATTGTTAATGTTCCCACCACCAGTACGCCTAAAAATATTAATAAGCTTGGGATCTATTATTCCCACAAAGGAACATTAAGAAAACTTCATGGTTAGCTTGAGTAACAATTCAAACAAGACAAAATTTAAAACAAAAACAAAAAAACACTGTCAGCAAATGTGAAATACTCCACCAAATTTTATGGCCTTTAAACTGAAGGGAAAATAATTTTCATAGAATCAGGGGGGGGAAACCCTCCTTCCTTTATATTATCTCGCTGTTTATAGTCAATAGGGGGTTGTTTACTTCAGGAGATAATAAAATTTGCAGCATGGTTTGAAGATTTCTTTGGTAGAAGTAAAAAAGTAAACTAAACAAATTTGCCTATGTTTGCAAGTATATTTTAGGTGAGTGGTGTTCAAAAATTATATGACAGGGGAATTGATGCTTCCCACTGCTGTCCATGGTGATTACTTTTCAAATATATTTTAAAATATTTTTCACCCTTTTCTATATTCAACAGTGTGGTGGTACCATCAGAATGAATAGAGAAATATCATTTATCTGTTTCAAGCATACAATTAAGCACCAGAATATGCATAATTAGAAGTAACCTCAACCTGGAAAATACCATAATGACATTGTCCTTGAAATCAGTGGAGGTGAAAGCTGTATGTTATGGCACATTTCTATACAAGCTTTAGGTGTAACCCTGATTAGAATTTTATCTCAGCATTATAATAAGAAAGTTATGTTAATTTTAGTAAGTATTTCAAACAGTGT
The DNA here is from genome assembly GCA_009733165.1 of Naja naja. Lineage (NCBI taxonomy): Eukaryota > Metazoa > Chordata > Lepidosauria > Squamata > Elapidae > Naja > Naja naja. The sequence goes on from CM019151.1 coordinate 73,315,929, forward strand.
ATGATCTTACATAAAACATTCATTGAAAACAATGAAATACCAAGTCTTTAGTCTCAGCATTTTCTTTCCTTCATTTTAGGTACTTTTAACAAATACTTTACTTGTAAACTGTCCAGTCTTGTAGGTGAGATTTATAGTATAAAAATTTGATAAGTAAATAAATAATCTGACCAGTTAACTATTTCTGTGATTTTAGTAAGAATAAGATTTGTTATGTATTTTTCATTTCAGCATGTATAAGTTCTTCCAAATTATTTCAATCTCTCAACCAAAATCATTGTAAGCAACTTATAGTCAGTTAAAAGGCTTTCTTGTCCGAAAACAGAGTTGCTTACAATGATTTTGCTTGAGAGATTGAAAATAATTTGGAAGAATTTATACATGAGGATCAATCTAGATTTTTACCTTAAAGTCAGTTAAAGGACAATATTAGAAGCTTGTTGGACATTTTAAAGCAATATAACAAAAATAAGTACATTGATTTTTTTTAGATATAGAGAAGGCTTTTGACATTTTGAACTCTCCCTCCTGTTCAAAGTTTTGAAAGATATGAACTTTGAAGAAAATTGTATTAAGTGGGAAAGATTGATTTATACACCACAGAAAGTACAGAAAATAGTTAAAACTTTCTGGGATACAAAAGAATGCTTGGTGTCATTCGTTATTCTATTTCCCATTATTCAGTCACAACTGCAGAAGCTTCTTAGATGAGAAGTGAAACATTTTCAAGGGAAAGCAAACCCCAAGAAATCCAGTTGCCTTTTAAAGAAGCATCTTTGGAAGAACCATGGCCTAGGATGGCATCATTTTTGGAAGATTTTTTCCCCAAATATAAAGGATAAAGCAGATAACAGATAACCAGAGTTGGAAGGGACCTTGTAGGTCATCTAGTCCAACCCCCTGCCCAAGTGGGAGACCCTACACCATTTCTGACAAATGGCAATCCAATCTCTTCTTGAAGGTCTCAAGTGATGACGCTCCCACAACTTCCGAAGGCAACTTCTGTTTCATTGGTTGATTGTTCTCACTGTCAGAAAGTTTCTCCTTATTTCCAGGTGAAATCTCTCCTTGTTCAGTTTCCATCCATTATTCCTTGTTTGGCCTACAGGTGCTTTAGAAAATAGCTTGACCCCTTCCTCCTCTCTGTGGCAGCCACTCAAATATTGGAAGACTGCTATCATGTCTCCCCTGGTCCTTCTCTTTACTAGACTAGCCAAGCCCAGTTCCTGCAACCGTTCATTGTATGTTTTAGCCTCCACTCCCCTAATCATCCTGGTTGCTCTTCTCTGCACTTTTTCTAGAGTCTCAACATCTTTTTTATAATGTGGTGAACAAAACTGAATGCAGTATTCTAGGTGTGGTCTTACTAAGGCTTTATAGAGTGTTGTTAGTACTTCCCTTGATCTTGATTGTATCTCTCTGTTAATGCAACTTAGGATTGCATTAGCCTTTTTGGCTGCTGCTGCACACTACTGGCTCCTATTTAGCTGGTTGTCCACTAAGACTCCAAGATCTCTCTCACAGTTACTGCTACTGAGCCTGGTTTCACCCAGTCTGTATGTGTATATGTGCTATAAGCAATCTATTAAATCTCCTTAGACACCTCTCTTTTTTATTTTAGTTTTAGAAATATTGAATAGAGATATAAAATAAGATGAAAAATTGTGGGAGTAAAGATTAATACTGGGGAAAAGTAAAATATATGGGTATTAGCATTACAAATATGAGTTGTATGTCATTCAAAGTAATTATCCTGTTTGGTTTGGATGAAAGAGCTCATGTAGTTGAGAAATAGAAGACTGTAGAGTTAGAAAGACATGACCTGAGATTTGAATTGAATTGGTATTTGTGGTATGATAAAGTGAAGGTTAATGAAAACTTTAGAAATTTTAGATTTTAGAAATCATTATGTTAGATGTGCCACATTGAGAATATGGAATAGATATAGATCAGGTTATGTCCAAAAACAGCTTTCTGGCTCTCAGCCTAAGAAATAATAGGCAGAAACAAATGATTAACATATGTGAGATACTAGAGTTCTGTCAAGGGGAATACAAAATAAAATCAAGAAAACAATGCTTGGCAGAAGTACATAAAAGCAATGCATTTCCTATTTACAGAAAGATTCAAAGTAGGCAAACAAATTCAAGGTATTGAATATTCTAAGACTGACTTTGAAATAGAATTATGTACAAAGGATGTGAGTGCTATAATGTATATTTTTAATCGAACTCTTAAACAGAAGAAGAACAAGTAAAGGAACATAGGATAAAGTGGGCTAGAAATGTTGGTTACCGATGCCTACTAATGGGACAATATGTGGTTGAAGGCACTGAAATTTATATCATGTTATAATCTTAAACAGAAGTTTTCTAGAATTTTGTAACTGTAGAAAATTGTCCTGAATATATAAAGGTGATTCAAATCTATGTTGGAAATGTTGGAGGCAAATATTATGAATATTATCTGGCTATAATATGATTAAAATCCATTTTTAATCTTGACTTTTCTAAAATTGTTAAACATAGCAGCATCTGTCACTGGAAAGATTGAAGCCAGTTCAAACTAGTGAAAAAGAATTTGATTTTTTAAAAGCAGATTGGAGGCAGTAGGGCATAGATTTTCAAATATCCTTAATTTTATTCCCAATGAGCACTAATCACAATCCATATCTTAACTGACAGCTCTTGCTCAAATAAAGTGAATGGTTGTAAAATTAGTGATTTCAATGTTATTGTTCTTGAATATCTCCATTTGATTATTTGTAAAAAAATTGATGAACTACCTAATCTTTATTACTATGGTATTTATTCTTTGAGAAGGCCATTTCAGAATACATAAAATGCTAGGAAATGAAATGAGAAATTCTTCAGAAAATTTCATTTTTGTGCCGTTTTGTTACAAATGCAAGTTCCCAAAACTCAAACAGAAAAGTTAATGTATCTTCACTCTTCATTTGTAACCTCAGTTAGAAATGTATAGAGATTTTTCTTGCAATATAGTAACAAAATCACCTCATGACTTGGAAAATGAAGAGCCTGCTTTGTCCAGCGCAATGGAGCCTCTTGACCTTTTGTGGACATCTGTGATTAATTAGGTGTCTAACTATCACAATACATTTCTTTGAAAAATTGAAATATGTCTATATTTCAGGTAAAACCTTAGATCAGACATAACTTGTCACATCCTACTAGAATTGGCTAATAATAACAAAGCCCTTGTGAATAATACACCTTTAAGGTAGCTCCCTTATGCTACTTTTTTATTTCTACTTCAAGATCTTTTTTTCTTTTTCTTTTCTTTCTATTTGTTTTTCCGTGTTCTCCAAGTTCCTTAATTGATTCTATTTCATCCAATGAATTATCAAATATATTATCATACACATACACACACATCTATCCTTCATGAAGAGATCAATATTTGAAATATACTATTTAATAATAATTTAAATACTCATTTTCAACAAATAATTTAATTAAGCTGCACAAAAGATTTATCTATGTTCTTTAAAACTATTTAGATAATGACACATATTGATGTTCATATATATGGCTAAATCTTCTCTCAATAAAATCAATACATTTAGATTTAAATGTGGCTATTCAACCCATGATTAAAATTTGGGGATTCTATACATTTTTAAAGGAATTCCATTATTGGTAGATGGATTACATTTTAAATGCTTAAATGTAAAATGATAAAACTGAAGAAATTTACATATTTCGATGTATTTTTCAAGGATGCCTCAAAATACAAGGTTTTTACACCAGGTTTAAATTAGGCCAAGTCAGAAAGTTTCTTTCCATGTTTACAACCCCATTTTGCTGTAGATAAACCTTTTTTTTACATATATTAAATTAGACTTCAGAAATTTGGCTTACGTTCTTGAATTGAGGACTTAAAACAATTTTAGCAATAAAAATTGCTTTCTCAGCTGACTAAATTTCTGCCTTTTCCCCCTTTTTTCCCTAAATATATATTTTTTTAATTTTAATTTCTTAAAGAATATTCAACTCCTGCCACAAGAGAATCCATGTCAAAACAAAACTGTTCATAATCAGTGGTAGCTCCAAACATATCAGTCAACTCACAAAAACAAGATAGGACAAAAAGGCAAAGGGTATTTCTAGCTAAATGAATTTCATCCTATGCATTAGAAACAAAATAGTAACGTAATTTACATTAATATCAAGGGTCCATAAATTGGAATCCTGAAATAAAATACTTGCCTGTCTTTGCTTTTTTTTTCTCAGCCCCTACACATGGCAAACGTCTTTGGATGCTTCAGAAACGAGAAGATCCTTATGGAGAAAGACAGCTGACAGGAATAAAGCTACCACAGAAACATCTAAAAGGAAACAAGAAAGGAAGTGGAGCGGTGGGGAGGAGAGACAAAATAAATAAATAAATAAACCCCTTTCCTACTTGCTATCATATCATCTTGCTGAATAAGAAAAAAGTGACTTCTTCACTCCAGGAAGTGTCCCAAAGCATTAAAAGTTTTTCATTCCATGTTACCCACCCCCTTCTTTTCACCCTCTCATGCTTTCAAAATGTGCTGAAAATGTTGTCTTTGCTAACATTAAACTGATGCTTAAATTTATTCATCAGCAAAATACATACCACCCAATGCTAATAGTGCCCTCAGGTTCTGGTAACATCTGACTCACAATAGGAATTTAGCTAGCTCCCAGTATGCAAATAAATTTTGACAGGGCAAACTTCCTTGCCCATTAAGATAGTCTGCTGCTTGTAATTAAATCAACATTTTGATGAGGTCATGGACCTATTTTATTTTTGCACACTCTGAACTTCTTATGCTAGGTGCTACAAACTGCAATTGCTCTGCATGTTGATTGGTTGGGGGAAAAAACCTGGACCACTTTTTTTAGTCCTATGCATTGAGTGATATCACTGCCTCACTACTACACTCCTGACCTTTCCTCAGTCCCAAGAAAACTGGTAAATTGATTTTTGACAAACTGCCATCTGCAAATTTAATTTTCTCTATTCAAAGTACTCAAAGTAGCTAACTGACAATGAAAAGTAGAAAATGTATGTTTTTTTAAATAATAATGATGATGATGGTAATAATAATTGGATAAATTCAAATTGCACATTGAACATGCTTGATATTAGTCAATGGATGGATGGCATGATGGTTAAATTATGTAATGTTCAGCTGCTCTTCCATGATGTAATTTTTAGGGTATGCTTCTGTTAGTCCAATCTGGATCAGAAATATCATATCCACAGAAATGATTTCTAATCCTTCTCTTTTTCCTGTCGACATTTAGCAGGGTAATTTAAAAATATGCAGTACAGAACTTAAATGTTAAATTCTATTAAAATCAAGTTTTTAAAATGTGCTTTGGTTTCTTAATATGATGCTAAACTTTCCCCAAACAATACTGTAGTGAAATGACATGAACTTGTAAAGCTTAACTATTGCGAGATAAATTGGATATAGATACGCTGTGATTCTTTAATGCTTAAAAACAGAAGTATAACAAGAGAGTAATTTGTGGGCATTTGGGAAAGCTATAATTCAAGAGACTTCTCATGAAGTTGAAGCAGGAACTGCCAGTACTTCAAAGGATATTGTAATGTGTAAAATATGCCTGGCTGTCTAAGTTCCTTTCGGGAATTTAAATGAGCCTGCATCATAAAATGTTCATTTCTGCTGGCAAATTCTTCCTCCAGTTCTATAGCTTTACAGCTTTAGTAAAATTAAATATATTTTAAATGTAATTGTTTTCATGCAACTTCTTTTCAGATCTGAGTTTAGATGAGGTAGCTCTAACCACTGGCTCTTTTTTAGAGAGCATTTAATTTAATGTCATTTTACTTTGAGAAATTGGCAAGACACTGTAATAGGTATGAAGCAGTAAATGTAATAGATTTGACTATAAAACTGATTTTAATGTATTTTAAATTCATGTGATGGCTAGAAATCTCAACCTTTCTGAATTATTTGTACTGAAGCAAATAGAACAGAAAAAGTGAAAATATGTACTTGAAGTAATAACAAAAATAATAATGTAGACATCAATAAAACATAAAAATCTAATTAAAACATTCTTCTGCAGCTAAAATGGAGCGTAAATATAAATAATCTGTAACGTAAGGATTTTCAAAATTGTTGTTTCTTTCTTCATTATTTTATACAATAGCTATATAGACAAATTTATCATTAAAAGAGCCAACATTGTGGTCAAGCACTGGAATGGGAAATGCATTTGAGCACAAAGAATATGAAAGAAATTCAGTGTATTCACAGTCATAGAATAGTAAAATCTTCATCTTAAAAACTAATAGGGAATTGAAATGCATTAATATGTGACACAGATTTCTGTTTTAAGGTACGCAGTCATATAAATATTTTAAATCAATAAATATAAATTAACATTTGCATTTTTCAGAATTCAGCCATGGGGTCTTCGAAAAAAATCTGTCCACAAAAGTGTATTATGGGAAGTTATTGAAAGAAAAGTATGTGATATACAAACACATATAACAAGATTTGCATTTGAGGAAAAGTGCACAAAAAGTACATGCCGGTTTTCATGTAGAAGGTTGCTTAAGTGAAGTTTAAGTGAAGTTTGCAAAAAGATAAATAAAGCCAATGACTTAAATGAAATTGGGGAAATCAAGAGAAATTAATTTCCTTTGGAACAAGCAAGTGCTGTACTGTTTAGTGCATAGACAACAATCTTTTCACAGCTGAATCTTTTTTTTTAATCACCGAGTGTGATAAGTGGGTAGTTGATAGAGGACTGTTTGAAGAGAATTCCTCTTTGTGGAGATGGGCAATACAAAATGTGAGGAAGGAAGGAAGAAAGGAAGGAAGGAAGGAAGGAAGGAAGGAAGGAAGGAAGGAAGGAAGGAAGGAGATTTAATAGATTGCTTTATCCTTTATCTTTGGGCAGAAAATTTTCCAAAAATGATGCCATTGAAATCAGAAGTTTAATTGCCAATTTTGTTACACACAGTACCTGGAAGACCCTAAGAGATTTGTTGTAAACTGAGTTTAGAATCTGAGGCGCTCCCTTCTACCTTTCCCCAGTGTTGCCCCATTATGCCTCTACTTTGTCCTCATCCCAGTTGTCTCGACCATCAGGAGGCAGTATGTCTTGGTTTCAATTAAATTAGTAGGTGCTCAATTTCGTAAAGTATTCTGGGCAGCATACAACATAAAAACAGTAAGCACACAAAAACAGCAAAAATGACGTAAATCCAGAAAAAGACAGTTGAATATGATTAGGACAGATAATCTTAATTCTTATTAGTAGAATATATTGTCTATGATCTTAGAAACAATTTGATTCCCGTTCTAGCAAATATGAGTTTTCAACCTTGACATTCATATCAAGATCTTGACTGAGATGGCAGAGAATATTCTGATGTGGAAACAAGGACGTCCCCTACGGATTTTTTTTTCTTCCATTCATTTGTGCCCAATTCTTGAAGGCCACTTGAACAAATCCCTGCAGTTTGCCATTGCCTTTGTTCTAGGGTTGAGAGAAAGTGACTGGTCACTCAGCTGGCTTTGCACCTAAGGCAGGACTAGAATTCTTAGTCTCTCCATTTCTAACTAGATGCCTTAATCACTACACCAAACTAGCTCTTTTAGCTAACTTAGTACACTCAGGTTTTTAGTAAAAAATAATAGGGCTTATTAGTAACTGATTTTTTTTCTTTTTCTTAATAAACAACTATGTTATTCAAACTAGACACACAGCTTCCTTGGAAATCATATAACCATCTACCTCAATTTTCAAAATACTATTCCTTCTACAAGAGAGCGTTGCTTCTGATATACAATAGAAGATTATCAACCAACTGGAGTGAAAAACAAACATAAAAACCCTACTGTTTCACGAAAATGTATTTTTCAAGACAAATTTAACCTCTGAATTTACCAAGCAGCAAGAATAATAGAATAAACTCTAGATGAGATATGTGGCACACTAATAATCTAATCTTCAATCAATGTGATACAATTTGTGGAAAAAATCCATGGAAAGAGTTCTCTCATGATGTCTTCAGTTGATGAAAATGTGGGAAGCTATGGAGTCAGCAGATTATGAGTCATTGTTACACAATGAAAGCAGTGGTGGGATTCAAAACTTTACTACCAGGCGTGGCTTGGTGGGCGTGTCAGGGGAAGGATACTGTAAAATCTCTAGTCAGAGGTGGGATTTGCCAGTTCTCCGAACTACTCAAAATTTCCTCTACCGGTTCTCCAGAACTGGTCAGAACCTGCTGAATGCTACCTCTCAATGAAAGGTAGAATAAACATCTTCATTCACATTCCTTGACCATCTAGTCTGCAAATAAATATAAAAACCCGTGATAATTTATTCAAAATTGTTTTGTACTTCGAAAGATTGTCTATAATAATTTATCTTTCACCAAATTTAGTAAGAAATGTTCTGGAAAAAAGTAAGAAAATTTCTCAGCCTGACACTAATAAAATATGCTGCTAGTGGTATGCAACTTTAATAAGAAACAATTGTGGAAAAGTCTTCCCTTATTCTAAAGAAGTATCTTTATATGTGTTAAAATATTCAAATCCTGTTTAAGGATTATCTTGGCCTTGTTCCCTAATCAGTGTGAAAATTTAATGAAAATAAGCATACATAAAATTAATATAGCCATTATTAGGCTCCTTCAACAGTCAGATTCCCATTATTTTTAGACATCATGAGAAAATGCTTGTTTTATTCAGAGAGAAAAACCATTTCTAACTGAAAGTTTGTTTGCTTAAAATAAAATGGCAACCTACAACACCAACTTCACTTTGGCCTGAGGTTTGTTGGGTCATAGTCAGAAAGCATTTTTATGTTTAGTGACTGATCTTTCTATCATTTTTCTTCATCAGTAAAACAAATGAAACACTCTAATTTTTAAACAGGCACCCCCATGGTGGCTGTTTATGAGGACCAAGAAAAATGTCCTCCACTCTGAAATTTATACAATATCCTAAAATAGTGGCTTGCTTCTGGCAACAGTAAAAAAAGTTTCTATTAAAATGTTGTTTCCTAGTGTGCTGTTCATAGGAAATCTGGCTCTATGTCCAATTTACTTACCATTTCTAAAATAAACTTCCAGAGAATGTGTTTTAATTAATGACTTGAAGCTTACTGACACCCAACTGCTAGGGAGAATTATTTTCAAAAACTCAATTGAAAAAAATCAGGTAAAATTAGACATCGTCTGTCATAGTTACTCCTCCCAATCCAGTTAAATTACTATTCATTTTATTATACAGTTTGGGAAAATTGGTACCAATGGATGGACAATAGGAATAAGAAATGTACAGATTAGAAGAAGACATAGATATGTATATGAATAACTAGAAATGTATGGAAATGTATTTATGTAACAAAGATATCTTAGTACTGTTAAAGATTATTGAGATTTGTAAAAAGCTATTTTTAAATTTATTTGTATTATAATGTTTCAAAATTTCAATAAAAGTTAAAAAAATAAAAAATAAATCACTATTCATTTAAATTTCAGCGTTTATGAAACTTTCTATAGCTCTCTCTCCCTCCTCCCTCCCTCCCTCCCCCCTCCCTCCTGTGTGTGTGTGTGTGTGTGTGTGTGTGTGTGAGCGTTTGTACTTGGACCATCCTGAGATATCATGGAAGTCTGAGGAAATTTGTGGACTTGATTCATCTACTCCACGATGGAGTTAGCAGGACAGATCCTTACAGTGGTGATATGTCAGCTTCCTTTGCCATTTCAATGGAGTGATTTTGTGCTCGCCCCAATCCCGTTCAGTCTATTCTTTGTTTGCATATTATCACATGCTGCCCAGTGCCTGAAGGGAGTGTACATCACATACCAGTTGAGCTTTCTCTCTCTTCTGATTTTGAATAGACAGATGAAGTGACTCCTTACAATCTTTCAAGAAATCCTTGCTGATGACTGTGCACTCTGGTACAAAACACAGTGATTTACAGGTTATACTGAACAAGGTCTCATCACAGCCGCTATGCTCTTTGGCCTGATTATCAGTCTGAAAAACACTTATGTACTTGGTCAGCCCGTGCAAATTCCAATTCCATAGAACCAAAAATCACTACTGATGGCACTCAGATGTCAAATATAAACAGCTTAAATTCTTGGGAAGCATCAACTTGAATGATGGGTCTTTGGACAAAGAAATTGACTCCAGGGTCAAATCAGCAAGGAGGAGCTGGGGACTAGATTGCTCAATCAGTGCAATGTCCATATCTTCATGAAACTGCAAGTCAACAGACTTTCAGATATGAATGTGAGTTCTGGACCAGGTATCAATGACACATCAAATATCTGGAGAAATTTTACATGGATGCTCTCTGCTCTATCTTTGGCATTTGTTGGTAAGACCGTGTCTTCAACTTAGAGGTCTTGGATGACATGAAATCCACAGCTTTGAGTCCCTCATTATCAGAGCTCAAATGTGATGGGTGAGGAATATCATCAGAATGCACAATCATTCTATGCCTTGCCAGTGGTTCTGTAGGTGTACTGGAGATTGAAAAGAAAAACCTTGTGGAGATAAATGCTACAAAATATGTTATTGCACTATGAAATCTGTGAAATCCACTGTGATACCCCTGTTCTAATACATTTGCAAAACAAAACTCTTCTAGAGAACTGAAATGTAAAATAATAGTGGAGTTACTAGAGTGATGTTTAAATTGTATGGCTGGAAGACAGAAAATAGGTGGTTATGCAGATGTAGGTTACATGTGAGACAGGTGACAAGTAGTTTATCAATTATTAATTACAATGTGCCCCACATCCATTCTGTTTGTTGATCTGGCCAACTCATACATCAGCATTCACAAAAGTTGAATTTCTTCATTATTCCATAACTGCCTTGTTTCAGAGTGAAACTATGCCTTATTGCCAAAGGCTACTGATTACTCTGATGTTATGAATCCATCAGGACAGAAAACAGCCACACTGGATGCTTTAATTTGTTTTTGTTTTAAAGGATAACACTAATTACATTTGATACAATGATTGTATAGTAAGTGGCAGCCATCACATGAATATGCTATTGATAACAACAGCCTCAGGTATCAAGTGCTCTCTGTTTCTTTCACACCTGCTGCAAAGCACATCTGAAGGTATGATGGGAAGAATCTAACTCTTTCAGAAAATAGTTGGAGAGATGTGGTTGTTCTTATGAATTTTTGTCACATTAAACATGTCAGGCATGAATTATGTTTGGCAAAAGACAGAGGCTTTTTTGTTTTAATGTTATTGAGATGCAGCTAATACAATTAATGCAAATAAGAGTCTTGGTGGCACAGTGGTTAGAATGTAGTATTGTACTTTTACTGACTGCCAGCTACCAGCAATTTGCAGTTCGATTCTCATCGGCTCAAGATTGACTCAGCCTTCCATCCTTCTGAGGTGGTAAAATGAGGGCTCAGATTGTTGAGGGCAATAAGCTGACTCTATAAAAACACTCAGAGAGAGCT
>CM019151.1:73328414-73363909 GCA_009733165.1 Naja naja
TTAGGGCTGGCTTGGACTCGGACTGGCAGTGGTCTGATGATGAGGTGGCGGGTCTGGTCAATCCATCTGGGTTGAGTTTGACCCAGTCTCCCTTGATGAAGTGGACAGGATCATGGGAGGTTGTCCTCCACCCGCGTGTTTATTGGACCTGTCCCCCTGGTTGGTGTGCCTCCAGTGAGGCATGCGTGGCTGGCTCAGGCAGTTGTCAATGCTTCTTTGAGTGAGGAGTCTTCCCCGCCACCTTGAAGGAAGCGTGGTGAGACCCTCCTCAAGAAGCCTGCTCTGGACCCAGCGTTTTGGATAACTATCGTCCAGTCTCCAACCTTAGCTTTTTGCGAAGGTTGTTGAGCGTGATGGTGCAGCAACTTCCCTTGTTCCTGGAGGAAACTGATTATCTAGACCCGCCAATCGGGCTTCAGGTCTGGACACAGCATGGAGACAGCATTGGTCAGCTGATGGATGATCTCTGGAGGGCTGGGACGGGGTTTTCCTGTCCTAGTCCTATTAGACCTCTCAGCGGCTTTCGATACCATCGACCATGGTATCCTTCTGCGGCGGCTCCAGGGGTTGGGGTGGGGGCACCGTTCTGCGGTGGTTCTCCTCCTACCTCTCGGACCTTCGCAGTCAGTGTTGGCAGGAGAGCAGAGATCGGCTCCAAGGCCCCTCACTTGTGGGGTGCCACAGGGGTCGGTCCTCTCACCTCTCCTGTTTAATATCTACATGAAACGCTGGGCGAGATCATCCAGGGTTTTGGGGTGAGGTATCATCAATATGCAGATGATACACAGCTTTATATCTCCACCCCAGGCCAGATCAGTGATGCTCTCTCTGTGATGTCCCGGTGCCTGGCGGTGCGGGTCTGGATGGGGAGAAATAGGCTCCAACTCAACCCGACCAAGATGGAATGGCTGTTCTTACCGGCATCTCGGTTTTCTGGTGATGTCCATCTTTGGCCATGGGGGAGAGTGTTGCCCCGTGGATAGGGGCGAGGAATCTGGGCATCCCCTGGACCCACAGCTCAGTCTGGAGGAGCAGGTGGGGGCTGTGGCCAGGGAGGCCTTCACCCAGGTTCAGCTGGTTGCCAGCTCCACCCTTACCTGAGCTGAGATGCCCTTGACGGTCACTCATGCACTCGTCACTTCCAGAATCGACTACTGTAATGCTCTCTACATGGGGCTGCCCTTGTGAACTACCCGGAGGCTACAAGAATGTGCAGAATGTGGCCGCATGGGCTGTGATGGGAGTATCCGATACTCCCATGTTACACCCCCTCGTGACCTGCATTGGTTGCTGGTTGCCTTCGGGTTAGTTTCAAGGTGCTAGTAACAACTTATAAAGCCCTAAATGGCTTGGGTCCAGGGTACTTGCGGTAACGCCTCCTGCCAGCATCACATTCCGATCGCCCTGTTCCTCCCACAGGAGGGCCTCCTTGGGATACCGTCGGTTAGGCATTGTCGGCTGGCGGTTCCCAGGCTAGGGCCTTCTCCGTGGGGCGCCCACCCTTTGGAACCAGCTCCCGTGGATCTCCGTTTGGCCCCTGATCTCTGCTCCTTCTGCGGGACCTGAAGACCTGGTTGTTTCAACAGGCTGGCCTGGAATGACCGGGTGGGGGTTTTAATTGTTTTAATTTTAAGGTTTTAATGTTTTATGCTTATTTCGACTTGTTTAGATTTAATTTGTTTTTAGGTAAACTTTATGTAAATATTTGCTGTTTTATTGTTAGCAGCCCTGAGTCCTTAGGAGAAGGGCATACAAGTTGAATAAATATTATTATTATTATTATTATTATTATTATTATTATTATTTCAAGATTCTATTATTCTACCTTACTAGAATTCCAGCTGTGCCTCTCCTGGATCTGATCTACCTCAAAGGTAGATAAAAGCTGAAACTAGGGGTCTTTGGGCCAGCTCCCTTTGGGTTGTTGATCCTGTGAAGATAAAGCAGAAGGAAATTCTTAAAAGAGAGGAACGAAAAAGAAAACACAGCTTTAGAAAGCTTTTTTAAATATTTGATGAGAGTTTCATTCTACTCCAAACATAAGATTAGTTGTTTAGCTTTTGTTTTAAATTTAGTGTTTAATTTAGTTTTAAATTAAACTACATATAGAGTAGAGGAAACTCAGGATTTTGGTACATGCTTGTTCCATATTTCAAAATTACATTGTGTATGCCTCCACCATTTCTGTGTATACATTTATACACAATTCACACAATTGTAGAAAGAAAAGATTACAAGCAAAATTGTTGCAGCCTTCTGCTGATGGCAGATCCTTTGAAAAATAGAACTCCTGCAGTTTCTCCTTTGGAAGAACATGAAAGGTGACATGGGAAGCCTGAAGCAAAGAGAATTGGATGAAGCGTGTGGAGAATGTGGGAAATAATAGCTTAGATGGATAGAGGAGAAATTATGACCAGTTCAAAAGTGGCACATGTGACATATCTGTACCAATTTTCTTGGCAATCTCTTCAAAGAAGGAAATGTCTTTCTGTCTTTGATTCTTCTGCTGTCACTAGACTTTATTCCTGTCTTACTATTCATCATCTTTAAATGGAATTCTTTAATTTCTTTCTTAAACAAAATGATAAAATATGAGTGGAGTTTTTCTATCTCAGCCATAGACATAGCTCCACAAATCTCCATTATAGCAGATTGTGTAATATAGGAATAGGACTTCCAGAAATAATTTCATGGAAAAGCTATGTAGAAATGTATCTAAAAATAAAGTCAAATTAATGACATATTATTTTTTTAAAAAAAATCATTGGATATTAATTGAATTTCTTTGTCAAAATCTGTCCCAACAGATTCTAGAAATATTATATAAATTCATTTTGCCAGTAATCCTTTTCTAAGACCACCTCTGCACTAATTCTTGATAATTTACTCAACATATTAATTCTACCACCTACTTCTGATTTATGTGACTTCTGTGAGATTGTGATTTTAACTTATTTGATGACATTTCATTAAAAAAAACTGTTACCTTGAGGAAGAAACATACAATGACACAATTTTTAATATAAATATCCTCAAATACCATTATTGTTTTAAAAAAGATATGTTACTTCATTAAACTAGCAAATATAATTAGTTGTATTTGATTTCATGCTCTTCTCTGCGAGACCCAGTACTTTGGTTTTAATTGTTTTAAGATAAATCATATGTCATTTTCTTAGTGTGATGATGCATGACAGCTAAAAACCAAAGTCAATTAAGTCTCATTGAACTGGTGTTCAAAATTATGACCATTAGTTTTAAATCACATTTTTGGTTTCCATTCCATAACAACGCTGGTTGGCAATAGTGTGTTTGGGAAGATTAATCCTTGGTTTTTCTCCAGATGGAACAAACATTTAACAACCTTATCTGAGTCCCATGAAAATAACTAACCACATGAGAGAGAAGTTACTTCCTATTGCATACTGAGAGATAGACTTGCAATGATTATTCCTCTCTGGTTGGGATCCATTAAAATGCCCAACCCTGGAGAGCAAAGTGAATCTCAAAAGAATCCTGAATGTGCACCTTTATCTATCAGTCCCTTTATTTGTGTTTAATATGTTTTATTATCCACATACCAGCCTTCTTGTTTTCCTGGGTCTTTTAGACCATCCTTTTGTATTCTCATTCATCCTCTTCCTTCCCCTTGAAGCTAGGCTTATATAAATAGATATGGAGAGAAATTAAGTGGAACAACTTTTATAGGAACCCAGCTGATATTTCAGAATGTATATGAACATCTGACTGTAATCATTAGGAAAAGTATGGTCAGGCTTTGAACTTTGTCCCCATATTATTTCCTACAAAATTTGGAAAATAGGTGCATTTTATACAGTCTGCATTCTGAGCTCCAAATTAAATCTCATACCTCTGGTTCAGGTAACGTCTTTTCTCAGCAAGCAGGATTTTCTTCTTGTTTCATGGAGTTTGGGAAGCAAAAATCTTGCTGAGCCTACCTTCAAAGCCTCTCTCTTTGCCCTGGGGGAATATCAATATTCAGACTGGCATCAAACATAATAGGCAGCTATCATTAGGGATGTTGCATAGAAAGTCTATTTTTATTGTTACACAGATACATAATTCATTCTATAGTACAAATACGGCAACGAAAATTAATAGCAACTTCCACCAATCATATTTGCTAGGTAGCTCAACATCAGATTTAGAATTCCGAAGATTTATATTGAATCTCTGCTAGATATAAACTGAAGCTTACTGCATAATTATTTAGGAATCCTTATTCCTTCCATTTTAAAAGTTTGCATAGATTTTGAATTGTGGAACTTTCCTTTGATATGAAAATTAGTTGTGATTCAATTGGAGTAATCATTTATAGATCACACATTTGATTTTTGAATCATTAATTCAATTAAGAAAATTGAATCAGATTGACTTTGAAAGTCAATTTGATTTGGAAATTTGTTCCATTCAGATGTGATTCAGACTACTGAATGAAATGTTTGCATCCTAAAAATGGCCTTACTGTTAAAGAAGCTTTGGGTGTCATTGTGCTTTCTAATCAGATTCAAACATTTTTAAAATCAAGCTACACTCTGCCAGCCATTCTGAAGTAATATAGCTGTATAGATTGCTGGCTCTGCTTTCTGCAGAAGCCCTGCTGTTTTGATTTTAAATGGAGACAAAAAAAGCATGAAACTTCAATAACTGGCAACTTCATTACAGCTGCATCTTGTGAGCCACTCTTGGGAACACTGAAAAGGTGAAAACTGGAATGTAACAGGAAACTGGCAAAAATCAAGCCTTTCTGGCTAGTCCAGAATGGTTTGCTTGCTTCTCACCTCCTTTAATTTTTCCCTGATGAAAAGCTGTGTTGCAGAGTAATAACTATGCCACAAAATAAATACCTCACATTTCACTGTATGCATAATGGCTTTGGTGGTGAGGGGAAATCCAATGGATTAAGCTTCATCAACACACAGCTACTGATTTCTCTGCCAACAAACATGGATTTTTAAAAAAATATTACTTTTTTTTGTTTTGCTTTGTTTTCTTTCAAAAGCATTCCCTAAAATGTAAATATTTTCCATTGTATAATATTTTTGCAGTATTTAGCTATTTTTTAAATAAGGCATATTTTGCAGTTATTGAGCATTATTATATAGGATATTGCTAGAGAGAGAGAGAGAGACAGAGGGAGGGAGAGGGGGAGAAGAGAGGTCTGTTTCCATGGTCTGAGTTCTCATGCATACAAAAACAATTTTACAATATTTGGCCATTTTGAATAGATTTTTTTTACTATGGAGATCAGTTGAATTAACTATTGCTCTGACACTGTCTAGTGCTATACTGCTGAACCCGAAAACAGCACAATCAACTATAAAGTAAGCAATAATACTGATAAGCAGAGAAAATATACTCTATCCATAAGCTTTATATCTCAGTCCTTGTAGCTAGACAGTTCATAGGCAACTTTAAAAAAAACTAAATAAAGTGGGGAACAGTAAAATCCTTTGTAAAATAATGTAGAAAATATTTGATATATAAACAAGTGTTATTGTTATCATTATTCTAGGATAGCATCTTGATTGTTGGGATTATTTCATGATTAATTTACTTGTGTATTTGAATACATTATTTTATGTTTTCATGAATGTAATTATTGCAATTATTAAGCAATCTCAAATAAATAAACAACTAAAAAATGTTACATCAACAATCATAATTACTCAAAATTAGCTCCATGAAAATTGAAAACTACCTTTGCTTAATTCAGAGTCCTATTTCAGCCCCACTATCATTCTGATAGTAATCTAGTTGTGGAGGTGGGTAGTTGTGGAGATGGGTACCATCTCCTTTTCCTCTTCACAAAACACACTATAGGAGTTTTCATTTTGTTAGATTTTGCAGCAGAAATTCAAATCCAGAAGGCACACACAGATGACTGATTCAGCAGGATTCATTAACTTCTTTACATACATAATAACACTTGAAGTAAAGTTTACAAGACCAATAGTAGATTCTTCCAACATGGTAAAACAAAACACAAGCAGCAGCTTCAGGCTCAGAGCACATAGCTTAATACAGAGCCACGCCCAGGTTACTTCTAGTTTCAGTTTCCAATTCAGCTCCCATTGGCTGATCTGTTGCCATGCCTATTCATTGGCTGACATTGTTACCATGTCTCTGCCAGTTCATGAATGTTCTGACACATTTGCAATACAATCTTCACTTTACAAATACTATGGAGGAAGGCAGAACATCCAAGGATATTTTGCAATTAAGACAATTAAAGGGCTGGTGACTAAAACATATGAAGAACGGTTCTTGGGTATGACTAGTCTAGAGAAAAGAAGGACTAGGAATGAGATGATAGTCCCCCCTAAGGATAAATACTTGATTACACACTTATTAACAGCTGCACGAATCTCCCTAGCACAGAAATGGAAAGAACCTATCATGCCATCTATACAAAATATAACTAGGAAAACATATGAATGTATGGAAATGGAAAGACTAACACTCAAATTAAACGAAAAGGAGGATTCAGAGTACTATAAGACATGGGACAGATGGTATGATTGGGTGGAACAAAAAGCAAAAAGAACACCGAGGGAAAAAGGAATCCAGGAAAAACAGGGTATTTAAGTGGATGGAAGGATGTTATAGACAATATATGCCAATATATAGTGATCTAGAAGGATATATAGAATAATTAAAATTATAACCTAAACCAAACAAATGGGAAAAATTGGTAATGAACATCGTTATGTATAATCTATTTTTAAAGCCAAAGTGTATATCCAATCTGAAATCCAAACCAAACGAAGAAAGCTCATCGCGCATTGTTTTGTATTTATGTTATGTGTATTTGTATGTTCGTGTATTTTTTAACATTTGTAAATAAAGTTTTTTAAAAATTTTTAAAAAAGGAATGAGATGATAGGAGTATTCCAGTACTTGAGGGGCTGATAGAAAGAAGAGGGGTCAACTTGTTTTCTAAGGCAGCAGAAGGCAGGACAAGAAACAATGGATGGAAACTAATCAAGGAGACAAGCAACCTTGAATTAAGCAGAAACTTCCTAACAGTGAGAAAAATTAACCAGTGGGACAGCTTAACATCTGGAGTTGTGGGTGCTTCATTACTGGAGGTTTTTAAGAAAACACTGGACAGCCATTTCTCTAAAATAGTATAGGGTCTCCAGGTTGAACAAGGGGCTGGACTAGAAGACGTCCTAGTTCTATTCTGAATTGAAAATTTATTCTTCTCTCAAAGAAGGGATCCCTCCCCTTTAGCAAACCAAAGAGAACTAGCTTTCTAAGCATTTTTCTACGAGGACCTTATGCGGTGAGCAATAGACATTTTCTGCAGCCTATTTAACATAAATACTATCCCAATAATTTTAGAGAAAAAAAAACAGGATAAACAAGTATCTGAAATCCCTTTTGTTTTCATATAAAAAGAAGTCAGCATATGCTAGCCGGCGGAGTATCATTGTTAATGTTCCCACACCACCAGTACGCCTAAAAATATTAATAAGCTTGGGATCTATTATTCCCACAAAGGAACATTAAGAAAACTTCATGGTTAGCTTGAGTAACAATTCAAACAAGACAAAATTTAAAACAAAAACAAAAAAACACTGTCAGCAAATGTGAAATACTCCACCAAATTTTATGGCCTTTAAACTGAAGGGAAAATAATTTTCATAGAATCAGGGGAAAACCCTCCTTCCTTTATATTATCTCGCTGTTTATAGTCAATAGGGGTTGTTTACTTCAGGAGATAATAAAATTTGCAGCATGGTTTGAAGATTTCTTTGGTAGAAGTAAAAAAAAAGTAAACTAAACAAATTTGCCTATGTTTGCAAGTATATTTTAGGTGAGTGGTGTTCAAAATTATATGACAGGGGAATTGATGCTTCCCACTGCTGTCCATGGTGATTACTTTTCAAATATATTTTAAAAATATTTTTCACCCTTTTCTATATTCAACAGTGTGGTGGTACCATCAGAATGAATAGAGAAATATCATTTATCTGTTTCAAGCATACAATTAAGCACCAGAATATGCATAATTAGAAGTAACCTCAACCTGGAAAATACCATAATGACATTGTCCTTGAAATCAGTGGAGGTGAAAGCTGTATGTTATGGCACATTTCTATACAAGCTTTAGGTGTAACCCTGATTAGAATTTTATCTCAGCATTATAATAAGAAAGTTATGTTAATTTTAGTAAGTATTTCAAACAGTGTATGATCTTACATAAAACATTCATTGAAAACAATGAAATACCAAGTCTTTAGTCTCAGCATTTTCTTTCCTTCATTTTAGGTACTTTTAACAAATACTTTACTTGTAAACTGTCCAGAGTCTTGTAGGTGAGATTTATAGTATAAAAATTTGATAAGTAAATAAATAATCTGACCAGTTAACTATTTCTGTGATTTTAGTAAGAATAAGATTTGTTATGTATTTTTCATTTCAGCATGTATAAGTTCTTCCAAATTATTTCAATCTCTCAACCAAAATCATTGTAAGCAACTTATAGTCAGTTAAAAGGCTTTCTTGTCCGAAAACAGAGTTGCTTACAATGATTTTGCTTGAGAGATTGAAAATAATTTGGAAGAATTTATACATGAGGATCAATCTAGATTTTTACCTTAAAGTCAGTTAAAGGACAATATTAGAAGCTTGTTGGACATTTTAAAGCAATATAACAAAAAATAAGTACATTGATATTTTTTTTAGATATAGAGAAGGCTTTTGACATTTTGAACTCTCCCTCCTGTTCAAAGTTTTGAAAGATATGAACTTTGAAGAAAATTGTATTAAGTGGGAAAGATTGATTTATACACCACAGAAAGTACAGAAAAATAGTTAAAACTTTCTGGGATACAAAAAGAATGCTTGGTGTCATTCGTGTTATTCTATTTCCCATTATTCAGTCACAACTGCAGAAGCTTCTTAGATGAGAAGTGAAACATTTTCAAGGGAAAGCAAACCCCAAGAAATCCAGTTGCCTTTTAAAGAAGCATCTTTGGAAGAACCATGGCCTAGGATGGCATCATTTTTGGAAGATTTTTTCCCCAAATATAAAGGATAAAGCAGATAACAGATAACCAGAGTTGGAAGGGACCTTGTAGGTCATCTAGTCCAACCCCTGCCCAAGTGGAGACCCTACACCATTTCTGACAAATGGCAATCCAATCTCTTCTTGAAGGTCTCAAGTGATGACGCTCCCACAACTTCCGAAGGCAACTTCTGTTTCACTGGTTGATTGTTCTCACTGTCAGAAAGTTTCTCCTTATTTCCAGGTGAAATCTCTCCTTGTTCAGTTTCCATCCATTATTCCTTGTTTGGCCTACAGGTGCTTTAGAAAATAGCTTGACCCCTTCCTCCTCTCTGTGGCAGCCACTCAAATATTGGAAGACTGCTATCATGTCTCCCCTGGTCCTTCTCTTTACTAGACTAGCCAAGCCCAGTTCCTGCAACCGTTCATTGTATGTTTTAGCCTCCACTCCCCTAATCATCCTGGTTGCTCTTCTCTGCACTTTTCTAGAGTCTCAACATCTTTTTATAATGTGCTGAACAAAACTGAATGCAGTATTCTAGGTGTGGTCTTACTAAGGCTTTATAGAGTGTTGTTAGTACTTCCCTTGATCTTGATTGTATCTCTCTGTTAATGCAACTTAGGATTGCATTAGCCTTTTTGGCTGCTGCTGCACACTACTGGCTCCTATTTAGCTGGTTGTCCACTAAGACTCCAAGATCTCTCTCACAGTTACTGCTACTGAGCCTGGTTTCACCCAGTCTGTATGTGTATATGTGCTATAAGCAATCTATTAAATCTCCTTAGACACCTCTCTTTTTTATTTTAGTTTTAGAAATATTGAATAGAGATATAAAATAAGATGAAAAATTGTGGGAGTAAAGATTAATACTGGGGAAAAAGTAAAATATATGGGTATTAGCATTACAAATATGAGTTGTATGTCATTCAAAGTAATTATCCTGTTTGGTTTGGATGAAAGAGCTCATGTAGTTGAGAAATAGAAGACTGTAGAGTTAGAAAGACATGACCTGAGATTTGAATTGAATTGGTATTTGTGGTATGATAAAGTGAAGGTTAATGAAAACTTTAGAAATTTTAGATTTTAGAAATCATTATGTTAGATGTGCCACATTGAGAATATGGAATAGATATAGATCAGGTTATGTCCAAAAACAGCTTTCTGGCTCTCAGCCTAAGAAATAATAGGCAGAAACAAATGATTAACATATGTGAGATACTAGAGTTCTGTCAAGGGGAATACAAAATAAAATCAAGAAAACAATGCTTGGCAGAAGTACATAAAAGCAATGCATTTCCTATTTACAGAAAGATTCAAAGTAGGCAAACAAATTCAAGGTATTGAATATTCTAAGACTGACTTTGAAATAGAATTATGTACAAAGGATGTGAGTGCTATAATGTATATTTTAATCGAACTCTTAAACAGAAGAAGAACAAGTAAAGGAACATAGGATAAAGTGGGCTAGAAATGTTGGTTACCGTATGCCTACTAATGGGACAATATGTGGTTGAAGGCACTGAAATTTATATCATGTTATAATCTTAAACAGAAGTTTTCTAGAATTTTGTAACTGTAGAAAATTGTCCTGAATATATAAAGGTGATTCAAATCTATGTTGGAAATGTTGGAGGCAAATATTATGAATATTATCTGGCTATAATATGATTAAAATCCATTTTTAATCTTGACTTTTCTAAAATTGTTAAACATAGCAGCATCTGTCACTGGAAAGATTGAAGCCAGTTCAAACTAGTGAAAAAGAATTTGATTTTTTAAAAGCAGATTGGAGGCAGTAGGGCATAGATTTTCAAATATCCTTAATTTTATTCCCAATGAGCACTAATCACAATCCATATCTTAACTGACAGCTCTTGCTCAAATAAAGTGAATGGTTGTAAAATTAGTGATTTCAATGTTATTGTTCTTGAATATCTCCATTTGATTATTTGTAAAAAAAAATTGATGAACTACCTAATCTTTATTACTATGGTATTTATTCTTTGAGAAGGCCATTTCAGAATACATAAAATGCTAGGAAATGAAATGAGAAATTCTTCAGAAAATTTCATTTTTGTGCCGTTTCGTTACAAATGCAAGTTCCCAAAACTCAAACAGAAAAGTTAATGTATCTTCACTCTTCATTTGTAACCTCAGTTAGAAATGTATAGAGATTTTTCTTGCAATATAGTAACAAAATCACCTCATGACTTGGAAAATGAAGAGCCTGCTTTGTCCAGCGCAATGGAGCCTCTTGACCTTTTGTGGACATCTGTGATTAATTAGGTGTCTAACTGTCACAATACATTTCTTTGAAAAATTGAAATATGTCTATATTTCAGGTAAAACCTTAGATCAGACATAACTTGTCACATCCTACTAGAATTGGCTAATAATAACAAAGCCCTTGTGAATAATACACCTTTAAGGTAGCTCCCTTATGCTACTTTTTTATTTCTACTTCAAGATCTTTTTTTCTTTTTCTATTTGTTTTTCCGTGTTCTCCAAGTTCCTTAATTGATTCTATTTCATCCAATGAATTATCAAATATATTATCATACACATACACACACATCTATCCTTCATGAAGAGATCAATATTTGAAATATACTATTTAATAATAATTTAAATACTCATTTTCAACAAATAATTTAATTAAGCTGCACAAAAGATTTATCTATGTTCTTTAAAACTATTTAGATAATGACACATATTGATGTTCATATATATGGCTAAATCTTCTCTCAATAAAATCAATACATTTAGATTTAAATGTGGCTATTCAACCCATGATTAAAATTTGGGGATTCTATACATTTTTAAAGGAATTCCATTATTGGTAGATGGATTACATTTTAAATGCTTAAAAGTAAAATGATAAAACTGAAGAAATTTACATATTTCGATGTATTTTTCAAGGATGCCTCAAAATACAAGGTTTTACACCAGGTTTAAATTAGGCCAAGTCAGAAAGTTTCTTTCCATGTTTACAACCCCATTTTGCTGTAGATAAACCTTTTTTTTACATATATTAAATTAGACTTCAGAAATTTGGCTTACGTTCTTGAATTGAGGACTTAAAACAATTTTAGCAATAAAAATTGCTTTCTCAGCTGACTAAATTTCTGCCTTTTCCCCTTTTTCCCTAAATATATATTTTTTTAATTTTAATTTCTTAAAGAATATTCAACTCCTGCCACAAGAGAATCCATGTCAAAACAAAACTGTTCATAATCAGTGGTAGCTCCAAACATATCAGTCAACTCACAAAAACAAGATAGGACAAAAGGCAAAGGGTATTTCTAGCTAAATGAATTTCATCCTATGCATTAGAAACAAAATAGTAACGTAATTTACATTAATATCAAGGGTCCATAAATTGGGATCCTGAAATAAAATACTTGCCTGTCTTTGCTTTTTTTTCTCAGCCCTACACATGGCAAACGTCTTTGGATGCTTCAGAAACGAGAAGATCCTTATGGAGAAAGACAGCTGACAGGAATAAAGCTACCACAGAAACATCTAAAAGGAAACAAGAAAGGAAGTGGAGCGGTGGGGAGGAGAGACAAAATAAATAAATAAATAAACCCCTTTCCTACTTGCTATCATATCATCTTGCTGAATAAGAAAAAAGTGACTTCTTCACTCCAGGAAGTGTCCCAAAGCATTAAAAGTTTTTCATTCCATGTTACCCACCCCCTTCTTTTCACCCTCTCATGCTTTCAAAATGTGCTGAAAATGTTGTCTTTGCTAACATTAAACTGATGCTTAAATTTATTCATCAGCAAAATACATACCACCCAATGCTAATAGTGCCCTCAGGTTCTGGTAACATCTGACTCACAATAGGAATTTAGCTAGCTCCCAGTATGCAAATAAATTTTGACAGGGCAAACTTCCTTGCCCATTAAGATAGTCTGCTGCTTGTAATTAAATCAACATTTTGATGAGGTCATGGACCTATTTTATTTTTGCACACTCTGAACTTCTTATGCTAGGTGCTACAAACTGCAATTGCTCTGCATGTTGATTGGTTGGGGGAAAAAACCTGGACCACTTTTTTTAGTCCTATGCATTGAGTGATATCACTGCCTCACTACTACACTCCTGACCTTTCCTCAGTCCCAAGAAAACTGGTAAATTGATTTTTGACAAACTGCCATCTGCAAATTTAATTTTCTCTATTCAAAGTACTCAAAGTAGCTAACTGACAATGAAAAGTAGAAAATGTATGTTTTTTAAATAATAATGATGATGATGGTAATAATAATTGGATAAATTCAAATTGCACATTGAACATGCTTGATATTAGTCAATGGATGGATGGCATGATGGTTAAATTATGTAATGTTCAGCTGCTCTTCCATGATGTAATTTTTAGGGTATGCTTCTGTTAGTCCAATCTGGATCAGAAATATCATATCCACAGAAATGATTTCTAATCCTTCTCTTTTCCTGTCGACATTTAGCAGGGTAATTTAAAATATGCAGTACAGAACTTAAATGTTAAATTCTATTAAAATCAAGTTTTTAAAATGTGCTTTGGTTTCTTAATATGAAGCTAAACTTTCCCCAAACAATACTGTAGTGAAATGACATGAACTTGTAAAGCTTAACTATTGCGAGATAAATTGGATATAGATACGCTGTGATTCTTTAATGCTTAAAAACAGAAGTATAACAAGAGAGTAATTTGTGGGCATTTGGGAAAGCTATAATTCAAGAGACTTCTCATGAAGTTGAAGCAGGAACTGCCAGTACTTCAAAGGATATTGTAATGTGTAAAATATGCCTGGCTGTCTAAGTTCCTTTCGGGAATTTAAATGAGCCTGCATCATAAAATGTTCATTTCTGCTGGCAAATTCTTCCTCCAGTTCTATAGCTTTACAGCTTTAGTAAAATTAAATATATTTTAAATGTAATTGTTTTCATGCAACTTCTTTTCAGATCTGAGTTTAGATGAGGTAGCTCTAACCACTGGCTCTTTTTTAGAGAGCATTTAATTTAATGTCATTTTACTTTGAGAAATTGGCAAGACACTGTAATAGGTATGAAGCAGTAAATGTAATAGATTTGACTATAAAACTGATTTTAATGTATTTTAAATTCATGTGATGGCTAGAAATCTCAACCTTTCTGAATTATTTGTACTGAAGCAAATAGAACAGAAAAAGTGAAAATATGTACTTGAAGTAATAACAAAAATAATAATGTAGACATCAATAAAACATAAAAAATCTAATTAAAACATTCTTCTGCAGCTAAAATGGAGCGTAAATATAAATAATCTGTAACGTAAGGATTTTCAAAATTGTTGTTTCTTTCTTCATTATTTTATACAATAGCTATATAGACAAATTTATCATTAAAAAGAGCCAACATTGTGGTCAAGCACTGGAATGGGAAATGCATTTGAGCACAAAGAATATGAAAGAAATTCAGTGTATTCACAGTCATAGAATAGTAAAATCTTCATCTTAAAAAACTAATAGGGAATTGAAATGCATTAATATGTGACACAGATTTCTGTTTTAAGGTACGCAGTCATATAAATATTTTAAATCAATAAATATAAATTAACATTTGCATTTTTCAGAATTCAGCCATGGGGTCTTCGAAAAAAATCTGTCCACAAAAAGTGTATTATGGGAAGTTATTGAAAGAAAAAGTATGTGATATACAAAACACATATAACAAGATTTGCATTTGAGGAAAAGTGCACAAAAAGTACATGCCGGTTTTCATGTAGAAGGTTGCTTAAGTGAAGTTTAAGTGAAGTTTGCAAAAAGATAAATAAAGCCAATGACTTAAATGAAATTGGGGAAATCAAGAGAAATTAATTTCCTTTGGAACAAGCAAGTGCTGTACTGTTTAGTGCATAGACAACAATCTTTTCACAGCTGAATCTTTTTTTTTTAATCACCGAGTGTGATAAGTGGGTAGTTGATAGAGGACTGTTTGAAGAGAATTCCTCTTTGTGGGAGATGGGCAATACAAAAATGTGAGGAAGGAAGGAAGAAAGGAAGGAAGGAAGGAAGGAAGGAAGGAAGGAAGGAAGGAAGGAAGGAAGGAAGGAAGGAGATTTAATAGATTGCTTTATCCTTTATCTTTGGGCAGAAAATTTTCCAAAAATGATGCCATTGAAATCAGAAGTTTAATTGCCAATTTTGTTACACACAGTACCTGGAAGACCCTAAGAGATTTGTTGTAAAACTGAGTTTAGAATCTGAGGCGCTCCCTTCTACCTTTCCCCAGTGTTGCCCCATTATGCCTCTACTTTGTCCTCATCCCAGTTGTCTCGACCATCAGGAGGCAGTATGTCTTGGTTTCAATTAAATTAGTAGGTGCTCAATTTCGTAAAGTATTCTGGGCAGCATACAACATAAAAACAGTAAGCACACAAAAACAGCAAAAAATGACGTAAATCCAGAAAAAAAGACAGTTGAATATGATTAGGACAGATAATCTTAATTCTTATTAGTAGAATATATTGTCTATGATCTTAGAAACAATTTGATTCCCGTTCTAGCAAATATGAGTTTTCAACCTTGACATTCATATCAAGATCTTGACTGAGATGGCAGAGAATATTCTGATGTGGAAACAAGGACGTCCCACTACGGATTTTTTTTTCTTCCATTCATTTGTGCCCAATTCTTGAAGGCCACTTGAACAAATCCCTGCAGTTTGCCATTGCCTTTGTTCTAGGGTTGAGAGAAAGTGACTGGTCACTCAGCTGGCTTTGCACCTAAGGCAGGACTAGAATTCTTAGTCTCTCCATTTCTAACTAGATGCCTTAATCACTACACCAAACTAGCTCTTTTCGCTAACTTAGTACACTCAGGTTTTTTAGTAAAAAATATTAGGGCTTATTAGTAACTGATTTTTTTTCTTTTTCTTAATAAACAACTATGTTATTCAAACTAGACACACAGCTTCCTTGGAAATCATATAACCATCTACCTCAATTTTCAAAATACTATTCCTTCTACAAGAGAGCGTTGCTTCTGATATACAATAGAAGATTATCAACCAACTGGAGTGAAAAACAAACATAAAAACCCTACTGTTTCACGAAAATGTATTTTTCAAGACAAATTTAACCTCTGAATTTACCAAGCAGCAAGAATAATAGAATAAACTCTAGATGAGATATGTGGCACACTAATAATCTAATCTTCAATCAATGTGATACAATTTGTGGAAAAAATCCATGGAAAGAGTTCTCTCATGATGTCTTCAGTTGATGAAAATGTGGGAAGCTATGGAGTCAGCAGATTATGAGTCATTGTTACACAATGAAAGCAGTGGTGGGATTCAAAAACTTTTACTACCAGGCGTGGCTTGGTGGGCGTGTCAGGGGAAGGATACTGTAAAATCTCTAGTCAGAGGTGGGATTTGCCAGTTCTCCGAACTACTCAAAATTTCCTCTACCGGTTCTCCAGAACTGGTCAGAACCTGCTGAATGCTACCTCTCAATGAAAGGTAGAATAAACATCTTCATTCACATTCCTTGACCATCTAGTCTGCAAATAAATATAAAAACCCGTGATAATTTATTCGAAATTGTTTTGTACTTCGAAAGATTGTCTATAATAATTTATCTTTCACCAAATTTAGTAAGAAATGTTCTGGAAAAAGTAAGAAAATTTCTCAGCCTGACACTAATAAAATATGCTGCTAGTGGTATGCAACTTTAATAAGAAACAATTGTGGAAAAGTCTTCCCTTATTCTAAGGAAGTATCTTTATATGTGTTAAAATATTCAAATCCTGTTTAAGGATTATCTTGGCCTTGTTCCCTAATCAGTGTGAAAATTTAATGAAAATAAGCATACATAAAATTAATATAGCCATTATTAGGCTCCTTCAACAGTCAGATTCCCATTATTTTTAGACATCATGAGAAAATGCTTGTTTTATTCAGAGAGAAAAAGAAACCATTTCTAACTGAAAGTTTGTTTGCTTAAAATAAAATGGCAACCTACAACACCAACTTCACTTTGGCCTGAGGTTTGTTGGGTCATAGTCAGAAAGCATTTTTTATGTTTAGTGACTGATCTTTCTATCATTTTTTCTTCATCAGTAAAACAAATGAAACACTCTAATTTTTAAACAGGCACCCCCCATGGTGGCTGTTTATGAGGACCAAGAAAAATGTCCTCCACTCTGAAATTTATACAATATCCTAAAATAGTGGCTTGCTTCTGGCAACAGTAAAAAAAGTTTCTATTAAAATGTTGTTTCCTAGTGTGCTGTTCATAGGAAATCTGGCTCTATGTCCAATTTACTTACCATTTCTAAAATAAACTTCCAGAGAATGTGTTTTAATTAATGACTTGAAGCGATTACTGACACCCAACTGCTAGGGAGAATTATTTTCAAAAACTCAATTGAAAAAAATCAGGTAAAATTAGACATCGTCTGTCATAGTTACTCCTCCCAATCCAGTTAAATTACTATTCATTTTATTATACAGTTTGGGAAAATTGGTACCAATGGATGGACAATAGGAATAAGAAATGTACAGATTAGAAGAAGACATAGATATGTATATGAATAACTAGAAATGTATGGAAATGTATTTATGTAACAAAGATATCTTAGTACTGTTAAAGATTATTGAGATTTGTAAAAAGCTATTTTTAAATTTATTTGTATTATAATGTTTCAAAATTTCAATAAAAGTTAAAAAAATAAAAAAATAAATCACTATTCATTTAAATTTCAGCGTTTATGAAACTTTCTATAGCTCTCTCCCCCTCCCTCCCTCCCTCCCTCCCTCCCTCCCTCTGTGTGTGTGTGTGTGTGTGTGTGTGTGTGAGCGTTTGTACTTGGACCATCCTGAGATATCATGGAAGTCTGAGGAAATTTGTGGACTTGATTCATCTACTCCACGATGGAGTTAGCAGGACAGATCCTTACAGTGGTGATATGTCAGCTTCGTTTGCCATTTCCAATGGAGTGATTTTGTGCTCGCCCCAATCCCGTTCAGTCTATTCTTTGTTTGCATATTATCACATGCTGCCCAGTGCCTGAAGGAGGGAGTGTACATCACATACCAGTTGGAGGCTTTCTCTCTCTTCTGATTTTGAATAGACAGATGAAGTGACTCCTTACAATCTTTCAAGAAATCCTTGCTGATGACTGTGCACTCCTGGTACAAAAACACAGTGATTTACAGGTTATACTGAACAAGGTCTCATCACAGCCGCTATGCTCTTTGGCCTGATTATCAGTCTGAAAAACACTTATGTACTTGGTCAGCCCGTGCCAAATTCCAATTCCATAGAACCAAAAATCACTACTGATGGCACTCAGATGTCAAATATAAACAGCTTAAATTCTTGGGAAGCATCAACTTGAATGATGGGTCTTTGGACAAAGAAATTGACTCCAGGGTCAAATCAGCAAGGAGGAGCTGGGGACTAGATTGCTCAATCAGTGCAATGTCCATATCTTCATGAAACTGCAAGTCAGCAGACTTTCAGATATGAATGTGAGTTCTGGACCAGGTATCAATGACACATCAAATATCTGGAGAAATTTTACATGGATGCTCTCTGCTCTATCTTTGGCATTTGTTGGTAAGACGGTGTCTTCAACTTAGAGGTCTTGGATGACATGAAATCCACAGCTTTGAGTCCCTCATTATCAGAGCTCAAATGTGATGGGTGAGGAATATCATCAGAATGCACAATCATTCTATGCCTTGCCAGTGGTTCTGTAGGTGTACTGGAGATTGAAAAGAAAAGCCTTGTGGAGATAAATGCTACAAAATATGTTATTGCACTATGAAATCTGTGAAATCCACTGTGATACCCCTGTTCTAATACATTTGCAAAACAAAAACTCTTCTAGAGAACTGAAATGTAAAATACGTAGTGGAGTTACTAGAGTGATGTTTAAATTGTATGGCGGAAGACAGAAAATAGGTGGTTATGCAGATGTAGGTTACATGTGAGACAGGTGACAAGTAGTTTATCAATTATTAATTACAATGTGCCCCACATCCATTCTGTTTGTTGATCTGGCCAACTCATACATCAGCATTCACAAAAGTTGAATTTCTTCATTATTCCATAACTGCCTTGTTTCAGAGTGAAACTATGCCTTATTGCCAAAGGCTACTGATTACTCTGATGTTATGAATCCATCAGGACAGAAAACAGCCACACTGGATGCTTTAATTTGTTTTGTTTTAAAGGATAACACTAATTACATTTGATACAATGATTGTATAGTAAGTGGCAGCCATCACATGAATATGCTATTGATAACAACAGCCTCAGGTATCAAGTGCTCTCTGTTTCTTTCACACCTGCTGCAAAGCACATCTGAAGGTATGATGGGAAGAATCTAACTCTTTCAGAAAATAGTTGGAGAGATGTGGTTGTTCTTATGAATTTTTGTCACATTAAACATGTCAGGCATGAATTATGTTTGGCAAAAGACAGAGGCTTTTTTTTAATGTTATTGAGATGCAGCTAATACAATTAATGCAAATAAGAGTCTTGGTGGCACAGTGGTTAGAATGTAGTATTGTACTTTTACTGACTGCCAGCTACCAGCAATTTGCAGTTCGATTCTCATCGGCTCAAGATTGACTCAGCCTTCCATCCTTCTGAGGTGGGTAAAATGAGGGCTCAGATTGTTGAGGGCAATAAGCTGACTCTATAAAACACTCAGAGAGAGCTGTAAAAGACTGTGAAGTGGTATATAAGTCTAGGTACTATTGCTATTACTAATACATTACAGTGCAATGGTATTTATAAAGTATTAACTAAAGATTATTAACAGTGATGATTGAACTACTTTAAAACTTTAAACATAAGGAAAAGTATCAGTATTAACTATGGTTTCTAAAATATTAATGTTAATAAACATAAGGTTCCTTAAATTGTTTATATAATTGCATTAAACTATTCTGCATAATGAAGATTCCTATGTTAAGCTTAATATTTTATACTAAGACCTCCATTCTCAAAAACATAAATACCATATTTTTCAGACTATAAGATGCACTTTTCCTCCCCTGCAAAAGTGGGTGGAAATCTCTCTGTGTCTTATAGAGCGAATATTGAGGTGGGGGAGGAGGAGTTGGTGCAGCGCTGATCAGCTGCCTATCACTGCTGCTGCTGTCCCTTTGCTGGTGAATGGGCCATGATGAACCGGCTGCAGTGAATGGGCCACGGCAAATGGGCCACAGCAGCAAACAGGCTGTGGCAAATGGGGCACAGCAGCTGTGAACAGTCTGGAGCATCTTATAGTCCGAAAAATATGGTAAGTGCTTGACTTGTAACTTCCTTGTTCTTTATATCTTGACCAATTTTCAGAATTGATAAGTATTTCAGCCTCCTTAGAAACTATGCTTTAAGTATTTACATTTAGCTTGATCCCTAACATATTGTAAATTCTTGCTTGAATTTGGTAATTAAAGCATATGCTGTTAATTATGCCATCACTTCATATTCTTCAATTTTAAGTTCTCAATTAGATGTTTTTGCAATTATGTTTTTCTTCTAATGTTAGCAAAATTTATGCTCAGTGCCAATAGAATTTAGCTTAGTATATTATGATGTTTCTTGTGATATATTCTGGAAAAGCCTAGTTAAAATATGATTTTGTGACAATTTAATTAATTTTCTAAATATTACTATTTTGGAGAGCTATTGCTACACAGATAGGATACTTGTTAAAAAGAACAATGTATTGTTTTCCCCATTATAAAATGGCTTTCCAAATGTGCACATAATAATTGCATTTCCTCTATTTTATATCTCAAATGCAAAAAAGATTGCAGAGCAAGACTCCTTGTATTATTCTTTTATTTGAATTAAAATATAGGAGATGAATGGTAGTTGCATCTTAACCAAAATGTGAGGGAACCTTTTTGCATATTTTTGATATGTGATGTTATCAACAAACAGCATTTTCCCCTTCTGTACAATAAATCCTTGTAATTCCCCAGAACTGAAACTTGACAATACAGAAAGTAAATTTTATTATTGCTACAAGTCTTTGACTGGTATGTATTACATCTGCTTATTAACCATTACATTAATGCATAACCATTACAGAATATTTAATTTGTGTCTGGCACTGAATAGTAATGGTCAATATGGGGAAATGATGAGAACTCTCGGTTAATTTTTAGTATTCTAGAAAAGACACAATGTTTTCTTTGCTATGCATATGGTTCTTTTAAGAAATTACGAATTACAAGCTTTGACATACAGGTGTATGTGATTCATCTGGTTAAATCTGCCTACCTAGTTTCTTAACAATTATAGAAGTTTAAAATCCCAGACTTTTTAACAGATATTTTACTATTGTAAGATTGTTTCCTAAAGATTATCTTCTGGTACTTATAGTTTCTGACTTTTTATTTCTAATTTTTACTTTATTGCCTCAATGCATAATGATCTCATTTACTTCCTTAGTTAAATTATTCTATTACTCGACTGACCTTAAGATTAAGAATTTTTTTCACTAATGTCCAATGTGATTTTTTTTCCTTTTTACCTGCAAGCCATTAAATCCTTTAAATACCCAATTATTCCTTACCATCTTTAAGTTTCTTGTGAGTAGTCATTGATGGGACCTGCTTCTTTCTATTCTTTTGTGGTGACAAAAAAAATCTGAAAGTACTGCACAAATTTTATTTGTAATGATTTCAATAAAGGTTAGCATGTAATTTTTTTCTGTAAAGTGCATTTCTTTTTCTTTTTGTATTTTTTCCCCTTTGAATGAACACCTCTGTTTTGTTCTTTTGGAGCAAACATACCTTCAATGCATCTGATATGGACTCTTAATCCATAATATACATATTTTTACATACATAATAATATATACTTTTGGCAATCAATGTACGCAGTTTGATTGACCCATTCATGAAGCAACAGTGTGAATGATGTCTCTGCCATATGTTTTATGACAGTCCAACTATTGCAGCTTGTAAACTGTTTCATTCATTATAACAATAAGTCAAATGTAGTTTATTCAATAAACTATGATTAAACAAACCATATCCATGTAGCTCAAGAAAAGTAAACAAAAATTATATAACATAGATAAACCATAGAAGATTCTCTGGAAATGATGTGAGCATCTGTAGAAAGTGAACATGTGCAGAAAGATAATAAGAAAAGGCTGTTAGCTGTTGATCTAGAGAAATTTCAGTCCAATATCAATAATATTTAACATGATAGTGCTTGACAGCAGTATTAAATTTAAAAACATATATTTTAATTCTTCAATATTTTAGTTATCAGATACAGTTATAAAACTTGCCTTCTCTGCCTTTGCTGGTTCCTCCTATATCCTTCTGTGCAAGAAAAAACTGATATACATGCTAGTTGTAAGTAGCTTCTGTTACACAGTTCTGCAGATTATTGTAATCTAATTTTAGTTTTGATGAACTTTCCAGTACCATTACATTCATTTATTGTCTAAGGATTAAAAACTACTCTTCTTTACAAAATATATGTTTATATTTATTTCCTACCTACTTTCCTAACAGAAAATATACTGGTATCTCAGTTATTGTCATTAATTGGCTCTAGGATGCACGTTGAGTACCAAAAAGATGAGTATCGAACAATTTTTCCCATAGGGAATAATGTAGATAAATTTAATGCATTCCCAAAGTAAAATTAATGCCATTTTAAGTTCTTTATATAGAAAGATAGGGTTGCATATCATTATATGAAAAATAAACCTACACATTAATAAATATTTATATTAAATAAAGTAAACACTTACCTGTACCGATGAGAAAAAAAGGACAAAGTGACCACAGAAGCTAAAATAAGATTGTGAGGATATATGCATAGAGCCTGTGCTGCTGCATGACTAACATGTCACCCTTTGTTTCAGCTGGAAAGGGTAGTGAGTCACAAGACAACTGACAAGTTCTAGCTTGTGCACTGAGTACCAAACAAATTACTAGTACTGGGACAAAATGTTCTTATAAAAATGTATTGAGGACCAAATTTGATGAGTTTCAAAGCGGTTGAGTACCTAGGTACAGTAGCAGCCAACGTTGCTAAACAATTCAATATAAATCAGTTAAAATACTTGAAGATCAAAATGGAACACAAAAATAATACCTATCAGATTAAAATTTTGTTTCAGCAAACATCAGTTTCATTTATGAAGGCTGATGAAAAGATAGCAGCCACAAAGCTGACTGATTCTTTCCTGATGATAATTCTAAGGCCTGGAAGAGTCTATTTAAATGCCAATTCTCATTTTACCATTAAATATGAATAGGATGTTTGGAAGGCATTTCCTAAATCTCTCCTGGAGATCTTAAAGTCTGGGCAGACTCATGGATACCTAATAAAGCTATAGCAATAGAGAACTGTGCATACCATATAGTTACTTACATTTAATAATCTGGCTGTAATACTGTATATTGGAATTGCCTGAATTTCCTTTTCAAAGACAGACACACCACACACCCTATAAAAAATCTTAGCTAAAGTTAGGCAGATCCTTTAGATCCTTGTAGATCATGTAGACCTTTTTTTCCCCAGGAATATCTAAGAAAAGCCCACATAGACAATGATTTAGGGAATACATCTCTTCAAAAAATTTTTTTAATAAGATAGGAATTGGAATGCTGCTAAGAAATGTATCACCATGGTGAGAGCTGATAACTTTAGAAATAGGCAATATCATTGATATTGTAACTTGACACAGTATTTGCAATTGCATTCTTGTCCACCAGTGAAATTTAGGCATCCATGTTTATGAATGAATTCAGGAAAAACTGCAGACCTGAGGAGTGATGGAATCTCATCCAGCCTGAATCCATATTTTTTTTAATGTAAGTTGTCTGGAGGCAGTCATGCAATAATCAGTCAATACATGAATATCCCTTGGTAAGTCTTGTGCTTGTTGCAGACCTTGTTGCTCAGATGAACTTTCATGCTGTAAATTTCTCAAGGGTGAAACAGGGAGTCAAGAGAACAATAAAAATGGCATAAAGTGAACACTGAAACTATTCAGATGGTCTAAAAAGGAGAAAAGAGCAAGGTTATCAGTAAATCAGAGGAAGAATGAAAGGGACGTGATAAATAGTTTCACATGCAATGCCAAAGTATGCTTCTGCGTGGAAACTTCTCCAGGAAATATATATTTCTTTCACCTCCTTAGTTAAAGAAGTGTGCACCCAAGCAACTTCTGCAGAATACACCTAAGAATTCAAGCAGAATTAAATGGAGACCCTCATTTAACAGAATCTAACTACAATATGTTATTGTTAACAACAGTACAGTAACAACTTAGAAAATTCTTCAGATTTACCAACTGATAAATGAAAGCAAAGTTTATCTTGTGTGTCTGTACACATACACAAACACACAGTCAAATATGAATTAAATGTCATGCTTCCAGATTACCCCACTCCATTGCGCTTGCAAGGAGCTCTAGAGTGCTTTTGACAGGCCTCAAGTCAATTTTGCCACTTTGCTGTTATTATCAAATGACTGGGGTTTTGAAGCATGAATTCTGGAGTCTCTTTAAGTGGCGCAGCTGTAAACAACAAGAGTCTTTCTTGGGAATTTTTCTTGAAATCTGCCCTCTAACCTGACAGAGGAATTTTATTTCTTTGGGTTGAAAGCTTCCTCATCTTTACATTTCCCCTTTGGTTAACAGCAGGGGCAGTCCTTTGTTTTCAGCCTGCATACATCCCAATGCAAAACTGGAAAATAACCAATTCCAAACCATTTCACCTAACTGAATGCTAACTGAAGTGACTCATTGGCCAGTGTCAAGATACTCTGTTTGTAATGCAAACTGACATATAAAATACCACTGAAGTGTTAAAAATGAAACAAGTTTATTCTGTTTTAAAACTAGCAAGTTAACTGACTCCTCTTTATTATTATAAGATACTAATAGCATTGCCTTCTATATCTCCCCGCTTCCCCCGTCATGTTGGCTCTCTTTAGACTGTTGCTGGTTGTTGTAATGGACAGCTAAAACCACATTTGCAACTTTGCAATACCTTCCGAATGATGCTAGCTGATGCATTTGGATACTTTTATTTGTACTTCTGGAACAGCATTCAGTGTGTGGAAAATTTTCAGACCTGGGGAATTTTGGTATGTGACTACAAAACTATATTTCACTTCAACCATAAAAATTGACCAACCAGCAATTATTGAGAATTCTAGAGGTTGACTAGTTTTGGAACAATGTAAGAAATCTTTCTAAAAATAACTGCACTTGCATTCTAGTGAAACCAATAACAGATTTCACAGATTAACAGAGTTGGAAGCGACCTTGTAGGTCATCTAGTTGAACCCCCACCCAAGCAGGCAAGCCTACACCAGTGGTGAGGTGCAAATTGTTTTACCACCAGTTCAGTGGACATGGCTTGGTAGAGAAAAGTGCAGGGGCAGGTGGAAAGCTGATCCTGTGCTTTTCTCTCTTTTTTCCTCTCAGCCGATAGTTGGAGGATTTTTTTCTCCTCTCAGCTGATAGTTGGCCTTTTTTACTACCGGTTTGCTGAACCAGTCCAAACCGGTAGCTGTTGTGGTTAGCCGGCAGCAGGTGCAGATGGCTGAGGAGAGCGAGGACTCAGATGAGGAGCCAGGACCATTAGAGAGTGGACGCTGCCTTCACAGATTGTGGGGCTGTGCCAAGTGCACGTGCACACAGGGCTGCTCGCAGGAAAGAGCAGCTGCAGCAGTACAGGCGACTCAGGAGTAAGGCTGCAAGGTAATGGCCCCTCCTTCAAGAAGATAAAAGCCAGCTGTGAATCGGACCTTCTTTGCAGGAAGCAAAAACGTTTTGAAATTTGAGCCTCTTGGGCATTGCAGTATCTCAGTTGGTATTTGAAGACTCTTGTGTTGTAATATATTTCTAGGTAACCTTATCTGTTATTCTTGGCATCCTCGCAGAGTTTTGGCGAGGCTTGTGTTTATCAAAGTTAATTAGTTTGCAGCAGCCTTTTAACTGGGGATTTGTAAGAATCATTACAAAGTTTCTGTTCCCTTTGGTTCGTGTTGGTTTTATTGGAAAGGGTTTGGGTCAGAACAGTAGCCTGCTACCTCTGGCCTACACCATTTCTGACAGATGGCAGTCCAGTCTCTTCTTAAAAGCTTCCAGTGATGAAGCTATAAGACTTACGACTAATAGCCCCAATAATGATTTTTAAAAACATGAGTCAATTGCTTGTTAATTTGTCACTAAGCCCTATAATAACTTTATGATGTTCTTTTATTGCCAGGTACAGAATAGAGCTTAGGGGATGAGACTCGAATTAGATTTGAGATTTTTGAGATTTTTTTTAATTACATCTTTATTGTTTTTGAAATGCAGTAAAAACATACAAAATATTCCTTCATCCTATTTTGTCCAGAATAACAACCCAGTGAAATGACAGAGAGTGAGAATGATGATTTAATTCACATGAGTGTGATTATCAGGAATCCACTACAGAATAGTGTGGTACCTAGAATATGTTTTGTAAAATTGAACCATTTTCCCTTGAAAGTAGCCATATATGATCATTGTTAATGGGAAGAAAAGAGCTCGTATATTTGGCATTTGCAGTTCTCATAGCAGCTGTTTGAAAACTGATAAAGTTCCTCCCCCTATGCACAGAAGTTCAAAGATGAATTGATAATACAATCATTTACTTCAGATATCCTATGGACACATAAACCATATGGAAGTTTCATTATATTCTTAGGGTCAGACAATCTGAAATTAAATGCGTATGCATGCTGAGTCTAACACTCTTATGTAACAGGGATTCCTGAAAATGTCTTGAGTCTTGAGTTTTGTCAAACCATGTCATCCACCACTTCCCAAAAAAATCAAATGTAGGAACATTAATAATAATAAATCACAATGATACCATAGTTTGCCTTCCGGGTGAGATTCAAGGTTTTGGTAACAACATATAAAGTCCTACATGGCTTGGGTCCGGGGTACTTGCGGGAATGTCTCCTGCCGGCATCACACTCCGATCGCCCTGTACACTCCCACAGACAGGGCCTCCTTGGGATACCGTCAACTAGACATTGTCGGCTGGCGGTGCCCAGGGGTAGGGCCTTCTCTGTGGGGGCGCCCACCCTGTGGAATCAACTCCCCTTGGACCTTTGTTTGGCTCCAGATCTCCGCTCCTTCCACCATGACCTAAAGACTTGGTTATTTCAGCAGCCGGCCTGGACTGAACCAAGGGGGCTTCTTTTAAAATAATTTTAATAGTTTTAATGTTTAATATTAGGCTTGTACTGTTTTTATTATTAGGCTTGTAATTTTTTAGTTAATTTATTGTATTGTATTTTATCCTGTGAGCCACCCTGAGTCCTTAGGGAGAGAAGGCGGCATACAAGTCTAAATAAAAAATAAATAAATAAATAATAAATAGTCTGAACTCATTTGCACAAGATTATACAGAGTGTGGCCCCTACTTAACTGTCATTTATCCATTCTCTGGATAACTTTGATAAAGAGCAAGATATGAATACACCACACACACACACACACACACACACACACATGGAACGCTATTACCTTCCCACCAAAGTGGTCCTTATTTTTCTACTTGCATTTTCTACATGCTTTCAAACTGCTAGGTTGGCAGAAGCTGGGACAAGTAATGTGAGCTCACTCCATTATGCGGTGCTAGGGATTCGAACCGCCAAACTGCCAACCTTTCGGGCAACAACCTCAGCTTCTTGAAAGCTGAATTTGTGATTATGCTCCTGCATATGTGCCCAGATCTGCAAGCGCTGTTCTTTGCACTGGACAGCCAGTTCATGTTCGTGTACCCTGGTCTGTATTCCATAATTTTTTTTTCAGTTTGCCTTTACAGCATTATGTTAAAATCTGTCTAAAATTCTCTATAATAATCCTTAAACATGGGTAGATTTTTACATTATAAATTATTCGCAAAGTGCCATTTCAGGTCATTCCTTATTAGTCTAAGCAGTTAACTTTAATGATGATGCTACTTTTTTATTTATGGCCATTTCATTTATTTGATGAAAAACCAAAGTTGTTTAGTTTAGGATTGTTTATTCCCTGTAGACTGCTTGTGAGTAGCCTAAAAATTAATTTCCTTCACCTTTAATAAGGTGCTGTTATGTGCTTTTCCGTATATTATTATTTGTATTAGTCATAGCTTCACTAAGTGGAAATACAGCATCACATTTGTTATCACAGGCATTTTTTTAAAGTACATTAAAAGACAAATTGACACATAGCTGATTCATTTGCAGAAACCAATATTTTATGCAATATTGCTCTCTATGGGAGTACCTGATATTTTCTAGATCTGTCAATCCCTGTTTATGTAGTTGTATTTGCCAAATTGCTCTTATTTTTAACACTTGCTTGGGCAAAGAATCCAATTGTTCTTTTATCTTTAGCCAATTTAGTTCTAAAAATGTTTCTTCTAAAGCAGTCATACTGCAGCAGAAATTCATATTGGAGTTTAGAGACAAGAAAACAACAGGCAGGTATTGGGAAGAAGGAATACAAGTAAATTCCATTCTGTGTATTCATGGGCACGCATTAAAATTAAGTGGAGAACCCAAAAGCTTGGTGCAGCACTTGGAAAAGAGATAAAAATGCATAGTAACATCTAATTTTTTTATAATTAGTATTTAGAGGTGTCTGGAGAAAGTAGTCAGGGAAGGTTTAATGAGAAAAGCATTGGCGGCATATAGAAAAGGGATGGATCTTCCATCATAAGAGCACAAGGAAAGCTTCAAATCCTGTTGCTGTCTCTATTTCTTTTTCATAATTAATGCTAATACCCTGATTTCCAATGATAGCACAAACCATAAATTATATCTCTAGCAAGAAAATTAGTACTGCTGTAAGTAGGGCATGTTTTAAAAGCAACTTCACTAGTAGAGATGAAAATCTTTTTGAAGGTGAACAGGGTATCAATGGTGCATTTGTTTGCTTTTTGCTTTTAAAATATCCTTCATCAGAGTGAATTAAAAAAAAAAAAGGCAAATCACAAGGTATGACCATCACTGGCTCATTTCTGGAAAGCCCACAAATTTGTATTTCAGTTTAGCTCACATTTTTCAAATTACATAATGAGGAAAAGTGGAAGAACAACCACAGAATGATTTCAAAAATGGATGGTATTGTCTTTAGCATAGTATATTTAATTACATAGAGACATATTCTAGAAGGCATATTGTGATGAAAGCTGTATGCATATTTCTGTGTGATATGTCCATTAGTCAAATACTAGTTTTTCAAGAAAAAATAATTTATATAAGGATTTAATCATTATGAGAATACTGTATCTTTTTAAATTATCACAGGTTTTCTTGTTCAGGTGAGTAGATTATATCAAAATAATGACAGTATAGCAATAGCAGTATAGCAATAGCAGTAGCAGTATAGCAATAGCACTTAGACTTATATCTAGAATATATATAATTCAAGTATCTTTGAATTCATAACTAGGGTTCAGACAGATTTATACTTTGAGTCTGTCTTTTTTCTTTCTTTCAATGACACTTCCATGATTTTATTGTATAAAGTATTTCCTTTGAATGTAAGTTTTTTTTGTACTGCATGTCAGTATAGATAGATTTAGGTCATTATGATCATTACAGCCTGGGGAAAAAAACTGAAATAAGTGGGTTATATGACAATTCCTAAAAGAATGTGGCCATTGAAGAGTTTTAAATCTTGAATGGGATGGTGTCACAACTGCACCACACAAGAATCTTCTGGTTGTGTCTTGGGAAAAGGCAGAATTTGCAGGTGCTAACTGATAGCCCTTAAGAGATACACAGATCAGTGGAAAGATCTTCTGTTGCTCACAGTGAAGCTTTTGTTGGTTTGTTTGTTGGCTGGCAGCGCCCAGGGGTAGGATCTTCTCTGTGGGAGCACCCACCCTGTGGAATCAACTCCCCTTGGAGCTCTGGCTGGCCCCTGACTTCCGTTCCTTTCGCCGCAACCTAAAGACTTGGTTGTTTCAACAGGCCAGCCTGGACTGAATGGGATGGGGTGGGGTTTTATCGATTTTAGTTTTTAATTGGGTTTTATTTTTTATTGGGCTGATTCGACTGGTTTAATTGCATTTTAATATTTGTATTCTCATTTCTTATTGTATATCTCATTTCTTATCATGCTGTGACCAAGGGTTTAAATTTTAAATTTGGTAAGAAGGGGAAACTTTTAAATTTTTTAATTGGTCGTCTTAAGGGGTTAGGGAGGGGGTGGATGGGTCTTTTTGCAGCCCGGTGCATGGCAGAGGGGGTGGGGGTTGGGGGCCGGCAGGGCCCTGGGGTCTGAGGTGAGGACCGCGATTCCCAGGGTGGTTGGGATTGGCAGGAGACATCGAGGCATAGGGCCGTATCATGTGTTGGGAGCGCGCACCTGCCATCTCTGTGCGGTTGCTCACTCCAACCCTATGGCCTCCTCCCTTGGGGGCATGGGAACTGGGACCCCTGGGCTTAGGTTGGTGTATTTTAATGCCAGGTCCGTGGCTAATAAGTCCTGCCTCCTCCGTGAGATCATTGAGGAGGAGGCTGCGGACCTGGCTTGCATCACCGAGACCTGGTTGGGCCCAGAGGGTGGTGTCCCTCTGGTTGAGTTGTGCCCTCCAGGTTTCCGGGTTTTGCACCGGCCACGGGCCCAGGGAAGGGGTGGCGGGGTGGCTGTGGTTATCCGGGAGACCTTGTTTCCAAGGGAGGTCACGGTCCCAGAGATAGGCGGGAGTGAGACCCTCCTCCTGAGGTGGGGGCCTAATGGTCGGGTGGGCTTGCTGCTCGCATACCTTTCCCCCAGCTGTGTGACAGCAGCCCTGCCTGGGCTCCTTGATGTCCTCTCGGGGGTGGCGGTGGAGTTCCCGGGCCTTATAGTCCTGGGGGACTTCAATCTGCCCTCCCTGGGGGGAATGTCGGGTTTGGCCCAGGAATTCATGGCTTCTATGGAAGCCATGGGCCTGACCCCGACTCATGAGGGGGGAAACACTCTTGACCTAGTTTTTGTCTCTGAGCAGTGGCGTAGTGACAGAGGGCAAGCCACTTTTGTGGCATTGCCCGTTCCATGGTCTGATCACTATCTCCTATGGCTGGTCTTCCAACAGGCCGCCCCCCCCACTGCTGGGATAAGGAGCCACTTAGATGGTTCCGCCCCAGACGCCTGATGGACCCTGAGAGGTTCCAGGCAGAACTGGGGTTTTTTCCCTCTTCCCTTGCCCACAGCTCTGTCGAGGATCTGGCGGCTGCTTGGCAACAGGCTGCGTCAGATGCCCTCGACAGGGTTGTCCCCATGCGTCCCCTCACATGCCGTGGATCCCGGATAGCTCCTTGGTATATGGAGGAGCTCCGGGAGATGAAATGCCATCGGAGGGGTTTAGAGAGCAGGTGGAGGTCCACCCGCTACCAGTCCAATCGAGCCTAGCTAAGAGCCCATATTAGGACTTACCTGGTAGCTATGAGAGCGGCGAGAAGGTCTTATCTCTCCGCCCTCATAGCGTCCGCAGATAACCGCCCAGCCACCCTGTTTCGGGCTACCCACTCTCTCCTTCATATGGAGGGGGGGCGGACCCATTGCGGGGAAGGGCTGAGGAGTTTGCTCAATATCTGTCGGATAAGATCGCTTGGATTTGGAGCGAGTTGTCCTCTGATTTGCAGTGGTCTGAGGAACAGGATACAGGCAGTCTGGCCAATGTGATTTGGGATGAGTTCAATCCTGTTTCCGAGGATGAAGTGGACAGGATCATGCAGTGGCTGAGCTACACCACATGTTTGTTGGACCCGTGCCCTTCCTGGCTGGCCTATGCCGCCAGGAAGGTCACCTGCGGCTGGCTCTGGGCAGTTGTCAACGCTTCATTAAGGGAGGGTGTTTTTCCTTCCGCCTTGAAGGAGGCGGTGGTGAGACCCCTCCTGAAGAAGCCTGCCCTGGACCCGACCATGTTAGACAACTTTCGTCCAGTCTCCAACCTTCGCTTTTTGGTGAAGGTTGTTGAGAGTGTGGTGGCTCAGCAGTTTCCACTTTTCCTGGATGAAGTGGACTACCTGGATCCGTATCAATTGGGCTTCCGACCTGGTTTCAGCACGGAGACGGCATTGGTCGCGCTGATGGATGATCTCTGGAGGGCCCGGGACAGGGGTTTTTCCTCTGTCCTGCTTCTATTAGACCTCTCAGCGGCTTTGGATACCATCGACCATGGTATCCTTCTGTGACGCCTCGAGGGGTTGGGAGTGGGGGGCACTGTGCTTCGGTGGTTCACCTCCTACCTCTTGGGGCAGTCGCAGTCAGTATTGGTGGGGGGGCAGAGGTCGACCCCGAGGGTGCTTTCTTGTGGGATCCCTCAGGGGTCGGTTCTTTCCCCTCTGCTATTTAACATCTATATGAAGCCGCTGGGTGAAATCATCCATGGTTTCGGGGTGAGATTCCATCAGTATGCAGATGACACCCAGCTGTACATTTCCACCCCGAACCAGATCAGTGATGCCCTCTCCCTGATGACCCAGTGTTTGGATGCAGTACAGATTTGGATGAGCGGGAACATGCTTCGACTCAACCCGGCCAAGACTTAGTGGCTGTGCATACCGGTATCTCGGCCCAGTCAGGAATGTCCATCTTTGGCCATAGGGGGAGTGGTGTTGCCCCTTGGATAGGGCGTGGAATCTGGGGTCCTCCTGGATGTACGGCTCTGGTTGGAGGAGCAGGTGGGGGCCGTTGCCAGGGGGCCTTTGCCCAGCTCCGCCTTGTTCGTCAACTACGCCCATTTCTGGACCAAGATGCCCTGCGCACAGTCACTCACGCCCTTGTTACCTCTAGACTCGACTACTGCAATGCTCTCTACTTAGGACTGCCCTTGCATACCATCCGGAGATTGCAGCTGGTGCAGAATGCGGCGGCGCGGGTGGTGATGGGAGTTTCCCAATTCTCCCATGTTACCCCCCTCCTGCGCTGCCTGCATTGTTTGCCGGTTGCACTCCGGGTGAGATTCAAGGTTTCAGTTTTAACATACGAAGTCCTTCACGACATGGGTCCTCAATATTTAAGGGAGTGACTCCTGCCGACATCGAATGCCGGCCGCCCTGTGCGAACACACAGGCAAGGACTCCTTGGGGTCCCGTCAGCAGGCCAATGCCGGCTGGCGGTCCCCCGACAACGAGCCTATTCTGTCGCGGCCCCTGACCTCTGGAACCAACTCCCCCTGGGGTTCCGCCTGGCCCCTGACCTCCGCACCTTCCGCCATGATTTAAAGACCTGGTTGTTTGACCAATCCGGGCTGTGACCCTTTTTGGGGGGAT
Source organism: Naja naja (assembly GCA_009733165.1). Taxonomy (NCBI): domain Eukaryota; kingdom Metazoa; phylum Chordata; class Lepidosauria; order Squamata; family Elapidae; genus Naja; species Naja naja. The sequence goes on from CM019151.1 coordinate 73,361,721, forward strand.
GGTTTTATATTTTTAAGTATTGTAAATTCGTCTTTTGGGCTTGTAAAATTGGTTTAATCTTTTTTAAATTATTTATTGTTGTTGTTTTTAGCTGTGAGCCGCCCCGAGTCTTCGGAGATGGGGCGGCATACAAGTCCCCAAAAATAAATAAATAAATAAATAAGCCGCCCCTGAGTCCCCCGGGAGAGAGGGCGGCCTATAAGTCCAAATAAATAAATAAATAAATAAATAAATAAATAAATAAATAAATAGTTTTCTGTATATGTGTGTCTTTGTATGTGCATGCATATGTGTACTACGTGTGAAAGCATAGTTGTAAGCACACAGTGCCATTTGGAGAAAACATTGCTCTGCAATAGATTTACAATAGTTCTCTGTTTCCATCCAAGAAACCACCAAACTTTGATGAATCACACTATGCAGTGTTCTTCTTTTTCACTACTTCTACACAGAACAAAAAAAAAAAAACCAGTTATTTAAGTCTGTGTTGTGTGAAAGGTGAAGGGGTGAGGGACCCTAGTTTAACTAATAAGGTGAAATAAGTAGTATAAATTTTTGCGTGGCTGAAGGGGCAATTATATTGAGGATATTTTTTTCCTAAGTTTCAAATTAGATTCCCTAGTAAAGCCATCCTTGTAAGAGCCAAGGCAGAATGAAATGATCAATAAAATACAGTGGAAGATTGAAATCTGAATTGCAGTGAAAGGCAAAAGACAAGATAAATGCTTTTGTAGTTTTACCTTTGAAAAAACACTGTCTGTAGTTATACTTTTATTCAGAAGTGGCCTGGGTTATTAGAAGATCTTCCTGCATGAATATGTTAAAAGAGCTTCCCTGTGGGACTTCTATACATCTAATTAGGGCTTATTCTAAGTTCTTCAACGTATTTGAATAATTTAAGCAGAAGGAGGAAGAAATAAAATTAATCACTTAATCACTTAAACCAAGAACTCTTAGAGTAAAGCCATTTCATTTTTGAACCATCAAGAAGCAATAAAACTTCCCAGATTGTAATTGCGTTCTACTATTTGGCTTACAGAAAACTTGTGTTTGATGTGAAAGCTGGATTGCCAAAAGCTTCTTTTGATTTCTGTTTATTACAAACTATGTGCCTTGAGGCATGTTGTGACCACACTAGGCTTCAGTTCTTTAGATCATTTGTTCTCTTGCGTGAGTTTTTGCTTTTCAAAGAACACATCTGAAGTATTGCCATGTACTTTACCAGATGTTGAACAGTGCTTTACAGTGATATAAGCAATTGGTTTCTCGATTTCTCTCTTCCTGTTCTTACAGAGCTCTTCTGACAGACATGTGTAACTGCTGAATATATCAATGAATGACGTTTGGTTCTTTTATTTATTTTCCACACTCCTTAAAACTATGATATCAGTAGGATATGAATGACAATCATTCATATCATCAATGACAACCATTCAGTCTTTAAGCTTAGTTCTCAGTAGTTTTTTTAAAGGTCAGAATTAATCTATTCTATATTGTTTTGTGATTCCATGTACATTTATATGATCTCACTGAAATCAATGAATCTTCCAAGTAAGATTAGAATGAAAGTTTAGTTGTATTTATTATCATAGGCCATCTCATATACATGACTCTGTAAATCTCTTTCCATGCAGTAGACTGTATAAAGTAGTATACATACGTATATAAATATATACCATCAAAGCCCAACACAGGTTCATAAAATTTCATTTTCCTGGGTCAAGAATAAAAATAAAAGGATTTCACTTTCCAAAATAAAACTTTTCAAAATTTCTCATATCATCTCATTTCCCACACATACAATATATGGTTCACCAAAAGAGAGTTAAGGAAGATTAGACAAATCAATTACAGCCAACACCAAAGAAGAAACCAAATAGCATGTTAAAATGTATGCAACAAAATACATATAAAAAAATATAAGCCTTTGAGGTACAAGAAAGAATGAATTCCAGATTTTAATGAAAGACATATTTTGGTGCCACTTTTCAGACTTACACAAGAGGAACTTTCTGGATGACTGATTCTCTTATCTGCACACATATGTTCATCCATTTTCATCCATTTCTGAAATAACTGCCAATACTATAATTCCTGTTTTTCCATCCGCATGTTCTTTCTATGTGCGTTTGCTGTAAAAACAGAATTTTTACACCATCTCAACTATTTTGGTAATTTATGGAAAGTGA
>CM019151.1:73364909-73483433 GCA_009733165.1 Naja naja
TAAGGAGTCATTCCAGCAAAAGACTTTATTAGTGACTACAGCTCGAATAGACTATTGCTTATAAGCCACTATACCAATATTTGACATTTTACAAGAACAGTTCAAATAAACCAATAACATTCAAACCTACATACATAACACCCCTCCCCACTAGGTTCAGTCCAACCAAACCCCAACCTATCTAATGTATTCCTTTAAATAGGTGGGGCTCTTACGTGCGTGAGACCTTCGTGGTTCAGAAGCTTTAATGTTCTCACCCAGTGAGAGAGGAAATGTGTCTGCTGACATTTCCTGTTGGGACTTCCTGTGAAAGGAGACCCTGTTAGACTGTTAGAATCTGGTCTCTCTCCCAACCCATCTCCATTCCAATGTCAGCACCCAAGTCAGGTAGTGATGTGCAATCTTCCACTTCTAAGGATGGATCTTGGCTTTGTGACAGGGTTCGGGATGGTTCCTGTCGCAATGGCTTGTTACACATGGGGTTGATTCCTGTTTGCTGATTTTCCTCCTGTTCCCCCTTCCCCTAGAAGAAACATCAGGTGAGGGACCCAGAGGGAGACAGGCGATGTTCTTGAGGGACCCTGGATCTAAGTTGGTCAATGTGCCTGCTCCAGAGGAGGCCATCCTCTGTTTGTACCCTGTAAGAACGAGGGCCTGTGATGTGAGTTATTTCAGCAGGAATCACAAAGGTCACCTAGAAGGTTCCTAGCATAGACAGAATCTCCCACACTAAAAGAACGAACTTTGGAAGTGGAATCCAGTGGTGTGTTGGGTGCGTAAGTGGGATGGAGGCGTCAAGGGAAGACTAAGTTTCCTGCCCATCAACAACTCTGCTGGGGACAAGTTAGTTGATGGGCTAGGAGTGATGTGTTGAACACTAAGAAGCTTTTCAAGCTTCTCAGTGATGTCCCCAGGACCCAGCTGCTGAAGCTTCTCTTTGGTAAAGCGTACCATGTGTTCAGCCCGGCCGTTGGCAAGGGTGCCCAGGGGCAGTGAGGGCATGTCTGATGCCCTGTTGAGCTAGAAAGGATTCAAAATGTTAGATGTGAATTGAGGGCCATTGTCAGAGACAAGGACATCTGGTAACCCATGGGTTACAAACAATTTTCTGAGCTGCTTGATAACAGCCTCAGTAGTAGTGGATGTCATTGGAATTACCTCTAGCCATTTGGAGTATGCATCTACTATCACTAGAAAAGTGTGCCCTCTTGTAGGGCCTGCAAAATCAATGTGGATTCTAGACCATGGGCCCCTAGGACATTCCCATTCCTGTGTGGGGGCGTGAGGTGGGGCAGGTCTGACTACCTGGCAATTGGGACAAGAGGCTACCCAGTTTTCAACCATTTTGTCAATACCTGGCCACCATACATAACTCCTGGCCAAACCTTTCATCCTTACAATCCCAGGATGACCCTCATGTAACATTTCCAAAACCTCCCTTTGCAGTTTTGCAGGAATAACCACCCTGTTACCCCACAAAATACATCCTCTTAATACAGATAATTCAGTTTGCCTGGACTTAAAAGGTTGGGCAAGGTGAGGTAGATCTTGAAGAGGCCAACCTTTCTTAATCCAGCCCATAACAGGTGCCAACACAGCATCTTTGGCAGTTTCTTTGGCAATCTCAGCAGCATGGACTGGAAGCTTAGCAACGGTCTCCAGGAAAAAGGTGTGAGTTTCAAGTTCAAAGTCCTCCTTGTGGCAAGGTAGTGGGCAACGACTCAGTGCATCAGCATGTCCAATGTCCTTGCCAGGCCTGTGAATCAGTTTGTAGGAATAGGCTGCAAGAAATTCAGTCCACCTCAGCATTCTTGGTGACAGGATATTAGGTGTAGGTTTGTCTCCTGCCACAATGCCTAGTAAAGGTTTGTGATCTGTAACAATGGTGAATGACCTGCCATACAGATATTCATGAAATTTCTTAACAGCTGCAACAACTGTAAAGCCTCCTTGTCCAATTGGCTATAATTCTCTCTGCTTTGGACAGCAGAGTAAATGCAATTGGGGCTTCCGTCCATTGGGAAGCCTGTGACTCAAACCCCCCCCACTCCAAAAGGGGATGCATCACAAGTCAGAACAACAGGTAAATTCTCAGAGAATTGTATCAACACAGCATCAGACGTGATTAGTCTCTTAATACTGTTAAATGCTGACTGTTCCTTCCGCCCCAGATCCAAACAGCATTCTTATCAAGTAGGCGATGTAAGGGCTCAGCAATAGATGCTTTGTGAGGTAGAAACATGTGGTAAAGTTAATAAGTCCAAGGAAGGCCTGCAAATCTGCCTTGCATCGAGGTTTAGGGGCTTCATTGATTGCTTTAACCTTGGCATCAGTAGGATGGATGCCATGCTTGTCAATCATATACCCCAGGAACTCAACTCTGTCTGTTTTGAGTGTACATTTGTCTTCCTTGACTTTTAAACCCGCTTTTCTGAATCTGGTAAGGACTTCTCTGAGTCTTTCTTGAAGCTGAGTGTCATTTTCAGCAGAGATTAATACATCATCAAAATAAGGTACTACCCTGGCAGTCCTTGCAACATTCTTTCCATAAGGCTCTGAAAAATGCCAGGTGCCACGCTTACTCCAAATTGTAGTCTTTACATTTGAAGGCACCTCTATGGGTCACAATTGTTTGTGCCTCTGCAGTGGCATCATCAACTGTTAATTGTTGATATGCCTGAGCCAAATCCAGTTTAGCAAATACTGTACCCCTGCCAAGGGAATGGAGCAGATGATGCACAACTGGTACAGGATATGCGCTGTTGCAGCAGCATGGTTAAGTGTCCCCTTGTAGTCACCACAGATTCTCACTGACCCATCAGCCTTGACTGGTGTGACTATGGCTGTTTCCCATCTGGAGTGGTCAGTAGGCTCTAAAACCCCTTGAGCAATGAGTTTATCTAATTGTGCATCAATTTTTTCCTTTAAAGCAAATGGGACCCTCCTGGGCTTTAAACGAATTGGGGGAACCTTGGGGTCTAGGCTGAAAGCAATAGGGGTCCCCATATACTTGCCCAGTCCTTCGCTGAAGACCTCTGGAAACTCAGACTTCAAGGACTCTTCCCAGTCAGAACTGCTCACGTGATGGATGCCAGTCACCTCGATGCCAAGTGGCTTGAACCACTCAAGTCCCAGCAAACTTGGGCGATCCTTGTCCACGATGGTCAGGGGCAAACGCTTAGTGTGGCCTTTAAACTGCACGCTGAAATCTCTCGCCCAACTACTGGAATCTTGTTCCCTTGGTAGTCTTTGAGAGTCAGTGCTTGCTTCTGGAAATGCTTTTTCTGAATTTTGGGAAAGAGTCTGTGGATGGTGTCCCATGACACCATAGATAAATAAGAGCCTGAGTCCACTTCCATTTGGCAAGGTCTTCCTTCAATAAACACCTTCACATGAACTTTTCTGCTTTTTAAGGGTGAAGAATGACCAATAGTGATTGTTTGGTGTGTTTCACTCTTGCCATTTGCTTCTAAATTTCGCCCCATTTTTCAGTGAAATTGTTGGGCTTAAAGTCTCTATCAGGGAATTTCTTCCTAGCTGGTGGAGTTCTGGATGATTTGCAGACTCTGGCTATGTGACCCCGTTTCTCACAACGTAGGCAAATGGAGTCAAAGAACTTGCAATCAGTGCGGGGTGCCCCACAGCCTCTGCAATAGAACCCTTGCCTGTTCTTCCCAGAGTCTTTTCTTTTCTTTTCCATTCTGAGTTTAAAATCCCTCTTCTGCCTCACTGCCATCAGAATCAGAGTCTATTTGTTCAAGAATAGATGTGGATTTATCCCCATCAGAATGGCTTGAGGCCTGGCTTGAAGCCTTGTTAATCTTTTCATGGCGCTGCTGAGGACTTGGTGGCTTCCGCTGAAACAGCTTCTTCAATGGCCTCTTTAAACGTGATCTTAGGTTTCATTAATAGTTTGCTTTGTAAAACCTTATCCTTAAGGCCTAAAACAAACCGATCACGCATGGCCTCTTCTAAGTTGGTAAAGTCACAAGCACCCCAATGTCCCTTAAACTTGCCACGAAGTCATTAACATTCTCGCTATCCCCTTGATCCCGACGGTAAAATTCGTGTCTCTTAATGAGGCACGATACTTGTGGGCGTAATGGGCTCTCAAAAGTTTTTCTAAGTCGGGCCATTCCATTACCTTCAGCTCTGCTGCTCCGCCAACGCCTTCGCCATTTTGAAGACTGCCGGACGCAGTGAGAAAGACCGCCCTCTTCCGTCTCTCGGCGATGCCGGCGAGATCGTTCCTCCAGGAACATGTGGAAATGATCCGCATCGATTCCCAGTCTTCCGTCGCGGATCGAGCGGTGCTGGGGGTGTTCAGCGCAGCCATCTCGCTCAGTTGCTTGTTCGTCGTCGTCTTCTCTTCAGGGAAATCCCACCTTCGCGCCAGTGTTAAGTTTGCATGAAGAGTCAGACGCGAGGAGTTCCAGCAAAAGACTTTATTGGTGACTACAGCTCGAATGGACCCGTCCTTGGCTACTGCTGCTTATAGCCTGCAGCTGTAGCTGCCAGCCAATGGGAGTGCAGGGATTCTTCCCGCACTATTTAAACCAATACCATTTGACATTTTACAAGAACAGTTCAAATAAACCAATAACATTCAAACCTACATACATAACACTTACCATATTTGGTGGAGAAAATCAGCCAGCTCTTCCTTGCAAGCAGACATATCAGTTATTCCTTTGTCTTTCCTCTTTCTAAATATAATGTAGGCTTGTGCCATTTTCCCTCTCTTTATTTCTTAATTAGAAAAGCCCTGGTAAAAGCCTTCTCTTTCTTCTCCTCAGCTGGCCTGCAGAACTGCCTGCCACTTTGCTGGTGGGAGGGAGATGAAAAGAAGCCAGTATGGCCAGTATGACAATTGCACCCCACTTTCCATTCCAGAGTGTCTCCAAGAGTTCCTTATCTCCAGAGAGAGAGTTATTGAAAAATATCTATTTACAAACTTTTTTTACACCAGCATTGAAGATAATTTTCAATGAAGAGCTTTTATTCTGCACTAATCTGGTTAATTTATATACTACTCTTGCATCTGTAATCTTTAATGGGGTGAAATGGTGCATCATAGGGTAAAGCTTTTTCAATCAAAGAACCTCAGATATGGTAAACATTACAGTGTCAGCTGGCGGTGCCTCAGGGAAGGGCCTACTCTGTTGCAGCTCCCGCCTTGTGGAACCAACTACCCCTGGGGCTCTGTTTGGCTCCTGATCTCCACTCTTTCCATTGCGATTTGAAAACCTGGCTGTTTGAACAGGCCGGGCTGGACTGACCTCTTGCGGGGGGGAGTTAAATTAGTTTTAAATTAATTCTAGTTATTGGGCTTGTTTAAGTTTAATTCTTTTTTTTAAATATTTATTGTTGTATTTTAATTGTGAGCCGCCCTGAGTCCTTTCGGAGAGGGGGCGGCATACAAGTCCAATTATAAATAAAATATAAATAAATACATTACAGAATACACCCCAAATCTGGGACCCACGACTCTAACGGATTTCTATTTGGAAAAATTTGTTAAATATTTTGTGACATAAAAACTACAATAAATTATTTTGTGATACAATATGGAATGCCTTAAATATGCCCTGTGGAAAACTTATGATGTTTGACTGTGCTATACCATCCAGATTGGGCTACTTTCAAAGCAGATATATCTCTGAATATATTCTTGAATTTTTAAGAACTTTTCCAGTACATTAGAAGCTTTGTTGAAGGCATTGAGGCCTAATGATGACCTAATGGCTCACAGGTAATCTAGTAAATATATACCTGTATAATTGTATTACATGTTTCCTGAAATATTAATAATGGATGAAATTGTGAGCTGGAGCACATTAGAAAATATATAAAACAACATTATTTTTTATTTTAACAAAATAAGCATGTCCTCCACATCAGCTTTTACACCTTTTTATTAATGGACTCCAAGAAAAATGCCTATGAAAAACTGTAAACTGTGACATTATCTTTATAAAACCCTCTAATATCCTGAATATACTTACTATATATATTAATAAGATGATGATCTTTCCACATACATAAGGTCTACTTCTGAATCAGTAGTTATTGGAAAGAATACGCTTGGATTTGAAAAACATCAGAAAGCTTTAGAAAGGTTAATGCTCTGAGTGAACTCTGTTTGGCAAAGCTTGTTGAAAACAACAAAAGCAGCTTCTCCATATAGAACAAGAAAATAAGAAAGAATTTAACTGCTCAATAACAATACCTAAATGCTAGAAGGTTAACAAAGAGATAACGCATGCATTCAAAATCAATTTTGACCCAGTCACCCACAAGACAGTTTATACTCCACCATGAAATTGTGAAGAGAAATATGAGGGCAGGACTGAATCCTTAGATAGATTCACTGCCAAAGAATCCTCCTTTATTCTGAATGAGTTTAAATCTCAAGGCCAAATGGTCTGTCCAAAAATTTACAAATAATATTTTGAGAAATTCTACAGAACTGGAAAAGCACCAGTTGTCCCTATCTTCAAATAAACAAACAAAACTAGGGAACTATACATCAATCAAACCCAGAAATATTCTAAAATATTACAATTGGCCTGTAAGCACCTTTTTAAAAATATGATTATTACTAACCAGCATGAATTTGTTGAGAACAAGGATGGCTAGAATAAGTTTACCTCTTTTTAAAATAGAATAGTTTTGTTTAAAAAAAAAAGTGGGAATGCTGTAGGCATTTCTTGATTTTAGCACAGCATTTGATAAACTACCCCATGACAAACTGATTAACTAGCTAGTTAAGCATGTGCTAGATGGCCTGATAATTAAGTAGATATACAACTTGCTTGGAAATCATTTTCAAAGAGTGCCTCACAAAACTAGAAGAAGGTACTAAGTAGCATGCGACAAAGTTCAGTCTGAAACCCAAATCATTCACCATATTTAGGGCCTTGGTGGCTCAGGCTGTTAAATGCCTGCATTTAAGTTCCAGCTGTCTACAATTACTGTAGGCTCGAATCCCATCAGGCTCAAGGGTGACTCAGCCTTCCATCCTCTTGGGGTAGGTAAATTGAGGACCCAAGATTGTTGGGGGCAATAAGCTGACTTTGTAAAAATGCCGCTTAGTAATAAGCAGGCATATACAATGGAATGAAGGCTATTGCTGAGCACACTGGGTTGTATCCCAAAAATTGTAAGCCGCCCTGAGTCTTCGGAGAAAGGCGGCATATAAATGTAATTAAAAATAAAATAAATAAATAAATATTTATGGATGATGTGATTTATATAAGAGAATTCTTACCACAGAATTCCAATCCCATTTGAAGAGGAGAAAAAAATGGGAAGAAATAAAATTGAAACTGAAATTGTTAGGTCAGATAAATTAGCTAAGAGAACAGAATTAAAGAGAGATGTATAAAGTTATTTAATTAGTAAAACAGATATACAAATACAGAAAGAAGAATATATGGTTTGATAATAGTAGTTTAAAAAAAACTTGATATTGTTGCTAAGTATGCAGCTTGATTCAGCCACAACACACACACACACACACACACACTTATGGACACACACACAAACACATGGACACAGACACACAGTATAGTTATGAGTAGGAGAAAATATAGTTCCATTATTATGACAATAATAATAATTATTATCATACTTATATTATTATTAGTAGTAGTATTAGTAATAGTAGTAGTAGTAGTAGTAGTAGTAGTACAGGTAGTCCTCAAGATATGACCTTAATGAAGCCTGCCCATTATGATAAATAAATGTAATAAATAAAAATAAAGGACAAGGCTGATCCCGGGACATCCAGGATGGGAATATATGGAAGCAATCAGTCTCTGTCTCCATCTCCCAACATGCTGTTGGGATGTCGAGAGACTGGAAAAGAAGCTGAGCAACTGAATAGTGTTCTTCAAATATCAGAAAATATTTTACTGAAGAAGGTTATGTCTTAATTTCCATCATTTCAGAATTCAATATGTAGTGTAATGGTATTCAGTTAGATGAATAATGTTATCAATATATTAGAAGGAAATGACAAACCATCTCCATATTATTCCCAAGAAACCACAGAGACATGTCTTACAATAGAACCATGATTGGAAGAAATCTTGGAAGGCTCTTACCAAGGCCAGAGCCATCATACATCTCAGAAAACCTCCAGTGATAGAGTAGCCACAATCGTTTGCTCAAGATATATTAAGGCTCTAGCCTTGGACAGGGTGTTAATTTATAAGACCTCTCAGCTATTCCACTTCTTAATAATTCTCACTGCCAGGAAATTCATCCATATTTCCATGTTGGATCTCCCTGTAATGAGCTTCTGCCCGTTGCTCCTTTTCCTACCCTTAGGTGCTGTGGAGAATAAATTGAAGGGTTGCTATAACAGAGGGGGTCAACCTATTTTCCAAAGCACCAGAAGGCAAGACAAGAAATGGAATGGATGGAAACTCAATCAAGACCTAAGGAGAAATTTCCTAACAGTGAAGACAATTAACCAGTAGACTTGCCTTTAGAAATTGTGGATGCTCCATCACTAGAGGCTTTTAAGAAGAGACCGGACAACCATTTGTCTGGAATGGAATGGGGTCTTCTGCTTGAGCAGAGGGCTAGACTAGAACACATCCAAGGTCGCTTCCAACTCTGTTATTCTGTTCTGTTCTATTTTTCATGTTATTTCTTCACTATTCAAAACCCAGATTCTCAAACTATGGTGTCAAGTTGGCCTTAGTTTGGTATGATGCAACAACAACAGAGAAGTCCAATCAAGTAAATATATCTGGTTCTGTTTCCTTTCCTTTCAGAGAGTTCCAAAAGAAGGCATGTGGTTTATCTTTTTTTTAAAAAATTCTACTAATGCCAATAGATTTCAACATGGCAAACAGCAACAAAAATAAAATATAATAAAAATGATATATTATTAGACATAAATCTCAACAGCAACAAAGCATAAAACTTCAGGAAAGGTCAATATATCAATGTTAAGAAAATATTCAAATATCAGTGTCAGTCATATATATATTTTAAAGAAAATTGTTGTAACTCATGAAAGGTCTTTTATTCAACCATGTACAAAACAGAGAACCTAGGAATTCTCATTCTCATACTGTCAACACAATAGTGACTTATAGGTTCTTCTATTTCTTGTGCAATATGTCTCCAGGATTGGTTGGCCAAATCCCATTGTAATAACAACATCTTTTTTCTTGAGATCATATAGTAAGAAAGGAAATGGCTGGAATTCTTATTGTTGGCTACGGAGAAAGAAAAAGCAAGAATCATCATTTCCAACTCTGAGCTATGTGGTGAAAACTTTCAGCACCCAAGAAGGAATCTATCCATCCAGACTTCTAATACATTGGAATAACTAGATAAAGTTACATAGAGTTAAAACTTTAACATTAGACTTTCTACTATTGACCTCAACCCTTTCCTAAGAGGTCTGTAGGGGGCGTGCATAAGTGCGCCAATGTGCCTACCATCCCTGTCCTATTGTTTCTTTTATTGTTTCTTTTATTTTTCTTATATGTATTCATTTCATGTATTCATAACTATGTTTACCCTTATACTTATTATCTTGTAAGCGATTGACAGATCAAATAAATAAATAAATATAAATAAATAAATAAACAAACAAATATTAGAATTTAGTTTTATTTTATATGTGTTCAAGGTGAGCATCTATTTTCAAAACAATTTTAGTATTGTTAATTTTTAATGAGCATTATTTAAACAAATATTTTTGGTGTCAATTTATGTTTGATGGCTTGCTAATAAGCTTTGATCTCTTCAGGTTGTTTAACAGCGAGTGCCATAAGCTACCCTTGAATCTCATTCATTCTCAAGTGAAGGGAAATATAGATGACCCAGGTTCCAGTATGGGTCAGTCACCGGGATTGGTGGTTTAATCTTCCTAGCTTTTGGACTCATGCTGGAACCCATCCTCTCTGTATCAGAATATGTGCTTTGGGCTACTCTATGCATTGTGTTTATGTGATGCCTGGTTGAGTATGGCTTCCTATTGGTTGATTAGCATGCTGATTCTTCGTGCTTTGTACTATTGGCTGTTGATTCTTTGTGCTGCCAAATCCTCGGCTCCTAAGTACCTGATAACTGGTGGTAAATCCTGTTGACTGACAAGGGAACCCATTTCCCAGACTTCAATCATTTCCCTGGCTATCTTTGCATCTGCTCAGTCAACATTATCTCCACCTCCAAGCAATCTATGCAAAGCATGATTTGTCCTTGTATGGTGGCCTCTAGCTGGTATGCAAGTTCAGTAGTGGGATTCAAAAAAATTTGACTACTGGTTCTGTGGGCGTGGTTTGGTGGACATGGCATGACTTGGTGGGTGTGACTTGGTAGGCATGACGGGGGAAGGATATTGTGAAATCCCCATTCTCTTTCCACGCCTGGGCGAAGTTTACTGCAAAATCCCCATTCTTTCTCCACTCCTGGGGAAAGGTTACTGCAAAATCCCATTCCCTCCACACCCCATTAACCCGCTTTCCAGCTCCTTTCTCCTGTGCAGGGCAACAAAAGAAGATCCAGCCGATCAGCTGGGACTTGGGAGGCAGAGAATAGATGGGGAAGGGGCCAGTCAGAAGTGGTATTTGCCGGTTCTCCAAACTACTCAAAATTTCCACTACCGGTTCTCCAGAACTGGTCAGAACCTGTTGAATCCCACCTCTGTATAGGATGCCCACTTGTTGATCTCAAAAGTTGCATTCTATTGCTCATTCTTTTTTTTTCCTATTGTAGCCCCTCTAATCTTGGTTGTACTAAAAGCAAATACCAATGACATAGGAAATAATTGCTACATCACATGGGCTGTCTTGGATGAATTAGTCAGATCCATATTAAAGACACCTTTTAAAGGCTCCTATTTCAATTTTTTTCCCCCAGAAAACTGCTTTTTTCTGAAAGTTGCAAGCACAAGATTGCATATAAGAGAGAGAGACAGCACCTTCAAGTTATTTTAGCTTTAAATTGCTTAAGCCTTAAAAGATAACTATAGTGTATTGAATTGGTTCTGGAAATAACTGTGAATATGATGTAATTCTTTAATAACCTGAAGTTAAAAAGTCAGAATTATGTTCTTCCTCAATGGCAGCTTCTTGTTCAATGCCTTATAGAAAGTTTGGCCAGAAGATTTAGAGACATAGCTCTGTTTATCCAAGCCATTTTTGTCCAGGAGCAATCACAGTTAGGTCTCCAATGGCAATGCTAGTTCAAAGAAAATCCTCAGATTTTGTATATTCTGTAAAGTATTGGTACAATACTTTTTATTCATTTATAAGTTGCTTATGAGGTCCTGGAATTCTTAGTACAAATTACCAGGTCAGCTGTTTTATGTATGTTTTCTTCTTCTTCTTCTCAGTGTTGTATCTTTTCTGCTAAGAAACAAAGATTTGGGACAGACTAGAAGTATTGATTTTAGTATCTAAATTAAAATAAATTTCAAAAGACAAGCTTAGCCACTTGGCTGAAATCCCTCAATAAAAGCATCTGTGCTAGTGCATTCTATTGATGTCCTATTAAATTCAAAGGAATAGCATGGTTTGTGTCTAACAAAACTTGGCTAAAAAGCAGGAAGACTCTGCCAAATCTTGGGATCTTATTTTCCATACAAAATGGAAAATATTAATCTACGCAAAGGTGTGCAAAATTCAGATTTCAGTGGGAAGTAGCAAGGGATTGTAGCTGGGAAACAGATAAGATTCAGGACAGTCAAAATTCAATGGGCCTGCAATACATTTTGGCTTGCTGAAAATAAAAGGAAAAAGGAATATATCAAGGATATTGCAATCAATTATTGTTATTAATGAAACTTAATAATAAATTTAAAGTTACCAATATATGTCATTTTATTCTCCTCTCACTTTTTAAAGTCCCTTTTTTAAAAGACAGCCAAGAGTTTGTGTTGGTAGGCCTATTTCATTTTTTTGCAACTCTATGTTTCCAGTTCACGTTGAAACATTTGTCAGTGAAACAAAACATTAAGAATAAAACTAAGGAAATTACATAAACCAGTCTTGCCCTTTCTTATCCCTGAAATTTGTTTGTGTGACTAAAGATGAAAAAAGGATAAGCATGGGAAATGCATGACTACAAGGCATTGTCTTTATATAAAGCTTCTTTGAATCAAATTGTCACTTTGCCAGTGAGAATTTTTTAACTGAGTGCCCCTTTCCCAACTTCCTATTTCTGAAATTTTTTTTTTCTAATAAGAGCAAAAGATTCAAGGCCTACTCTATGTAAAGGTCACAAATTACTCTTTAAGAAAGATATAATAAATTCTATTGTTTATTTTCAATGCTAAGAATGGACAGTGCTGTTTATTTTTGTTTTGTTCAGTTTCTCACTTCATTTTAAATCTTAATTAGAAACAAAAATCTGTACAAAAGCTTTCATTTACTCATCTGATTTTTTTCCTAACAATTTTCCCGAATTTGATCTTTATATGTAATATATAACTTTATACATTTGTATTTTTGTTAAAATCCATGTATATTCTACATTGCAATCATGACATAAAATTCAGATAAATGAAAACTGTGATGCAAGATTGCAACTTAGTTGGTATAAAGTTTAGAAAGTTGTCTATCAGAATTTTTAGGAAAACCTTATTTAATATTATTTCAGAACATGTCCAGAAAAGCAAGATATAAACTTATTAATTAAAACTAACCCAAAATAATTTAATCTCTCAAATTTAAGATATCAAATCTTCCAAATGTAGACATCTTTAGTCAAAATTCATCCATAGGTCTGTTTGGTTTTGTTGCTTGTTTTTGGTGTAATTGAAAATTTCTGCAGACGTGTGGCAAGGTTTGTAAGCATAGTCACATAAATAGGCATGGGGGCCTGAACATGTGATTATTCTTACACTTTACCACATATGCTATTTTTGATTAGTACTAATTATAAAGAAGCTTGCATATGCATTTAACTAACTATATTATGCTGTAAACATTTATTCTTAAACAATCTGAAAAAATTAAAAATGAATATATTTGGCACCAATGTGGATGCACACATCTAAAATGGCTGTTCTTCAAATTGAGCTGTGTTATATTTTTATATAACATAAAAACTGAGCATATATTTGTGTGTTCATGCATAACACACCAACAGTCAGTTGATGAAAAATATGAATATTTCCTAATGTATATTGAATGTGTTCATTCAACCATTTGAAATGCTTAGTGGTTTTTTAAAAAAAACAAAACCAAAGTATCTAAGCAGTTTTGGTTAACAGTGTTTAGGCCCCATCAGTTCTAGGGAAGATAGAAACAAATATTTGACCTGCATTTCTAATGGCTCAGGTATTAAATTTCTGTATATTTGACTCATACCATGGACAGTATACAAATCTTATTATCTGTATTAAGGTTATAGAGAATAGCAGACTTTACAGTATCAGAATAATGATGGTATATATTTTATATAGTTTGTCCCAAATTCAAGTGTTAGCATTTAAGTATTTGGGATGGTGCAGAGACACTGGGCTCTTCCTTATGGCTGAATTAAACTCAGAGGTGGTATTCAGCCAGTTCTGACAGGTTCTGGAGAACAGGTAGTAGAAATTTTGAGTAGTTCAGGGAACCAGTAAATACCACTTCTGGTTGGCCCCGCTCCCATATATTTGCTGCCTCCTGAGTCCCAGCTGATCGGCTGGGGTCTTCTTTTGTTTCTCTGCACAGGAGAACAGAGCTGGAAAGCAGGTTAGTGGGGTGGGGAGGGAAAAATATACCAACTTAAAAGTTTATTGATCCAGTGCCAGTCTATCCTACTATAGTAATAAGCTGATGACCAGTTTTACTAATTGTAAAAATATAGCAAAGGAAGCCATGTCACTCTATAGTGCCAACAAATGAGGACGTTACTAGTAGCACTTTTTCTGATGAACAAGTTTTATCAAAAGGCAGAAGTTTTTTGTGAGCTGTATCTCACTTCATCGGAAAAGCTTCTGCCTGTTTTCTTTTTAAATCTTGGTCAGTGCAGCTAGATTCTTTCTGAAGTTAAGGAAAGCAGTTAATGTCTTTTCCCTGCCACCAAGCATCACAGGTTGGTATGAAAACAATCACCAATCACTCTCTCTAAAATGGGGATGAAAAAGGATGGGACAGATTGAAGGGAAGGTTTAGTGATCTGTCAAGGTCTTAATAGATGGCAAACACTAAGGGAAAGGAAGGAGAACAGGACAAAACAAGAGGAGCTCTTGCTAAGGCAACTGCTACCTTGTGCCTTTTCTGAATATAATAATAGTTTCTTTATTTTTTATAATTGGACTTTATTTTTTATAATTGGACTTGTATATTGAATGTGTTCATTCAACCATTTGAAATGCTCAGTGGTTTTTTTTAACAAAAAAACCCCAAAGTATCTAAAAGTGTTAAAAGTGTTTAGGCCCCATCAGTTCTAGGGAAGATAGAAACAAATATTTGACCTGCATTTCTAATGTATGCCACCCCCTCTCCAAAAGGACTCGGGGCGGCTCACAACAATAAATATTTAAAAAAGAATTAAACTTAAACAAGCCCAATAACTAGAATTAATTTAAAACTAATTTAAAAAAAAACCCCAAGAGGTCAGTCCAGCCCGGCCTGTTCAAACAGCCAGGTTTTCAAATCGCGGCAGAAAGAGCGGAGATCAGGAGCCAAATGGAGCCCCAGGGGTAGTTGGTTCCACAAGGCGGGAGCTGCAACAGAGTAGGCCCTTCCCCGGGGCACCGCCAGCTGACACTGTCTCGCGGATGGCACCCCGAGGAGTCCTCATCTGTGCACGCGCACAGGGCGATCGGTATTTGATATATATAATAACAACAACAACAATAATAATAACCCAACGGAACATGGGTAAATAAGGTCATAAGGGGAAGCTGGATGAGCAATGGTATGCTGCAAGGGCATGGCTGTGAAAGTGACCAATAAACTTGCATTTCTCTTGTCCCTGCAGAAGCAGCTGGGGCTATCAAAACAGGAATGGAATAGGCAAAATTATACTGATCCTCCCATGGTGCATTGCACAAAAGAAAATCCCAAGAGAACTGGACCTGAGAGCATCAACCAGTCAGGGAAACAGTGTAGTGTTCAAAAATTAATACAAGTAGTAATAACAATAAAGGTCTGGCTCTAAGAAACTCATTATCCAAAAAAAAAAAACCCACCCTGTAATACACCTAATAATGGCAGAATAAGAAACATATATAGCTGGCAGAACCCAACTTTCCTTGCCAATATAAATTGACCTTTTGTGCAGATTCAAACAGTCTTTCGAAAGGATATCAAACTGGTGTTGAAATGACACACTTAATGCTCTTTTTCAGGACCAGAAAAACCTACATTTAAAAGAAGCTTGATAAGAAAGCACCAGTGAGGTTTCCATACACAGATACTTCTGTACAAAAAGCCAGATGTTGGCTCCTGTTTGCCACCCCAGCCAAAAGGACCTTGGAAGGATTGCATCAAATGGGGAGGAGAGGAGACATGGATTTGGGAAACTAACAGGGACTGGAAGATGCCCAACATTGACTATGTCAACAACAACTGATGATGAAGAAAGTAATGAGATGGATCTTATCAGGAGAAGTGGAAATTAATGGATATCAGAGTAATAACTTTAGGCTTAGTTGTTAACTGAGATGAGACAAAGATGATACACGAGGACATTGTATAAAAAAAACAGTGACAGGTAATCCTTGACTTATGACCACAGCTGAGCCCAACATTGCTGTCGTTAGGTGAGATATTTGTTAAGTGCATTTTGCCCCATTTAATGACCTTTCTCACCAAAATTGTTAAGTGAATCACTGCAATTGTTAAGTCTGTAACCCCGTTGCTTAAGTGGATCTGGCTTCCCCATTGATTGTGCACGTCGAAAGGTTGCAAAAGGCAAAGCACATGACCTTGGGACATAGCAACGGTCATAAGGGTGAACTAGTTGCCCAACCGTCTGGATTTTGATCCCACGATCATGGGGATTTTAGAAAGGTCGTAAGCAGGGATGGGATCCGACCGGTATAACTACCGGTTCTGTTGCTCTGTGTCGCGCGTGCATGCGCAAGTCGTGCGAGTCATGCGAGTCGCTTGAGTGCAATTTACGACCTGCTGAGCTGCCCGGACAGCTGAGCAGGGCTGCGTGCGGGTGCGCAGTGGTTGGAAAAGCCCTTTTTTCCTGCTTTTTCAACCGCAGCAGTGTCATGCAAAGCAGCTGCGGTTGAAAAAGCAGGAAATAAAGGTCAGGTAAGAGCCCAGGCGGGCGCGTGAGCCAAAAGAGCAGCAGACATAGAACTGGTTCTATGTATGCTCTCTGTTTGCTACTTTTCAGAGCCACCGGTTCTACAGAAGTGGACAGAACTGATAGAATCCCTTGTAAGTGTAGGAAATGGTCATAAGTCACTGTTTTTTCAGTGCCATCCGTTGTAACTTTGAACGGTCCCTAAATGAATTGTAACTTTGAACGGTCCCTAAATGAATTGTTGTAAGTTGAGGACTACCTGTGCTACATATATTCATTAGGGGAAACTAACGAAGACCCCTATATGAACCCCTTACCTGCCTGGTATTGAAACCTGAAGGATTTATAATTTCTAGATCAAAGGAGCAGGAATCCTTTGAATTCTGCCCAAGAGCAGTAGGATCTGGTGAATCTCGGTCAAGTAGAATCCTTCCACTCTGTGCCAGCCCCACCCTCATGCTTTGCAATTGTCTTTTTGGTGACAGAAAAATCACTCTTCAAACTTTTTGTTTTCTTTCTTCCTTTCTTTCTTTCCTTTCTTTCTTTCTTTTCTTTCTTTTTTTCTTGTTAGGAAAGAAAACTATCTTTTTCTTTCTTTCTTTTCTTTCTTTCTTTCTTTCTTTCTTTTCTTTCTTTCTTTCTTTCTTTCTTTCTTTCTTTCTTTCTTTCTTTCTTTTTTTTCCTTTTCTTGTTAGGAAGAAAACTATTTTCTTTTTTCTTTCTTTCTTTCTTTCTTTCTTTCTTTCTTTCTTTCTTGTTAGGAAAGAAAACTATCTTTTCTTTCTTTCTTTCTTTCTTTCTTTCTTTCTTTCTTTCTTTCTTTCTTTCTTTCTTTCTTTCTTCCTTCCTTCCTTCCTTCCTTCCTTCCTTCCTCTCTCCCTCTCTTTTTCTCTCTCCCCTCCCTCTCTTTTTTTTTCAAAAAAAAGGAGGCGGGGGTGGTGGAGAAAAGCACCAGCTCCCCCAAACCCCGCGAGTGGCCTTTTCACTCCAGGACCGAACCCAGCCAGGTTAAGAAGGGAGGTGAGGATTCCACGACCACCCCGCCCGACCAACGCACAATGACGGATTGTGCAAATCCTGCTGGAATGGCTCATCAAATCCATCGGTCGCCGGGCGGGCTGTGAGCTGGAATCTCTCTTGAATTCCCTTCAGTCGGAATGCGTGTTTGCGCGTGGAAGTGCACACTCGTCCGGAGAGTCAGCATGACATCACAGCGGCTCCCAGTCCTTGAAAACCTTGAGGATGATTAGCTGAAGGAACGGGCTGCTTCTCCCCATCCTCCTCCTCCTCCTCCTCCTCTTCTTCCAGAGCCGCCTCTATAATTCCTATGTAGACGTGAGGCGGTTGAAGGGAGGGGAGAGAGAGGCAGGAGGGAAAAAGCATAGCTAGGCAAGGCGAAAGAAAATAGCCGCAGCAGCAGCAGCCGCTGTTAGACGGGTGATTAAGTAATTCTCCTAGCCTTTCTCCTTTCTCCTCTCGCTTCTTCTTGCTGTGCCGAGACTGCTCCCTGGTGTAATTCCGAGGTCCAAAGCAAGAAAAGGGCTTTTTTTTTGTTTTTTCTTCCCACGGCGTGCTGGCTGGTGAGAATGAATGAGCGAGAGGGAGGCAAGGAGGGCGGCCGGCCGGCTTGAATCATTCCAGGCTGACTTGCTTTGGAAAGAAGAAGGCATATCAAGAAAATGTGACTGCGCTTGGAGGAGTTCGGCGGAGGAAGGGATGGAGCGGAGCGAAATCACCTTGCAGGGAGACTATTTAGGACGCGGTGGGCAAAGGTTGCTTGGCGAGAAAGCACGCGCGGAGTAAGCGAAGAGGAAAAAAAAGAAAAAAGAAAAACGGTAAACTCTCCTACGGCGCATTACTTGAAGTCAAGAGAAGGCACCGCTTCCTCTTGTAGACCGTTACTTTTGAACGACAATCTCTCTGGGTAAGTTTATGTTTGCAGTTTGCACAGGACGTGGCTTAAGACAAGTTGCCACGCTGCTACTTGGGATGAGATGATTTGGACCCGCCCGGCGTTTCAACGCCAGGGATAACGCAAATCAAGCGGAAGGCTTTTTGGAAAGAAAAATAAATAAAAGAATAAACAATTTTTTTAAAGAAAGAATATTGGGGACCTGGCATGGGGAAAATGGGGTGGAAGCTCTGATGCTCTGATGCTCTGCATTTAATTTTCAGAGATGGGATTTTCCCATCCAATTGACACAACTGATCATTTATTTTCCCTATATTATTAAGTCCCTATGAATTAAATATGTCTATTTTTTTCTGTTGATTACTTGTCTGGGTTGACTCTGAGCTTCAAAATGTAGACTTGCTTACATTAGCTGTAAACTAGAGAACAAAACAGAGACTGGGAGAAACCTTGAGAAAATTGAATAAAGTTGTATTTTCTGGTTGCCCTATCACACTGTCAGCTGAATGATTCACATTCCCACCCAATTTTTTTTAAAAAGCAGGGTTTTTTTTAAAGCTATGTTTACCTGGAACAATAACTATTTAAATCTGGTTGCCTTGATAACTGAGCTAGTAGGAAAGCAAAATAAGCAAATTGGTTGGGTTCCACAGGTTATGTAGTTAAATAATGATTGTATGGGATATTGAGAGAAACTGATGTTCCATGTTTGCAACTTAGCAAATGTTTAGACTGTACGAGAAAAATGTTTAAGATTTTACAAAAAAGTATATTTTTCTCATTATACAAGAAAGCAGATACTGTAGCAGCCTAGTCTAGATTCAAATCACTGCTGCCGCCATTAGAAATTAAAATAAGTAAATAAAGAAAATAAGATTGGCAGTGATGTTCCTAGAATGGAATCTTACTATCTGGACATCAGTCTTGCTATATGAAGACCGCTAGAGAAATTTCTGTTATACTTCTTTGTATACTAGCCTCTCGTTCTTCTGGAGAAACTACTGCTCAAGTATAAAATCCAAACAATGTAAATAGCTTTTAATCTTCCATTTCCTATTAGCATGGCAAGCTAATTTACATGTTGCACGTTAGTCAGGTGTTAAATTTCAATGTTTCTCAAATAAGGGGACTTATCTGAAACTTGACTGGCTACAAGGATGGCTTAGAAGGGTTCCCAACCAACCCAATGTCTCTTTCTTAAGAAACAATGAATTCTTGATCCAGAACTCTGAGAGTTACTGTTTATTTTTCTTAATCTGTTTGGAGTACAATCTGTTGCAGATTAATCTGCTAATCTGAAGAAGTTTAATTGTGTTGGACTATAGTCCCAAGTTTTATCAAAACGAAAAGCAGTCTTTAGCTTTCCAATTCCTATGAATGACTTTCAAATTGATATGAATGTAGGGATTCTGTGTAAATGTTGTTTCTAGTTGTATTCAACATTTCTCCCCAAAGCTAAACTTGCAGCATGCTGTGCCACCAATTCTTAGATTTAGAGCCACTGTTATATACCCAACACAAGTTTATGGTCATTAGAATGTCAAACATTCATATTTTAGCACCACCTGACACAGAGTGAGTGCATCCCATAATGCTGTTGAATTGCTATCCCTATCTCATCTCTATGGCAGAATTAAAGCCTGTGAATTAGTCTTAAATATAAATTATAGTGGCTGAGTCATGCACTACTAGTTTGCCATTAACTCCCATCACTCTTTATCAGAATTATATCTTAACAAGTGCTGCTTAAAGCAAACAACTCATAACATCAGCAGCTTCCAGAAATCACTTCCAGACTGCCTAGATGCTATCATATCTGCTGGATGGTTTGATAAAGTGGTCCTCAGTTTCCTTAGTTTATGTTATGATGCAATGTTTGGAACATCTTCATAAGTTTTAAAAATGGATGCAAGAATCTATCAATCTCTTGACATATAACTCTTGTTGCATGGTTTACCTGCAGGAGACATCCTCAGTCACTGTTGCAGTGGCGAAATGTCTACTGTGACAAATGTTCACCAATTACAAGTCCCATAACTTTCCACTATGTGTCTCTTGGGAAGTTGTGTACAATAATGGTCATAGCAGAAAGATGTCCAGGTTAATGTTCTACTGAGTGATTAGATTTGTTTCATAAGGTTAGTGTTTGTAGTGTATTACATGGACTATAAGATTTGGATATCTGCAGGTTAAATTATTACTAAGGCAGACGTTTTAAGTATATTTGCCTGTAAGACCCAGCAAAATTGATATTATTTATTTATTTCGCCACCCATCAATTTGATGAGATTTCTTTCAAATAACATGATGCAAGTCATATCATGCATTACTTAAGATTTAATGTAGAATCATTAGTACTGTGTTGTCCACAGTGCAGACTTTTTTTTTAATAGAAAACATCCAGTATTATTACAATGAGGATTTTTTTTCCCTCCTGGGAAATTCCACCTAGCGTTTGAAAAGTTTTCCAAATAAAATATGAATTTGTACAAGACAAATATTTCTGTCTCTGTAGAAAATTAACAGCAAATTATTTCTTTTAGGTTTTTGTCCTTCCTGTTTGCAAGGTACCTGACTGTTGTCTTTATTTGAGCAAGTGTACTACTGTGTGTAAGAAGTAATTGACCCCCTCAAGTATCTCATTGGACATAATAAGTTCAACCTTGGTGGGCTAAGTGTGTTGATCTTTTCAAAATTTAACTTAAATTTTATCAGTGTATTACACACTATAGTGAAAATTTAGACTTTGTGAAGAAAGGGGAATCTTCATTAATATAAATATATTTAACTGCCTGTAAATAAAGATTTGGGTGAACTGTCTGTCTGTCTGTCTGTCAGTCTCTCTCTCTCTCTCTCTGCGTATACCAAGCTACTGTGGCTTGTTCACAAACTATAGTTAAACTATTGGGATGTTTATTTAATACTTTTTAAAATTTTGTACTGTATGTTTTTTATTGTTGTGAGCTGCCCTGAGTCCTTTGGGAGATAGGGCGGCATAGAAATCCCAAAAATAAATAAATAAATAAATTAAATAAATTAAATAAATTAAATAAACAAACAAACAAACAAACATACCTTGATACAATGTGCAACTGCAGTAATTTTCTTAATAGAATGAATCTCTCTGTAGGAAAATACACATGAATTGTGATATATAGTTTGGCTTGAGGGTCTTTTTTTGGCATTGCAAATGCAAAGATTAGACAGTTTATACAGCTGGATTTCATTTAGCTTGTCAATTTGTAGATATCATTATCTTTTCTTCCAATTGAAAATTTAGTTAACGTAGTATGGCAATTGCTAGTAAAGTGTAATTGTGTGTTTATAGATAACACAAACCAATGTTCCATTTGGATTTTTGAAATACAACAGACAGTTAAACTTTTGTATAGCTCAGGAAAACAGGGACTGTCATTTCCTATTTCCAAATTCGATAGAGCCTCAACTAGCAAAATCAAATACTTAATGGCTGGCTGGGAGCCAGACCAGATGGAAATTGCTGCTGGAAAGAATGATATCTGGGCTGAATTTCATTAAAACATTATGTAAAAGCATGCTATTGTACCTGAGCTTAGTCTTGGAAGAGTTTATATTTCATATTGGCAAATCCACCATTTTTGTTAATGAGAAGGTTGTATGGTTTTATTCAGTAGGAGAGAACAAAAATATTCTACTTTCACACACAAAAGACATGCAGAATGTATATGCCCATGAAAAAGAAAGGAAGAGTAAATTCCCTTAGTATCAATGTATACAAAAGTGGAACTTAACCCATAAAAAGAGACTGAAAAATATGCATATGATGCCTACTAAAACAAAACAGGGGAAAAATATTAACAACTCTTTGTACACAGCTGCAAGTACCTTGCTTTAACATTGCCTTACATTAAACAAATATTAAGCCTTCATTTAGTTATTTTATTCCATAGGTTTCCCAGGATAACATGTTTAGATGAGGGCAGGTCCACATAGATGCTGTGACTTCAGTGGTTATGTTTTCTATAGTTGTAAATATGGGCAATGAATGGGGAATCTTGAGTTCAAATCTCAGTTTCTGTAATATACAGTTGAGTTGGGTAGGACATGCACTTTTTTCTTTAGTTTTCCTCAGATATTCCCAAGAATAAGGCATACAGGTAAGTGAAATGGGGAAAAGTCCTCACCAAAACCTTCTGTCCTTATTTTGCCTCACAGAACTGTATGGAATTATATCCCTTGTATAGAAAATTATGAGGGAATTAGTTGGGAATACAACTATGGTATGGATTAAACATTTTTTTTAATCCATAATAAGTAAGTTCTGTTTTTCTGAACAGAGTAAAATAGAATTGACTAGGTTAAGTAGAAGTACCTCAGAAAGCAAAGATTCATAACGCATTAGGCTTTTATGAAACAAAGAACCATGTAACCTGAACCAGCTCAACTACCCACAAATAAGTTATTTATATTTTTGCTGTAGAATTTGGACTGTTTCCACATATTCATTTCCAATAGTCTGGGAGCTTCTTTTTTAAGTGGTGATGCATTAATAACTTGCCTGCAAGTACAGTTCCTAAAGAGTGAGAAAGACCTATTCAATTATTGTATTTATGGAAGGCCACTGTATTTTTATGCATTGCACTATGCACAAGCGAATTCTTTGAATATGAGGAAACTTTACATAGGAACCATTGTACTGAATTTGCTTAGCAAACCTCTAATCCCAACCTATCGATCAATATTACTTTGTGCATAACTATAATTTAATTTGTGTGCATAAAATGCCATATAATTATATGACAGGTCATATATTCTTCAAAATGATTACTCTAGAAGTTATAGAGACTTACATGCACTTACAGCCTAGACAGATGTGAGGCACCCAATATTGCTATTCTAAATAGAATAGGAAACCTGAACTTGGTAGTTTTAGACATTTATACTGTAGAACTTTAGCACTTCAGGAATGTCTGCTGATCATGGAAAGGAATGTGAAATGATACCACTATTGTTTCCTGGTGATAGAATCTTATGCATACAGACATATCTACTCATAAACCACTGAGTACAGATACTCTGTGCAATTACTGATGAACTTGAAGTGCAGTTGCTAAAATCAGCTTAGAACATGGTACTGGATCCCAGATGTTATTGACTGTCAACTTCTATTGATCTATCACAGTGGTTGGGATTTTTGAGAGCTGTAGCCTGTTCTCCTCTAAGGAAGCTAAGATTGGAAATCAATACTTGCAAAGAGACACCTTGGATATTAACTGTTTATTAGATAAAATGTGTCCATAAATTAAATTTCAATGAAAGACTGGTTATAAATCCACCTGATGAAGATTCTTCACCTTGGTTAAATCTGTAAAAAACAAACGTTAACTTTTAATGTCTAGCTACCTATAGAATCTTGACTACCTTGAATCCTTGAAAAATCAGAGTGACAGTTTCTTCTCCAGATACCATATTTTTCTCTAATGTTATTTTCATTGTTTTTAAGAAGTATTTATGTCCACAAATTTATCCTGTCAAAGTAGATTTCAAAGCTTCTTGACTATTTTTATGGTGCCTTATTCGCCGGAAGTAGACTGGAACATGTTCTTAAATTGTTTAGCCTTAGGCTGGGCCTGTCTTTTATCTCTGATCAGAGAAGTGATCATGGTAAACAAGGATGTTCACAACTTTGGTACATAAGCTCAGGATAGGATCCTTCCTATCCACCTAACTCAGAATGTCTAACTGCCAATGATACCTTGTGCATAAATAAATATATATCTGAATATGTAAATTGGGTTGTATCCTAAAAATTGTAAGCCGCCCTGAGTCTTTGGAGAAGGGCAGCATATAAAATGTAATTAAAAATAAATAAATAATAAAAATAATAAAAAAAATAATTTGAAATCCAAAATCAGATCCCTGAAATGGGCGTCTTTCTCTCCCTAGTGATGGGAATGCCCATTCAAATACCTTTGCTATTATGCAGCTAATATCTTTGGCAATGTACTGAAATGCCACTTCTGTATTTAGAAATAGCAGTTCATAGCAAAATGTTTGTGTAAGCTTCTCTAATGGGAGAAGGAAAGAAGCACTATCTCCTTCAATTGTTTTTATACAGTTTTGTGGTCATAATATG
This sequence comes from Naja naja, assembly GCA_009733165.1. Classification (NCBI taxonomy): domain Eukaryota; kingdom Metazoa; phylum Chordata; class Lepidosauria; order Squamata; family Elapidae; genus Naja; species Naja naja. Next base: position 73,389,161 of record CM019151.1, read on the forward strand.
GATTGGCTAAAGATGTTTAGTCTAAAGCAAAGCAATATCAAATGTGTTGTTTTTCCACTTTAAGCAAATCCTAATAGAAAAGAGATAGAGAACAAAGCACCAGCTCTTGAATGCCATGAAATGTGTGAAGGAGAACATTTGGTATCCTTTAATAGCACCCAAGAGTGTGCTGGAAAATGCAGCAATCCAACACAGTGTTGATACATTGAGAATGACTTTTATTTTTCAAAGAAGTTGAAAATGTAATAGGGTGTGGTAAACACAATCAGTGGCAGGAGTAGTGTGCAGTAGCCAGAAATTGAGTAACATATCTCACAAAGCTTAGAATGGCAACATGGGTGTGAGGCATTCTGATTTACTTCGCACAATATTTCTAGTCCTAGAGGAATAATTTATGGTTATGTTTATCATTCAGCTCAGCCAATGTTCTATTGCAGGAATTGGTTTTTAGCTCTGAAGGGGCAAATACATACTGTATTCTGTTTTGTTAATCACAACATGATGTAACATATCAAGCCCTAGAACTGGAGGAAAACTTGTAGACTAGTCTCAATACAATTTATGAAATTGAGAGATTGAGTATTCCGCAACAGTTGCCATTGATAGTTATTAAAAATAAGCGCCATAGTCAAATCCCTCAAATTTACTCTTATTTAAATAAAATCTATTCTGTGTAATTTAGGCCCATGAGAATAAGGCTGCTTTCTTTTTCACATGTCATAGTTCTTCAGGGTTCTATTTAATCCATGATTAAATATTGAAATATTTCTCTTAGGAATTCTTGATCTTCACTCTTCCTTTCCTGAATCTGTTACATTTTGATAACTTTTTTTATAGTTCTTCAACCAAACAAAATACTTTATATAGGGTACTGTCCTAGTACACAATAAGGTATAACTATTACTTTTCGAGCTTGCAAATTGTGCTAATGTTGAAGAAAACTGAAACTGTATTTGCCTTGATATAACTACATTATATTACTGATGCATATTCAACTTCATATAATAACCAGTATCTGAAAATTATTAGTTTCAATCTCAGTTCCTTTTTATATGCACTGCCGCCAGCTCTGGTACAATGCATCTGTTCATATGATTATTATTTTCCTAAATGTAGAAGTTTGTATTAGACTGATTGTTTTTCATTTCATTTCATACTCAGACCAGTTTCCTGTTTGGAAATAAAAAAGTTATTTTTTTCCTGTAGGTAATCAATATGTTCCATATCAGGAAAGTATGAGTTTATATATCTCCCGCTATTCATATTATAGTTTTACCAAACTTTAAATTGTTGCAGGCCAGCTCATCTTATGATGCATACAAATGAAACTAAGTTCAGCCTTTAATCATAAATCAAGTTTGGGAAGATGGAATGGTATACTAGAATATGTCATATTGCCGCTTTAGGAAATGAGTAATGATTTGATGAAAACCAAATACCTTTATTTGTTATGCAGTACTTTGTATAAAATGTATAAATGTATATTTGAGCACATGGGTCATACATCTTACTTTCCCATTGAGTTGGGGAGAGGCAGTTTTAAACATGAAAAGGAATAGCTTTGGATTACAGTGTTTTTGTAGAGTGTTTTTTTTTTTACTGAGTGACAAGCCTGGATTTGCAATAAGCTCTGAGTTGTACCAAAACAGTAATGAACAACTAATATCTTTAGGGACAGAAATTTTAACAATTCCTCTTTTAGCAGCCTCCAAAGCCATTTCTGACCTAAAACACAGTATCCATGCCATTTTGACATGGGATTCATTCAAAAACTGAAATGTAAGCTAAAAACTGAAATGTAAGCTAAAACCTGAAATGTAAGGTAAGAAAATCCAGTTCTTACTCATTTGGCCTTTGTCCTCATCCAGCCACTGTGACACACACACACACACACACACACACACACAGACAGAGACAGAGACAGAGAGAAACAGAGAGAGAGAGAAACAGAGACAGACAGAGAGGCAGACTTTTTCAATATATATTTGCCCACCACTCACAAGTGTGAAAAAACAGTTAACTTATTTCTTAAGAGAGCAGAATTTCGTGAATACATGGAGATATGCTGATTTTATCTGATTTTATTTTATTTTCCGTTAGAGAAGAAATTAGTAACTGGTGTCACTGGAAGTTTGGCCTTCTGGAGAAGAGACAGAGAAGAGAAAAAGATAAAATGTGGCTGCAAGTGTTTATCTCTGTACCTGTCCTACAAGATACGCATACATACAAATGCCATATCTGATCTGCTGTTACTCAATATTCAACTGCCAGCTCAACTATACTGTGTTTATACTCATGGATATTAATCTGCAGAACTAATGTAAAAGATGTAAAAACCAACCACACATGAATTTATATAGATGGTTCTTCCTTTAGAGTTTTAGATTTTTTTTTCAAAAATATTATTTACTTACTAAGGTTCAGAAACAGATTTTTCCCAAGGTTATTCCAAATCATTCCAACAGACTCCCCAATTAGGTTTTAAAAGTTGAAATGCAACAAGGTGGAATTATTTCTGGAAATTCAGGAAACTTTACATAATAAAGATAAATTAAGTTTTTTATAACTATAAGATAACTAGTGTATTATGAAGCCATTATGAAGTGCTTTCCGATTATTAGACTATTATGAACTTTTAAAAAATATATTTATGGACCCTTTACTTTTCCAGCCACAATAATGGTAAATATGTACAACGTATGTACTAGAAAATGTTCTAATGTACTTTAAAAGTGATAGGCAATAAGATTCACCCAGTGATTCACATGTATTTATGTATTTATGTTCTGTATGGTATAAAGGTCTGCAATTTTTTTAAATCACTAAGATTATATGAAATACTTTGAATCTGAAACATTTTGGTGCAAAACAACTTCTTGAGCTATAAAAAAATGTTCCAACTATGTCACAAGTATGATTAATTTAAGACAAACCTCAACAGAGCCAAAAGAAGGTCCTTTTGATTTTTGGGATAGTCAGAATAATCAGAACAATATGCTTCAAATTGTTCAAATTGTTCTGAACTAAGAAAGTGTTCAGATTTAAAATACACTGTGTTTCCCTAATAATTTCAAAGAGATGAATTAAAGACATTTTTAAGCCTAAGAACCCGAATCTCAGGAAACACTACTAAACACATATCCCTGAGGCATTTTAAATGTTGGTACAATGAATGTGTATAGATGTTGATAATAGTTGCATGAATAACACTTTCCTTTTTATGTCTCATTTCTAAATTTCTAATGGGTATGCAGCATGCAGAATATAAAGAAAGCCTATAGAACCATGATGGTGAACCTATGGCACGCGTGCCACAGGTGGCACGCAGAGCCATTTGTGCTGGCACACAAGCTGCAGGCAAACTTACCTCACTGTGCATGTGCATGCCTCACAACTGGAAAGCTTCTGCAAGCTTCTGTAGACTTTGCAGGCTGAAAACTAGCCCCATTTTGTCACTTCCTGTTTTTCCAAAAATACCAGAAGTGACAAAACAGGGTAGTTTTCGGCCTGCAGAAGCCTGCAGAAGCCTTCCTCAAGCGTCTGGGATGCTGAAAAAAGCCTCAAACCAGCCGAAAATCAGCTGTGAGGTGCAGTGCAGGTAAGGGGGCAGCAGGGGGGTAGGGTGAGGGGATTGTGCGTGCATGCATAGGGGGCATGGGTGTGTGTGCATTGCCTTCTGGGTGCTGGCACGTGAGCATGAGCGTGCAAGCGCACACACAATTTTTGGCACAGGAGCCCAAAAAGGTTAACCACCACTGCTACAGAACATATGGTCATTCAGATTTTGGACACTATCTCCCAGCGATCTTGATCACGGGTTGTGTTGGCTAAAATAATGGTTGTTCAGCTGAATTCAGGTCCAAAAAGAAAAGAATTTATATGACATCACAATAAGCACTATAGTCATATTCCACAGTATAATAAAGTTAATTCTTCTCAATATGTTGTTCTCCATTGTATAATAAAAGAATGTTAACTTTAATTTGAAATAGAATTTTAAGGGAAAAGAGGCAATTTGAGTCAAAGTATTATTTATCAGATATACCATTCCCCCTGTTTTACTTTGATTTTCCAAAGATGCCCAGTTACTAGCCGTTGTCCATAAAAGCCATTGAGCATGTGTGCAAATGCATGCTGGTGTTCAAGGATGTGCATTTACATTTCCAGCTCCCTTTTATTTTTTCACAGAGCATCCTTAATGTTGCATTAATTCAAGTCTCTTGGCTGCAAGAGGGAAGCAAATAATACCTCAGAAACTTGATTGTGTTGTTGGCAGCCATACAAAAACAGCAGTAAACGTAATATATATGGACTTCACCAAAGCATTTGATAGTGTCTCACTAAAACTTAGTTGGAAAATTCAATTAAATTGAAATGGCTCAGAGCAATGACTTGACACATGGTCCAGAATGGAGCCAAAACCCATTTTCAAATCCCTTTGATACATTTTAATGTATTGACTTGTAATGTCCTGGGGATTGTCTAGGTGCTTGGCCACAGTTTTGTTTAGTGATTCAGCTTATGTCTTTATTACTTATTAGGGGAGATGTGGTTCAGAAGAGAAATATTTGATTTGCAGATTTTTAAAAAATGAGTAGAGACATTAAAAGGAATCATGGGACGGAGTATTTTTTGATAATAAAAGCAATAAAGGTATTACACATTATGCCAAATTTTGCTCGTCAGTTATTGGTATCTTGCAGTAAACTTCAAGCAACTCACTGGCACAATTATTCAATTACTTCAAAAGGTCCAAAAAGATTTCAGTGCAGTTAAACTCTAAATGGCGTTCTGGTATTTGGGAGTGTAATTTTATATATAATTTTGTATATGCAATAAGAGAAAGTTCTATAGAACACAACAAGATTATTATCATATTCATGAGGCCAAATATCTTATCCAAAGGGTTATTTAGAAAGATGCAATCCACAAAGAGATGCAATTAAACTCTTTTAACATGATTCTGGTAATTGGGAGTATAATTTTATGCAGAATATCATTTTATGCATATAATAAGAGGAACCTCTGTGCGACACAATTACATTATTATACTATTGGGCTAGGTTAAATATCCTATTATTTGTGAAGTGGCTAGCCTTTTAAGTAGAGAAGGAAAACAGGATTGTATTCCTTAGTCCAATTTTTCAGTTCATCCTCAGATACCAGAAAATGGATAACGCAAACAAAAAAGCCTGCTTTTTTGTTATCTGTTATTGCTATATATATTTAGGCTGTGCCCAATCAGAAAGCTGAGCTTGCTTCCTTCCTTCCTTCCTTCCTTCCTTCCTTCCTTCCTTCCTTCCTTCCTTCCTTCCTTCCTTCCTTCGTTTCCTAGTATGATTTGATTGCTTATTGTACCCTATGACTACCATTAAGTGTTGTACCTTATGATTCTTGACGCTTGACAAATGTATCTTTTCTTTTATGTATACTGAATTTGAACCAAGACAAATTCCTTGTGTGTCCAATCACACTTGGCCAATAAAGAATTCTATTCTATTCTATTCTATTCTATTCTATTCTATTCTATTCTATTCTTCTTTCTTTCTTTCCTTCCTTCCTTCTTTCTTTCTTTCTTTCTCTCCCTCTCTTCTCCTCTCTTTCATTCAATTGAATCAATTTATTAGCCACTTCATTCACTAATGGAACTTTAGGCAACATGAAAGGAGCAAACATTAGAGACAGAATGCAATAACAGAAAGTAGGAAATATGTCAAAATTGGGAGGGGCAGAGGAAACAACAGCTTAAAAACAATTAAGAACCAAATGTGTAAATGACATTCCCCAGATGTTGCTGAAAAAGTCAGGTATTTAAAGCTGCTTCGAATCCCAGCACACATAATAAATAATCTTAATACATATAGTTAGTCTTCAACTTATGACCACAATGGGAACCAGAATTCCCTTACTAAGCAAAGCAGTTATATCACCAATTATATCACCTTTCCATCATTGTTAACTGAATCACTTTAGTTGTTAAATGAATCATGCAGTCTTTGAATATTGTAAGTTGAGAATTACCTTTATAGCCATGGCTCTTAAGATACTACTTTACTTATATATTTGTTTTTTCAAAGCCTACTTTTCCATTAAAAAAAACCCATGAATACTCTAGTTATGTAAGTCAAAGCTGTATTAATCAAATATGTGACACAAGTGGTGGGATTCAAATCCAACGATTTCCTGCTTTCTAGCTAATCTAAATCATGCAGCACAGCTAATTGTCGGAAATACTGGTTCGGCCCAACCAGTAGCATTTTTTACCACCAGTTCAGGCGAACCGGGCTGAATTGGCAACATTTCACTTCTGATATGACAGAAGTAGGGGTTATTGCTGGTGGATTGGTACTACACCCATTCCATATTATTATTAAATTAAATAAAAATGGTAAAGAAGTTCCTGCGGATTTTAGTTGGCTAGTCATTGCCAACTGAATTCATTTATACTATATTCATTTAAATATACTATATATACTATATTCAATTCATTTATACTATAAATTCACTCGCCAAAAACAACACCAACCATAAAAACCTTCGATGTCGCCCTGACATAACCATACAGCAACATGCCCGCTCCCGTAAACTCCGCACAGAACTCAAAAATTGTCTAGACAATGGAGAGAAGGACTTGTACATTGACTACCGTGCAGACTGTATCAAAAGTAAGTCACACAACTCAGCATCTAACCCTACTTCAATCAATCCACCACCACCCAAGACTAGGCACACACACCCCCAACTACCTCAATTCAAACTACAACTGGCCTTAAAATCAAGCTACTCAATGCAAGAAGCCTTGTGAATAAAATACTGAATTTCTCCTCTTAGTAAATATGGCTAAATTCGACATCATATTTGTCTGTGAAACATGGCTCAATGCATCTCTCCCTGACTCCATTACCTCAGTAAGAGACTATCATGTTTACCGATCAGATCATAGAGGAGGTGGTGTTGCTATCTTCTATAAAAAAGTCCTTACATCTAAAAAACATCCAAGTCACCCAGAAGCTTGCTCTTTCTGAGACATTGTCTGTGAACTGACATTTCGGTTCTTACTATGTTACAGAGCCCCCGATTATGACATCAAAAATGTAAACAAGCTAAATACACTACTAACATGGGCAGCAACCTGCCCACATGCTTTTATCTTTCTTGGTGACTTCAATCTACCTCATATTAACTGCAGCCTAAACGAATGTACAACTGAACCCATACATGCAACCTTCTACAATGCTGTAACAAATCTGGGACTGGAACAACTAGTAACTAGGCTTAACAACTGCCTCGATCTCATCTTCCACAATAGTTTGAATTCAATTTATGGAACACAAATTAAAGAACCCTTTTCCAACAGTGACCACAACATGATTGACTTTTGTCTCAATATATGTCAACACAAAAATCATCACAACAACAGAATCCCCAATTATAATTTTAAAAAAAGGTAATTATGATCTTATAAACAACGATCTCTCATCCCTTGATTGGCAATCTCTATTCACTGGATGCAATACTGTTGAAGACCATTACAACATATTTTTACTAGAAGTCAAAAGAGTCATCAAACTGTATGTACCAATAACAACTCCCAAAACCAGAAAAAACAGATTACTCGTAACTTTAAGGAAGCTTCAATCCAAAAAGAGATCACTTTGGTGAAAAAACAAATCTGGTCACATTGTCAACTTCAAAAGCTGATACAAAAATTTATGCCACCAGATAAAAACTGAATGCACTAATTATCACATTAAACAAGAGGAAAACCTTCTACACACAAATTCCACCTGTACTTTCTACAATTTTGTAAGCAGCTTTTTTCTAAAAAAAATTCTAAAAGGCTCAAGGTCCATCCCACCCCTGAAAGGACCTAATGGCAAAGACTGCAAGACCATCCAGTCTATAGCCTTTTGCGCTGACCTGCCCTTGAATGTGTGTACTATGCCTGTCTACTCTCTGCTCGAACTGCGAGCCCTCCAGGCGGTTCCTCTGTCTGTGAAGTGGCCTTATGGGTTGTCAAAAGCTTACCTTGATGACAGATCCTGGGATCCCGAGAGGTGGCATGCTGCGACCAGGGGTTCAAATTTTAAATTTGGTGTAAAGGGGAAACTTTTAAGCTTTTTAATTGGCCATCTTAAGGGGTTAGGGAGGGGGGTAGATGGGTCTTTTCACAGCCCGGTGCATGGTGGGGGGGGCCGGGGTTGGGGGCCGGCAGGGCCCGGAGGGGCGAGGTGGGGACCGCGATCCCCAGGGTGGTTGGGGTTGGTAGGAGACGTCGAGGCATAGGGCCATATCATGTGTTGGGAGCCCGCACCCGCCATCTTTGTGCGGTGGCACGCTCCGACCCTATGGCCTCCTCCCTAGGGGGCACGGGAACTGGGACCCCTGGGCTTAAGCTGGTGTACTTTAATGCCAGGTCCGTGGCTAATAAGTCCACCCTCCTCCGTGAGTTCATCGAGGAGGAGGCTGCGGACCTGGCTTGTATCACCGAGACCTGGTTGGGCCCAGAGGGTGGTGTCCCTCTGGTTGAATTATGCCCTCCAGGTTTTCGGGTTGTGCACCGGCCGCGGGCCCAGGGTAGGGGTGGTGGGGTGGCTGTGGTTATCCGGGAGACCTTGTTTCCAAGGGAGGTCACTGTTCCAGAGATAGGCGGGAGTGAGACCCTCCTCATGAGGTGGGGGCCTAATGGTCAGGTGGGCTTGCTGCTTGCATACCTTTCTTCCAGCTGTGTGACAGCAGCCCTGCCTGGGCTCCTTGACGTCCTCTCGGGGGTGGCAGTGGAGTTCCCAGACCTTATAGTCTTGGGTGACTTCAACTTGCCTTCCCTGGGGGGAACATTGGGATTGGCCCGGGAATTCATGGCTTCTGTGGAAGCCATGGGCCTGACCCAATTAATCTTGGGCCCGACTGATGAGGAGGGAAACACTCTTGACCTAGTTTTTGTCTCTGGGCAGTGGCGTAGTGACAGAGGGCAAGCCATTGTCATGGCATTGCCCGTTCCATGGTCTGATCACTATCTCCTACGGCTGGTCTTCCAACAGGCCACCCCCCACTGCTGAGATGAGGAGCTGCTTAGATGGTTCCGCCCCAGGCGCCTTATGGACCCGGAGAGGTTCCGGGCGGAACTGGGGTCTCTTCCCTCTTCCCTTGCCCACAGCTCTGTCGAGGATCTGGCGCTTGCTTGGCAACAGGCCGCGTCAGATGCCCTCGACAGGGTTGTCCCCATGCGACCTCTCACGCGTCGTGGATCCCGGATGGCTCCCTGGTATTCAGAGGAGCTCCGGGAGATGAAGCGCCATCGGAGGGGCTTCAGTCCGATCGAGCCCAGCTAAGAGCCCATATTCGGACTTATCTGGTAGCTATGAGGGAGGTGAGAAGGTCTTATCTCTCCACCCTCATAGCGTCCGCAGATAACCGCCCAGCCGCCCTGTTTTGGGTTACTCGCTCCCTTCTTCGTCCGGAGGGGGGTGCGGACCCATTGCGGGGAAGGGCTGAGGAGTTTGCTCAATATCTGTCGGATAAGATCGCTCGAATTCGGAGCGGGTTGTCCTCTGATTTGCAGTGGTCTGAGGAATGGGATACAGGCAGTCTGGCCAATGTGATTTGGGATGAGTTCAATCCTGTTTCCGAGGATGAAGTGGACAGGATCATGCGGCGGCTGAGCTCCAGCACATGTTTGTTGGACCCGTGCCCCTCCTGGCTGGCCTATGGCGCCAGAGAGGTCACCTGCAGCTGGCTCTGGGCAGTTGTCAACGCTTCATTAAGGGAGGATGTTTTTCCTTCCGCCTTGAAGGAGGCAGTGGTGAGACCCCTCCTGAAGAAGCCTGCCCTGGACCCAACCGTGTTAGACAACTTTCGTCCAGTCTCCAACCTTCGCTTTTTGGCGAAGGTTGTTGAGAGTGTGGTGGCTCAGCAGTTTCCACTTTTCCAGGATTATTATTATTATTATTATTATTATTATTATTATTATTATTATTATTTATTTAGATTGTATGCGCCCTACTCAAGGCCTCAGGGCGAACATACAAAAAGATATACAATAAAAACGAATAAAAACAAGTCCAAATTGCAAAAACAACGAAAACAATAAAATTCCAAATAGGCAAACATTGTTAAAACTACCCACCCCATGGTCAGTCCAGGCCAGCCTGCTGAAACAGCCAAGTCTTCAGCAGCCAAGTCTTCAGGTCTCGATGAAAGGAGCGGAGATCAGGGGCCAAACGCAGATCCGCAGGAAGCTGGTTCCACAGGCGCTCCCACAGAAAAGGCCCTAGCTCTGGGAACCGCCAGCCGACAATGCCTGACCGACGGTATTCCCAGAAGGCCCCTCCTATGGGAGCGACGGGCGATTGGACTGTGATGCAGGCAGGAGGCGTTCAGTACCCTGCTCCCAAGCCATTAAGGGCTTTATAAGTTGTTACTAACACCTTGAAGGAAACCCGGGAGGCAACCGGCAACCAATGCAGGTCGCGCAGGAGGGGTGTAACATGGGAGTATCGGGATACCCCCATCACAGTCCGCGCGGCCGCATTCTGCACCAGCTGCAACCTCCAAGTAATCCGCAAGGGAAGCCCCATGTAGAGAGCATTGCAGTAGTCGATTCTGGACGTGACGAGCGGATGAAGTGGACTACCTGGATCCGTATCAATTGGGCTTCCGACCTGGTTTCAGCACGGAGACGGCATTGGTCGCGCTGATGGATGATCTCTGGAGGGCCCGGGACAGGGGTCTTTCCTATGTCCTGGTCCTATTAGACCTCTCAGCAGCTTTTGATACCATCGACCATGGTATCCTTTTGCGACGCCTCGAGGGGTTGGGAGTGGGAGGCACCGTGCTTTGGTGGTTCGCCTCCTACCTCTCGGGGCGGTCGCAATCGGTATTGGCGGGGGCAGAGGTCGAACCCGAGGGTGCTCTCTTGTGGGGTCCCTCAGGGGTCGGTCCTCTCCCCCCTGCTATTTCACATCTATATGAAGCCACTGGGTGAGATCATCCGCGGTTTCGGGGTGAGATTCCAGCAGTACGCAGATGACACCCAGCTGTACATCTCTACCCCGAACCAAATCAGCGATGCCCTCTCCCTGATGACCCAGTGCTTGGATACAGTGCGATTTGGATGAGCGGGAACATGCTTCACTCAACCCGCCAAGACTGAGTGGCTGTGCATACCGGCATCTCGGCCCAGTCAGGATTATCCATCTTTGGCCATAGGGGGAGTGGTGTTGCCCCTGTGGATAGGGCGGAACCTGGGGGTCCTCCTGGACGCAGCTCGGTTGGAGGAGCAGGTGGGGGTCGCCAGGGGCCTTTGCCCAGCTCCACCTTGTTACAACTACGCCTTTTCTGGACCGAGATGCCCTGCGACAGTCATGCCCTTGTTACCTCTAGACTCGACTACTGCAACGCTCTCTATCTAGGACTGCCCTTGCATACCATCCGGAGATTGCAGCTGGTGCAGAATGCGGTGGCGTGGGTGGTGATGGGAGTTCCCCGATTCTCCCATGTTACCCCCCTCCTGCGCTGCCTGCATTGGTTGCCGGTTGCGCTCCGGGTGAGATTCAAGGTTTTAGTTTTAACATACAAAGTCCTTCATGACATGGGTCTTCAATATTTAAGGGAGCGACTCCTGCCAACATCGAACACCAACCGCCCTGTGCGGGCACATAGGCAAGGACTCCTGGGGGTCCCGTTGGCCGGCCAATGCCAGCTGGCGGTTCCCCGATGATGAGCCTTCTCTGTCACAGCCCCTGACCTCTGGAACCAACTCCCCTTGGGGCTCCGCCTGGCCCCTGATCTCCACACCTTCCACCATGACCTGAAGACCTGGTTATTCGACCAATCCGGGCTGTGACCCTTTTTTGGTGGGTTGGTTTTTTATGTTTTTCAGTATTTAACTTGTTGGGCTTGGTAGTTTAATTTTTTCTTAACTATTTATTGTTGTATATGCTGTTGTTGTTTTTAGTTGTGAGCCGCCCCGAGTCTTTGGAGATGGGGTGGCATACAAGTCCCAATAAATAAATAAATAAATAAATAAATCAAAGCCAACCTCTTTAACACATTCTTTGGCTCAGTATTTGTAAACAGCAATGGATCAAGCCCAGTACTTTCTAGTTGTACCACAGACAACTACAATGATCTAATACATATCAATTTTACAGAAGACACTGTTGAAAAAGCACTACACAATCTAAAACCATCCCTATTTATTGGACTGGATGGAATATGTGCCTACTTCTTAAAAAAGCTATCCGCTGCCATAGCCAAACCTCTAAGCATAATCTTTGAAAAATCTTTCAGGACCAGCTTCTTGCCAAAACTATGGTCACAAGCCATGGTCATCCCCATCTTCAAAAAGGGAGACCCCAGCCTAGTAGAAAATTACAGACCAATCTCTTTATGCTGCGTCACCTGTAAATTCATGGAATCAATTATTAACCAATCCATTATCCTCCACTTAGAGACAAACAACCTACTCTCTAAAAAACAATTTGGTTTCAGAAAAAAACTATCCTGTAATCTGCAACTCTTACTGTCAGCCTTGAAGATTTCCTTCTTTTGCTTTGCATCTTTTGGCTGTCATAAGTAATGGGGGGGAGGAGGGGGGACATGATTATGGGAAGTGAGCTGGAGGTTTTGTTAAGAAGAAGTATATCAGTTGGGGGGCGTTCTTGCTTTGATTTCTGTCTTATGCTATGCGCAGCCGCAGCTCTTTATCAAAATATGCCAAGGTCAACGGACAGAGGCCTCATCACCACCTGGAGATGCCCACATGATGTTATCCACAACTTTTAATTGGGTAGCCTACTTGAACTATTGTGGGTGGGAACATTACCATCACTTTGTATATGTGATTTTCGCTCTCATTCTCTCAGATTCAGAATTCTTTTGTTGCTACCACTTGAATTCCAGTAAAAGATATCTTTTCTCTAATTCATGGAGTCTAAGTATTTCTTTCTTGGATTTTGAATGGAGCACTACCTGACATTTACACTGCAAAAACATATAGACTACACAACTTGATCAGGGCAAAGCAATAGACACAATCTACATAGACTTCTGTAAAGCCTTTGATTCAGTGGTACACGACAAACTACTACTAAAACTAAAATCTTATGGTATCTCTGGACACCTACATAACTGGATAGAAGCATTCCTGTCAAACAGACAACAAATGGTCAAAATTGGGAGCGTCCTATTAAATTCTGCACCTGTCAACAGTGGTGTCCCCCAAGGCAGTGTTCTAGGACCAACTCTCTTCATACTCTACATAAATGACCTCTGTGATCATACTAAGAGCAACTGCGTTCTCTTTGTTGATGATGTAAGGCTATTCAACACCAAAGACAATACTACTACCCTTCAAAAGACCTCAACTGTGTATCAGAATGGTCAATCAAATGGCAACTTCAAATCTCAGCAAATAAATGCTCTGTCTTACATATTGGCAAAAAAAAATCAGAAAATAAAATACAAGCTGAATAGTCAAGACCTTGTTGAGGATCCAAACTCTGTCAAGGACCTTGGAGTACTCATCTCTAATGATCTAAGTGCTAGAGCCCACTATAACTACATAGCCAAAAAGGCATTAAGAGTTGTTAACTTAATCCTATGTAGCTTTTTCTCTGGTAATATCACACTACTAACTAGAGCATACAAAACATTTGCTAGACCTATACTTAAATACAGCTCATCAGTCTGGAACCCATATCATGTATCTGATATTAACACAGTTGAGAAAGTCCAGAAATATTTCACAAGAAGAGTTCTCCGCTCCTGTACTCATTGCAGAATACCTTATGCCACCAGACTTGAAACTCTAAACCTAGAAAACCTAGAACTACGCCACCTTCGGTCCGATCTAAACATAGTATATAAAATCATACATTGCAATGTCCTACCTGTCAATGAATACTTCAGCTTCAACCATAACAATACAAGAGCACACAACAGATACAAACTCAAGGTTAACCGCACCAAACTTGATTGCAGAAAATACGACTTCAGCAACAGAGTGGTCAATGTTTGGAATACTCTACCTGATTCTGTGGTTTCTTCCCCAAACCCCCAAAACTTTAACCTTACACTGTCTACTATTGACCTCACCCCTTTCCTAAGAGGCCTGTAGGGGGCGTGCATAAGTGCACCAATCGTGCCTACCATCCCTGTCCTATTGTTTCTTTTTATTTTTCTTATACATATCCATCTCATGTATTCAAAACTATGTTTATACTTATACCTGTTATCTTATAAGCGATTGACAAATAAAATAAATAAATAAAATAAATAAAAATAAACTATTGGGGACAGTGATCATCTCCATTTCAAGGTCATTGAGCCAGCAACATCCAATCTATTTAACTGTCATGTGGACAGCATGATGTCATGGAGCATTGCTACCTTCCCACTGAAATGATACCTATTTATCTACTTGCATTTGCATGCTTTCAAACTGCTAGATTGGCAGAAGCTGGGATGAGAACGGGAGCTCACCCCATTGTGTGGTTCTCAGGTCTCGAACATGGGCTGCTGGCTTTCCATCCGACAAACCCAGCATCTTAACCACCAAGCCACCACACCGCCATTATATTAAATGGATTATTATAAAAAATGAATTATGCTAAATATCTGATTTAGAAATTACTATTTAATGAATGTTGAGGGAACCATAAGTGATATGTATTTTTTAAAAAGGTCTAATCTTACTGCTTTTCATGCCTTCAGGAATTAGATTGTAGTTTTTCTTTTTTATAGAACTTTTTTTTAATAAGTTCAAGACAGCAGCACTAATTGTCACATTAAATATTTGTAGCATGTGATAAAAGATCCATGTGTTGAAATGTGTTTGAATATTAGTAGTTCGGGTTGGTAGTGAGTCTGTTGGTTTGAGTTCTGAGTTTGGCAATTTGGCTGCAAACACTTCATCACCATTCAAGGAGACATCATTAGTGCATTTTGAATTGAGCACAATTGTTGTCAGAACGCAGGTCTTTAAATACCTTTTTATGAGATGCAAATTAGTCTGAATGTGTTTGTTCAGATATTTCTGAGTCATGATCTGATTTCTCTCTGATTGGCTTGCTAGTATTGCTGGGTTACAGATTAGTACCGTCTGTGTGATGCAGTTCAATATTAGAGTTGTTTATCTGCGTGCTTCTGAGTCATGGTTTGGTTTTGGCTTGTTTGATAGTTTGAGTGGCTGGCTGTTGTTATTGAGACATGGTCCGATTTCTTGTGAGCCAATGGTTTATAATTTTGTTCCTGTGTAGTGGGGTGTCTGTTTGTTTGTTTTTAAATGCTACCTTCGGGATCGTGGTTGATGCAGTTCTTTTGTTCTCAGTGATTGGTAGACTGGCTCGATGTCAATGTGTCTGCTTATTGACTTATTGGTGGAAAACCAGCCTTGAAGGTCTCTTTTTCCCCTTGATTTCGCCTATGGTCCCTGTTTCAAATGGTGATGAAATGTTCACAACCAAATTTCCAAGCTCAGATCTCAAACCAACAGCCTACGGCCCATGTGTGTCTATGGATTTTATATTTTGACAATAAATTTGAAAGCCTTTGGAGGGAGTCAGTGTAATTGCTATCTATTATTTATATTATTTATATGATTTATTAGAAGATCTTCAGTTCCTGAAGAAAGTAAGATTTTCTTTAAGAAGCAAATGTGTTCATGAGATCACAGGTTAGGAAGGCTCACAGCTTCAGTATTCTTGAAAAATGGCTGTAGTGTAGTGATAGCAATCTACTTCTATTTCCTTATCCTGTTGCACATCAGCATTGGACAAGGCAATATACTCAACAGTGGTTCAAAATATTACTCTAGTGCAATGTAACACAACATGCTATGCAGCAAGAACAAAACAGTCTAGTAGTAGGACTATGCAATAAACTTCCCTCCCAACATATTTTTTTGAATTTACTTAGATTGAGAAAATGTTTACATATTGCAAAAAAAATTATGGTAATTTAATTATAATTGAACAAACTGCATTTTCTGGGTCTGTACAACAGACAGATCCATAAAACATAGAACCATAGTGACTTGGAGTATACTAAGCACAGTTAATAGATTGTGTTTATCTGTGAACACAACATGTGAACTAAGTAAAGATCAGGGTCCACATTAGATTCAGAACCAGAAAGTCCTGCATTTCCTAACCTAGTACTTTCTCATTCTGTTCCCTTTCTTTATCCTGACAATTGCTTTGGTTTAGAACACGATACTTAAGATGAATGAAGAGGCTTATCCAAATTAATTACCTATGTTGTGCAGCCTTAGAGAAGCCGGCCTTGAGTCTTTAAGTTATGATTGCTAAAATGGTCTCTATCTATAGTGTTGAGCTGTTTCAGATTAAAAAGAAAAAACCACTAAAGGCAATTATTCCATTTTTGAACCACTTACCTTTTGTTGTAAGAGGAAAATGTTTTAAGCTGTGATATTCTTCATTTTCAAGTTTAGTCCTACATTAAAGAAATGTGCAGTTTGTTCATAGTATCCTTTGTTATTTGCTTACATCTGATGCATTGTTGTGTATGCTAGGCAAGAAGGAAACAATATCTTGAAAGGAAAATTTTATTCTAGTTTTTGTAATGTCTTAATGAGAAATAAGTGAATAAGGGTCACTTTTTATTTGGCTTTTTAACAATGATCAAACTTTTAACATGGCTAGAAAGTGTATAAATAGGGTGTGAATCACATGACTTACTGAAAATAATTAAAGCAGTTTTCCATCTTCCATATAAAAATGACTCCTTCCTCATTTGATATAAAGTTTTAATTAGACAGGCCTATTTAAGATTCTTTTCCTAGCGAAAAGGAATTTTCTTGACCTTGCTATGATGATAAAGGGGTAGTTTCATTGTGCCTCTTAGCAGTTTTAAGTTTTCCCAGGTTAATTGATTAAGTTCTTTGACTCCTACTTAGCCTACAGATAGATTTTGCCCATGACAATGTTTGTAACCTGGGCTTTCAGGTCTTCTAATGGCCCACACATGGTCACTCATCTTGCTGCTTCAGCACTCATCTTGCTGCTTCTGCTTGTTTGATCAAGCTTTTCTTCACTTTTTTAAAACTCTTTTTCAGCATTAGACACTTCTCCAGAAAGCTGTGACTTTGCATAATGTCTTCAAAGTAGGATAATGTAAATTTGTCCTTTGTCCTTCAAGTGAGAACTCTGGCTTGGTGATCCATCAGTTTGATTATTTGACTGTCCATGACGTTGTCAGGAATCTTCTTGATCACCAAAGTTCAAAACTTGAATACTCTTCCTATCCTGCTTCTTCAAACTCCAGCTTTCCAGCTTCTATCCAGTACCACATACTATGACTTACACAATTCTCATCATTGAAATTATAGACACATCATGACAATTCAATTCAGTATCCAAGGTCTTCATGACTGTTCTACAAAGTGGTAGTCTGCGGTATATTTTTTGACTGCTTGTTCCTTTACTGTTGGTTGATCAACAATAGCTACAGACACTATCCACCAATTTGATATCTGCACTGTCAGTTCTAAGTCTTGCTATTCTTTCTATTGTCATTAATGTGCTTTTCTTTATATTTAATTTCTGTCCCATTTTTTCACTGTTTTCCTTGATTTTTATTATGGGATCTTGCAGATCTTTTGCATTTTTTTGGCAAGTGTCATCACCATAGTGCAGATTATTGAAGTTTCTTCTTTCAGCTTTAAAATCGTGATTACTCATCTTTTTCCAATCAAACTTTCCTTAGTATATACTCAGCATAAAGTTTGAATTAATAAGGGGAGAATATACAGCCTTGTTCCACTTTTTGTCAACATAGAACTTATCTTTTCACCATATTTTCCCCCATTTTAACAAAATTATTAACTAGTGGTGAAAGTGGAAAAAATGGATATGGAGAAGTTCCTTGGCTATAGAAGTGAAACACTGAAGGACACTGTTAATTTATTGACAGTTTCACTTTCAGCTGTAGGGAAGTTTTGATGTTTTGCTGGTACCAAGCACTTTCCCTGTCTTTCTTTACAGTTTCTGCTGAAATGAGACTTTACACTTGATTAGACTTGTGTCATGCAAACAAGAGGGAAAGGAATACATTTTAAGGAAACTTGATGTATCAGCTTGTGAGAGTAACCGTTTTTTTATTGGATGTATATACATGGGAAGGGAACAAATAGAATTTCTTCAGAAATTGAGAAATTTCTTCAGAAAAGTAAAGTTGCCCCTACTGTATGTCTTCATAATTCAAAAGTTATGAAGTTTTCAAACCTATTGTCATTCATTATTTTCAACTTTATATATGAGCTCTAGCTTATGAAGTAAGGTTAGCCAAAAATGAGTTTTTAAAATTTCATTTATTTTAATGAAAAATACATTCATTTTATAGTTAATTCAGACTCTGGGTTGTTTTGAAATACTTTATACGCCTAGAAATCATTTTCATAATTTTGAAATTACATAATTAAATGTCCATCTGTCAAATTCACATAGGGGTTATCTACAGTATTCACAATTTAATTTCAAACCAGATTTCTTTTTCTTTCTTTCATAATTTAGTATGAAACTGCACGAAAGACAGGAAATGACAGCCAATTTATATTATGGTCTTTACTTTTTTTACAGGCCAACAGTGTATAGTACTGTATATATTATACAGTGTATAATACTGTAAGTATGGGGGGGAATTTGCACCATCATTTATGAGCAGTAAAATTATATTCATTTAGCAGTAAACTCTAGAATGAGATATCTTACCTTTTGCTTTACACTATTGTGATCTCTGGATTATTACATACCTACTTGTTTTATAACCAGTTCTTCTAGATAATCAATTGATAGCTATTATTATTTGGAAAGAAACAGGAATATATTGCCCTCTAGTGCTGAAAAAAAAATCCATTTTGAAAACCAAATGGGGTTTAATTTAAAAATTCAGAATGTGTTTCCTAACAATATGCAAATAAATTTTTGTTGCTGCTCCTGCTGCTGATCTTGCAAAGACAACTGATGGGTTGATTTGGCCAGCATATATCCCTAAAGTGGTTGTAAACCCAAAGTCTTGCATGTGATTTGATAAACTTGAGGAGTTAGGTTGCAGTTATTTATCATTGTCACTGTTGAACTGCATCCTTGTGTTTTTCTTCTTTGATTGATCTATAACTCAGTATAAAGAAAGCACTGGAAACAGTAATGCTCAGTAAACAACTTATAAGAAGTTTGGAATATTCAGGCTTGTGCTATCAATTGTAGACTAATTAAAATTTTACTATCAACAGTGGAAATATCTATTTCTGATTAAATTTTCTTTATTTCCTCACAAAAGTGGAAAATTGGAAGTGATATCTTAAATATGAATAGGATTGGATGTATAGTGCGAAGTTGCCTCAGAAATGATACTCAAAGCACGTTCATCAAAATGATGTGTCAAATGGAAGGAAATCAGTAGTCCTGAACCCTCTAACCCTTCAAGTATTTGTATTAAAGACTTCTAAATAAAGTAAGGATTAAAATGCGTAGTCTAAATATCCCTTTACAAATCTATAGTTACAGAGTTGATTAGTTAAACATTATGAAAGTAACATACACAACTAATGCAATAATATAATAATTGACTCTTTTATTAAACAATCAGATTTATCCGTTTCAATGACAATACATCTGAAGTAATTAAAATTTATATTTTTATGTTATAAAATTGTAAAAAATTACCTCAATACATACCCTATAGAACTGAAAACTAGAGTATGGTGGTTTATTACAAATCAGGATTAGTTAATAAAAGCACAACACTACAGGTGCCAAATCCAAGTTTCTGATATTTGATAATAGTAAGTCAAGCATGATTTAGGTTAATCATCAAAACTAAAGAGAATACCATGGAGAAGTTTATTCCCACAACACTGAGCATAAATCATATAGGAGTGTTATATGAAAGTATTTTATAGTGGTTAAAGTGCTGGCCTAGAATTCAGGAGACTGGTTTCTAGGTCTGCTTTAGACATGAAAGTCAGTCACCTTCTCTCAGCCCAACCAACCTCATAGGATGATTTATGTGGAGAAAACAGGAGGCGGGAGTATTAAGTATGTTTGTTATCTTATATTGAGCAAAATATAGAAAAAGAGAATAAAAATTTAATATTCATATAGCTCTATTTGACTACAAATTACATAAATCATACATGCTTATCACTGTGTTACTTTTTTATTCCACTTCTCATTCCTTAAGATGCTATTTCGCTTTAAAACTATTTCACAGAAACCTTGTTAGAGTGTGGCAGTTTTGCATTGATTTAATTATGATCTGGCCAAAAATATAAATGTGAATGTTCATATTTAATTGCAGAAATTCATTTAGATCAGGGGTGTCAAACTCAAGGCCTGGGGGCCAGATCCGGCCCACAGAGTGCTTAGATCTGGCCTACGGGGCCACTGTAGAAACAGTGAGGGACTGGCCTGTGGTGCCTCTGCCAGTGAAAATGGGCTCCTGAGCTCCATTTCCAGCAGTGACGGCCTTCTGGAAACTTCTGCCAGTGAAAATGGAACTTGGAAGGGCCACATGGCCCTCTTGAGCTCAGTTTTTGCCGGGAGAGGGTTGCCAGAGGCCATCACAGCTGTAAACTGAGCTCGGGAGCCCGTTTTCACTGGCAAAGCACTTGGATCACCACAGGCGACCCCAACATGAGTGACATTGAGTTGGCCATGCCCATTCTGGCCACACACACACACACACACACACACATGCACTCACACACATGAGGTCAACCACAACCCTTATGCAGCCCTCAATGAAATTGAGTTTGACACCCTGATTTAGATGGTTTGTAGCCTTTTTTTGCTTCCTACACTTCAATTGTATCTAAGAAAAGATCTCATGGGCAGCTGCATTAGGCTTTTCTAGTAGTTGTGCTACTCATCCTATCATGAGGGGCTCTTTTGGAAGATCTAAAGCAGAAGGTGGGACAGTCGTCTCAAAGCCTTGGCCAAGCCTTGGTGGATATGCTAGAGGACTAAGGACCCTAAAGCATTTGAGATGCTGCTCCTAGAGTGAGAGCCTGGGAATAGCTTGTGTGTTATTGGTGGATGCTTGGGGCCTTCACCCAGAGTGAAAGTCAGGTGGATACATTGGGTGACTCTATCCTCCCTATGGCTGTCCAGTGAGAGGGGACAGCTTAGGAGGAAGGACATGTGTATGGCAGGGAGGAAGATGGGACCCCATTGAAACTGAGAGCTTGACCAATAGTGCCATGGGGACATCCGTCTACCCAGAAGGTCTGAGGGAGTGAATAGAGTGTTTGGAGGGGGGTGGCAGAGCCGCCGGCCCTGAAAAGAGGGAGTCTTAATAACATGAATTCTGATACCTGGAAATATAAATTTATATAAAAAGTCAGCTGATGGAGCTTATTATTGTGTCTCATAAAATATGAGAATTATCATGAATTGTGCTTTTATGTAGCATGATAAATATTGGCCTAAAGTAAATAACGAGTATTTTGGATAACAACTGTAAATGATAAGCATGTTCTTCACACATAAATTTTACCAGGAAGTCATCCCCTTGTCATCTTCTCTCTTGGAATCAATAAAAATGTTCATAGGTGGGATTTATTTTTCTTTTAATAGAAGTTACTAGCTTGTTTAATTAACACATTTTAATTGCTGTATGGATTTTCTTAACCTACTCTAATTTCTCACTTTGTTGCAGATAATGCTAAGTGTCTTCTCCATTGATTATTGGCAACTGGTGCAGTCAGAGAACACAGCTTTCAATATAAATTGCCACCTCTTTGGACTTTCAGGATCTGGAATTTCATAGCCTTCACCTTTTCCCCAATACATGAATTGCAATGGTCACATGAATATTTGGAGAGTGGTATTAATACCATCTCGTGGTCTATTTATGATGGCACTTTAAAAGGAAGAAGCCAATTGTTGGAAGTTTGGGGTGAGATGAAACAGAAGAAACACACTCCTGCAACAAAACAAAACAAAACGAAGATGAATCTGATCATGAAACTTCGTAGGAGTTTCCGAACACTCGTAATTCTCTTAGCCACCTTCTGCTTAGTGAGCATAGTCATTTCTGCTTACTACTTGTATACAGGTCACAAGCAAGAAATTGCCCTCACTGATAACACAGGAGAAATGGAGTGTGAAGATCTTAAACTTTTGCCCTATAGAACACTAGAACTTAAAACAGTGAAGCCAATTGATCCTACTAGGACCGATGCTATGGTGTTGCTTTTTGTTGAAAGTCAATACTCTCAACTTGGTCAAGACATCATTGCTATCCTGGAGTCTAGTCGATTTCAGTATCATATGGTGATTGCATCTGGGAAAGGAGATATCCCACCCCTGGCTGATAATGGCAAAGGGAAATACATCCTTATAGTATATGAAAATATTTTGAAATACACATCCATGGATTCATGGAACAGAGAACTTCTGGAAAAATACTGTGTGGAATACAGTGTTAGCATAATTGGTTTTCATAAAGCCAATGAGAATAGCTTGTCAAGTACTCAGCTCAAAGGATTCCCATTACATCTTTACAACAATATAGCTCTGCAGGATTGCTTAGTAAACCCCCAGTCCCCTCTATTGCATATAACCAAAGCCCCAAGGGTTAAAAAAGGCCCATTACCTGGTGATGACTGGACTGTTTTCCAATATAACCACTCTACTTATCAACCAGTGCTTTTAACGGAATTTCAAGCTTCCAAATTATTCCCAGCATCGCTTCCAAAGCTTAAGCTTTATGCTACAGTGATTCAGGACCTGGGACTTCATGATGGAATTCAAAGAGTCCTTTTTGGAAACAACTTGAACTTTTGGCTACACAAACTTATTTTTATAGATGCCATCTCCTTCTTGACAGGAAAAAGGCTTACATTATCCTTGGACAGATACATTCTTGTTGACATCGATGACATCTTCGTTGGAAAAGAAGGAACAAGGATGAATGTAAAAGACGTGAAGGTAAGACGAGAATTTACGAGGTCTTCTCTCTGACAAATTTCTAACAGCCAAATCATCAGAGTCCTGGAATTCTTCTCAATTCTGTATCTTCAGTTTTGCACACATCCTCCTTACAATTACTGAAAGCATGAAAGCTAGATGTTTAAAATATTATTTGAGTGCCTTTTTTAAAAAAAATCCCACTTTTTTTTTAAACATTTCATCTCTTCCAACTAGGCTCAGAACTTTCTTTTAAGAGATCTTCGACTGAATTATTTTGATTAATATGAACTTATTCACCATGTTTCATGATGTGTGAAAACTCAGATCTCAAAAGTACTGTGTGATTCATTCATCCACACTGGCTGTCTACTGTTACTGTACTTCTTGCATTCTGAGTTAATTGGATTTATTTATCCTCAGGCATCAGATTTATTTTTAACATTCCCTAAGATAATTAAGACAGATTGATTGGATAAACAATGAATGGAAACAATAAACAATGAGCTTAGTTTTAGCACTAAGCCACCATGATTGGTGGATGGGCTTGTAGGTTAATTCTGAATTTCATAGGCCTCAATAGAGGAATAGTTGAAAGAATATTTAAATAACTGACCTTGTAGCACTCAAGTCACTAGAATTTGTCTTGTGCTATGTTCTGATATTAAAATGAAAGAAAATTATTTTGGCTAGTATCCTCAGGGATCTCAGAAAAGAAACTGGGAATGACTTAAATATCTTTTGAAGATTAAACATTTACAAGTTTCACAAGGAGTATGTGTGATTAAATCCCACTTTGGAATTGTCTAAATTTGAGCAAATATCTAGTGAATTATTATTAGGTTAACTACATAAACAATTTATGCAGATCAGGTTGAACATTTCTTGCGATTCCTTCGAAAATGCTTAGATTATTTTCTAAAATATCATAAAATAATCATTTTCCTATGTATGTAATTTATGTATGCAACCTGGCTTCTTCTTATTTATCATTTGATTTGATTTGTATGTTAGCCAAGGCAACACCTGGGAAACATACATTTCAAAGTCCAGTTGAAGCCCAATATTAATATTCATAAAATAATAGGATTGAATGTTAAAAAGTCCATTGTTAAATAAACAATGTATGCTTTATCACAGGAATCTCCAACCTTGGCAACTTTAAGCTTTGCTGACTGGGAAATTCTGGGAGTTGAAGTCCACCATGCTTAAAGTTGCCAAGGTTGGAGATTCCTGCTTTATTAAGAATTCAGTGGAACTTTGGGTCGTGAATGTTCCTGTTCGTGACCAAATCGGGTAGCAAATAAAAAATCCGCCCAAATTTTCCATCGGGTCATGATTCAAAAATCAGGTGGTGAACAAAATCAGCATGGAAAGATTCCCTTTCCGCACTGATTTCCCCTTCGCTGCCATTTTTTTTACTGCGCACATGTGCAGTCAGTCATGATTCCGGGCACAACCAAATCAGGTCACAACCAGAGTTCGGGAATAGATTACGGTCACGACCTGAGGCTCCACTGTGTATAAAACATGCATTTTGGGTACTTTTATACAAGGATTATAGAATCAGTCTTCTGATTTTCTCATCTTGGTTATCCACCTGGACAAATTTGATGAAAGGAATTATTATTATTATTATTATTATTATTATTAATCTGTAACACCATCAAACATCCAGATTTGCCTATCCCAGGCCCTTGGTAAGGACTCGATAGGTAGATACAAATGCCAAACCCAGTCTGAACTTCTGGCTAACTGTACAATTAATAGTAATAATAATAATAATAATAACAACAACAACAACAACAACCTACCTGAACAGTTCCTAGGTCCTTGGTTAGGACTCGAGGTGTTGAGCTACCAATCAGCCCCAAAGACTGTGAATCTCACTAAAGATTAAATAATAATAATAATAATAAATTCATATAGCACATTCAGAGAGATATTAATTATCATTTTAGCTAGTTTTAGTGTTATTTTAGTTATATATTGCTATCAGATTGTATACATACTGTAGTCAGCTTTTCCTTAATCTCTCATACCAGAGAGATATAGATTGTATGTTACAAGATGCATGAAGGCAAATATACATGCCCCAGGAGAGTGTTGCAGGATCCAATCCGGGTCCATAACTGGGACCAGAAGTTTAGTCTTCCAAGCTTTCAGACTCATGCTGGTGCCCACCCTGTTCTGACCAAGATTTCCTGAGACCGTAATTAAGCACACACTTAGTCCAAACAATTCTTGTTTTATTTCAACATTGGGAATTATGTTCATTCCCAGCCCTTAATGAGTCCCAAACAGTTTCTCGAGATAAGCACCCACCTTTATCTCCTCTGAATTGCTGCCAACAACTAAAGTGCCAAATTAACTGTAAAAAGCCAAACAAAGTACGAAGTCCATACAGAGCTTCAAGGTTTAATCCAAACAGAGGGAACAACTTTGCTTTCTGCAAAGTTTCTCTACCTTTGCACTTCCTTTATACTTTAGGGGAGGGGCAAATCACCTCCAAGCCTTACTCCCGAGTCACACCTTTTGTCTTAGCTGCTCTTGCCTTCTGGCAGCTCTTCGCACATGCACACTGGGAACAGGCTCTCCTTGTTCCTCTGCCTCGCTGCTGCCAGATTCTGGAGGCTCCAGAGTCAGCACATAACTCTCAGATGGTCCTGGCCCCATCTCTGTATCAGATGCAGGACCCTCATCCAAGTCCTCCCCAGACTCCCGGACTGGTCCCTGTTCTTCCCCACTGTCTGATTCTGCTGCTGTCTGCACAGGCTGCCAGTGAACCACAACAAACCCTACACTCAAGACTACTCCAGGACTCATGCTGGAACTCATCCAGCACAGCCCATCCAATGTATGTTCCCTTACACATTCTGAGTTTCCTGAGAATGGGCTCCAGCACAAGTCCAAGAGTTCAGAAGACTAAACTCTCATCCTGGTGACCAACTCAGATTAGATTTGCAGCATTATGTCATGCTTTTGGGGAGGGTTAACAATGTTTATATCCTATGTGGTATTATACTGAGCATCAGGAAATAGCCACTATGTGACTAGTCTTATCCCACTTGTTTTCTGCAGAGTAATTAGTAACTTATAGTAAATAGTAACTTATATACTATTTCATAGTGCTGTACACTCTCTGTGTGGTTTACAATGTCAGCATATTGTCCCTAACAATTTGGATCATCATTTTACCAAATTTGGAAGGATGAAAGGGTGAATCCACCTGAAACCCATTAAGATCAAACTTCAGGCTGTGGACAGAGTTAGCCTGAAATACTGCATTCTAACCATTGAGCCACCGGGGCTTAATAATAAATTGCTTAGCAAGTGTTCAAAGTTATGACAGACCTCACCAAGGCTACCTACCACCTGTCTTAAAGTTACTGACACGATTGCACCCTTCAGTCATTGAGCCCTTATGACCAAGTGTAGGGATGCTGCAGGGACATCCATCCACCCATCCCACCCCACTGGTTCTGGTAGCCAGTCATCCACTCGGGAGATGAGGACGGCTACTGCACACAAGAGTCAGCTGGAGCTTACAGCTTTCTTCTTACCTAGTGACCTAGGAGAGGTCAGGCCACCTGGAGCTTGCAAGCCTCCAGCAATCCAGGAGATCCAGCTGGGGACCCAAGATGCAAGAAGTGGTGTGTGGAGAACACCTTGGGAGCCCTGAGACAGGGAAGTCTAGACCTGTGTAAAGACTCCCATCTGTCATCCCTTCATCTGAGGGACTCCAAGCTCCATTTAGTGAACTGCTTAACAATTACATAGGGGGAGCAGAGATGGGGGCTGTTAAGTAAGGCAATCACATGACTTCTGACTGTCATGGGCAGAGTAGATTGTGGTTGTTGTTATGTATGTAGGTTTGAATGTTATTGGTTTAGTTTGAATTGTTCTTGTAAATTGTCAAATATGATTGGTTTAAAAAGTGCGGGAAAACCCTGCACTCTGATTGGCTGGCAACTACGGCTGCTGGCTATAAGTAGCAGCCGTAGCCCAGCCAAGTTGGGTCCATTCGAGCTGTAGTCACTTAATAAACTCTTCACTAAAGCTCTTCGCGTCTGACTCTTCATGCAAACTTAACACTGGTGATGAATGTGGGATTCCCCTGAAGAGAAGACGACGCAGAAGACAAGCAGAAGAGTGAGATGGCTGCGCTGAACACCCCCCCAGCCCCGTTTGATCTGGTGGCAGAAGACTGGGAGACGTATGCGGATCGCTTCCAAATGTATTTGGAAGGAAACGACCTCGCCGACATCTCCGAGAAGCGGAAGAGGGCGGTCTTTCTTACACACTGCAGTCCGGCAGTCTTCAAGATGGCGAAGGCATTGGCGGGAGCTGCAGACGTGAAGGTAATGGAATGGCCTGATTTAGAAAAGCTTTTAAGAGCCCATTACGCCCCACAAGTATCATGCCTCATTAAGAGACACGAGTTTTACCGTCGGGATCAAGGGAAAGCAAAAACGTTAACGACTTCGTGGCAAGCTTAAGAGACATTGGGGGTGCATGAGTTTAACAACTTAGAGGAGGCCATGCGCGATCGGTTTGTCCTAGGCCTCAAAGACAAGGTGCTTCAGAGCAAATTGTTATTAAAACCTAAGATCACATTGAAGGAGGCCATAGAAGAGGCCTCCTCAGCAGAAGCCACTAAGCCCTCAGCGGCAGCCATGAAGAAAATTAACAAGGCCTCAAGCCATTCTGATGTGGAAAAGTCCACAACAACCCATTGCGAGCAAATAGATTCTGATTCAGACTGTAGTGAGGTGGAGGAAGGAATTTATAGACTCAGAATGGAGAAGAAAAGGAAACACCTTGGAAGAAAGAGGCAAGACTTTTATTGCAGAGGCTGTGGTGGGGGGCCACCCCCGCACTGAATGCAAGTTTTTAGACACCATCTGCCTATGTTGTGAGAAAAGAGGTCACCTAGCAAGAGTCTGCAAATCATCCAGAACTCCACCTAGTAGGAAGAAATTTCCTGAGAAAGAATTCAAGCCCAACAACTTCAGTGAGAAAATGGGGCACAACTCAGAAGCAAATGGGAAGAATGAAACTCATCAAACAGTCACCATTGGTCATTCTTCAACCTTAAGAAGCAGAAAAGTACATGTGAAGGTACTCATTGAAGGAAGGCCTTGCCAAATGGAAGTGGACTCAGGCTCCTATTTATCTATGGTGTCATGGGACACTATTCACAGGCTACTTCCCAACATTCAGAAGAAACATTTCCAGAAGCAAGCACTGACTCTTAAAGACTACCAAGGGAACAAGATTCCAGTAGTTGGAACAAGAGAATTCAACGTGAAGTTCAAAGGCCACACCAAACGTTTGCCCCTGACCATCGTGGACAAGGATCACCCAAGCTTGCTGGGACTTGAGTGGTTCAATCCACTAGGCATCGAGGTGACTGGCATCAATCACGTGAGCAACTCTGAATGGGAGGAGGCCTTGAAGTCTGAGTTTCCAGAGGTCTTCAGCGAAGGATTGGGCAAGTATATGGGGACCCCTATCACTTTTAACCTAGATCCCAGGGTGCCTCCAATTCATTTAAAGCCCAGAAGGGTCCCATTTGCTTTAAAGGAAAAATTGATGCACAATTAGACAAATTAATAGCTCAAGGGGTTTTAGAGCCCACTGACCACTTCAGATGGGAGACACCCATAGTCACACCAGTCAAGACTGATGGGTCAGTAAGAATCTGTGGAGACTATAAGGGGACACTGAACCATGCACTGCAGCAAAGCATACCCAGTTCCAGTGGTGCATCATCTGTTACATTCACTTGGCAGGGGTACAGTCTTTGCCAAATTGGATCTGGCCCAGGCATATCAACAACTAACAGTTGATGATGCCACTGCAGAGGCCCAAACCATTGTGACTCATAGAGGTGCCTTCAAATGTAAAAGGTTACAATTTGGAGTAAGCATGGCACCAGGCATCTTTCAAAGCCTTATGGAAAGAATGCTCAAGGACTGCCAGGGGTAGTGCCTTACTTTGATGATGTGTTAATCTCTGCTGAAAATGACACTCAGTTACAAGAAAGACTCAGAGAAGTTCTTACCAGATTCAGGAAAGCGGGGTTAAAAGTCAAGGAAGAAAAATGCACTCTTAAAACTGACAAGGTTGAGTTCCTGGGCTACATGATTGACAAGCATGGCATCCACCCTACAGATGCCAAGGTTCAAGCAATCAAAGAAGCCCCTAGACCTAAATGCAAAACAGATTTGCAAGCCTTCCTTGGACTCATTAACTTTTATCACATGTTCCTACCTCAGAAGGCAACCATTGCTGAACCATTGCACAGATTACTTGACAGAAAGTCTGTTTGGGTCTGGGGAGGAAGGAACAATCAGCATTTAACAGTATTAAAAGACTAATCACGTCTGATGCTGTACTGATACAGTTCTCTGAGAATTTGCCTGTTGTACTGACTTGTGATGCATCCCCTTTGGAGTGGGGATTTTGAGCCACAGGCTTCCCAGTGGGAGAGAAGCCCCTATTGCATTTTACTCTTGCACTTTGACCAAAGCAGAGAGGAATTACAGCCAATTGGACAAGGAGGCATTGGCAATTGTTGCAGCTGTTAAGAAATTTCATGAATATCTGTATGGGAGAACATTTACCATTGTTACAGATCACAAACCTTTGTTAGGCATTGTGGCAGGAGACAAACCTACACCTACTATCCTGTCACCAAGAATGCTGAGGTGGACTGAATTTCTTGCTGCTTATTCATACAAACTTATCCACAAGCCTGGCAAGGGCATTGGACATGCTGATGCACTGAGTCGTTGCCCACTTCCTTGCCACAAGGAGGACTTTGAACCTGAAACACACACCTTTTTCCTAGAAACTGTTGCCAAGCTTCCAGTGAATGCTGCTGAAATTGCCAGAGAGACTGCCAAAGACACTTTTTGCCTCCTGTTATAGGCTGGATTAAGAAAGGTTGGCCTCTTCAAGATCTACCTCACCTGGCTCAACTTTTAAGTCCAGGCAAACTGAATTATCTGTATTAAGAGGATGTATTTTGTGGGGTAACAGGGTGGTTATTCCTGCAAAACTGCAAAAAGAGGTTTTGGAAATGTTACATGAGGGTCATCCAGGTATTGTAAGGATGAAGGGATTGGCCAGGAGTTATGTATGGTGGCCAGGTATTGACAAAATGGTTGAAAACTGGGTTGCATCTTGTCCCAACTGTCAGGTAGTCAGGCCTGCCCCACCTCTCGCCCCCACACAGGAATGGGAATGTCCTAGGGGCCCATGGTCTAGGATTCACATTGATTTCACAGGCCCTACCAGAGGGCACACTTTTCTTATCATAGTAGATGCATATTCCAAATGGCTAGAGGTAATTCCTATGGCATCCACCACAACTGATACTGTCATCAAGCAGCTAAAAAAACTTTTTGTAACCGACGGGTTCTTGTCTCTGACAATGGCCCTCAATTTACATCCAACCTTTTTGAATCCTATTTAGCACAACAGGGTATCAGACATGCCCTTACTGCCCCTGGGCACCCTTCAGCTAACGGCCGGGCTGAACGCATGGTACGTTTTACCAAGGAGAAGCTTCAGCAACTGGGTCCTGAGGACATCACTGAGAACGTTGAAAAACTTCTTAGTGTTCAGCACATCACTCCTAACCCATCTAATAACTTATCCCCAGCAGAGTTGTTGATGGGTAGGAAACTTAGGTCTTCCCTTGACCGCCTTCATCCCACTTACGCACCCAACGCACCACTAGATTCCACTTCCAAAGTTCACACATTCAATGTGGGTAATTCTGTTCATGCTAAGAACCTTATGGGTGAACCTTTGTGGATTCCTGCTGAGATAACTCAAATCACAGCCCCTCGTTCTTACAGGGTGCAAACAGAGGATGGACTCCTCTGGAGCATGCACATTGATCAACTTAGATCCAGGTTCTCTCAGGAACATCGCACTTGTTCCTCTCTAGTTCCCTCACCTGATGTCAATTCTAGGGGAAGGGAGGAACAGGAGGAAAATCAGCAAGCAAGAATCAACCCCATGTGTAACGAGCCATTACGACAGGAACCATTCCAAAACCTGTCACAATGCCAAAATCCATCCTTAGAAGTGGAAGATTGTACATCACTACCTGACTTGGGTGCTGACATTGGGCTGGAGATGGGTTGGGAGGAGAGACCAGATTCTAACAATCAAACAGGGTCTTCTTTCACAGGAAGTCCCAGTGGGGAAATGTCAGCAGACACATTTCCTCTCTCACTGGGTGAGAATGTTAAAACTTCTGAACCACGAAGGTCTCAATGTACATAAGAGCCCCACCTATTTAAAAGAATACATTAGATAGGTTGGGGTTTGGTATGAACTGAACCTAGTGGGGAGGGGTGTTATGTATGTAGGTTTGAATGTTATTGGTTTAGTTTGAATTGTTCTTGTAAATTGTCAGATAGGATTGGTTTAAATAGTGCGGGAAAACCCCGCACTCTGATTGGCTGGCAACTACGGCTGTTGGCTATAAGAAGCAGCCATAGCCCAGCCAAGTCGGGTCCATTCGAGCTGTAGTCACTTAATAAACTCTTCACTGAAGCTCTGCCCGTCTGACTCTTCATTCAAACTTAACAGTTGTAACTTGAGGACTACCTGTATTTTCCTTTGGAGATTCTGCTAAATCACTTTCTAAACAGGAAGTAAATTAAATAGAATTATTGAAAAACAGACAATCTATAACACCAAAGCCTCCTTCAGGAACTTGAAAACTTTTTATAAACTGACATTAGGCAAGTAATTAGATTGGGGAATTTGTGATAGTCATTTCCATCATAATACTCTCTCTCTAGGCCTATTTTCTTAGCATCTTTTCTGTCTTAGAAATGACAGGCAGAAATCTATCTCCCCCCCCCCACACACACACACTTTATATCAAACTAGAGAAGTTCATACTATTTTAGCTATAATTTTTAACTATTGGTTGCTGTTTTGAATTTTGAGTAATACTATTTTTTAATATTTTTAATATACTTTAGTATGTTTGTCTTAAACATGTTTAAATTAAATGGGAAAAATACACACACATACAGTATACATTAGTACTATACCATACATCTTATTTATTTTTCTGCAACACTAAACTTGTGGTTTGACAGTAAATACATTTATTAGCAAGTCGTAGTAAGATGTTATAAAAGTATGTAAGGACTATCTAAATGGGGACCAGCAGTTGCACCATAATGTAAGTGCATAATCCCTATCCTGTTAAACCAAGGCCTTATTTGGGCTGGGAAGGATACAACTGGAAGTGACAAGCCCAATAAATCAAAACAGTGAATTTGTCTCCAGAGAAATGAGGTAAAGCTATCCAACAAAGTAAGGTGAATCAGGAACACTGATTCTGACCTCTTTGTTGTTCAATTTCAATATTAATGGCACTGTTGCAGTCCTTGCTAAGTTTTACCATCCAAATCTTGCCAATCAATTTATTTCTGTTCTTTTTTTTTTGTAGACCTTAAGTTGCATTACCAAATCAACCATTGAAGTTGCTCTTGAAGTTAACTATTCAAAAGTAAGGTTTTTGTCTTTTCTAGAAAGCATTTTAAGTCCCCTCTTAGATGGAAAATTAATACAAGGCCAGATATTAAGTTAAGAACTTAAAGCATGTATGTTGAAATCTCCAACTGTTAGATTAATCAATTGAGCAACTCTATAGAAAGGACCCAAATGCCTCTCACATAATCCTTAAATATTTTTATTTATTTTATTTATTTTGATTTGTCAATCGCTTACAAGATAATTGGTATAAGGATAAACATAGTTGTGAATACAGGAAATGAATACATATAAGAGAAATAAAAGAAACAATAGGACAGGGATAGTAGGCATGTTGGTGCACTTATGCACGCCCCCTACAGACCTCTTAGGAAAGGGGTGAGGTCAATAGCAGAAAGTCTAAGGTTAAAGTTTTTGGGGTTTGGGGAAGAAACCACAGAGTCAGGTAGAGTATTCCAGAAATTGACCACCCTGTTGCTGAAGTCATATTTTCTGCAATCTAGTTTGGTGCGGTTAACCTTGAGTTTGTATCTATTGTTTGCTCTTGTATTGTTATAGTTGAAGCTGAAGTATTCATTGACTGGTAGGACATTGCAATGTATGATTTTATATACTATACTTAGATCAGACCGAAGGTGGCGTAGTTCTGGGTTTTCTAGGTCTAGAATTTCTAGTCTGGTGGCATAAAGTATTCTGCAATGAGTAGAGGAGTGTAGACCTCTTCTTATGAAATATTTCTGGACTTTCTCTGCTGTGTTAATATCAGATACGTAATGTGGGTTCCAGACTGATGAGCTGTATTTGAGTATTGGTCTGGCAAATGTTTTGTATGCCCTAATTAGTAGTGTGATATTACCAGAGAAAAAGCTATGTAGGATTAGGTTACTGACTCTTAATGCCTTTTTGGCTATATAGTTACAGTGGGCTCCAGCACTTAGATCATTTGAGATGAGTACTCCAAGGTCCTTGACAGAGTTTGGATCATCAAGGTCTTGACTATTCAGCTTATATTTTATTTTCTGATTATTATTTTTTTTGCCAATATGTAAGACAGAGCATTTATTGGTTGAGATTTGAAGTTGCCATTTGTTTGACCATTCTGATATATAGTCAAGGTCTTTTTGAAAGGTAGCAGTATTGTCTGTGGTGTTGAATAGCTCTACATCATCAGCTAAGAGAACGCAGTTGCTCTTAGTATGATCACAGAGGTCATTTATGTAGAGTATGAAGAGAGTTGGTCCTAGAACACTGCCTTGGGGAACACCACTGTTGACAGGTACAAAATTTGATAGGACACTCCCAATTTTGACCATTTGTAGTCTGTTTGACAGGAACGCTTATATCCAGTTATGCAGTTGTTCAGAGATACCATAAGATTTTAGTTTTAGTAGTAGTTTGTTGTGTACCACTGAATCAAAGGCTTTACAGAAGTCTATGTCTGTTGCTTTGCCCTGATCAAGTTGTGTAGTCCATATGTTTTTGCCATGTAAGAGTTGCAGATACAGGATAATTTTTTTCTGAAACCAAATTGTTTATTAGAGAGTAGGTTGTTTATCTCTAAGTGGAGGATAATGGATTGGTTAATAATTGATTCCATGACTTTACATGTGACGCAGAGATTGGTCTGTAATTTTCAACTAGACTGGGGTGTCCTTTTTAAAGATGGGGATGACCATGGCTTATGACCATACGATTGGTAAGGAGCTGGTTCTGAAAGATTTTTCAAAGATTATGCTTAGAGATTCGGCTATGGCAGTGGATAGCTTTTTTAAGAAGTAGGCACATATTCCATCCGGTCCAGTAGATAGAGATGGTTTTAGATTGCATAGTGCTTTTTCAACATTGTCTTCTGTAAAATCGATATGTATTAGATCATTGTAGTTGTCTGTGGTTCGACTAGGAAATACTGGGCATGAGCCATTGCTGTTTACAAATACTGAGCCAAAGAATGTGTTAAAGAGGTTGGCTTTAATGGTGTTGTCATTGCAGTCTTTTCCACTAGGTCCTTTCAGGGGTGGGATGGACCTTGAACCTTTTAGTTTGTTGTTTACAAAATTGTAGAAAGCGTGGGTGGAATTGGTGCGTAGAAGGCTTTCCTCTTGTTTAATGTGATAATTGGTGCATTCAGTCTTTATCTGGTAGCACAAATTTTTGTATCAGCTTTTGAAGTTGGCAGCGTGACCAGATTTGTTTTTACGCCAAAGTGATCTTTTTTTGGATTGAAGTTTCCTTATTGTTATGGGTAATCTGTTTTTTCTGGTTTTGGGAGTTGTTATTGGTACATATAGTTTGATGACTCTTTGGATTTCAAGTAAAAATATGTTGTAATGGTCTTCAACAGTATTGCATCCAGTGAATAGAGATTGCCAATCAAGGGATGAGAGATCGTTGTCTATAAGATCATATGTGTGCCATCAGGGCAACAGTTGTATTACTGCAGCAATTAAATTATATAAAGCTTAAATTATATTTGTTGTTATATATTGTGATCAGCTCTGTCTATAATTTGGAAAGTGATCAATCTAAATTTCTGAAATACATACTCCATATCCTCACTCAACCTCACATACCCTTACTCAGTTAGAGCTTGGCTAATGTTTCTTGAGGCATTCTAAGAATTTGACCTGATAGATTTTGCTGGAATTGGATTAATTTTTATATTTAAAAAGGGAGTGGGATATTCCTGAATCTTAATTCTTTCTACTATTGGTTTCAGATGGTTTTTTTTTCTTCATTTTTCTAGTCCCACAGAAATATACGTATAGTAGACTAGCTCTATACCGGTGCTTTGCTATGAAACTATGTGATTGGGCTTAGTTTTTGGGGAGAAAAATAAGGGAATTTTTTTTGCCTCTACCTACCAGCATCCATCAGTATTCATCTGGCTAGTGTCCTGTCAGGGTATGAGAGAGTTGAGGGCTGTTTGGAAACTGAAACATGGAAACTGAAACAGTATTTGCTGTGTGAGCAAGAAGGAGACACCAAGGAGCCTGGCCGTAGTTTAGCTCAACTGTTCTGTACTAAAACTGCTTGCTGCTGTGAAACTGAAACTGAAACTGAAACTCCTCTGCTTGTGTTTTGCATTTGGAACAGATTTCTTTTCAGGTGGGGAGGGGGAGTAGAACTCCTTAGCATCAGAGCGTGTTAATAATAATATACGAATACTAATGCTCTGATGGTCATTTCAAAAAATCCTTGACATATTTCTAATGAGGAGTCCTCCCCTCAGTCTTCAGATCCTAGCCCTAGACCCTGTTTTCAGGAACCAGTTTGATACTATCTCTTGCCACTGTTTATCTTCCAGAGAGATCCTCACTTGGAGTCTACCCACAATTTTCAATGTATGTGAGAGGACTTTTTCACTCTGTATTCCTTTCAACTAATTAAAGGAACAGATGCAAATTATTTCAAATTCCTGGCTATGTAACATAGTGGCACATAGCTAGAGCATTTTTGCCCTCCTGAAAGATAATCTGTCTCATGAGGTAAACAAAATCAAGCTTTATTTCTTTTAAAAAATGTTAAAACC
This sequence comes from Naja naja, assembly GCA_009733165.1. NCBI lineage: Eukaryota > Metazoa > Chordata > Lepidosauria > Squamata > Elapidae > Naja > Naja naja. The sequence goes on from CM019151.1 coordinate 73,425,155, forward strand.
TTTTTTTAGGTTTAAATATTAAACATTATTTATTTATGTATGTGGTCGCCCATTTGCCAAGTAACTTTGGATGGATTATCAAATTTAAACATTAAAGGGAAAAAAATGCATCAATCATAAAAAGCCAGACATTAAAACTTATAATGTCAGGATCAATTATTCATAAAATTCACTAACATTTGCGTCCAGTGCTGAAGGAAAAAGCCAGTTCTTAAGAGCCTTTCTAAATACAGGTAGTCCTTGACTTACGACCATGATTAAGCTGAAAATGTATGTTGCTAAGTGAGAAATTTGTTAAGTGAGTTTTTCCCCGTTTTATGACTTTTCTTGCGACATTTCTTAAGTGAATCACTGAGTCCGGATTCCGGCAGTTACCCCCAATTAAATCATGAGTCTCGACCCAAACTTCCAAAACTTAAAGAGGATTTATTGGGAATTAACATGTCTGGCACTGCCTGGGTGTAGCCGACGCTGAGACACATCATTCATTGTCACCCTTGATCCTGGGTTTCCCCCACCCCCTGGGTGTATCATAATTCATATTCTCTAATGGGACACATCCATAGCCAAGAGTCATCAATCATGCTCTCCAGTTAGAATTTTGTACAGCAGAAACTTCAAGTCACCTAGTTACTATCTTTGAAAGATTATTTATGGGATGCACTTTTGCTACCGCACTGTTCTTTCAAACCCCTTTCCCCCTTTCCTTTTCTGTTGGCAACTCTAAAAAGACCATAGAAAATATTTTATGAGTTGACCCACTGCAGTTGTTAAATTAGTAACACCGCTGTTAAGTGAATCTGGTTTCCCCATTGGCTTTGCTTGTCAGAAGGGGATCACATGACCCCTTGCATAAATGCGAGCCAGTTGCCAAGTCTGCTAATTTTGATCATGTGGCCATGCAATGGCCTTAAGTGTGAAAATGATCACAAATCTCTTTTTTTCAGTGTTGTAACTTTGAACCAGGGGTGGGATGCTACCGGTTCTGCCCAGCTCCATAGAACCAGTAGCTCTGAAGAGCAGCAGACCCCAAACCGATTCTGTGTTTGCTGCTGTTTGACCCACCCACCTGCCTGGGCACTTACCTGTCCTTTATTTCCTGCTTTTTCAACCTCATCTTTGCACGGCACAGCTAATGGTTGAAAAAGCAGGAAAAAAGAGGCTTTTCAAATGCTGTGCACCGTGCGCAGTGCTTTTCAGCTATCCAGGCGACACAGCTTAAGTTTTTTTACAGGTGTGCACAGCAAAATGTAGTCACTGAACTGGTAGTAACACCAGTTGAATCCCACCCCTGCTTTGAACGGTCCCTAAATGAACTGTTGTAAGTCGAGGACTACCGGTATCAACAGAGTAGTGGCCATCCAAAGGCAAATATGGAGGATGTAGAAATTATAGTGCTGTCCAAATCAGAAGGGGAAAAAGCTGGTAACAAAGGACAGTAAACAAAAGAAAACACAGTGTTTTGGGTAAATCTCAAGAGGCTTTTTGCTACAAATGAAGCAACTGCTTTCTGTCTTGAAGGTTACAAGGCAAGAGTACAAAATATCAGTTATCCCAAAAATATTCTAGAAGAGGGGAAAAATGTACTTTTTGTACTTGTCTTTAGGGTCCATAAATGCTGAGTTATAAGTTCCTTAATTTCTATACAGATAAATAGAATACTTTATAGAATACTTTATTGGCCAAGTGTGATTGGACACACAAGGAATTTGTCTTGGTGTAAATACTCTCAGTATATATAAAAGAAAAGATACATTCATCAAGAGTCAAGAATCATAAGGTACAACACTTAATGATAGTCATAGGGTACAATAAACAATCAAATCATACTAGGAAACAGTCAATATAAATTGTAAGGATACAAGCGACAAAGTTACAGTCATACAATCACAAGTGGGAGGGGATGAGTGATAAGGAGTGATGAGAAGATTAACAGTAATAGTAGTGCAGACTTTGTAGTAGTTGAACAGTGTTGAGGGAATTATTTATTTAGCAGAGTGGTGGCTTTTGGAAGGAAAATGTCCTTGTGTCTAGTTGTTCTGGTGTGCAGTGCTCTATAGCATCGTTTTGAGGGAAGGAGTTGAAACAGTTTATGTCTGGGATGTGAGGGGTCTGTAAATAAAGAGTGTTTAGATGTTAGCACAATACAAAAACAATCCAATAAGGGGAAATCGCTGTATAATCCCAGTGAGTTAGATGGGCTGACAAATGTGGGATATGCTCCAAATATAGCCATATGGATTAACTCCTATTCTAATCTTATGAGTAAATTATCCCTAACTTCCTAATCACAAAGGCAGATTTCATAGATTGTACTAAGCCGTAATGAGGCATGTTTGTTTGGCTTTTGGTTTAGTATAATTTGTGGGCTACTGTCATTATTGCAGGTTGCTGTCAATTGAGAGCCAAATTGGGATTAGACTTCTGTCATTAAGTCATTAAGTGAGTCACCATGTGACCAGCCTCAACTTTAAAAAAATTCGGGCCATGGTCATTTAGTGAATTTCCCCATTGTCTACACTTATAGAAGCTGGCTGGGACGATCACAAATAGCAATAACGTAGGCCCAGGATATTGCAAACATCCACCTTGGCTGGTTGCCAAGCACCAGAATTTTGGTCATGTGACCTGTGGGAATGCTGGGGCTGATCATAAGTGGAACACACGGTCATGGGTCAATTTTTTCAGCACCATTGTCGCTTTGAACAATCACTAAAAGAAAGGTTGTAAGTCAAGGATTACCTGTAAACCGTACGTTTAGTGAAAATTATCTGAAAAAAAACCTCACTAATTGTTTTGTAGAAAACTTGCTAATTGCTATTTTAGCAGGAACAAACCTAGATTGCAGTGATGTATGAATCTAGTTCTCCCTAATAAATGCAATGCTTGATCAATACTTGATTAATCTCATTCATTATCCCTAAATTATATATGTTTGTATGGAGAAAAGCAATAAGCAGTGAGCATTGTAGTGGACCTGTTCGAGTGAACCGGATGTTAAGTTTTCATCTGGTTCGCTGAACCAGTATTTCAACTGACCAGCTGGCCCTGCCCACCTCACCCTGCCCCTCCCAGGAGTCTCCACACAATACAGGTAAGCACAGGGTCTGCGCGGAGGCTCTGTGAGTGGGGAAAATGGGCCTTCTGGAAGTCTGGAAATGGGCCTGTTTCCAGCTTCCAGAGGGCCTCAAGAGCCCAGGGAAAGCTGTTTTTGCCCTCCCAGAAGGCCGGGGGAAGCCTCTGGACCCTTGGGAGGGCAAAAAACAGCCATCCCAAAAATTCCGGTAGGCCAAGCCCACCATGGCCACGCCCACCCAGCAACTGGGGGGCATTTGCCCAGGTTCACCTGGTGCGCCAGTTGCGCCCCTATCTGGACCGAGATGCCTTGCGTATGGTTACTCATGCACTCGTTACCTCCTGTGTTGACTACTGCAATGCTCTGTATATGAGGCTGTCCTTGCGGACCACTCGGAGGCTTCAACTGGTGCAGAATGTGGCTGCGCGGGTTGTGATGGGAGTATCCCAATACTCCCATATTACACTCCTCCTGTGTGAGCTGCATTGGTTGCCAGTTGCCCTCCGGGTGAGATTCAAAGTGCTGGTAATTACCTATAAAGCCCTACATGGCTTAGGGCCAGGGTATTTGTGGGAACATCTCTTGCCAGCAATGACTGCCCATCGCCCTGTGCGCTCTCACAGACAGGGTCTCCTTGGGGTGCCGTCGGCTAGACAGTGTCGGCTGGCAACCCCCAGGGGTAGGGCCTTCTCGGTGGGAGCGCCCACCCTGTGGAACCAGTTGCCCCTGGAGCTCCGATTGGCCCCTGACCTCCGTTCCTTCCGACGCAATCTAAAGACATGGTTTTTCCAACAGGCCGGCCTGGACTGAGTGGGGTGGGTTTTTTTATGGGTTTTTATGTGTATTCTAGTTATGGGTTTTAGACATTGTTTGGCTTCGTGGTTTAATAATTTTTTAATTTAATTTTAAATTTTGTATTGTGCGTTTTTATTGATGTGAGTCTCCTTTGGGAGACAGGGCAGCATATAAGGCCCATCAATCAATCAATCAATAAACTGGGCAACAAACTGGTTGCTGGGAGTTTTGAATCCCACCTGGGCTTACCTGTAGATATATAGGCAATATCATATGGTATAAGAATGTCCTTTTTGCTGTTGTATACATCATCCCCATCCATCAAATTGTACATGTGTGCAGAAGAGGAAAAGGCTCATTGTACCCCATTACCCATCTCTGTTCTACCATTATGTACAAATAAAGGTTAAAGCTGGAAATCATAAAAAGTAATTTCCTTTGGGACTCTCCCTACTAATTATTAATATTATTTCCAGGGGCTGTGAATAATTCTATGCCTTTTGCTGTAGAGATACAGCTGGTGGAGATGCTATTATTAAGTCTTCTGCCCTTTTATCTCTTGACTGTTTGGTTATTATTTATAGCAAGATTTATAAGGCTACACAACTCAACAGCTTGACTCTGGGCGGCATACAGCATAAAAAAAAATAACAACCCTCTATCATCTCCTAGACTACCAAGCAACATATCAAAACAACCAAAATTGATCCCTCAGCTGGCCTCTAGTGCCTGGAGGATTGCCAGTTGCTCCTCTTTCTTTCTTTCTTTCTCTTTCTTTCTTTCTTTCTTTCTTTTTCTTTCTTTCTTTCTTTCTTTCTGCTTTTGCTTGCCTTTTGCCCATATCGCTAGTTAAGTGTTATTGATGTGTGCTGATGTTTAATAAATAACCATCGCCAAACTATATATATATAGAGAGAATATATATATATTAACCATTGAATAAGGTGGCATTTGTACCTGCACTGATCTGGACATAAGGATTGACTAGGAGCATGCTGGGCGAAGATTAAACTGCAAATCATCCATAATAAATTTCCAACATGTGTAACCTGTGGAGAGACTTGCTGAAGCTTGCAGTTCATGTTCAACATGCCCCACTGTCTCCTTAAAAGGGTGGTATACACAAAAAGCACATACATAGTTAAACAAATTCTCCCCCACAGCCCTTGGCAAAATGTTCACTGCAGAAGCCTCTGGCAGCAATTTATTTGGTTGTTTAATCCCTTCTTCTGGGCCAGGACTCCAGTCCCTTCTTTTTCCTCCTCCAACTGATTTATTGATTCTTCCTAGCTGGAGAAAGTTTTATAGCATCTCTCAACTCTGACTAAGAATACCAACCAATTTCATGATTCCTTTTGCACCTCACAAACTGCTCTTATTTACTTATTTATTTTATCATATCCTCTCCCCCTCCCCTCTCCCTATCTACCTATATCTGTATCTATATCTATATCGCTATCTCTCTCTCTCGACCTACCTATCTATCTATCTATCTATCTATCTATCTATCTATCTATCCTCTATCTGTATCTATCTATCATCTGTCTGTCTGTCTGTCTGTCTGTCTATCTATCTATCTATCTATCTATCTATCTATCTATCTATCTATCTAATATCCCTTTAATAGGCCTAAGGAAGGGAATTCCAGCTCTGCAAAATGCTACAGGAAGAAAGCCTCATGTTTTTTTCCTCTGCTAGTTCTTATTTACTCATGAGTTGTCCTCCTGTTTGCCTTAGTATAAGTGATTATCTCCTATTCCCTTTCTCTGCTTAGGCTACCATCCTCTTTCTTCCAGCTTAAAGTCCTAGTCCTCTCTTTTGTTCTCTCTGTATGTGTGCATCCACAGCTATGGACCTTTTCATTTCTTTCCTAAGTCTTGAGTTTTTATTCTTCTCCTTTTAATCTTTGGGACAAACCCCTTTCCCCAGTGGTGGGATTCAAAAAATTTTACTACCAATTTTGTGGGCGTGGCTTGGTGTCCATGGCAGGGGAAGAATACTGTAAAATCCCCATTCCCTCCCCACCTTTCTAACCTGCTTTCCAGCTCTGTTCTCCTGTGCAGAGCAACCAAAGAAGACCCAGCCAATCAGCTGGGACTCGGAAGGCAGAGAATAGATGGGGGCGGAGCCAGTCAGAGGTGGTATTTGCCGGTTCTCTGAACTCCTCAAAATTTCCGCTACCAGAACTGATCAGAACCTGCTGAACACCACCTCTGCCTTTCGCTCTATCAACCGTTAATTCTGGTTTTCAAAATATGTACAGGTAGTCCTTGGCTTACAACAGGTCATTCCGTGACCATTTGAAGTTACAACGGCACTGAAAAAATAGACTTTTGATGCTAATGACTGTTGCAGCGTCCTCATAGTCACGTGAATTACATTTGGATGCTTAACAACTGACTCACATTTATGACAGTTGCTGAGTCCTGGGTTCATGTGGTCTCCTTTTACAAACTACTGACAAGCAAAGTCAACAGGGAAATCCGATTCTCTCAACAGCCGTGTTATTAATTTAGGAACTGCTGCAAATGTGGTGAGAAAAATCATAAAACGGGGCATAGCTTACATAATAAATTTCTCACTTAACAACATGAATTTTGGGCTTCAGTTGTGGTAATAAGTTGAGTACTTAAAAATATGCATTTAAAAAATATATGTTATCACTTCCTTTATTCTTAGCCAGTGTTTACCTTAGCACAAACATTTTTCTGTATCTGACTTTTCCATTATAGCTCTGTACAGTCAGATCTTTTGCTGCAAGTTAACCATCTTCTCCTGGCAACCTCTGGCCAGTATGCACCAGATGGACCTTTCCGCATTCTACTTGCAATCCTGGAATCCTCTAGTAAAAGACATTGATTATTTTACCTACTCTTATAACAGATATACCAATCAGATGTACTTTTCAGTTCCTTGCATTATTGATAAAGTATGGAGCAGGGGTTAAAAAAAATTACACTTATGACCATTACTTTTCAACATAGTGAGGATTCAAGCATGCAACTGCCTAAAGGCACATCTTAAATAATCTTTGTTCCTTGTGACCAATATCTTATTATTGGAAAAATTGATATTTGGTTTAAGCAGAGATGATAACTGCACATGTAACATTTTAAGATTAGTCATAGATATTTTGCATGTAGCTTTTAGCAGAACTTTCAGGACTTTGTTCTTTCTTTCTTTCTTTCTTTCTTTCTTTCTTTCTTTCTTTCTTTCTTTCTTTTTTCTTCTCCTCCTCCTCCTCCTCCTCCTCCTCCTCCTCCTCCTGTTGTTGTTCTTCTTCTTCTTCTTCTTCTTGCTTTCAGACAAGATTGGTTTCTCTAAGAATTTGTTAATCAAATACTTTACAAGCTGTAGAACACTTACAAACCATTGGAATCCAGGCTGAGGTTCTTTTTTCTCCCAAAGAACACAATACTTGAAGAAAAGTGGCATTTACAATAAGACAACACTAGTGAGACTTAGGGAAAGATCTGTGAACACTAGGACACAATGGAAAATCAATATATGTGACCTTCTCAATGAGTTAAAGTACCCTCTTCAGCAAAAGAAAAAGAAGTTCAACAGGAGATAAGGGGAATGGATTTTTCTAAGGAATATTGTATGGCTATGGTTTATATATATTTCAAGATGTCTAAGATAGAAAAAAATGGAGAAAATGGATTTGTGTTGTACAGGATCATTACTAACTACCTGATTGAAATGTTTAGGAACACCCGTGATACAATTTTCAGAGTCCATTATTTTAGAAACCATTTGAGAAGATTATTTATTTAAATGTGCTTTCACAAAATCCCACAAACACAGGAGAAAAATAGTACAAACAGTAATCTTTATCTTGATCTTGTTATGTAATCCTTCAAGGGGATTATTTACAAACTAGCAGTTAATCATATGCCTACAGACAATTATGTATATAAATATTTAAAAAGTTGTTGAAAACAATTTTTTCTTTTAATGAACCTGTAATTCCTTGCATCCCTGTAGCCAAATTCTTGGAAAAACCAGTATTATCTTAAAGCAAAGAGAGAGGGGGGGTGGAAGAGAGCGGGAGAGAGAGACAGAGTGAGTGAGAGAGAGAGAAAGAAAGAAAGAAAGAAAGAAAGAAAGAAAGAAAGAAAGAAAAAACCGTAAAGTCCTGAAGGTTATGCTAAAAGCTAAATGCAAAATATCTGAGTAATCTTAAAATATGCAAGTGTCATCTCCACTTACAGCAAATATCATTTTTTCCCAATAAAAAAAATAAGATGGAGTCAGGGTGACTGAATGGAGCTGAGCATTTACTGGTCCGATGCCCTTCCTAACGCCTATGTGGAGCTCACAGCAGATACTTCCTCTTTGCACCCAGAAAGAAAAATATCTACTGCCACCCAGAATCGAACTCACAGCCTCCTGATTGTGAGGCAAGAGTTCCACTTCTAGGCCACTCATTGCAAACAATTTATTAGGCTGCAGAAAAGAAATCTAATCTGTGGCAGAGAAAGAAACAATGTAACACACTTCATGATTTGGATCTAGATTAAATTATTTGATTAAATAATTTTGATTAAATTTATTTGATTGAATACATTATTTTAATTATGTATTGGTATTTAATAGCCTGGTGGGTCAGGCTGTTAAATGCCTGCACTTAAGTTCCAGCTGGCTACAATTACTGTAGGCTCGAATCCCACCAGGCTCAAGGTTGACTCAGCCTTCCATCCTCTCGGGGTAGGTAAATTGAGGACCCAAGATTGTTGGGGGCAATAAGCTGACTTTGTAAAAATGCCGCTTAGTAATAAGCAGGCATATACAATGGAAGGAAGGCTATTGCTGAGCACACTGGGTTGTATCCCAAAAAATTGTAAGCTACCCTGAGTCTTCGGAGAAGGGCGGCATATAATAAAATAAATAAATAAATAAATATAATAAAATAAATAAATAAATAAATATAGAGATGATACTCTGCATGCCCAAATCCATTTCCATATGAATTTCATGACCTTGAAACAGTTAGCCTGCTTTCTATGTTCCAGGCATCGATTGCCTTTTCTTGCTTTTCAAATGATATAAAATGTCATTAGTCTTTGACACCTTTTGGATTTTTGAAGGAAACTTTTTTTTTAACTTTCTCACCTGATCTTTGTTGTTAAAAAGCTCTTTGAACTCTGAAAGTATGCTGTCTTTCAGTACCAAAAAGAGTAAATATGGTGTAAGTCACAGAGCTCTTTTAATTCCATGGAATGAAGTAACATCTGGAAATTGTATCCTGCAGGTGCTTCAGGAAACATATTAGGTATAATAAATTTAATTACATGATCTCCATTTGCTAAATTCTGCGATCTTTTCAACAGAACCTAATAGATTATTGATTTGCTACATAGGATGACGGAAAGAAATATTATTCCATCTGTGGTAAAAACTTTTTAATAAAGTTATTTATTTGTAGAAATGGTATATAATCTACCTCCCATCCCCTCAAAAAAGAAATTTGGGTACCTTAGTACAAAATACATCATGGATACTGACTATTTAAATCTAACAAAAGTACATTAAATTTTCAAATTGTCTCTAATAATATGATAGGGATTACAATGGAAGAAACAGTATTGCAAACCTTGTCTGAAAGCCTAGAAGCCTTTAAGACTAAAAGTTCTAAAATAAAAGTGATCTTTTTCAGAATGCAGTAATTTATACTTCTAAGAAATGGAGGTAAGTGGAGAGGTCTATTTTATACAAATATCAAGGTTAGACTTTTCCAGTTTCTTATACTTTTTTTATGAGAGAGAGAGAATCTTTGACAGACTTTGGGGTCTATCCCTCACTCCTGATAGGAAGAAATAGAAAGTCACTACCCACTTAGTGGTCCTTTTACTAGGCCTCACCAATGAGTACAGGGGCAACAACTTCTGCTGATGTTATCAGAAAAGTTAAATCAGGAAAGAAGGCAATGCTTCTCCTTTTCTGTAGCATACTGACATCAAGCTCACCGTGATTCCTGCCCATACCTCTATGTTTGTTCAGAGCACCACCACAATCCTGTTTTCAAATTGGTATCTGTTAAGTTTGCATGAAGAGACAGACGCGGAGTGCTTCAAGCTCTTTGTTTATTAGTGACTACAGCTCAGAACGAACCCACTTTGGCTGGGCTGCGGCTGCTACTTATAGCCAGCAGCCGCAGTTGCCAGCCAATCAGAGTGCAGGGTTTTCCTGCACTTTTTAAACCAATCATTTCTTACATTTTACAAGAACAGTTCAAACTAAACCAATGACTTTAAACCTGCATACATAACAGCCCTCCCCACTAGGTTCAGTCCATACTCAAACCCCAGCCTATCTAATGTATTCTTTTAAATAGGTGGGGCTCTTACGTGTCGTTGAGACCTCATGGTTCAGATGTTTTAAGGTTCTCAACTTGTGAGGGAGGAAATGTCTCTGCTGACATTTCCTTACTAGGACTTGTAGTAATGGTAGAACCTGTTTGGCTACTACAACCTGGTCTCTCCTCCCAATCCATCTCCAACCCAATGTCAGCACCTAAATCAGGTAATGATGTGCAATCTTCCATTTGTGAAAATGGTTGTTGGTATTGTGACAGGTTTTGGGATGGTTCCTGTCATGTTAGCTCGTTACACATGGGGTTGATTCTTGCTTGTTCATTACACTCATGATCCTCCCTTCCCCCTAGAAGAGGCAGTAGGTATGGGAACCAGAGAGGAGCAAAAGCGATGCTCCTGAGGCAATCTGGATCTTAACTGATCAATGTGTCTGCTCCAAAGGACACCATCCTCCGTTTGTACCCTGTAAGACCTGGGGCCTGTGATTTGGGTTATCTCAGCAGGAATCCATAATGGTTCACCCATAAGGTTCTTAGCATAAACAGAATCAGCCACAGTGAATGTGTGAATTTTGCTAGTGGAATCTAGTGGTGCGTTGGGTGCGTAAGTGGGATGAAGTTGATCAGAAATGCTTCTTCTGAATGTTTGGGAGTAGTCTGTGAATAGTGTCCCATGACACCATAGATAAGTATGAGCCTGAGTCCACTTCCATTTGGCAAGGCCTTCCTTCAATTAGTACCTTGACATGCACTTTTCTGTTATTGATAGAAGAAGAATGACCAATAGTTACTGTCTGATGAGTTTCATTCTTCCCCTTTGCTTCTGTGCTGTGCCCCTTTTTCTCACTGAGGTTGTTGGGCTTGAATTCTTTGTCAGGAAACTTCCTTCTGTTGGGTGGAGTTCTGGATGATTTGCAGACTCTTGCTAGGTCTTTTTTCACAACAGAGGCAGATGGTATCTAGGAACTTGCATTCCGTGCGAGGGTGGCTTCCCCCACAACCTCTGCAGTAGAAATCTTGCCTCTTTCTTCCCAGGTCTTTCTTTTTCCGCTCCATTCTGAGTCTATAAATTCCTTCCTCCACCTCACTACAGTCTGACTCAGAATCTATTTGCTCACAATGAGTTGTTGTGGACTTTTCCACATCAGGATGGCTTGTGGCCTTGTTGATTTTCTTCATGGCCACTGCTGAGGACTTGGTAGCTTCTGCTGAAGAGGCCTCTTCTATTGCTTCCTTCAGCGTGATCTTAGGTCTTAGTAATAACTTGCTCTGAAGCACCTTGTCTTTGAGGCCCAGAACAAATCGATCGCGTATGGCGTCTTCTAAATTGTTAAATTCACATGCACCCCCAATGTCTCTTAAACTTGCCATGAAGTCATTTACGTTTTCGCTTTCCCCTTGATCCTGATGGTAAAACTCGTGTCTCTTAATGAGGCACGATACTTGTGGGGCGTAATGGGCTCTTAACAACTTTTCTAAGTCAGGCCATTCCATTACCTTCACGTCTGCAGCTCCCGCCAATGCCTTCGCCATCTTGAAAACTGCCGGACCGCAGTGCGTGAGTAAGACCGCCCTCTTCCGCTTCTCGGAAATGTTGGCAAGATCGTTTCCTTCCAGATACATTTTGAAATGATCTGCATACGTCTCCCAGTCTTCTGCCGTCGGATCGAATGGGGCTGGGGGGGTGTTCAGTGCAGCCATCTCTCTCTTCTTCTGTTCCGCGTTGCCTTCTTCTTCAGGGAGATCCCACCTTCGTTGCCAGTGTTAAGTTTGCATGAAGAGACAGACGCGGAGTGCTTCAAGCTCTTTGTTTATTAGTGACTACAGCTCAGAATGAAGCCACTTTGGCTGGGCTGCGGCTGCTACTTATAGCCAGCAGCCGCAGTTGCCAGCCAATTAGAGTGCAGGGTTTTCCTGCACTTTTTAAGCCAATCATTTCTTACATTTTACAAGAACAGTTCAAACTAAACCAATGACTTTAAACCTGCATACATAACAGTATCCATACTGTTCTCTAGCAATCACGAAGGTAAAGGCAGGAATTTTGATGGTGGGCCAAATTACCAGTAAGAATATCAATCTTATGGAAGACCTTCCATGAAGATGTATTCTTACTGGATCAAAAAACAAAGAAATAAAAATCTGGGATCTAAAAGAGGAACGGCAATGTATGGCCCCTGATCTGGTTGAGAGGAGATGTTTTACAGTAGGCCCAATTGGAACTCTCAGATCTTTTTACTTCATCAGCATGAGAAGTTTGCATAAAATGGGGCATGCAGTGCTTTTCACTGGAAAATGCTAGTTTCCTGTTAAGTCATTTTAATGGAGCTTCAATCTGCCCAAGAAGTAGGTAGGCCTTAAGTTAGAAGTTCTACTGGAAGAACTTGACCTTGATAATAAATAATCAATCCATCTTAGACATAGGACAGATAATTTTACAATGATATGTAACAGTGTTTCTCTATTTGCTTTTATTTTTTTGCCATTGATTTGTCATCTATTTGTTATATTAGGACCTGCTGGAAATGAGTTGACTTAAGAAAAAGCACATACAGACACAACAATTAAATGCAGTTGCTATTTGATCAGTTGTCCTTTTAATCATATTTTATTTGATGGCAGATGGCTTATGCCCAATGAATAAAAAGGATACAGATGTGATAAAATAAATAGAAGTTTCTGCTATTCTCTAAGTATTGACTGATGAAAATGGGCGCATTTTCAATTCCTATATCATGAGCAGGAAGCAAATGCCTTAATCAGCTGGTCATTGATCAAAATAAAATGAATTGATTGCTAGCCAGAACTTGCCTTTCCTGTTGTCATACGCTATAAAAGTCTGTACTTTTATCTCTGTTTAAGTCATTATGGTATTCAACAAGAAGAAAAAGAAATAAAATGGAAACCAGCTATTTCTTGCACAAAGCAATAACAGTATTAAAACTCTGGGCAGAAAGATTATCTAATCCATGATTAAAATAATAGCTATCATTTTAAAAACACTTCATAGGATAATAAATGCTTCCACTAAACAAATGCACAGAAAAGACAAAGTTCTCAGGCCAAAAACATCACTTAGCATCATTAACATTATACAAAGAATTTATAACTAATCCATTTCAGGTCAAACATTATTAATTCACTAAGTGCATGCAGTATTACTAGAAGAGAAAGAGGTGAAAGATGACTATAGAACGAAGTGCCTTAACTATTTACCATCTGAATTGTTTATTTAGGATCTGTTGGGGAGTCTAATTCAACATTTGGAGTCAACTACTTATTTAAGAAGTGTATTTTTCTTTATTTTCATTTAAAATTTAGGACTTACTTTTCTTTACATGCAGCACTGTCCTTTGCCATGTTTCCAATGTATATCCCAAAGTCATTGGCATATAAAATGAATAATTGTTATTATTAATACATATAGCTGGATAACATCAAGCATGAACAAGCTAAAAATGTGATTAGTAAAGAGTGAGAACAGTGCTAAAGACAAAATTGAATAGTGAAAAAAACTATCCAAGTCATTGATACCTGGGCCATTTATTGCTGGAATTATTGCTGAACTGGATAGTTGGAGCAAAATACAAGAAAGCTAATGACTATTCATTGTGCATTACACCCCATAGTGACATTGATAGATTATACATGCCCCTCAGAAATGGAGGCAGAGGTTTACTTCAAGTCAAACAGCTGAAGAAGAAAAGCATGAATTGGGTGGTTACATAAAAGACAGCCAAGAGCAAACAGTGATGCAAGTTAAAATTGGAACTTACTGAATGTGCAAGAAACGAAGCATGAATATTGAAATAATGTAATAAAAACAAGAACAGAATGCTGGTAAGAAAAAGCATTACATGGTTCTACAGAAGATCAAGGGAAAAGTTGATAAAGAAAAAAAAACTGGCAAGGGCTTATAACTGGAACATTAAAAAAAGAAACTGAAGGCTTGATTTTAGCGCTTGCGAAAAAACTGTTGGAACTAATGCAATTAGGACCAGAACTAAAAAATTGTCAAATGATTCAAAGTGCAGATTGTGCATTGATATGGAAGAAACAATATATCATATATAGCAATAGCACTTAGACTTATATTATATACCACTTCACAGTGCTTTACAACCCGCTCCAAGAGTCAGCGTATTGTCCCCACCCCAAGAATCTGTGTCCTCCTTTTACCAAACCCAGAGGGATGGAGGGCCTGAGCCTGGTGAGATTCGAACTGCCAAATTGCAGGCAGCTGGCAATCAGTAGAAGTAGCCTGAAGTATTGCATTCTAACCACTGCACCACCACAGCTTTCTTACATTTGTTCATGCAAGAAGATGGGACAAACTGATTATAGACAATACTACAACATGATCACCAAAATGATTCACTGGAACATCTGTAAAAATTTCCATGTGCCAGTAATGCAAAAATGGAACACAACATTTAAAGTCATAGAAAATAAGCAGATTAAAATATTGTGGGATATTCAATACAAACTCCAACAACTGGAGGATGGGGCAGATGTCAGGATTGTAAGTACCTTTTGAGGGATCTGTCATAACTTTGAACATTTGCAAGTCTGTACATATTTTTGATTTAAGGACTACCTTCTTTCCAGTAGTTTGGAGAGATCTAAACCTACAGGGTTTAGACCAGTGGTGGGATTCAAAAAATTTTACTACTGGTTCTGTGAGCGTGGCTTATTTGGTGGGCGTGGCATAGGGTCACATGACTGGGTAGGCGTGGCTGGGTGGTCATGTGACTGGGGTGGTCATATGACTGTTGGCGTGGCTTGGTGGTTGTGGCCAACTCAATGTCACTGACGTCAAGGGGTGCCTCGCCTGACCCCTCCCCTTCCAGCCATTCCTTGTCACATCCAGCCTCAACATATCTATAGTTCTGTAAAAATGTTGTTCATCTTTTGTTGACTTTATTATCTACGTACTATAGATGTACTTTCATGGAAAGGAGGAAATGACTCACATGCTTTGCCCAAGAGGATGATAGGCAACAGGCTTTTAAGGGGCTGCCAGAAAGAAGGGGGGGCAATGTATTTTCCAAATAAGCAGAAGGCAAAACAAGAAGCAATGGATGGAAACTGAACAGAGAGAAGCAACCTAAAAGTAAGGAGAAACTCCCTGACAGTGAGAACAATTAACCAGTAGAATTGCTTGCCACCAGATGTTCTGGGTGCTCCAACAATGGAAGTTTTTAACAAAAGACTGGACAGCCATTTCTCTGAAATGGTATAGAGTTCCCCCCAAGGTCCTTTCTAAATGCTAGTCTGTTATTCTGACACCTTTCCCAGGACCTCTACTCAGAATTTGGCACCCTCAGTTTTCCTGCCTGAGCAGGAGGTTGGACTAGAAGACCTCCATAGTCCCTTTCAACTCTGTTAAAAGCACCTGTATTTATGCTCTGGACTATTGACATGTAAACCCTGAAAAATACCTGGGCAAAAGAAAGGCAGTAAAATCACTCTAGGTGTAGGGACAGTGTAAAATATTAATATATGATAAATAATGGAACAATTAAAAATAATAGCACTGAGTCTTCTCTCTCCCCCTCTTCCTTCTTCTTTTTTTCTCTCTCTCTTTCTTTCTCCCCCTTCCTCTTCCTCTCTTTCTCCCCTTCCTCTTTCTTCCTTTCTTGCTCTTTCCTTCTTGCCCTTCCCCCCTTCCCCCCTCCCTTTCTTCCTTCTTTCCTTCCTTTCCTTCCTTGACTCACACATGCACACCTTTTCTGGGAAGAACTTATTGGGCAAACTCCAGAGCAGTGAGCGGCAGGACAATGAAGAAAGCAGCAGCCCCGGAACATCCATCCGCCCTCCTTTTCGAAGCACATGGACAGTGGTGGGCAGTGGTGGTGGTGGGTGGGGGAGCCCCAAAAGGCAGGGAGAGCTTTCTCTGTTGCGCTGGGGCTGGAGCTGAGGGGGCGGTGGAGGCAGCAGTGGCAACAGGTGGGGGTGCCCCAAAAGGCAGGGAGCACTTTCTCTGCTGTGCTGGGGCTGAGGGGGCAGCGGAGGCAGCAGCAGGGGCACCCTGAAAGGCAGGGAGAAAGTGAACAGAAAGGCTTTCTCTGCTACACTGGGTCTGGGGCTGAGAGGGGCGGTGGCGGTGGGTGTGGGTGCCCCGAAAGGGAGGCCGGGAACTCTTGGGGCTGCTTCCCATAGCTGCTCTGCAGCTGCCGCTGTCCCCCCTGCCCTATGGACTGGCCCGAAAAAGACACCCTACTTCGGCCTCCTCCTGCCCGTAAAGTCCCAGCCAATGGGGGGGAGGCCCAGAAAGGCCCTGGCCAGTGTGGGGAGGCCTGGAAAGGCCCCGAGCAGTAGGAGGAAGGCCCAGAAAGGCCCTGGGCATGGGCAAGGGCAAGGGCCTAGCGTGATGCAGGCTTTCCTGTGAGCAGGGCAGGCAGATCAGGGCTGCTCAGTTGGGGTGCAGGCACCATGTGGGGAAGTCAGGTTAGGCAAGTCACAAGGGCCCAGTGTGCCACATAGGAAGGGAGGAGTGACTGGGCGGGGCAAGCGGCAGGTGGGCAAGCTGTGCAAGCAAGCGAGCATCAGGTGGGTGGGGCAACTGAGTGACCGGGGACCAGGGAACCAGTTTGGCGCTGTGGCCAGCCAGAAGTTGCTACCAGTTCCGCAACCCACGCCAAATTCTTGCTACTGGGTCGCAAGAACCGGTGAGAACCGGCTGAATACCACCTCTGGTTTAGACTCCTTAGCTGTTGAATTTTACAAAGTCTTGACAAAATGTTTTCAATTTCCTGCCACAGAAGACTACACACACATGCTTTCAGCCAATGTATTATTCATTAGCTCAATTCATTTATTTATGGCTCTATGCATACTGCTAGCAACACATTTGCTGGAAGATTAAATTCTTGCTTTTTTATCGCAAGTCTTTTTTATATTATTATTCAATAGTTTGACATCTGTATCAATTTTAGCATGGCCTCACTTTCTATTTGTATGCTTTACATCTTATTAATGGGTCTGTTATCTACATATTCTTTTGTGTGGATGCAGTGCCAGTATCCCTGGTCACTTGTGATGTACTTTTGACTTATTGTGTCTTACATGATTAATATATTCTGGATTTGTAGCGTAGAAAACTCCATTATGTTGAAAGCAAATACAAATATTATTCTCTGCTTGCATGGAAAAAAATCATAATTTATTAATACTTATAATTAAGTTCTTTCATTTCATATTTTATCAATGTTGTCTCCATATTTTAATTAACATAACTATGCCAAGATTATGTGTTATGACTTGCTATTTAGGATTGTTTGTTTTGCAATCCTTTATCTCTTGCTGATTTCTGTCCATCTTCTCTGCTGTTATCTTTCCTGTTGCCATTCGTATTACTGATACGGGCTGGGAATGTTAGCCTGATTCATTTTACACTTATTTTCATCTCATGGGAAAGGAATATGTGAATCTCCCTTTTTCTCTGCACTGTATTTTTTTAAGAAGTTCATCCCTAAATGGGAGAGTGGCATAATATATAGTGCCACAAAGTTCCTTCCAAAGTTCTTCAACATGGTCATTTATGAATAAACTGATAGGAAGAAATGCTGATTAAATTTGTGGGTGGCGCAAAATTGCCTAGGACAGATAATATTGAAAGAAATAAAAACCAAGCTCGGTATGTTACAGAAGAAGATAAAAGTAAGAGAATAAAAATTTAAAATAGATAAATACAAAGAGATCAATGTAGGAAACAAAAACTAAAAGGACAGATATATGAGAAGTAGGATTCTTAGGCTGTTAATAGCACTTGTGAAAGACTATTGGAAGAGTATTTGATTTAAACTGAATATTCTGTTTGAATTTATATGCAGTGTGTGCAGATTGGACATGTTTAAGAAATATTCAAGAAATTACAACAGATTCATACACATTCAGTGAGGGTGATCGGGGTTCTAAAATAAAGTTAAGGTGAGAAAAAATTGCACAGATAGGATATTTTAACTTTGAAAAATAAATAGGGAGACAAATTTGGTCTCGGCATCAGACTAGAAACCAGGAGACCTGTGGATTCTAGAAGTAGGCTTCAAAAATTTTAGGGTTCTCTGCCTGTTTGCTGGGTGGGCGTGGCTCAGTCGGCCTCCTGCACCACGGTGGGGGAGGCATTTTTGCCCTCCCTGGGCTCTGGAGGCTTTCTTTGAGCCTCCGGGAGGGTGAAAATGGCCTCCCTGGGCTACAGAGGTGCTCTGGAAGCTGGAAATGGGCCCATTTCCAGTCTTCTCGAACTACCAGAAGGCCTGTTTTTTTCCCTCCCTGAACCTCCCCTCACACCCTGCACTTACCTGTATCCAAAACGCACCGCGTAGGGAGTCCTGGGAGGGGAGCGGAGGAGTGAGCCAAGAGTGGGATTTGGGGATTCTCCAAACTGCACAGAATCTTCGCTAGGGGCTCTCCTGAACCCCTGAGAACTGCCAGCAGCCCTGGATGCTAGTCTCACCTTGCGCATTAAAGTCAGTTGGGTAACTTTGGGCAGGACCTTCTCAGCCCAACACTTCTCACAAGGTTGTTGTGGAGAAATAGGAGAAGGAAAGTAAGTTGTGCGTTTGTTGCGTTAAGTTGTTTATAAAAACAATGAAGATGGAATATAAACAAATAACATTATTTAAAGGATATTCCGGAGAAGAATTCAATATTATCATTGTCCTTGGTGAACTCCCACTGTTTTTTTTCCAATATGTTTCTCATAATATCGTTGCTAATGGATTCCTTTTAAAATATTTTAAAATAACTACAGAGTATGAGTTGTTCAATATTATACCAACTCTATTTATATTTGCTTCACATTATATGTCAAAATTCACAAGCACTATAAACACAAGCACATAGTATTATGAAGTGCAATTTCACTGTATTTGTTATTGGGAAAGGGAAGAAGGTTTCCCATTTGTTTTCATCATTATTTTTGCTATAGCTGGAAACATGCTGTTAGTACATTATGTAGAAATAAAAGCAACTCAGAGGTACCATAAATAACTCTAGGAAGCCTTGGTAGATTGTATATCCATTAATGGCTGGCAGAAGTTTTCATCTAAAAGCAGAGAAGCAGCTTTCATGTCCAAAGGAAGAGAAAGCATGTAAATCCTATAGCTAATAAAATTCACAATTTCTTTATATAGTGAGAAACAGAGGAGATATTCAGCAGGTTCTGACCAGTTCTGGAGAACCGGTAGCGGAAATTTTGAGTAGTTCAGAGAACTGGCAAATACCACCCCTGACTGGCTCTGCCCCATCTATTCTCTGCCTCCCAAGTCCCAGCTGATTGGCTGGGTCCCCACTCCCTCTCTACCCCATCCCACTAACCTGCTTTCCAGCTCTGTACTCCTGTGCAGGGCAACAAAAGAAGACCCAGCCGATCAGCTGGGACTCGGGAGGCAGAGGATAGATGGGGGTGGGCCAATCAAAGGTGGTATTTGCCGGTACTCCGAACTACTCAAAATTTCCACTACTGGTTCTCCAGAACTAGTCCAGAACCTGCTGAATACCACCTCTGAATGCATGCAGTGGTGGTGGAGTGGTTAGAATACAGTATTGCAGGCTAATTCTGCTGACTGCCAGGGTTTTTCTCACCAGCTCAGGGTTGACTCAGCCTCCCATCCTTCCGAGGTTGGTAAAAGGAGGACCCCAGATTGTTGGGGGCAATAGGCTGACTATGTAAACTGAAAAAGTTAAGCACATCCATTATTCTCCTTAATAACCTTGTAGATTTCCACTTTGTACATTGTTGTGGTTCCTACTGCAATTCAAGTGTGTTTACTTGAAAGGAAGTTCTGAAGTCTAAATTGGAGCTTATGTTCCAGTAAAGGCTCTGGAAATAATTCCACACGTGGACATGGAATGGAAAGAAGTTAATTTCTTGGTAGGTTTATCTAGGATTGTAATATGAAGAACACAAATAAACTATAATTACTCTAAACATCTTATTAAGATTTACGGTTTTATTTTATCAACTGAAAGAAGTAAATGATTTTAGTGGGCATACCTTCATATTATCCTTTTAGACAGTTGTCACTGTCTCTGAATTTAAAACTTGCTGAGTATGTGACTTAAAACTACTTGACCCAACATTTTGGAAGACTGGCTGATGTGGGGATTTTTAGATAGTACTTAGAGTTCCTGACAGTTATATTAGACAGCATCACATATTATGCCAGTGTAAGGAAATAATTCTGAAAATGCATGCTTCACTGAAAAAAAATATGTAGAGGATACAAAGCACTTAGCCTAGTTATAGGAAAAGGAATATTCTACAGTTTAACATCTCCCTGAAGACTAATTGCAGGTTCAACCATTAATCTTTATACAATATTTAAAACAAAAACAAAAATTTCGCATCCAACAACTGGATCCATTTGCAGTATTTTGTGTCTCACACAAGATATAGAATATTTTAATGGATCATAAGTGGACTGTAAAAATAGGCTCTAGTACTAATAAAGTTAAACATTGCTTTTTAAAACGTGGTATTTTTGACTCAGGCTGAACCATTCTTTTATTTTTTAAAAATAAACTCTGAACATATTAGTTACAGAAAATTGTGTTTTGTAAAGTTCAAGAAAAGTATTTTTAATGTCCATTTAAAATCATACAGCTTCAAATAGGTAGCCTGTCAGAGTTGCCTTATATGGGAGGTGGGCACAATAAAAGTTTAAATAATGATAATAATAATAATCATTCAGGTCTTTCTGTTAGACCAGGGGTCCCCAAACTTGGCAACTTTAAGACCTGTGTACTTCAACTCCCAGAGAATTCTGGAAGTTGAAATCCACAAGTCTTAAAGTTTCCAAGTCTGGAAACGTCTGATTTAAACAAAGGTGTCTAAACGTTGAATCATGGTAACTGGACCAATGTTTGTTAATCTGAGACATTGGCCTGGATGATTGAATCTTCATTGACATATTGTAATGCATTTCGGGGAGAAACCCTGAAGTTGATACAGAAAGAATTTGTGTATTCCAATGACTCTCTGACCTTCTGGCTAACTAACTTTGCTGTTACTGATGAAATTGCTTGGATAAGCAACAAAACATCTCAGTTTAGCAAAGATTGGCCCAGTTGCCATGAGACAATCTTTAGATACTCGTTAAGGGCTAAATGTTTTTAGACTTAGGTATTTGAAACCAGATAACTGCTTGAATCAGTGAAAATGAAGCTAAGAGTGGTGAATAAGCATTTTACTGCGCCTATATCTTCAGAATTCAGAATCTGGAGAATTTTTTTTTAATTCCTAATTTTAGTGTGCTGTGTTTTTATCTACTGAAATTTTATATTAATTGGTACTTCATATGATTGATGATTTGATAATATCTTTATGTTTGATACAGAAATATTTTAATAGTTTTCCCATGAATATTAACATTTACATGATACATGGTATTTTACCATGAAATTAGATGTTATATTAGGGTTTTTTTATCAGTGCCAAAATTTAAATGTATCTCTTGTTAAAATGTTTAAAACTATGAATTTAAAACTGTTTCTTTTTTTTTAAAGAACTGGCATTTGAATATGGATATATTTAAGCATTATGATTTTGAGAATACTATGAGTAGTAACTTTGCTCAGTACATTTTCTTTGATTTATTTTTTAAACATTTATTTGGGTAACATTTATAAAAAATTTAATTTGATTGAAGTTTAAAATTATAAAGATAAAAATTAATAAAAAAATTTAATAAGGAGAATATAAACATGAAAAAAGAAAAAAATAGTGGGGAGGATATATGTGTGTATGTGTGAAACCAAAAATAGAAAAAAATATCTTCCCCTTCATCAAGACAAGTATAAACATTTTCAATAACTTAGCACCTTTCTTAATATTTTAATTAAAATCAGTCTTCATCCCTATCTCATCTTTTATGCATTCGCAAATAAAAGCGCGGCTTTTTTATCTCAATCAGCAAAATCCATTAAGAAATACACAGGCACATGCCTATGTGCATATAAACATGCATATACAAAGTTTAAACAAGTAGGTAAATTTCATAATTCTGTCTTGAACTTTACACAGTACCATGTCATTTTCTCTAAAACTGTTCTTCCCATGTCTTGTATCTATAAACAAATATGTAGAACTTCATCATTAAAATTTAATTAAGAAAATTCCATTAAGAGCTACTAGAAACAACAAACAGAAAATATTAATCTTTAATCTCTCAAATAATGTCCCACAAATTAATTTATTCTCATCTTCTCTTCATCGCCTCTCAATTATAATATCATAGCTTATCACTGTCTCTAAAACTACTACAAAAACCTCTTCTTCCCATATTTTATCTATAAACAAATCTTGTTTTAAAATTCTGTCCTTTTCTGAATTAAGATCCATGTATCCAAGTCAGTCTTCTGGTTTATTATTTGTGTGTCCCTTGAAAACTCAACCAATTCATTTGTAGATTTTGTACAAATGCCTTAATCAATATCAAGTTTACATCTTGTTAGTTTTAAATCCATATCCAAAACAATACATTTTTCAGCTCTTCTATCTCTTCTTTTAACGCATTTTTATTGAATCAGACAATCTAAAGAATACGTTCTGGGTACATTGTTGCCAAGTATCCTTAAATTCTTCCAAAATTAAAATATTTTTCTACATTTTGTATTAATAAGAATTTTTTCTTTTATTCTTTCTGGTTGCTTCTAAGTAACCAGCCTTCAAGGTCTCATCTGACCATGTTTTAAAGATAATAACTCCTTCCTACTTGTGAAACAGACACACAATTTATAAATTTCTACAACACTGTTTACCCAAGCCACTTAGTGTGACATCTATCTACTATATTGAAACATAGTTAACATCTAAATTAAACTTCAAAACCTCAAATATCAACCTTTTGATGATAAGACTTTTCCTTAAGATGTTAACTGAGATCTTTCCTAACAGTTGGGTTTTATTCCCCAAAGTCATAGGTCTCCATTGTGAATATCTCCGCAGCATTTGTTGTTCAAAAAAAGTCTCCTGTAGATTGTAACACAACATCTTAACATTTGAGTTCCAATTGGGTATAATAAATCCATTCTCTAATTTCCACCAATCTTCTTGAAAATGTAATGAAGTTATGAAAAAATCAAGTTCATCACTGGTCAATTCTATCAACTTTGAAAATCCATACCTCTCTCGGAGTCCTCTAACTAATTCGTATTTTCCAAGACAACCTCATCTTTCAGGTCTGTGAGCAGGTTGTAAATCTGGTTATACTGCTGTTGCTTACATCTTGTTACCAACTTTGAGTTGATTTAAAACCAGTGTTATCTTATCAAGCTTTTTTACCCAACCCTCTGATAGCTCGCACTGAGAATTGCTACCTTCTAGGTCCTCTTCTCTTGTATGTCCACAATTGTCTGAGGGTCATCTTGAATCATTTCTAATAGCTCCTGTTGAAATCCAGGAAGCATGCTGCCCAAGAGCCAGCTTTGGTAGTGAAACCAGCTGTCTATCAGCAGAGTGGGGAAATCCCTGCTGGTCAGGACACCATCTTTCAATTCTTGTTTCCTGTTAATCTTACGGGAGACCCTGCTGCCAACAACTGTTTCCCATCATCCCGTGCTCTCATAGACAGGGCTTCCTTGGGGTTCTGTCAGCCAGACAATGTTGGCTGGTGACCCCTAGGGGTAGGGCCTTCTCTGTGGGAGCACCCACCCTATGGAACCAACTCCCCCTGGAGCTTCGGGTGGCCCCTGACCTCCGCTCTTTCCATCGGGGCTTAAAAACCTGGCTGTTCCAACTCACTGACCTAGGCTGAGGGTAGGGATGGGAGTTTTAATTGATTGTTTTATCGTTTTTAGCTTTTAATTGGGTTTCTTATCTATTTTTTTTAATTGTATATTGTATTATTTTTATGACTGTATGCCACCCTGAGTCCTTCAGGAGATGGGGTGGCTTAGAAATCCAATTAATAAAATAAATAAAAATAAATAATCTGGTCCCTTAGTCCATTTAAATCTTTCCACAATCAACATTTTGCTGTTTATATCCAAATGTTAAAAAGTTTCCTTTAAATTTTACACTTAAAGTAAAACTCTTAATGTACCTTTAGGGACTTATTTGTCTGATTTGTGGACAGTATATTTTAACCCCATGATTTCTAGTAAAGCTCAAAATATGTACTAGGTAAATCCCATAAATTATTTATAGGGTTTAAAAAGAATCAATGAAAGGGCTCTGATTATAAATGATTAAAAAAAATTTTTAATATTGCATCTAGCAAAGGACCTACAAGATTTAAGATTTAAATCTTTTGAAAAGACTTAAAATCAGTAATACATATGTATGTATGTATGTATGTATGCATATGTCAGAAAGAATTACATTACTTCAGTCATTAAATATATCTTATCAAATAATAGGCATTTTCATAATCTCTTAAATTTTTATAAATATAGTCATTATTTACTTTGTTAATATCAGAACTAGATTGTTGTGGTTTCTGGAATGAATTATATGACGATTCTTTCGTTCAAAAAGGTACACTTATTTTTATTTTCTAAACATGTACATTTGTCGCCTACAACTCTGGAATAATTTTATTAGAATATATCAAGATAAATATTATTGGAGATATTCTGTTTTCTGGGAAATAATTAAACATTGTTATAACTTATAAAGTAGCTCTATCAGGGAATTCCATTGGCTGCTTTTAGGTAAACAAAATGAACACCATTGATGCACAGGTCAAATACTACTTGAGAGGCATAGCTTGATAAATTCACACAATAGAGTAAATTACAACTTTTCTTGAAGGTATTCACTTGTCTGGTTTACAAATAATGGAGGATTTACTAGGATATATCTAAAAGTTGGTTGCTATATAGTATTTTTCCCTTAAAATATTGCATATTATTTTCCTGTAATATTATTGATGCAAAGGATAAAGGGGCACCCGAAAAATGCATTTTTCTGAAGAATAACAGCAAGAAAGAATTTTGCTTTGCTCCTGCTTGGAGCAAAAGTGACATCACAGTCATGAAAAGTATAATGGACAATATAGACTTTGACTGAACTGACAGGAACTTCCTTGTGTAAAAGCATTAGAAATTTTCAGTAGTATAATCAAAAAGGCTCATATTGACCAGTTAAGATAATATGAATCTTCTTTCTGAACTTTTAAAATGGATTTTTTCACTAGCAAAGCACACATAGCTTAATCACACAGATTGTTGTGATTGTGATTCCATACTCTGGACAGAAAGCAGCCATTCATAACCATAAATTGTATATCTATTACCACTTTAGATTATTCATCTTACTCAACTAAAATAGGTTTCATGCATTCAGGTCTTTGAGCCCAATTCCTTGCTTAGTGAAGGATTCCAAATCAAACAATAACTTTCTAATAATTTATTTAATCCAGCCATGCAGAATCTGTCACATTGGTTCCGCATTGTTATAGGCGAGACATTAATTCAAAATTTTGAATCACTGGCATTAGTTCTCAAACATGTGACTGATTATTAAAATTAGATTACACCAGAATAAGGATTTTTATTGTTTCTACTTCTGGGGAAAGCAAATTTGTTGTTCTTTATTTGTTTTTGGTTTTTAATTAATTCATTAATATTATTTATGTGTCTTCTATGCTAGAGCATAGTGATGGAAAACAATTGCATCAGAAAATAAAGTGTATAATTATACCAAGCCTTAAAAAAAACCTTTGAAAATATTAAATGCTGACTAAAAAATACCCCTTTGCTACTAAGTGCCTTCCAGGTAAGTTGGACTACCTAATCAAGAATTCTAATTTAGCAAGTGTCATAGTTCTAACAGAGAATATCAGATTGGAAGAAATTACTCCGGTTTTCATTTAAAATCTACCATTCTTAATGTACCAGGTTTTCAGTAATACTTTCCAGTGAAAGAAAAGAGTTATTTATCTCCAGATATCATTAGGAAATAGCCAATTAAGCCTCCATTGGCAAGGAGATTCCACAGAAAGTATTCAAGCCACAGAGAAATCTGGCACCCATTGGTTATTCATCAGTTTAGATAGAAGATCCTATGCAGAATAAGATATCACTGAATAACTGGAGTAGAATTCTGCTCGCTCCAGGGGTGGGATTCAATTTTTTTAACAACCGGTTCTGTGGGTGTGGCTTAGTTGGTAGGCATGGCTTGGTGGTCATGTGACTGGGTGGGTGTGGCGACGAAGGTGGGATTTCCCTGAAGAAGAAGGCAACGCTGAACAGAAGAAGAGAGAGATGGCTGCGCTGAACACCCCCCCAGGCACGTTTGATCCGACGGCAGAAGACTGGGAGTCGTATGCAGATCGTTTCCAAATGTATCTGGAAGGAAACGATCTTGCCGACATTTCCGAGAGCGGAAGAGGGCGGTCTTTCTCACGCACTGTGGTCCGGCAGTTTTCAAGATGGCAAAGGCATTGGCGGGAGCTGCAGACGTGAAGGTAATGGAATGGCCTGACTTAGAAAAGTTGTTAAGAGCCCATTACGCCCCACAAGTATCATGCCTCATTAAGAGACACGAGTTTTACCGTCGGGATCAAGGGGAAAGCAAAAACGTAAATGACTTCATGGCAAGTTTAAGAGACATTGGGGGTGCATGTGAATTTAACAATTTAGAAGAGGCCATGTGCGATCGATTTGTTCTGGGCCTCAAAGACAAGGTGCTTCAGAGCAAGTTATTACTAAAACCTAAGATCATGCTGAAAGAAGCAATAGAAGAGGCCTCTTCAGCAGAAGCTACCAAGTCCTCAGCAGCAGCCATGAAAAAAATCAACAAGGCCACAAGCCATCCTGATGTGGAAAAATCCACAACAACTTATTGTGAGCAAATAGATTCTGAGTCAGACTGTAGTGAGGTGGAGGAAGGAAATTACAGACTCAGAATGGAGCGGAAAAAGAAAGACCTGGGAAGAAAGAGGCAAGATTTCTACTGCAGAGGTTGTGGGGGAAGCCACCTCCGCACTGAATGCAAGTTTTTAGACACCATTTGCTTCCGTTGTGATAAAAGAGGACACCTAGCAAGAATCTGCAAATCATCCAGAACTCCACCCATCAGAAGAAAGTTTGCTACAAGCAAAGACAAAGAATTCAAGCCTATCAATTTCTGTGAGAAAATGGGGCAGCACAGAAGCAAATGGGAAGAATGAAACTCATCAAACAGTCACCATTGGTCATTCATCACCCTTAAGAAGTAGAAAAGTGCATGTCAAGGTATTTATTGAAGGAAGCCCTTGCCAAATGGAAGTGGACTCAGGCTCATACCTATCTATGGTGTCATGGGACACTATTCACAGACTTCTTCCCAACATCCAGAAGAAGCACTTCAAGAAGCAAGCATTGACTCTTAAAGACTACCAAGGGAACAAGAGTCCAGTAGTTGGAACAAGAGAATTCAACGTGAAGTTCAAAGGCCACACCAAACGCCTACCATTGACCATCATGGACAAGGACTGCCCAAGGCTCTGCTGGGCCTTGAGTGGTTCAACCCGCTGGGCATCGAGGTGACTGGCATCAATCACGTGAGCAACACTGAGTGGGAAGAGGCCTTGAAGTCTGAGTTTCCAGAGATCTTCAGCGACGGATTAGGCAAGTACTTGGGGACCCCTATCACCTTTAACCTAGATCCCAAGGTACAACCAATCTGTTTAAAACCCAGAAGGGTCCCATTTGCCTTAAAGGAAAAAATTGATGCACAATTATAAACTAATAGCCCAAGGGGTTTTAGAGCTCACTGATCACTCCAGGTGGGAGACACCCATAGTCACACCAGTCAAGGCTGATGGGTCAGTGAGAATCTGCGGAGACTACAAGGGGACATTGAACCATGCGCTACAACAGAGCGCATATCCAGTTCCAGTAGTGCATCATTTATTACATTCTCTTGGTGGGGGCACAGTTTTTGCCAAGTTGGACCTGGCACAGGCATATCAACAATTAACAGTTGATGATGCCACTGCTGAAGCCCAAACCATTGTAACCCATAGAGGTGCTTTCAAATGCAAAAGGTTGCAATTTGGAGTAAGCGTGGCACAAGGCATCTTCCAAAGCCTTATGGAAAGGATGCTACAAGGTTTGCCAAGGGTGGTGCCTTATTTTGATGACGTTTTTATTTCTGCTGATATTGACACTCAGTTACACGAGAGACTCAGAGAAGTCCTAACCAGATTCAAAAAAGCGGGGTTAAAAGTCAAAGAAGAAAAATGCACACTGAGAACAGATAAAGTAGAATTCTTGGGTTACATGATTGATAAACATGGCATCCACCCCACAGAGGCCAAAATTCAGGCAATCAAAGAAGCCCCCAGGCCAAAATGCAAAACAGATTTGCAAGCTTTCTTGGGACTCATTAACTTCTATCATATGTTTCTACCTCAGAAGGCAACCATTGCAGAACCCCTACATAGATTACTGGACAAAAAATCTGCAGGGGTCTGGGGCAGAAAGGAACAAGCTGCATTTAACAATATTAAGAGACAAATCACGTCTGATTCTGTACTGATACAGTTCTCTGAGAACTTGCCTGTTGTACTGACTTGTGATGCATCCCCTTTTGGAGTGGGGGGTGTTGAGCCACATGCTTCCCAGTGGAAGGGAAGCCCCTATTGCATTTTACTCTCGCACCTTGACTAAAGCAGAGAGAAACTACAGCCAACTGGACAAGGAAGCTTTGGCAATTGTAGCAGCTGTCAAGAAATTCCATGAGTATCTATATGGGAGAACATTTAATGTCACAGATCACAAACCTCTTTTAGGCATTGTGGCAGGGGACAAACCAACGCCCACGATCCTGTCACCAAGAATGCTGAGATGGACCGAATTTCTTGCTGCTTATTCATACAAACTGATCCACAGACCTGGTAAAGACATTGGGCACGCAGATGCTTTGAGTTGCTGCCCACTTCCTTCACATATTGAGGACCTTGCTCCTGAGACTCACACCTTTTTTTCTAGAAACTGTTGCCAAGCTTCCAGGACATGCTGCTGAAATTGCCAGAGAGACTGCCAAAGGCACTTTATTGGCTCCTGTTATAGGCTGGATTAAGAAAGGTTGGCCACTTCAAGATCTACCTCAACTTGCCCAACCTTTTAAATCCAGGCAAACTGAATTATCTGTATTAAGAGGATGTATTTTATGGGGTAACAGGGTGGTTATTCCTGCAAAACTACAGAAAGAGGTTTTGGAAATGTTACATGAGGGTCATCCGGGAATTGTCAGAATGAAGGGATTGGCCAGGAGTTATGTATGGTGGCCAGGTATTGACAAAATGGTTGAAAACTGGGTTGCATCTTGTCCCAACTGTCAGGTAGTCAGGCCTGCCCCACCTCTCTCCCCCCCCACAGGAATGGAAATGTCCTAGGGGCCCATGGTCCAGGATTCACATTGATTTTGCTGGCCCTACCAGAGGGCACACTTTCCTTATTATAGTTGATGCATATTCCAAATGGCTGGAGGTTATCCCTATGGCATCCACCACAACTGAAGCTGTCATCAAACAGCTTAAAAAGCTTTTTGTAACTCACGGGTTACCTGATGTGCTTGTTTCTGACAATGGCCCTCAATTTACATCCAACCTTTTTGAATCATATCTAGCACAACAGGGCATCAGACATGCCCTGACAGCCCCTGGGCATCCTTCGGCTAACGGCCGGGTTGAATGTATGGTACGATTTACCAAGGAAAAACTTCAGCAATTGGGTCCATGGGATATCACTGAGAGAGTTGAAAAACTTCTCAGTGTTCAGCATATCACTCCGAACCCCTCAACTAATTTGTCCCCAGCTGAATTGTTGATGGGTAGGAAACTCAGGTCTCCCCTTGATCGCCTTCATCCCACTTATGCACCTAACTCACCACTAGATTCCACTAGCAAAATTCGCACATTCACTGTGGGCGATTCTGTTTATGCTAAGAACCTTATGGGTGAACCATTATGGATTCCTGCTGAGATAACCCAAATCACAGGCCCCAGGTCTTACAGGGTACAAATGGAGGATGGTGTCCTCTGGAGCAGGCACATTGATCAGTTAAGATCCAGATTGCCTCACGAGCATCGCTTTTGCTTCTCTCTGGTTTCCATACCTACTGCCTCTTCTGGGGGGGGGATCATGAGTGTAATGAACAAGCAAGAATCAACCCCATGTGTAACGAGCTAACACGACA
The DNA here is from genome assembly GCA_009733165.1 of Naja naja. Taxonomy (NCBI): domain Eukaryota; kingdom Metazoa; phylum Chordata; class Lepidosauria; order Squamata; family Elapidae; genus Naja; species Naja naja. The sequence continues at coordinate 73,455,476 of CM019151.1, forward strand.
GGAACCATCCCAAAACCTGTCACAATACCAACAACCATTTTCACAAATGGAAGATTGCACATCATTACCTGATTTAGGTGCTGACATTGGGTTGGAGATGGATTGGGAGGAGAGACCAGGTTGTAGTAACCAAACAGGTTCTACCATTACTACAAGTCCTAGTAAGGAAATGTCAGCAGACACATTTCCTTCCTCACAAGGTGAGAACCTTAAAACATCTGAACCACGAGGTCTCAACGTACATGTAAGAGCCCCACCTATTTAAAAGAATACATTAGATAGGCTGGGGTTTGAGTATGGACTGAACCTAGTGGGGAGGGGTGTTATGTATGCAGGTTTAAAGTCATTGGTTTAGTTTGAACTGTTCTTGTAAAATGTAAGAAATGATTGGTTTAAAAAGTGCGGGAAAACCCTGCACTCTGATTGGCTGGCAACTGTGGCTGCTGGCTATAAGTAGCAGCCGCAGCCTAGCCAAAGTGGGTCCGTTCTGAGCTGTAGTCACTAATAAACAAAGAGCTTGAAGCACTCCGCGTCTGTCTCTTCATGCAAACTTAACACAAAGTACCAGCAAAGGAAGGGAAAAAAACTCCAGAGACGTTCCTGAGACAGGAAGTCTAGTCCTGCCAAGAATGTAATAAGGGTTAACTGAGAGGCAGTTTCTGTAAGCAACACCAGACTGTTTCCTTCCTGCCTTCCTTACAGGATTAGTCCAGTAATTTCTTCTAACAACCGGTTCTCCGAACTGCTTAGAATGTTAACAACCGCTTCTAGCGAATAGGTGTGAACTGGTAGAATCCCACCCCTGGCTCGCTCCTTTATTTGAATAAAAAAGGTAGACATCTCAATAGATGTTTTCATTCCAGCTGGCACTGAAGTGTTGCACAGAAAAAACATAGGAGTTGTAAATATCTAAATTAGGTACATGTATATTTTTTTAATGTTGAGATGTTTATATTGTTTGAACACTTTTCATACTACCTAAATTTAAAGCGTTGTACTTTATTTATCCTATTGCAGCAGAAAATCCATTTTCATTTGGTAATAGATCAGCAAATAAAACAAAAAACATCACAATTAGGAAAAAGAAAAGAAATAATTCACAATTAATTAGGGGGAAAAGGAAAAAATAATTCTTCTGCAATATCTAGCAATGTTTAAAAGAAATACTATCAGTGTACTGCAGAAACTCTAGAACACTGCTTAGCTATGGTCAAAGAAGTAAAATCAGATTGAACTGATAATAACAAGATGAAACAGGCCAGTTTAGTTTAGTGAAGAATGGAGGTAACAATTCCTGGCAAGTGTCTGCATAGAGGGAACAGTGCAAATCAATGTGGTCCATCATTTCAATTATTACTCCACCCCATAAACACAGTCTCTGTTCAAAGGCATATTTCAGTATTATTCTTTGGTAATAGCTGTTGGGAGGGTATTGAATCTAGCCAAGGACAAACCTCTTCTAAATTTCAGAACTGTTATGTAACTAAGGTATCTGGCTGGTTGGAGAAGGTATGCAGAGTGGCTCAAGAAGATTTTTTTTCTAAATCGGCTCACAACTCCAACTCAGTGGCCTGTTGGGTGAGATCAGCTAGTACATGATCAAAGCCCATCAGAGTGACAGCTCTCCATGAGCAGCATAGAGTTGTACTTTGGCATGTAATGCCCGACACCAGGAAAACTGAAAGCTACTAGTTATAATTAAAGGGAGAAAGCTGGCTGGAAAAAAAGGAAAGCTTAAGCCAATAGAAGAAAATGGATATACAGGCAAAAGTTTCTATTAAAGTAGGCCAGCTTCATGGCAAAGCAGTACAGTACATTCAGAATGTGCTGAGGTACTTTAAAAAATAGACTTGAATCCTTTCAAGAGAGAAGAATGACTTGTAGGGGCCTAACAAAGTTCCAGAAATAAGCTAGGTTTGGATCTTAGCCAAAAACACTTCAATCGCTGCAGATATATGCTGAGCTCCTTTGGAAAAGTAGTAAGATTGTAAAGCTGACATTGTTTTTTTTTTGTGCATTCAGAGTAACATAATTGGCAGGAGATTTACAGTTGCCTGTAGCATGGAAAACAATCTGCAGATATTTAAAGGTCTTGACTTTCTCAATTAAATGATTATTTAGCCGCCAGGCATGTGCCTTAGAGCACTTAGCAAAAACCATGACCTTGGTTTTACAGTAATTAATTTCTAGCCATTCTTCTCGGTCGTGTTCAGCAAGTATATATAAGGCACCCATTTCAGGCCAATCTCTGAGAAAGTAGCATGGCATCATTGCATAGAAAAGAACAGAGATATGTCTCTTTCCAATTTTGACACATGAACAGATAGACTATTTCATTTGTCTATAAGAGGACAATGATGATGATCATGATGATATCTGTTAAGTCAAATCCAACTCTTGGCAATTCTGTGGGCCAGGCCTCCTCACATCTTCTGATCTTGCACTATTTCTTTGAGTTTTTCAATGCTCTGTCTAGTGTCAGCTCTGATAGTGTCCAGCCATTGTGTTCTTTGATGGCCTGGTTTCCTTTTATCACTAATTCTTCCAAACATTGTTTTCTCCAATGAATTCCACTCATGACATGAAAAATTAAATGAAACACTGTTTTGTGATTTTGCCTTTCGGTGTCATGTATGATGTTATACGCCCCAGTACTTGTTTGTTAGTCACCTTTGCTGTCCAAGTAATATAAGCAGGCACCTTCTCTAGCACCACAGTTCAGACAAGTCAATTTTCTTCCTGTCTTTTTTTTTAAGGTGCAACTTTCACAACTATATGTCACAGTATATTCATGAACTGGAATAGAGCTTAGTAACAAGGTCAGCCAGTGAGAGCCGAATTTAGGGTTGAAACTTAAAAAGAGAATCTGGGCATAGTTTATCTCTGTTCTGTGCTCAGCTCTAAACTGAAAGAGAAACTAACTTGTTTGCTTGCCTGCTGAACTAAAGTGAAACTGATGTCTATTTCTGAGCTCCTGGGTTGCTGTTCTGCTCTGAACCTGTAGCATGTCTGCTTCTGTTTGAGTTTGCTCCATGTTGGAGAAATCTACAACTGGTATTGTAAAGTTTACTTCATATGTTTATAAAGAAGTTAAATGAAGCATCAGTCATCTGTGTTTACTCTTTTGGCACTGAATTTACGCTGCAATACTCTGAACGCCATAAATAGCTATGGGGAACACAACAGAGTGGATTAAACTACATTTGGTTGTGAGCCTGATGTCTTTGCTTTTCCATATTCAGCTCATGTTCATCACTGATGTGCAACCTAGTGCAATCCAACATTTTATTTTTGTGCTAGGAATCCTACGAAAATGAATTTTCCCTACATTCAATTACTATTTTGATGTTTCCATTTCTTGCAGTGGTCATTAGCTTGGTCTTTTTGGTGTTCAGGAAGAGACCAAAATTCTTACTTTCTTCTTTGATTTTCTTGATCAGGTGTTCCAGGCCTTCTTTATTTTCTGAGCAGAGACTTATACTCTCAGCATATCGAAGATTGCTGATGTTTCTTCCTCCAATATTTATTCTGATTTCTGATTCTTCAAGTCCTAGATCCCTTGTGATCATTTTGGCATACAGGTTTAATATGAAAGGGTAGAAAATGCAACCTTGTCACACTCGGTGTTTCCATATGGTATTCGCACAGTGGCTTCTTCTTCATACAGTAATTGCACCAACTTGACCAGATGTGCTTGTAACCCCAGGTTTTGTAGAGCTCTCCATAGCTTCTCAACACAGTCAAAGAATTTATTGTAGTCGAAGAAGCACATGTAAATGATCTTTTGATATTCACAAGATTTTTCCATGATCCAGCGCAGATTTTCAATATCACCATGACCCCTTCTGAAGCCAGCTTGGACATCTGGCAATTCCCTTTTGATGGTTAGTGCTAGTCATTGCATAATTTTAAGCAGAATCTTGCTGATGTGAGCAATTGTGAAATAAATTGGAACAATTTTAGAGTCTGTCTTTTTTGGCAATAGCATGAATACTTAGCGATTCCAATCCTGTGGCCACATGTTGGTTTCCCAAATTTTCTGGCACAGGTCTCTAATGATTGTGGGTAGTAGAGGTTTCTGTAATTCTGCAGGGGTGGTGTCAACACTTGGAGTCTTTCTTATTTGGCAAGTTGGGTCACCACCCAGATGATAACTTTCTCAAGGATGACTGGTTCTATTTCTATGTTCAGGTCTCTAATAATTCTAGTACCGGACTCAGTAATTCTTCAGGGATAGTATCAATGCCTGGAATCTTGTTGTTTGATACTTGATTCTTTGCCCATATGATCTCTTCTTCAAGGATGGCCAGTTCAATTTCTACTTCTCTTTTCTCATCATCCTGAGATTGGGTCCCTTTGCTACCTGCATACAGCTGTTCTGTATATTCTCACCATCTGTTCTTGATGCCTTGTTGGTCACACAGTAATTTCCCTTGCTTATTTCTAATGATGCCTTTACGAGCAATAAATGGGGCTCAGAGCTTTCTGACTTGCATAAATGCATTCCTGTGTGACCCTTCGTGTAGTCTCCTTCAAGCTGTTTACATCATTCATTGAATTTCCTGTCACGCTTCATCAGGCATCTTCTCAGCAATGCCCAGTAATTCAAACCTATTTTTCATCTCTATTGTATATATAGTAAGTATTTTAGTGACATCAAACCTCTTTGGAGTCCCTGCCTTTTGACTTTAATCTTTGCCACCAACAATTCATGATCTGAACTGCAATCAGCACTTGGATATGTCTTAACAGCAAGGACTGAATTTGTCCATCAAAGACTGCATAGAACACATTCAATCTGAGTTCGGTGAAGTCCATTTGATGAGGTCAACTTGTGCAAGCAGCACTTATGCTGTTGATATATACATGATCCTAAATCTGTTTTCTTGGCAAAATTGTACCAAGCAATCACCTGCATTGTTTCTCTCGCCTAGTCTGAAATGACCAGTGATGCCTGTCTCTGCTTGTTTGCCAACTTTTTAAATAACCGTTTCAATATATTTATTGCTAAATATAATGGAAGGATCACAAACATTTCTCATAATAGGGCTATCATAATTGTGATCCAGAACTGTCCATATGTTACTATAAGCATATTAGTATACAAGCATAAGGAGAAAAAGCGTTCACTTAATCATAGCTATGCATATCACTGGCACTAATATAGCTATTGAATATATTTTTCCAGATAAGAAATATGTGTTTTAGCTAAATTAAACTGGAATTTCACATCTAAACAAGGAGATCCTGCTTTAACTGGGATATTGATCCACATGGACTTTTAGGTTAGGAGTAAAGCTTCTTTAATTACTTTGGTTGAGGTTTGCTTTTTACCCTGTCTTGAGATTAATAGTTCTAGAATTTAGAGTTATTCTCACTTAGCTCATATTTAGAGCTGTATCCATCCTAGACTGAGTCTATTTGGCACAGAAATAAAGGAAAGGGGGGGAAAGTTCCTTGAATTTCTCAAAGGATTTGATAACCTCTTCACTCTCCTTAGCTAGAGGTGTTTTGACCTTTAATTAAAAGGCAAATTTGTTGTCTTCCGTTTGGAGACAGCAAATAATGATCTCATTAAAATGAGGTTAGTGCTCAGGCCTTAGAGCCATAAGAGCTGAAGTCTCATTAGTAGCTAACAATCCAGAACACAGCATATAAATAAAGCTAATATGGCAGAGCAAAATGCCTTGGTGCATTAAATTTGAGCAGAATCAAATGTTTACAGTCAGTGATGTCTGGGGCATGAAGTTTTAATGTACTTAATAAAGGAAAGCAAATTGCTTCCTATTAGCCATGAAATGTTCCTAGAGAACTAGCCTCCAAAAGTGTATTATGCAAATAGTTGTAATTAACAAGAACATTGTGAAAAAAAATATCATGTTTGCTTAATAGATGCAGCAATTATGAAGAATAAAGACAAGGCAACTCAAATAATAGCAATATTGTTGAAACTCTAACCCTGTTGAGTACAGACAGAATATAAAACTAAGTCTTATCCTGTGGATGCCAAAGCATATGCTTATATGAAGGAATAAATATAATATTGGTTCAAATAAAAATTAATATAATGAGCTCACCAATTTAGAAACTTGCTTAACAACACAAGTGCTTATTTGATTATATTGTAGAATATAAATAACTAAACTGGGCATTTTTTACTTGAAACATTTTGAATGCAGACATTTCTGATTAATAGTTTGCTTATGAACCGATATTTAATTTATCAGAGTTGAACTATATCTGTGGTCAGAATTTTATATTTTGCAATAATTCCTTTCATTATGAACTTTCAGGGAAGTTCATAATACATTAAAAATAAGATCAATATTCTTTCAACTTCTAAGATAAATTATAATATTCATTTTATTGAATTCACCCAAATTTCTTTCAGAACGTGATTGTTATTATTACTGTTGTTGTATTTTATTTTCATAATGCCCTTCCTCCTAAATGAGGCTAGAGCTATATACAAAAAAGAACTATTAAATCAATCTTCTAATTTTTGTCCTGGCTGGTAAAGGCAGCAAAGGCAGCACTAGTATCTCTCTGATCCACTTTCAACCAGTCACTTGACTTTACATCTTGCATTAACTGATAACAGATTTTACACAACTGAAAGGTAATATAACTTACTGTGTTGTGACATATTGTCTAATGTTTAACATAGTTATTATTTTGGTCTTCAGTTCTTGCTATTTTTTCATTATTGATGTGTATTACAGTATGAAAGAATCCTATTGCAAATCCTTCAGTTATGACTGCATTTAAATATAAGGGATTATATCATAGGATTCATTGTAGACATGTTTGGAGTGGATCCTACATATAAATATGTGTAGGAGTTAGTAGGTTTATATTGTTTACATATAAAGTAATGGTCCAAAAGTACACCCATCAGAGGTGGTATTCAGCAGGTTCTGACCAGTTCTGGAGAACTGGTAAAGGAAATTTTGAGTAGTTTGGAGACCCGGCAAATACCACCTCTGACTGGCCCCGCCCCCATCTATTCTCTGCCTCCCGGGTCCTAGCTGATTGGCTGTGTCTTCTTTTGTTGCCCTGCACAGGAGAATGGAGCTGGACAGCAGGTTAGTGGGGTGGGGAGGGAATGGGGATTTTGTAGTAACCTTCCTCTAGGAGTGGGGAGGGAATGGAGATTTTACAGAATCTTTCCCCTGCCATGCCCACCAAGCCACGCCCACCAAGCCATGCTCACCGAACCAGTAGTAAAAAATTTTGAATCCCACTACTGATGCCCGTTATTTCGAATGGTCTAAATTGAGGTTGTTGCGTAAACATCCTGATGATTCCTTGTGTTCTTCATCAAATTCTCAGCTTATGGGGAGACCAATCTATTAGGAGCTGCATAAATAAGGGCTTGTGGAATATATAAAGATGCCTTTCTATGAATTGATACTATATCCATCATATATGGGAAGTGGGCTACTTATCAGTGTACAGGTGATAAATTTTGTCAGTTTTCATAATGTCTAAAGTTTCCTTTCTTCCCCTATATGTTTTTTCAGGCTTTACTGGAGACACAAGTATTACTACGCACTCAGGTTGCAAATTTTACCTTCAACCTTGGATTTTCAGGAAAGTTTTACCATACAGGTAAGCAAGAACCACATAATAGCAGTTAAAAGCCTATGAAAAATATTAGAGACATTTTAAATGACATTGCAAATACTTAATAATAAAATTACAATTATTAAAAGTGAAATTTCTGTTCTAAACAAATTCTGTTTTAAAAATCAGTTACTACAAAACTATTCATAAATATTAATTCTGATTTATAATTATTCAATTCTACTGCTTTGAACCTCCTGAATATTAATTTTGAACAGGAGTGGGATTCAAATTTTTAACAACCGGTTCTGTGGGCATGGTTTAGGTGGTGGCCGTGGCTTGGTGGTCATGTGACTGGGTGGGTGTGGCCAGCTCAACATCACTCACATCGAGGCATGCATCTCTTCGCCTGGCCTCTCATGACTGTGGGGATGCTGCAGTCGTAAGTGTGAAAAATGGTCATAAGTCACTTTTTTCAGTGCCATTGTAACTTTGAATGGTCACTCTACACAAGCAAAGTACCAGCAAAGGAGGGGAAAAAAACTCCAGAGAAGTTCCAGAGACAGGAAGTCTAGTCCTGCCAAGAATGTAATAAGGGTTAATGGAGAGGCAGTTTCTGTAAGCAACACCAGAATGTTTCCTTCCTGCCTTCCTTACAGGATTAGTCCAGTAATTTCTTCTAACAACCGGTTCTCCGAACTGCTTAGAATGTTAACAACTGGTTCCAGAGAATAGGTGCAAACTGGTAGAATCCCACCCCTGGTTTTGAAATAATATTTCTTTAGACAGGTAGAAGAAAAATACTTTAAAATTGCAAATTTATCTCTACTTATTTTTAAATGTAAAAATGGGACAACTTTGGTAAATATCAAAATCTACATAGTTATCGCATGAAAATTCACAATGACTCTATATCTTATTAAATCAATATATGTTTATCAATGTATTTGAAATATATAATTCTTTTTAATGTGCATATTTCAGTTTTGAGCATTTCAACTCTCCAACACACTACATGGAAACTGGAGTTTTATTTCAAAAGTGTGTTAAAATTTCATAGAAGAATAGTCTGGTCATTATCTCAAACAGATAATGTTAACGGAAGGATTATAAAGAGTAAATAGGACCATCAGGTATTTATATTAAGATAAGCCAAAGCATAATGGTGCCATAAATGACTTTTTTCATTCTGTTATATAGAATAAAATAGAAAATGTAGACATATGAAAGTTCTCATTTTTGAACAAGAGTCATATTTGCATGATACACGCAATACTGTATCATGTACTCCTGTGACTTCACATGGATAAAAAATTAGTCTTACCAAAATACTGTCACATAAGCAAGGTGACATCCTGGAAGGATTTGTTTGGCCCGAAAGAGAAAAGATGTGATTTAAAAGGAATTTAAATTAAATGAAAAGAGGATTACTTCACATTTTGAATCCTAAGTAATTAATTGATTTTTGCCTCCACTTGCTGATTCTGCACATTAGTATTACCTGCTTCCAAGCACATTTTGTGTATTTCTTCACTCTGCCTCCAGTTTCTTTTTAATGCCTGTTTAAACTTTATTCATTTGCTGTCCGTTTGTTAACTATATTTCTTCATTAAGAGGCAGCTTTAAAAGTAAGCAAAGATTAAAGGCTTCACAGTGATCAGTGCCATTTCCATAAATCCAGTCTGCTTCTCACCATCTCAACTTCATTATTGACCTGCTTACTTTTCAAAAATTAATAGAAAAGATTAGTTAGGATTTGGCATTACTGTACAAATTCTTTGCATTTTCAGCATGGTTTAGGTTGAAGAAAAAAGAAATTAGAATGCATTACAGTAGACAGTAGAAGGAGTTCAGTGCTCAGTCCTATTGAGCAATCCATGTATGAAATGATCACCAGCTGGTATTGCTATTATTTAGATAGAAATGAAATATGTTGGAATATGCTTAAAATTTGCCATGTAGCCAAAACCCAATTAATCCTGTGGTGATAATATGGAGCCATAACTGCTACCAATCATGAGCTACCAAGAAAAGCTAGTACAGCAGCATTTCTAACATTACTTCATTGAGTATTATAGCCTTTGGAAGTTTGTAGTACCATGCTAAATTTTATTTGAACTCAATCGGTGGGAGCTGCACAATGCAGAAACATTTGAAAATATAAGGTAACTCTCCTTTCCTCCATAATTAATTTATAGATAGTTATTGGAACAGTCTTTACCTTGAATTATAGAAGCAAGCATGTGTGTATTGCCTGTTTGAAAGCCAACTAAAATTTATTTTTAGGAGAGCATATGTGAGACAATAAACTTGTATTAAAACATACACAGAGAGAAACATACATACGAACACACACACACACACCTCAGTGGCAAATAACAAAATAGAGATGCAAGCAGCAATAGCACCTTATTGCTCCTTTTGTCGTAATTTAGACTCACTAAGAAATATGCATATCCTTCTTGAGGATATGAAGAAGGGTGGCTACAAATCTTTAAAAAGAACTCTGATAGCATGTGAATTAATCAACAGAAAATGCTTTTGAGCATTGCCTTCAGTTCCCCACTGTGTGATTAGCCTTTGTATGGTTAGCTATATATAATATAACTTCCTAGTTATATGGTGCTTTCTCAGGAATAAGAGGGGGCTGAATTAGATCTTAGTTTCTAAATTATTTTTCAGTAGCTACAGTGCTGTACTTCATTAATATCTTTAAGATGAAAGTATAATAGATGCTCTCTACATTATTTCTTTGCTATCACATTGTCAGATTAAGGTAATGAAAGAAGGAAAGAGCGCAGAGGAAATATATGAGCTGCTGAAATGAACTTCAACTTTTAAAAATCCTTTCTACTGGCAACCAGCTAAAATGTCTGAAATCTCTTTTTTTATCTTATATTAGCGCAGGGAAGTATTTAAATGAAAGGCCTGTATTCAATGTATTTCACTCTCTATTAATTGATTATATATATATATATATATATATATATATATATATATATATATATTTCCACTGTTAAAAGCACAAGGCTTAGTAGTGAAGGAAAATTCCAAAAATTAAATGAAGTACAAATCAAGTAGTTAGAAATATAATGAAGCAAATATTGTAGTTGTTTTTCTAAATTTTGAACTTTATGATTCTATATTATTTGCATCAATATTTTCATATTTTAGAGCACGGGTGTCAAACTTGTGGCGTGACTTTGCGTGACTTTGCCATCACATGACGTATCATGAATTTTTTCCCCGTGGAGCTGGGGTAGGTGTAGCCTATGCATGACACATAGGCCCCCAGACCGCCAGTTTGATACCCCTGTTTTAGAGAGTATACTCAGATCTGTGTACGCAATATTTTGTTATCCATTTCCCTTAATTCTCCAGGACTCTCTGGGATGAAATAGATTCCATCCATTCTGAACAAAATTCTGGGGAAGGCAAAATAAAATTCAATATGAACTTAAAAACAAGCAGAACAATTGTTTGTACACAATAAAGATGTTTACTTGCCCAAGTCAGAATGCCATTTTTTTCCTACTGTCTCCTGTCCACTCTATTTCCTCATACCCAAATATAAATTTATCAGGGGCCAAAGAATATATCACACATAATGTTGCATAGAAGGGAGATGTAATTGAAGAAATTGGCTAAATCAGGTGCAAAAGAGATACAATTCAATGGTTTTAGTGTATGGAAGTTACATCTAAACTATGTTCATAAAAATTTAATTCTAGATATTTTTCCAGGATTATCCCTGTAATATGAAAGGTAATAAACAAGATAATAAATCTAAATAGATTTTCAGGGAAAGTAGTTTCTATCAAGTGAAAAGAAATTTATAGTGACATACCCAAATAACTGTCTATCTTTCATTTGAAGTTATTTTCTGAAGATAAATAAAATTAATTAATCTCCTGTGAGTTGTGCTACTCATCTCAGCACATGAATTCATTATTATTTAAACTGTACCTCTTCTTTACTAATGCTCTAAGTCTACTTGAGAAACTCTTGCCTAGACTGAAATATCTTGACATGAACTTGCAGCAGTGTTGGGATTCAATTTTTTTACTACCGGTTCTGTGGGCACGGCTTGGTGTGCATGGCGTGGCTTGGTGGGTGTGGCTTGGTGGGCATGGCAGGGGAAGGATACTGCAAAACCCCCATTCCCTCCCCACCCCACTAACCTGCTCTCCAGCTCCATTCTCTTCTGCAGGGCAACAAAAGAAGACCCAGCCAATCAGCTGGGATTCGGGAGGCAGAGAATAGATGGGGGCGGGGCCAGTCAGAGGTGGTATTTGCCGGTTCTCCGAGCTACTCAAAATTTCCACCACCGGTTCTCCAGAACTGGTCAGAACCTGCTGAATACGATTTCTGACTTGCAGGATTAAGTACAGCCTGCAGATTACCATGTTCCCTGATTTGACAATAACCTGGAAATTTATCTTCCAATCTTTCTTTTCCAAGAAGGCACTTGCCAGAGATTTGCTCTAGCTTTGGAGGCTAAGCATATGTATCATTTGTTCAATAACTACCATTTGTTCATTACAGCCATAATTTTAGTCACTAAACAAATAGTCAAGGACTACCTATAAGTCAAGGACTACCTATATGGTAAAGACTGACATTTCTGACTATGTGAAATAGCTAATTAGCTGCTTGGATTAAAGCTGATGAATACAATTCAAAAGATACACAAGTCTCAAAGTAACATAATACGGAAAAATGTAGTTGAGAGAAAAATGAACCTTGAGGGTGTATTCAGTGACTGAGAGGTTAATAGAGAGCAGCAGCATCTATTTCTGTCCTCCAAAAATGGTTGGCAAGTGCAAATAAGTTCTCATTCCTGAATATATCACTCTGAGGATAACATAATAACCTATCATAAGTAATAGAAGATCCTTTTTTCCAAATTCTTCAAGGGTATCCACATTTAAACAACTCTTAAATTAGTAAACAAAGATATTTTAAAATTGTGTTCCATGTTCCTGCTAAAGATTTTGCTCATGCTGACACCAACTTTCAACTTTTTTGATGTGATTATATTATTAGCTTTAGTTATTCCAGTCCATTCTAATCTCCTATAGGAATATACTGATAAAATGTATATCATGTTGCATTTTTTTTCTATTTGGAAATAGAAATTAGCCTGAATATCCATATGGAATGAAAAATGGTGCTAAGGCTTAAATACAGTGAACATGCTTATGATTATGTATTCTACAGAGGCTTTTAAGGCTCACTAAAATAGCACAAATCCACAAGATACATTTGTGATTTCCATTAAGCAGTTGGTATACTATATACTCTATTATGCAAGCCCTACTTTTAAGGTTGGTACTGTTGCTTTGTCATTTCAGCTTAGACAGCGTGCTATTTTCCATACAAATGTATACTTTATTACCCAATTATAAATAAAACATGGGGCGTTTTCTTTAACTAATATAAATGTGGCTTGTTTAGCCAAACAAGTTTTTAAGGTAAGATGATGAACACGTTTTGCTTTATCCATTTTATGGAAATTTTAGCAAGTTTTATTAGTATATGGAAACTTCTGTGTTTATTGATTTCTTTCCTAATCCACAATTGGTTCAATCAATAAATCACAAACAGTAATGAAATTGAAATGCCAAATAACCAAATCTTAAAAGCCATTGGGATGAAGCCTATAAGTATCTGAGTATTTTATAGTTGGATGACAATGTATGAACAAAGTAAAAAAGGTGATTAGTAAAGAATATATTCAAATAGTGAGAAAATTGCTAAATACAAAATTGAATGGTTGAAACACTATCAAAGCTATCAATATCTGGGCCATACCTATGATACAATACACTGTTAGAATTATTAACTGAACATAAGCTGAACTAGACAATTTGAATTGAAAACCAAAACTAACTCATAACTATTGATCTTATATTTCATTCCTGTAGTTCTATGGATAGATTATACCTGCTCCTCAGAAATGGAAGCAGAAGTTTACTCCAAGTCTAACTGTCAATCAAGAAGAGTGTGCTTTGACTGGTTATGAGGCAGCCAAGCATTGATGCAAGTTCAACATTGGAACTTACTAAATACACATTAAATAAAGTGAATATCAAATAATGTAAAAAAATTGGTAAGGAAAAGTATTGCATAGTCAATTTCTATAAAAGATCGAGGGGAAGCTGGATGATGACTGAACCTGGACTGCAACTAGAACATTAAAAACAAAGCCTTGATTCTGATAGCCCAAGACCAAGCTATTGGAATTGATGACATCAAGAACAGAATTGAAAATTCATCAAATCTATAATTTTTACCATACTTCTTTACTTTAAATTTTAAAATAAACTTAAAGTGCAGATTGTGCAAAGAGACAGAAGATACAGTAATTTCTTATATTCAGCTCATGCAAGAAGATTGTACAGACTAATTGTACAAACAATGACCTAACATGGTGACCAAAATGATTCACTGGATAAAAATGATCATGGACCACTGTGAGAATATTTTCAATTGAAAATATCATGAAAAAATGTGACACTATTTAGTTGAAAAAGTAGTAAAAAACAAGCATGATAAAATATTGTAGGATTTCTGAATATAGACTGATAAAGTTTTGACTCATAACACGCCAAATATAACTCTAGTTGAAAAAAAGAGTGTGTAAGTAATTGATGTAGCAATACCAGGGATAGAAGACAAAGAATGGGAAAGAGGTCACAAAGTATAAGGATTTGAAAATCAAAATTGAAATGTTATGGTACAAACTTGCAGTCCTAGTGATGGTCCTAGTGGTACATTGGGTGCCATACCAAAAACATCTTAGATGACAGTTAGGAAATCTGATCATTGACAAAGGGTCCAGCTGCCAATTACAAAAAGCCACACTAAATTCTGCTGATACATTTATGAATCTTATGTTCTTGGGAAGAACCTGATGCATATGAAGCCCACGATCAGCTAAAGAACTGGTAGCTGTGACTTCACATTGTTATGAAAAAATAATATTAAATAATAATAAAATTATAAATGATGATGATGATGACGATGACAATAAAGTTTTTGTTTCCTGAACACTTTTGGGTGTGTTTTATGGATTTCATGCTAATCATGAAAGTAACCTTTAATTTGACATATCATGTACTGTTTTATGGAAATCATCTGTTTTGGCAATGTACATCATTCATTGGTTATGTTGCACACATGAAAGAAACATATGAAAACATGGAACTGTTGTTGAAGCACACCTGGTACACCAAGTACAACTAGAATATCTGTGGAGTAAAAGCAATATCTGTAAAAGAATATCTATGTAAAAGAATATCTGTGGAGTAAAAGTAGTTCTCTGCTACTGGAATGCAGGTTGGATATACCATGTACTGTTGTTACATATATGAGTGGGACAGCCATGCAAGACAATCTCATTACATTAAAAAGAAATGGCCACTCTGAAATAATTTAATTCCAGGACAAAAGCATGTGACACATGAACCACTTGTTGATCTAACAAGGATATTTTTGCTTTTGCTCCACATAAAACGTGGAGTGATGAAAAATTTTGTAAAAATAATAAACAAGGAAGGTAAACATTTTCAGTATTTGAGACAGATGTTTCCAAGAATATCTGATACCAAAAGTAAGGAAGACATTTTTGTTGATCTCCAGATCAACAATGACAAGAAATTTGAAGATCTGTTAGCGGGGCCAGAAAAAATTTCCTGGAAAGCATTTAAGGATATAGTTGAGAATTTTCTTGGAAACCACAGAGCATCATATTCAGCTAACAAATTTCTTACAGCATATAAGACCATTAAGTGCATATCCTGGCATTCAAGAAGTGACTAATGACTCGTACTGGCAATGGAGTATGGATTTGTCCATGTCATCCTATGTCACAGTTTAATCTGTATAGCAATAGCACTTAGCACTTAGACTTATATACCACTTTATAGTGCTTTACATCCCTCTCTAAGTGGTTTACAGAGTCAGCCTATTGCCCCCAACAATTTGGGTCCTCATTTTACCCACCTCAGAAGGATGGAAGGCTGAGTCAACCTTGAGCCTGGTGAGTTTTGAACTGCCAAATTGTAGCCAGCTGGCTGCAGCAGAAGTAGCTTGCAGTACTGCAGTCTAACCACTGCACCACAGAGGCTCCTATAGACCAGTGATGGCTAACCCTTTTGTCGTTGTGTGCCTGCACCCATAATGCAAGGCGTGTGTGACCCCCCATACCCCTGCGCATGCACGTGCCCCCTGTGCATCCCTGCACCTCTGCCCCCATGACCCCCACCCCCCGTGCATGCAAGGCAGATACCCGACAATCAGCTGGCTGGTGGGAGCCCTGCGCGCATGCGCAGTGGAACTGATCTGGGGCAACGGCTCGGGTGCTGGCAGAGATGGCTCTGCATGCCACTTCTGGCACGTGTGTCATAGGTTCAGCATCATGGGTATAGAAAATAAAAAGAGACTACACAAAATTGGTTGCCAGTTGCCCTCCGCATGAGATTCAAGGTGCTGGTACTTACCTATAAAGCCCTACATGGCTTAGGGTGGGGGTACTTGCAGGAACGCCTCCTGCCAGCATCGAATTCCCATCGCCCGGTGCAGTCCCACAGGCAGGGCCTCCTTGTGGTGCCATCAGTCAAACAATGTCAGCTGGCGGTCCCTAGGGGTAGGGCCTTCTCTTTGGGTGCGCCTACCTTGTGGAACCAGCTTCCACTGGAGCTCCGTTTGGCCCCTGACCTCCGCTCCTTCCACCGTGGCCTAAAGATTTGGTTATTTGAACAAGCCAGCCTGGACTAGGGGGGGGGGTTGGGTTAGTTTTAAATGTTCTGGTTTTAGATAATTTATTTGTTCATATTGGTTTAATAATTTTTTAACTTTTTTAAATTTGTTACTGTATGTTTTTTATGATGTGAGCCACCCTGAGTCCCCAGGGAGATAGGGCGGCATATAAGACCAAACAAACAAACAAACAAACAAACAAACAAACAAATAAAGCAAAGGTAGAATAAGAGTGGTATAGAAATAACTGAGAGATGAAGCAGGTACTACTACTAATGATAACAGTAGCAGTCATTTTGTGGCTTTAGATGCTCAAAGCACTCAAAGTGAAATGTTAAATGTTATAATAATCTTTAAGATGTAAATCTGATTGTTTTAGCCTGTACACTGCACTTGATCTTAACAGAGAAATAATGGAAAATGAAATGGAGGGACAAGGGATTAGGCAGGTTAGACTGTGCAAAAGACCTTTTCATGCATACTTTCATGTCCCTGGTGGAGACTGACTCCGAGGAAGAGGAGGAACAGCCAACAGGGAGTGGGAGTGTGGCTCCAGAGGTGGTGGAGGAGGCTGGGGAAGGGCAGAGGCTGGCTGAGCAATCAGAGGAGGATCCAGGCCCATCCCCTCTCCATCCCAGGGCACGCAGGGAGGAGAGGATCAGGGAAAAGCATGGTCTACTTGGGAGGAGAGGGCCATGATCCTCCTCAGGGCTTACAGCTGGGAGCTCTGTATATAAGTTCCTAAATGCGTAGTTAGAATTGCTGGAGTCAAAGTTAAAGTTAGTGTTTTAGTTCTAAAGAAGGTTTATCTTGGTTGGTGTTCTTCCAATGGATTGTCCCTGGTTATCTTCCTGAAGCTGGCAATTATCTATCCTGGTCTGTCAAGGAACTTTATTCAATGCGGTTTGTTTTTGGCTTTTTCTTCGTTATCGGCTCTTTGAATGCGAACTGTGTTTCTTGCCTTTGAAATGTTATTTTGACTCCTCCACTGTGAACCAAGTTGAAGGCATTAAAGGACTTTCAGTTACATTTTGGATTTTGTTATGTTTCTGAGATACTCTGGGTCATCACACATACCCACCCAGCACAATTCAGATGGTAGGCAATGCCCAAAGAAAGCTGTCTTGTCATCTGATTGCAGTCCTATCTCAAGCATGCATGTAGATTCTAAGGATGCATATTTCCTCTTAGGCAGGACCTTATATTTGGTTTCAACATAGCGTTCAATGCAAAAAAATGTTGCTTATATTCTACAACAAAGTCCAATATTTATATTTTATCCCAGAATTCCTAGTGTTTCAATGCATTATATGCAGATATCCCAAATCCGTTGAAGACATATGTGCTAAGCACATTAGTTCCTGTATGAAGACATTTTGGTAATAATTCTTTGATATTGCTTTTAAATTTTATATGAACTTTCATTAAACATGCAGCAACATAAACAGGACTCAGCAAAACGAATATATTTTATACTACCACTGATCTGAAAATAAATTGTACCATCATTCTTTGCAACATAACATTTGCCCTTCATTTCTTAGGAACCGCTGAAGAAGATGAAGGAGATGACTTGTTGTTGGGGTCTGTAGATGAATTCTGGTGGTTTCCCCACATGTGGAGCCACATGCAACCTCATCTGTTCCATAATGAGTCATCGCTAGTGGAACAAATGATTCTCAACAAGGAATTTGCAATAGTGAGTATCTCTGAAATATAAGTAGGTGCAAAATTGTCTGTCCCTCAACATTTTACAGTAATTATTTTTGAAGTAAAATGAGGATAAGACTGTTACTGTAGGTAATTACTGGTCAATATAAATATATGTTTGGTAAGTTGTAAGAAAAGCTGGTCACTTTGGTTTTCCAGATTCTAGGAATCAAGTGGTATTTCTAGGAGCATGTCATAGCAGAGGGCTGGTTATGAATCAGATATTTCCAGTGACTTATGCCTCTGTTCTATCTCTGACCATATGATTTTCTTCTCATAATTCTTTATTTTGAAAACAAATTCAGATTGGACAGTCCTTCAAGTAAAGAACTCTGTCCATAATCATAGATATAGCAGATATAGCAAGGTTTGGCACTCCTATAGCTTTATATTTCAAATCATTTTCACAACAGATACTGCTTTTTTTAATTCAAAATATAGTATCTGGAATCTTAGATTATCCTTTTATATATTAAGGTAAATAATGTAGATTGGGTGTATATAAATAATGTAAAATAGACAAAAAGTGGTCACACAGATCAATGTTGATTCCTTTTTTATATGAACTTAAAATAATTTATTGATTTTAATATTGTCCATGAAAGTCTACCCATTAGTATCAAGGGATCTAATATATTTGCAATAAATTTGTTTCAGTTTTTTTTACCAATATTAAGGTAAAAACTAAGAAATTAAGAATTATCATATACAAACAGCTATATCTAAAATCTCTAAGGATGATAAATATAGAATTAAAACATGGACAGGTTAAATGTGTAAATCTGTATTCTTTTTCCTTAAAAACCTATAAAATAAGCCATAGTAATCAAAACTGCACAAGTATGCAACTTGAAATTATGGTAACAATATAATAGTTAGACATGAAACATATTGAGCATGATTGACTCTAGCTGGCAATCAGTTCCTGAAGATTTTGCCTGCTGCCAAGCAAAACTTGGCAATGTTATATTTCACAAAGTAGCTGGAGTTTATAGTATGTAGTAAGAGAATATAAAATTGATCTGTATGGCTTGATAAGCTGACACTTTCTTGTAGAATAATAGCAGTGCAGATGTATGTGTAACATGAAAATGAAAAAAAGAATATTCCTTGTGGTTTCAGTTTATCAACGTTTCAGGGACACACATGTTCTAGAAAGGAGTTATTCTTATATATTCTTCCTAAGATAATTAAGGAAAGAGCACTATAGTAAGCCAAAGGTTAAGCCTTTTAGCTGGATAAGATTGATAGCTAGTATAGTGAGTTACAGGGTTGGAGAAAGACCTGGCAACCTACTCCTCAAAAAGCTCATCAAGAAAATTATATGGGAAGGGTCTCAAACATATCCGCTAGGGACCAACAATATGACAATAGGAATCCCAGTTCTGAGGCAGGCAGTGGAGTAAGCAAATGTCTGTATTGCACAGGTATACATTGGATAGACACATGGAATGTCAGAGGAATGAGTCAAGGTGAATTAAATATTGTCAAATGTGAGGTCATCAGGTTGGAAATTGGTCTCCTTGATGTCACTAAGCTATTTCTATTTCTATTTAAAGGGATTTATATGTCGCCCTATCTCCCGAAGGACTCAGGGCGGCTCACAACAGTAAAAAACATACAATACAAAAATTTAAAATTTAAAAAATATTAAATAGAAATCCCAAAAACATTAATTAAAACCAGCAACAGCGAATATACACTAATAAAACCAATAAACGCCCCCCCCCCTCAGTCCAGGTCGGCCTGTTGAAACAGCCATGTCTTCAGGTCGCGATGGAAGAATCGAATGTCAGGGGCCATCTGCAGCTCCAAGAGCAGCTGATTCCACAGGGTGGACGCTCCCACAGAGAAGGCTCTCCCCCTGGGGGTCGCCAGCCGACATTGTCTGGCCGACAGCACCCTGAGGAGGCCCTGTCTGTGGGAGTGCACGGGACGCTGGGCAGTCGTTACTGGCAGTAGATGTTCCCGCAAATACCCTGGCCCTAAGCCATGTAGGGCTTTGTAGGTGATTACCAGCACCTTGAATCTCACCTGAAGGGCAACCGGCAACCAATGCAGTTCACGCAGGAGGGGTGTAATATGGGAGTATCAGGATACTCCCATCACAACCCGTGCGGCCGCATTCTGCACCAGTTGAAGCCTCCGAGTGGTCCGCAAGGGCAGCCCCATGTAGAGAGCATTGCAGTAGTCTACATGGGAGGTAACGAGCACATGAGTAACCGTACGCAAGCTACACTGGACAGACAATGGCTTTTTCCAATCTGAGGACTTCACTGTCAATTATTCAGGACATGATACCAGGAAAACAGAATGGCATTTATGGTAAGCATGAAAATTGCTAGAGCAGTGGAAAGCTTCTCAGCTACCAGTGACCAAATCATGACCATCAGAATTCATACCAAGTCCTTCAACATCACAATTATTCAAATCTATGATCCAACAACTGCTTGAAATAGGGGGCTTTTATGTCATGGTCCAAGAAACTCTGAAACAATTTTCCCCAAAAAGACAACGTTTACATTCTGGGTGATTTCAATGCAAAAGTTGACAAACAAATGGAGACAGGCATCACTGGTCATTTTGGACTAGGTGAGAGGAATGATGCAGATGATTGTTTGGTACAATTTTGCCAGGAAAATAGATAAAGGATTGTGAATAAAAGGTTCAAACAATACAAGGGTCTCTTATCAACTTGGACATCACCGTAATCAGATTGATTATGTCCTATGCAGTCATCAATGAACCAGTCCAGGCTCTGCTATTAAGACATATCCAAGTGCTGGTTGTGGTTCAGATCATAAATTGTTGATGGCAAAGATCAAAAATGCAGTGCCTCCAACTAAGTTTGATATCAGTGAAATCCCTACTACATATACAATATCAATATCAATCAGAATAGAACTGGAAGGCATCTTGGAGGGGTCTTCTAATCCAACCCCCTGCTCAAGCAGGAGACCTTGCAGGAGACTGTCCAATCTCTTCTTAAAAATGACTAGCACCAACTATTGAAAGGGAATTACCAGATATTCAAACTGACTTTGGAAGGGCTCATGGCACCCACGACCATATTACAAATCAGTGCTGGATCATGGAAAAATCTTGTGAATATCAAAAGATCATTTATGTTATGTATGCAGAGTTTGAATTGATTGGTTGTTCTTGTAAAGTGTTTAAAAGCATTGGTTAAAAAGTGCGGGAAAACCCTGCACTCTGATTGGCTGTCAGCCGAGGCAGCCGGCTATATATAGCTGCCTCGGCTAAGCCAAATCAGGTCCGTTCTGAGCTGAAGTCACTAATAAACTTAAGAGCTGAAGCACTCCGCATCTGCCTCTTCATGCAAACTTAACACTGGCGACGAAGGTGGGATTCCCCTGAAGAGAAGGCAACGCAGAACAGAAGAAGAGTGAGATGGCTGCGCTGAACACCCCCCCAGCCCTGTTCGATCCGACGGCAGAAGACTGGGAGTCGATGATCGTTCCTTTATAAAAAAAAGTTTTTATTTTTGATACAAACATACAAACAGGACATACAAAACATAAAAACCATCTTCCATATATACATACAGTGTGTCAGTTGGTTACAAATCCTTTGTGTCATCCTTTCATATTCATCACTCACAATTTATCAAAAGAAAATTTCTCATATTATCAATAAAACATTATGTATTTATCAATTATTACTTGTGTACAATTAAACTATTTATTTCGTCATATATACGATATATTTTTAATCTAAAATTTATGTTATACTTTCATCCAATGGTTATATATATCAACATTATATTTTATATCAGCCTATTATATTTCTATTACAAAATTATATAGTCTATTGCATTACCAAGTCTTTTTATCCAACCATTGATAAAACAAATCCCATATCTTGTAAAATTGTTTATCTTCTTGTTCTCTAATTTCAAATGTCAATTTACTCATTTCAGCACAGTCCATAATTTTCCTAATCACTTCCTCCTGCATAGGTATTTTATCATTCTTCCAATTTTTGGCAAATACAATTATTAAAACATTTACAAACTGTTAAAACATTTACAATCAAATATTTCAACTCTTTATTGTAGATATCTGGTATAATTCCCAATAAAAATATTTCTGGTTTCAAGTCTATGTGTTGTTGTATCATTTTTTCCAACCATATGTGGATTTTAGTCCAATATCTTTTTGCATCCGAACAAGTCCACCACATATGGTAATATGATCCAGGTATCTGATGACATTTCCAACATTTATCCGATTTATTCTTAAACATTCTTGCAATTCTCGGGGTAAGTGCCACCTGTAAAACATCTTATACAAATTTTCTTTATAAGCAGTTGACATTGTCATTTTATAATTCTGGGACCATAATTTTTCCCATTTCTCTAGATCAATCCCATATCCAAAATTTTTCCCCAAGCAATCATTGTTTCTTTAACTTGTTCCTCTTCCATTTTAATTTCTAAAAATATCCATAAAGTTTTTAATCACCTTTTCATCAGTACCCATCAATATTTTGTCTAGCCCAATCTGCTTGTTATAAATACCTTCTACTTTAATATCCTTATCAAATCTAGATTGTACTTGCAAATATGAAAACCAATTCATTTTTATACCTTGTTCTTCCAATGCTTGCATAGATTTAAGTTCACCCCTTTCATTCAATATCTCACCATATCTAACTGTTTGTTCCTTTTTATATATTACTGGATATGAAAAGGCTTCAATAGTAGATATCCATATTGGAATTTTCAAGTAATGTTGTTTTTAATCTTCTCCCAGTTTAAAAACAAAGCTTCTCGAATATAATGTCTTCTAAAATACCCTTGTGTTTTAGTTCCCTTATACCAAAGGAATGCATGCCACCCCAATAACAAGTTATGTCCTTCTAGAGTCAATAATCTAGTATTCCTTAGTGTTATCCAATCTTTTACCCATATCAAATTTGCCCTGATAGTATAGTTCCCAATTGGGCAAAGCAAACCCTCCTCTTAATCTTGCATCCTGCAATAACTTAAGTTTTATTCTTGCTTTTTGCCTTGCCATATATATTTCAACATCATTCGATTTAGGTCTTCAAAAACTCTTTCCTAATCTGATTGGAATTGTCTGGAATAAGTATAGAATTCTAGGCAATACATTCATCTTGATTGTTGATATTCTCCCAATCAACGATAGTTGTAATTTTTCCATTTTCCAAGTCTGTCGCTATCTGCTGTTTAAGTTTAATGTAATTATCCTCCTTCAGTGTACTACATCTTGCTGTAATATATATCCCTAGATACTTAACCTTACTTGTGACCTGTATTTCTAAAGCTTCTTCCAATTCTTTTCTTCCGCCTCGCTAACATATTCTTTGTTAATATCTTTGTTTTGTCTTTATTAATTTTCAATCCTGCTACTTCTCCATACTCTTCTATTCTTTCAATTAGCTTAAGCGCTGATTCCAGTGGGTCCTCTAATATAAATACCAGGTCATCTGCAAAGGCTTGTAACTTATATTCTTCTCTTTTAATTTTCATTCCTTTTATTTGTTTATCTTCTCTAATACACCTGTTTAACACTTCTAAGGTTAACACAAACAGCAGGCGACAGTGGGCAGCCTTGTCTAGTCCCTTTTCTTATATTTATAGGCTCTGTCAATTCTCCATTTATCAAAACCCTTGTGGTTTGTTCAGAATATATAGTCTCAATAGCACGTATAAATTTTTTGCCAAAGCCCATTTGTGTCAATTGTAGTAACATGAAGTGCCAACTCACGTTATCAAAGGCTTTTGAGCATCCAGAAACATCAAGGCCATTTGCTTTTCAGGATGTGCCTCATAGTACTCCAGAGTGTCCAGGATTATTCTCATATTATGTTTGATTTGTCTTTTTGGCAGAAACCCATTTTGGTCAACATGTATAAAGTTGTTTAAATATCTTTTCAGTCTTTCTGCCAAAATTGAAGCAAAAACTTTATAGTCTGAATTTAATAGGGAAATAGGCCTATGATTTTTAACTTCTTGTAAGTCTGTGTCTTCCTTTGGTATAAGTGTGATATAAGCTTCTGACCAAGTCTTTGGTATTCTCTTCTCTTGCATGACTTCATTCATAACTTCTAATAATTGGAGGTTTAACACCTCCTGAAAAGTCTTATAAAATTCCACTGGTAAACCATCCGGGCCTGGTGCTTTCCCTGTATTTTGTTTCTTTAAGGCTTCTGTTAACTCCATCATTGTTATATTATCTTCTAACATTATTTCGATATCTTTAGGTATCTGTGGTAACTTTGCCTTTTGTATATATTGTTTAATTTTTTCTTCTTGAATACTCTCTTGATAGTACAATTTTCCATAATAGTCTTGTATAATTCTTTTTCCCTTCATTTCAACAAGGATGTCCTTCTTCATCTATTAAATGGCTAATTTTCCTTGATTCTCTCCTTTCTTAATTTATAGGCTAACCATCTTCCTGGTTTATTTGCCCTCAAAATAATTCTGTTTAGCATTTTAATCTTTTGACTAGCTCTTTCTTTTTCCATTAATTCCTTTTATGTTTGGTTATATCCATTTTGATTTTAACATCTTTTTGTGGAAATTTCTGTAGTTCTTTTTCCAGTTTTTATATTCTTCTTCTAATGTTTTAAAAGTCTTTTTTTTTTTGATATTTCTTTTCCTTGTATAATCAATTATCAAGCCTCTTGTATAGGCCTTCATCATGTCCCAGAGATTCTGTAACGATGTATCCTTTTCTTATTTTCTTTTAAAAGAATACCAGTTCTCTCTCCATGTTCTGTTTAAAATCTTCTTCCTTTAATATCTTATTGTTTAATGTCCATCTAGATCTCATCTTTTGTCCTTTCCAAATAATAATCATTGGATTATGATCGGCCCAAATACTTGCTTCTATTTCAATTTTTGTATATTAAAAATAGATCAGCTGATGTCCATATCATATCTATTCTTGACCATGATTCATGCCTGTTTGAGTAAAATGTATATTGTTTATTTCCTATATTTCTCTCTCTCCATGCATCTTTTAAATTTATTTCTTCTATTATTTGAAAAAGGGTTTTGGTAGTTTCTTTCTAGCTTTCTTTGTGGCTTTTTGTGATTTATAATCCAGCTGCTCATTAATTATTCCATTAAAATCTCCCATCATGCATAAATTAACATAGTCCAGTTCAATTATTTTTTATGGAGTTTATTATAAAATTCCTCTTGGTGGTCATTTGGAGCATATATTGCTATTAAAAGTATTTTAGTATTATTGTCCATTATTTCTGCCATTAAGATTCTTCCATCATCATCTGTATAAATTAATTCAGCTGAAATTGTTTCTTTAATATATAGAACCACGCTTTTTTTACATTGTGCCAATGAAGTAAACAATTTTCCTATTTTTTTGTTTCAGTACATGTTCATGTTGTTTTTAATATGTACCTCTTTGTAGGCAAATTATATCAAATTTTAATTTCTCCAATTTGTGAAATACTTTCCTTCTTTTAATGATTGAATTGAGTCCATTTCAAATCGTGACGAAGACTAAGTCATATGCAGATCGTTTAAAATGTTATCTGGAGGAAATGATCTTGCATATTTCAAGAGCAGCGGAAAGGCAGTTTTCCTTCATTACTGCGGTCCGGCAGTTTCAAGATGAAGGCACTCACTTGGGAGCAGCAGACAGTGAAGGTGGCTGGCCTGATCTGGAAAAGGCTGTTAAGAGCCCATTACGCCACAAGTATCGTTGCCTCATTAAGAGACATGAGTTTTACCCTCTCATGATCAGGGGAGCCAAGCATAAATAACCGTGGCAAGTTTAAGAGACATTGGGGGTGCATCTCGAATTCAACAGTTTAGAGGAGGCCATCGCGATCCACATTTTGTTTTGGGCCTTAAAGACAAAGGTGTTACAGGAAGTTGTTAATGAAACCTAAGATCACACTGAAAACAGAGAAGCCTCTTCAGCAGGAAAGTCCTCAGCAGCAGCCATGAGGAGAAAATGGACAGAGCCCTGAAGCCATTCCTGTGGGAAAAGTCTTCCACAAATCACTGTGAGGAACTAGATTCTGAGTCAGACCAGTGAGGTGGAGACTCAGAATGGAGTGGAAAAAGAAAGACCTGGGGAGAAAGAGGCAAGATTTCTACTGCAGAGGTTGTGGGGAAGCCACCCCGCACTGAATGCAAGTTCTAGACACCATTGCCTCAGTTGTGAAAGAAAGGACACTAGCAAAGTCTGTAAATCATCCAGAACTCACCCAACAGAAGGAAGTTTGCTGCAAACAAACAGACAAAAGAAATCCAAGCCTAACTTTCTTCAGTGAGAAAATGAGGCACAGCACTTAAACAAATGGAAGAATGAAACTCATCAGACAGTAACTATTGGTCATTCATCTCTTTAAAAAACAGAAAAGTGCATGTCAAGGTACTTATTGAAGGAAGGCCTTGCAAATGGAAGTGGACTCAGGCTCATACCTATCTATGGTGTCATGGGACACTATTCAAAGACTGTTACAAATATTCAAGAAGACTCATGAAAGCAGGCATTGTCTTAAAGACTACCAAGGGAACAAGATTCCAGTAGTTGGAACAAGAAATTCAACATGAAGTTCAAGGGCCACACAGCGTCTACCCACCCTGACCATCGTAGACAAGGATCTGCCCTAAGTCTGCTGGGACTTGAATGGTTCAACCACTGGGCCGAGGTGACTGGCATCAATCACGTGAGCAACACTGGAGGAAGAGGCCTTGAAGTCTGAGTTTCCAGAGGTCTTCATGACCGGATTAAGCAAGTACTTGGGGACCCTATCACCTTTAACCTAGATCCCAAGGTACAACCAATCCGTTTAAAACCCAGAAGGGTTCCATATGCCTTAAAGGAAAAATTGATACAATTAGATCAACTAATGGCTCAAGGGGTTTTAGAGCCCACTGACCACTCCAGGTGGGAGACACCCATAGTCACACCAGTCAAGGCTGATGGGTCTGTGAGAATCTGTGGAGACTACAAGGGGACATTGAACCATGTAGGCATATATCCAGTTCCAGTAGTGCATCATTTATTACATTTCTTGGTGGGGGCACAGTTTCATGCCAAATGGACCTGGCAGGCATATCAACAGTTAACAGTTGATGATGCCTGCAGAAGCAAACCATTGTAACCCATGAGGTGCTTTCAAATGTAAAAGGTTGCAATTTGGAGTAAAGCGTGGCACCAGGCATCTTCCAAAGCCTTATGGAAAGGATGCACAAGGTTTGCAAAGGTGGTGCCTTATTTTGATGGCGTTTTAATTTCTGTTGAAAATGACCTCAGTTACACGAGAGACTCAGAGAAGTCTTACCAGATTCAAAAAGCGAGGTTAAAGTCAAAGGAAAAATGCACACTGAGAACAGATAAAATGAGATTCTTGGGTTACATGATTGATAAACATGGCATCCACACCACAGAGGCCAAAGTTCAGGCAATCAAAAAGAAGCCAGGCCAATAAGCAAAACAGATTTGCAAGCTTTTCTTGGGACTCATTAACTATCATATGTTTCTACCTCAGAGGCAACCATTGCAGAACCCCTACATAGATTACTGGACAAAATCTGCATGAGTCTGGGGCAGAAAGGAACAAGCTGCATTTAACAATATTAAGAGACAAATCCGTCTGATTCTGTACTGATACAGTTCTCTGAGAACTTGCCTGTTGTACTGACTGGTGATGCATCCCCTTTTTAGGTGGGGAGGGTGTTGAGCCACATGCTTCCCAGTGGAAGGGAAGCCCTGGCATTTACTCTGGCACCTTGACTAAAGCAGAGAGAAACTACAGCCAACTGGACAAGGAAGCTTTGGCAATTGTGTAGCAGCTGTCAAGAAATTCCATGAGTATCTAGATGGGAGAACATTTAATGTTGTCACAGATCACAAACCCTCTTTTAGGCATTGTGGCAGGGGACAAA
>CM019151.1:73484433-73524508 GCA_009733165.1 Naja naja
TTTGTTAATATTCTTTGTTTTGTCTTTATTAATTTTCAATCCTGCCTTCTCCATACTCTTCTATTCTTTCAATTAGCTTAAGCCTGATTCCAGTGGGTCCTCTAATATAAATACCAGGTCATCTGCAAAGGCTTGTAACTTATATTCTTCTCTTTTAATTTTCATTCCTTTTATTTGTTTATCTTCTCTAATACACCTGTTTAACACTTCTAAGGTTAACACAAACAGCAGGGGACAGTGGGCAGCCTTGTCTAGTCCCTTTTCTTATATTTATAGGCTCTGTCAATTCTCCATTTATCAAAACCCTTGTGGTTTGTTCAGAATATATAGTCTCAATAGCACGTATAAATTTTTGCCAAAAGCCCATTTGTGTCAATTGTAGTAACATGAAGTGCCAACTCACGTTATCAAAGGCTTTTTGAGCATCCAGAAACATCAAGGCCATTTGCTTTTCAGGATGTGCCTCATAGTACTCCAGAGTGTCCAGGATTATTCTCATATTATGTTTGATTTGTCTTTGGCAGAAACCCATTTTGGTCAACATGTATAAAGTTGTTTAAATATCTTTTCAGTCTTTCTCCAAAATTGAAGCAAAAACTTTATAGTCTGAATTTAATAGGAAATAGGCCTATGATTTTTAACTTCTTGTAAGTCTGTGTCTTCCTTTGGTATAAGTGTGATATAAGCTTCTGACCAAGTCTTTGGTATTCTCTTCTCTTGCATGACTTCATTCATAACTTCTAATAATTGAGGTTTAACACCTCCTGAAAAGTCTTATAAAATTCCACTGGTAAACCATCCGGCCTGGTGCTTCCCCTGTATTTTGTTTCTTTAAGGCTTCTGTTAACTCCATCATTGTTATATTATCTTCTAACATTATTTCGATATCTTTAGGTATCTGTGGTAACTTTGCTTTTGTATATATTGTTTAATTTTTTCTTCTGAATACTCTCTTGATAGTACAATTTTCCATAATAGTCTTGTATAATTTTTTTTTCCTTCATTTCCGTAACAAGGATGTCCTTCTTCATCTATTAAATGGCTAATTTTCCTTGATTCTCTTTCCTTTCTTAATTTATAGGCTAACCATCTTCCTGGTTTATTTCGTCCTCAAAATAATTTGTTTAGCATTTTAATCTTTTGGACTAGCTCTTCTTTTTCCATTAATTCCTTTTTATGTTTGGTTATATCCATTTGATTTTAACATCTTTTTGTGGAAATTTCTGTAGTTCTTTTTCCAGTTTTTATATTCTTCTTCTAATGTTTTAAAAGTCTTTTTGTTTGATATTTCTTTTCCTTGTATAATCAATTATCAAGCCTCTTGTATAGGCCTTCATCATGTCCCAGAGATTCTGTAACATGTATCCTTTCTTATTTTCTTTAAAAAAGAATACCAGTTCTCTCCATGTTCTGTTTAAAATCTTCTTCCTTTAATATCTTATTGTTTAATGTCCATCTAGATCTCATCTTTTGTCCTTTCCAATAATAATCATTGGATTATGATCGCCCAAATACTTGCTTCTATTTCAATTTTGTATATTAAAATAGATCAGCTGATGTCCATATCATATCTATTCTTGACCATGATTCATGCCTGTTTGAGTAAAATGTATATTGTTTATTTCCTATATTTCTCTCTCCATGCATCTTTTAAATTTATTTCTTCTATTATTTGAAAAAGGGTTTTGGTAGTTTCTTTCTAGCTTTCTTTGTGGCTTTTTGTGATTTATAATCCAGCTGCTCATTAATTATTCCATTAAAATCTCCCATCATGCATAAATTAACATAGTCCAGTTCAATTATTTTTTGGAGTTTATTATAAAATTCCTCTTGGTGGTCATTTGGAGCATATATTGCTATTAAAAGTATTTTAGTATTATTGTCCATTATTTCTGCCATTAAGATTCTTCCATCATCATCTGTATAAATTAATTCAGCCGAAATTGTTTCTTTAATATATAGAACCACGCCTCTTTTTTTACATTGTGCCAATGAAGTAAACAATTTTCCTATTTTTTTTTTGTTTCAGTACATGTTCATGTTGTTTTTTAATATGTACCTCTTGTAGGCAAATTATATCAAATTTTAATTTCTCCAATTTGTGAAATACTTTCCTTCTTTTAACGATTGAATTGAGTCCCGTTCAATCCGACGGCAGAAGACTGGGAGTCATATGCAGATCGTTTCCAAATGTATCTGGAGGGAAATGATCTTGCCGCCATTTCCGAGCAGCGGAAGAGGGCAGTTTTCCTTACGTACTGCGGTCCGGCAGTTTTCAAGATGGCGAAGGCACTCGCAGGAGCAGCAGACGTGAAGGTAATGGCTTGGCCTGATCTGGAAAGGCTGTTAAGAGCCCATTACACGCCACAAGTATCGTGCCTCATTAAGAGACATGAGTTTTACCCTCATGATCAGGGGGAAAACGAAAGCATAAATGACTTCGTGGCAAGTTTAAGAGACATTGGGGGTGCATGCGAATTCAACAGTTTAGAGGAGGCCATGCGCGATCATTTTGTTTTGGGCCTTAAAGACAAGGTGTTACAGAGGAAGTTGTTAATGAAACCTAAGATCACACTGAAAGAAGCAATAGAAGAAGCCTCTTCAGCAGAAGCTACCAAGTCCTCAGCAGCAGCCATGAGGAAAATGGACAGGGCCACGAGCCATTCTGATGGGGAAAAGTCTTCCACAAATCACTGTGAGGAACTAGATTCTGAGTCAGATTGCAGTGAGGTGGAGGAAGGAATTTACAGACTCAGAATGGAGTGGAAAAAGAAAGACCTGGGGAGAAAGAGGCAAGATTTCTACTGCAGAGGTTGTGGGGGAAGCCACCCCCGCACTGAATGCAAGTTTCTAGACACCATTTGCCTCCGTTGTGAAAGAAGAGGACACCTAGCAAGAGTCTGTAAATCATCCAGAACTCCACCCAACAGAAGGAAGTTTGCTGCAAACAAAGACAAAGAAGTCAAGCCTAACAACCTCAGTGAGAAAATGAGGCACAGCGCAGAAGCAAATGGGAAGAATGAAACTCATCAGACAGTAACTATTGGTCATTCATCTCCTTTAAAAAACAGAAAAGTGCATGTCAAGGTACTTATTGAAGGAAGGCCTTGCCAAATGGAAGTGGACTCAGGCTCATACCTATCTATGGTGTCATGGGACACTATTCAAAGACTGTTACCAAATATTCAGAAGACTCACTTCAAGAAGCAGGCATTGACTCTTAAAGACTACCAAGGGAACAAGATTCCAGTAGTTGGAACAAGAGAATTCAACATGAAGTTCAAGGGCCACACCAAGCGTCTACCCCTGACCATCGTAGACAAGGATCGCCTAAGTCTGCTGGGACTTGAATGGTTCAACCCACTGGGCATCGAGGTGACTGGCATCAATCACGTGAGCAACACTGAGTGGGAAGAGGCCTTGAAGTCTGAGTTTCCAGAGGTCTTCAGCGACGGATTAGGCAAGTACTTGGGGACCCCTATCACCTTTAACCTAGATCCCAAGGTACAACCAATCCGTTTAAAACCCAGAAGGGTTCCATATGCCTTAAAGGAAAAAATTGATGCACAATTAGATCAACTAATGGCTCAAGGGGTTTTAGAGCCCACTGACCACTCCAGGTGGGAGACACCCATAGTCACACCAGTCAAGGCTGATGGGTCTGTGAGAATCTGTGGAGACTACAAGGGATTGAACCATGCGCTACAACAGAGCGCATATCCAGTTCCAGTAGTGCATCATTTATTACATTCTCTTGGTGGGGGCACAGTTTTCGCCAAATTGGACCTGGCCCAGGCATATCAACAGTTAACAGTTGATGATGCCACTGCAGAAGCCCAAACCATTGTAACCCATAGAGGTGCTTTCAAATGTAAAAGGTTGCAATTTGGAGTAAGCGTGGCACCAGGCATCTTCCAAAGCCTTATGGAAAGGATGCTACAAGGTTTGCCAAGGGTGGTGCCTTATTTTGATGACGTTTTAATTTCTGTTGAAAATGACACTCAGTTACACGAGAGACTCAGAGAAGTCTTACCAGATTCAAAAAAGCGGGGTTAAAAGTCAAAGAAGAAAAATGCACACTGAGAACAGATAAAGTGGAATTCTTGGGTTACATGATTGATAAACATGGCATCCGCACCACAGAGGCCAAAGTTCAGGCAATCAAAGAAGCCCCCAGGCCAATATGCAAAACAGATTTGCAAGCTTTCTTGGGACTCATTAACTTCTATCATATGTTTCTACCTCAGAAGGCAACCATTGCAGAACCCCTACATAGATTACTGGACAAAAAATCTGCATGAGTCTGGGGCAGAAAGGAACAAGCTGCATTTAACAATATTAAGAGACAAATCACGTCTGATTCTGTACTGATACAGTTCTCTGAGAACTTGCCTGTTGTACTGACTTGTGATGCATCCCCTTTTGGAGTGGGGGGGTGTTGAGCCACATGCTTCCCAGTGGAAGGGAAGCCCCTATTGCATTTTACTCTCGCACCTTGACTAAAGCAGAGAGAAACTACAGCCAACTGGACAAGGAAGCTTTGGCAATTGTAGCAGCTGTCAAGAAATTCCATGAGTATCTAGATGGGAGAACATTTAATGTTGTCACAGATCACAAACCTCTTTTAGGCATTGTGGCAGGGGACAAACCAACGCCCACGATCCTGTCACCAAGAATGCTGAGATGGACCGAATTTCTTGCTGCTTATTCATACAAACTGATCCACAGACCTGGTAAAGACATTGGGCACACAGATGCTTTGAGTCGCTGCCCACTTCCTTCACATATTGAGGGCCCTGCTCCTGAGAGTCACACCTTTTTTTCTAGAAACTGTTGCCAAGCTTCCAGTACATGCTGCTGAAATTGCCAGAGAGACTGCCAAAGGCACTTTATTGGCTCCTGTTATAGGCTGGATTAAGAAAGGTTGGCCACTTCAAGATCTACCTCAACTTGCCCAACCTTTTAAATCCAGGCAAACTGAATTATCTGTATTAAGAGGATGTATTTTATGGGGTAACAGGGTGGTTATTCCTGCAAAACTACAGAAAGAGGTTTTGGAAATGTTACATGAGGGTCATCCAGGTATTGTCAGAATGAAGGGATTGGCCAGGAGTTATGTATGGTGGCCAGGTATTGACAAAATGGTTGAAAACTGGGTTGCATCCTGTCCCAACTGTCAGATAGTCAGGCCTGCCCCACCTCTTGCCCCCAAACAGGAATGGGAATGTCCTAGGGGCCCATGGTCCAGGATTCACATTGATTTTGCTGGCCCTACCAGAGGGCACACTTTCCTTATTATAGTAGATGTATATTCCAAATGGCTAGAGGTTATCCCAATGGCATCCACCACAGCTGAAGCTGTCATCAAACAGCTTAAAAAGCTTTTTGTAACTCATGGGTTACCTGATGTGCTTGTTTCTGACAATGGCCCTCAATTTACATCCAACCTTTTTGAATCATATCTAGCACAGCAGGGTATCAGACATGCCCTGACAGCCCCTGGGCATCCTTTGGCTAACGGCCAGACTGAACGCATGGTACGATTTACCAAGGAAAAACTTCAGCAATTGGGTCCAGGGGACATCACTGAGAAAGTTGAAAAACTACTCAGTGTCCAGCATATCACTCCCAACCCCTCAACTAACTTAACCCCAGCATAATTGTTGATGGGTAGAAAACTCAGGTCTCCCCTTGACCGCCTTCATCCCACTTACGCACCCAACACACCACTAGATTCCACTAGCAAAATTTGCACATTCACTGTGGGTGATTCTGTTTATGCTAAGAACCTTATGGATGAACCATTATGGATTCCTGCTGAGATAACCCAAATCACAGGCCCCAGGTCTTACAGGGTACAAACGGAGGATGGTGTCCTCTGGAGCAGGCACATTGATCAGTTAAGATCCAGACTACCACAGGAGCATCGCCATTGCTCCTCTCTGGTTCCCATACCTACTGCCTCTTCTAGGGGGGGAGGGGAGGATCATGAGTGTAATGAACAAGCAAGAATCAACCCCATGTGTAACGAGCTAACACGACAGGAACCATCCCAAAATCTGTCACAGTGCCAACAACCATTTTCACAAATGGAAGACTGCACATCACTACCTGACTTAGGTGCTGACACTGGGTTGGAGATGGATTGGGAGGAGAGACCAGGTTGTAGTAACCAAACAGGTTCTACCATTACTAGAAGTCCAAGTAAGGAAATGTCAACAGACACATTTCCTCTCTCACTGGGTGAGAACCTTAAAACATCTGAACCACGTAGGTCTCAACGTACACGTAAGAGCCCCACCTATTTAAAAGAATACATTAGATAGATGGGGTTTGAGTATGGAGTAAACCTAGTGGGGAGGGGTGTTATGTATGCAGAGTTTGAATTGATTGGTTGTTCTTGTAAAGTGTTTAAAAGCATTGCTTAAAAAGTGCGGGAAAACCCTGCACTCTGATTGGCTGTCAGCCAAGGCAGCTGGCTATATATAGCTGCCTCGGCTAAGCTAAATCGGGTCCATTCTGAGCTGAAGTCACTAATAAACTTAAGAGCTGAAGCACTCCGCGTCTGCCTCTTCATGCAAACTTAACAATTTACATGTGCTTCATTGCCTACAAAAACGTTCATACAAAACCTGAAGGCACCAGCACATCTGGTCAAGTTGGTGCAATCACTGTACACAAAACTGGAAGCCTTTGTGTGAACACCATATGGAGACACTAATTGGTTTAAGATAGAGAAAGGAATGCAACAAGGTTGCAATTTCTTCCCTCTCTTATTCAACCTGTAGGCCGAGGTGATTATGAAGAAGCTAGCTCTTGAAGAATCAAAAATCAAGGTAAAGACTGGTGGAAGAAACATCAACAATCTTCAATATGTTGATGATACACGTCTCTTCTCAGAAACCAAAGAAGGCCTGGAACATCTGGTCAAGAAAATCAAAGAAGAAAGTGAGAATTTTGATCTCTTGCTGAACATCAAAACAACAACAACCAACCTCATGACCACATCAAAAACATCAAAATAATAAATCGACAGTGGAGATATAGGAAAAAAACCACTTTCCTACAATCG
The DNA here is from genome assembly GCA_009733165.1 of Naja naja. NCBI lineage: Eukaryota > Metazoa > Chordata > Lepidosauria > Squamata > Elapidae > Naja > Naja naja. The sequence continues at coordinate 73,491,506 of CM019151.1, forward strand.
CAAAGGAATGAATGCAGCACAGAAACAAAATGAAATAAATGTCAGATTGCACTGGGATTGCACTAGCAATGATGAACATGAGCTGAATATGGAAAAGCAAGGACATCAGCCTGACAACCAAATGTAGTTTAGTCCACTCTATTGTGTTCACCATAGCTACTTATGGTTGTAAAAATTGGGTCTTGAAAAAACAAGACAGGATAAGAATCGACTCATTTGTACTATGGTGCTGAAAAAAGATCCTGTATATTCCTTGGACAGCAAAAGTTTTTAGCAGGCAAGTACAAAAGCTCATAAAATCAGACATGTCACTAGAAGGCAAAGTCACGACTCTGCATCTCACTTACTTGGCCATGTCATGAAGGGGAATTCACTGTAGAAAGCAATTGTGTTTGAAAGAGCTAGTGGTAAAAGCCATGAAGGAACATAGTGGCTCAACACTATCAGAGTGTGACATCAGACAGAGCATGGAAAACTCAAAGAAATAGTGCAAGATTGGAACATGTGGAGAGACCTGACCCATAGAATTGCCAAGAATCAGACATGACTGACTGAATAATATCATCCTCATCCTCATCTAGTACTGCTATGTACAGAGCCTTGGTGATGCAGGCTGTTAAACGTCTAGCACTTAGCTCCAGCTGTCTGCAAGTAGTGCAGGCTCGAATCCCACCAGGCTCAAGGTTGACTCAGCCTTCCATTCTCTCGGGGTAGGTAAAGTGAGGACCCAAGATTGTTGGGGGCAATAAGCTGACTTTGTAAAAATGCCGCTTGGGGGGGCCAAAAAGCCCTAGTAATAAGCAGGCATATACAATGGAATGAAGCCTATTGCTAAGCGCATTGGGTTGTGCTCCAAAAATTGTAAGCCGCCCTGAGTCTCCAGAGAAGGGCAGCATATAAATGTGAATAAAAATTTAAAAATTTAAAAAAAAATTACCTTAGGCTTCCAGATATTAGAAGACATAGAGCTGTGACGGTGAACCTATGCCATGTGTGCCGGAAGTGGCACGCAGAGCGATCTCTCCAAGCATACCAGCTGTCGCCCATTGCTCTTCTGGGTTCTGCCGGCCAGCTGGTCTTTGTGCACGTGTGAGCGCCGGAAACCAAAAGAGAAGCTCCTGGCCGTGCATGCACACGCTGGCCACCTGGTCTTATGGTTTCTAACATGCATGCGTGTGAAAAGACCAGCTGGCTGGGGTGTGCATGTGCATTAAAAACCGGCCAGCCAGCTGGTCTTTGTGCATGCATGTACATTAGAAGTTGGAAGACCAGGTGGCCAGCTGCATGCACACGCAGAGAGCTGCTCTTCCAGTTTCAGGCGTGTGCACACTTTGGAACTCAGTGCCTTTTCGGCGCATGCGTGCTCCTGTTTCAGCACTCAGTGACAAAAAGGTTAACCACCATTGATATAGAGCATTGACCACAGCAGGTGGAACTGTCTTCTGCACCTCTTACAACCTCTTTGAGTGAACAGGCCTGCTTGTAACCAAGGAGGAGTAAATAGATGTGGCAACCCCAAGTAATTTAGTCAGCAGGGTTTACTTCCAGGTGGATTAATATATTCTACAGTGAGGGAAAGAACATATGCCTGTTGAGGAAAAATGCAGCCTTCATTTTAAAAGATTGCTATGTATAAATATATACTGGATTTTGCTTTTATCAGGTCTTCCTTCACTGTTAGAGACACAATAGGAATAATGCTATAAGGAATGTAGTATCTCTTCTATTTTTAGTTGCTATTCATTTTTTTTAGCATGACACCATTATTTTCTTTAGATCAATCTAAAAAGGATCTTTTTGACATTGTATTGCCATCACTATCTGTTCATAAAGATCATAAGAACTTCTTCCTACTTTTAAGAAACTTTTTATTCCAGAATATAAAGACCTTTTACAAGTAAGGAATTGTTAAATACTATTTAATGATATTATTCTCTCTTAAGGTTCTTGAGTTTCCTTGAAAACCTTCCCTAGAGAAAGAAATTGTTAAACCAATTTCTGTTCTTGCAATTAGTCCCCAAATAACTCTGCTATACTTCTTGCATTATTACGATTAAAAAAATAAATACGGACCTCAATACTATTTTGAAGAACTATAGCTTCACATTTTCACTTGGTGCAAATTCAAACAACCAGACTGTATCCTGGTTAATAGAAATTAAACTTTAGTCTGCTCTTCTTTTGCCCAAGCAATGGTGTTTCTTTAATTAGAAAAATATATCCTTTTTCTACATTATGATCCTAATGGAATTGGAATAACATGGATTAACATGGTAGGAATGTTTTAGCACAGAAACTCTTGTGGAGCCAGAATAAAATAAAGCCTGAGAAAAATGACAAATCAAAATTGACAGATACATTCATCCTACTTATGAATAGACATGTATATGATTGCACTTCCAGGCTATTACTTGAAAGTAAGCTCCACTGAGCTGAATGAACTTATTTTTGAATAAACATGTCCCCAAAGGAGAATGTGAAATTGCCTCAGTCATGTCCAGAGTATGCACTTTTTCCCTGAATCATTATGAAATTATTATGCCCATCAGTAATGGACAACGATAATAGTTATTTCCCATCTCAAACTGCTGAAGTGCACTTTGTGTTATTGCCCCAAAAGGTGAGGGTGTGGTTCTAGTAGTCTTCTATAAATATATCATTTTGAAGAAAAAAATTTCAGAATGTAAAGCCACTGTTTATCTGAAAACTACTATATACTGGATGAAGGCAAGACATTTCTGACAAACAGCAATATAATTGTAAGCACCCCACTCTTTTATGGAAGGATTATTACATTCAGCCATGGCACAAAATACTTACATCACTGTCAAAAGTTTCTTGGCTTTTATTGTACCCTCCCTTTCCTGTCAAATGGTTTTCTTCTCAATAACCAGTAGGGAAATGAGAATTTGAATCAAAAATGCCAGGAAATGAACTGCTGCTATCAGTAAAAAATATATTAATGCAATTCTACCTCGATTTGCAGATATCTGAGACAACATTCTGAACTCGGCATTCAGAAAAGAGATTTTCTTTCTTCTTCTATCCTGGAAACTTTATATTTTCTTCAAATCAGTTCCAAAGCAGATTTTTAGAATATAAAGAACTTATTATAGGTGTTATCTAGTCCAGTTATCTAGTCCAAAGTTCAATACAGTCTCCACAGATGGTCTCTAACAAAGAACCATCCATCCTTTTAGGAGATTTGTAGTAAAGGAGAGCTTACCGTATCAAGTGGCACCAGATATCACGAGACAATTCATAGTCAAGAATTCCTTTTGATGGCTGACCTGAGTCCCCTTTATAGACCTGTTATTATCTTTGTAAAGCATGGTTTAGTCCTGCCATAGTTCTTCATTTTTCATGTAACAAAAAAGCAAGAGGGGAAGAGATTATAAATGGATGGATGGTAAGTTCCTGAGAAGCGCTCTGCTCTACCACATTTTGCTGCAAGTCTTAAATATCCATACTAGATTATTGACGATAAAAACCTCTACTTTCATAATGGAGAAAATGTCATCTCATCCACCTACCTTAACTACCCTACCTTTTCTTCTTTAAAAAAAGAAAAATGTATTTAGACCTAAGCAACATTTTTAAGTGTATGACTTTTAGCATCATGAATATATTATTTTAAAAGCTCAAAGAAATTGGACAACTATCAACATCCTTCTTATACTTATTAATAAGTGTGTTGGTTGAAGATTATATTCCTTCCTCTTCCTGTCTTGTTTATAACTTTTGGTGGGGCTTCTGGCCAAAACAAATAATTGAAACTGAACCAAATAACAGCCAAATCCATTAACTCTACTGACAATGTACCCATTTTTTTTAAATATCTTGGCTGTGAAGCCATAGATTTTCTGCCTGATGAGTCTAACACTGAATTCTGATCTTCTAAGTTACTTGATGGGAGCTTCACTAGGTTTTAAAAATTACTGTTGTTTCACTGAAAGGCACATCAAAAACGTGTGTGTGTGTGTGTGTGTGTGAGAGAGAGAGAGAGAGAGAGAGAGAAAGAGAGAAAGAGAGAAAGAGAGAGAGAGAGTAAACATCCATTTACACACCGACTGTGATCACATTTAATTAAAACATAAACCAGGGTATAAACTATCCCAGACCTTTCTATTAGCAAATGCCACATTTATTACTAAAAATCCTGAATACCAGAGGTGGTATTCAGCAGGTTCTGACCAGTTCTGGAGAAACAGTAGAGGAAATTTTGAGTAGTTCAGAGAACCGGCAAATACCACCTCTGATTAGAGATTTTATAGTATCCTTCCCCTGCCACACCCACCAAGCCATGCCCACAGAACCAGTAGTAAAAAAATTTGAATCCCACCACTGCTGAATACCATGTGCCATGTCAATTGGATTAGGTTACTTGTAGTGGGAAACCTATGTAATACAGATTGTTACACAGAAAAATGGTTTAACACCCTTTGGTTTAACTGGAGATTGAAGTTATCCAAATGAACTATTTTAGTTTTTAATTGCAGTATCTTTAGACAAATAGAACAGTATTATTTCTATTGACATTTTGAATCATATTTTAATTCACTATAAATCATGAAGTTCAATCCTAGAAAACAGCCTTTTCTAATTTATGATCTTACATTCAGACAAAATCAGCCAGTATTTCCATTTGGCAAATGTGAATTCTGGTTGACACAGTAGTGCAACACCACATTGGAGATTTTGCTGGCAGATGTTTCAACAAATTAGGCAATGTTATGTTATTAATAGTATGAAGGTCCTACTTCATCATTTCCAAAATTTCTCTTTTTTATTTATTTTTTAATTATTTTTTATTTTTTATTTAAGATTATCAAGATATAAAATGCAAATAAAATAAAGATACTAGGGAAATGGAAAAGGGAAAGAGAGAGGGAAGCTGAAATGCACTGATCTTTTTTTGTACTTTTTTTAGTACAAAATAGAATTACAACCTCAATTTTGCCTTTGCAATCTTAAAAAGGATCTATGCCAATTTGTCAAAGCCAACTCACTGCAGCGAACTTGCAATGGCCAACTCACCATGGACAACTCACTGCGGGACAACTTGCCATGGAACAACTCGCTGTGGGACCACTAATATTGAGGAAATAGTCAAATAGAATGCAAAAAGTAATGTTTTGAGAGGCAACTGGGCTTTGTTGTTTTTCTTGACCTTCATCAAATCCCCAGAAAGACCCAGCCATAGAAGACAAACAAGAATATAATAAACAAAGCAACATTGTCATTCCATATGTTGCAGGAATATCAGAAAAGCTCAGAGGAGCAACACAACATATGTGCTCACTTCAAACCCAAGAATATACTAAGACAGAAGCTTGTCAATCCCAAGGATAAAACACCCAGAGACAAAGTGAGCAACATGGTATATACAGAACAATGCAGTGATAAGGTCTGTACATTGGGGAAACAAAACAACCACTTCACAAATGCATAGCACAACACAGGAGAACAAATCCATCAGGACAAGATTCAGCACTCTTTTGAAGACAGCAAAGCCACCCTTTTGGACAGAGAGGACTGCTGGTTTGAAAGAGAGGTCAAGAAGGCTATCTGTGTCAAAACTGAACAGCCCTTTCTAAACAGAGGGGGAGGAATATAGCCAGGGGTGGGATCTGACAGGGTTAACTACCGGTTCGGTGATTTACGATGTGCTTCCCTGCATGCTGCGTACGTGTGTAAATCTTTGTCAGCTTGCTGCCTGGACAGCTGAGCAGCGCTGTGTGCAGGGAAGCAGTGTTTGAAAAAGCACTTTTTTCCTGCTTTTTCAACTGTAGCTGTGCCTCGCATGGCAGCTGAGGTTGAAAAAGCTGGAAATAAAGGTCAGGTAAGAGCCCAGGTGGGTGGGCCAAAACAGCAGCAGACATAGAACCGATTCCATGTCTGCTGCTTTCAGAGCTACCAGTTCTACAGAGCTGGACAGAACTGGTAGAATCCCATCCCTGAATACGGCATCATGTATCTCCAGTTTACAACACAGTCGTTTCAACAGTTGCAAGAAGGCTCCACACCCATTTACACTGCTCAGGTGACCCGATGAAACAGATATATCTCCAGATTGCCTGAATGACCTGGAATGCAAATGACCAGCTGTCTGCAAGGAATATAAATCTTTTCATTCCCCATCATCCAGTCAAAGCTGAAGAAGCTTTTTGGATGAAAAGAGAAACATCTTCAAAGAAAAACAAGAAAGTCCAGTTGCCTCTTGAAAAAGCACCTTTGGGACAACTATGATCTGAATGATTGAGAATTTTCAAAGACCATCAAATAGAATCATTAAAGAAAGGATGCCAAAGTAGGGACAAAATAAAATGTGAATAACAAAAATGTAAAAAAATATATATTGTTTTAAATAATTATATTGAATTTTCTTGCAGTGAATTGGCCACGGCAAGTTGTACTTCAGTGAGTTGGCATGATGAGTTGGCCACAGTGACTTAGCTGAGGAGAGTTATCCCATTTCACCTTAACAACTAGCAACCATTTCTATAACAACAAACTAGTTTAATCAGCAAAACCCAATGTTAATATTTCAGGGTTTTTTTCTATCTCAAGTCCAGAAGTGGTTTCCATGGTAAAAACAAAGCTGGATATATTCTTTCTTCTTATTAAATGGCTAATTTTTCCATCTCTGCTAGCCTCATCACTTTTTCCATCCATTTTTTTTATTGTGCGGATTGACATTTTTCCATTTCTGTGCATATAAATTTTTCACCGCAGTCAACATGTATAGAGTATAATGTTCCAATACTTTTTTTCCAACTCTTTATCCAATAATTATAAAAGAAAAAAAACTTCACGTTTCAATTTTATATTCACTTTCTGCATTATAACATCGGTATGTCCTCAATATTTCTTTGCTTTATTACAAGTCCATCAAAGATGATAAAAAGTACCTTCTTTAGAATTATATTTTTATCATGCATTTGAAACATGTTGATATATCTCTGACCATTTATCAGGTGTACAGTACCAATGATACATCATTTTATAAAAGGCGTGTTTTTTTTCAAATTGTTTCTAAAATTTCACAGGTGATCATTAACAATACAAAACCTGCATTGTCAGTGAAGATACAAAATAAATGTAATACTTTTAAAGCTGAAAAATTGCAGTGGATGAATTGGTAGAAAACAACAAAACATTTCCATCTCTCAATACTTTAGCACAAATAATGCATACAGCTGACACAGTAAGGATGAAATAAAGTAAAATAATTTCCTAGGGAATCTCCTTGCCTGCCTGAGAAATCAAGTATCCTTGTGTTAAAAGTAGAAAGAGCTTATGTAAATCTTTTAATTCAGCAAGGTGACAGATGACAGCCAACATTTCACCTCTCTCCTTTTAGACAAGACTCAAAGCAATTCAGCAGAGATTGCCTTGTTATGTCAACAGAGGGCAAATATATTTTATTTCCCTTAGACTCTTGGAAGCATAAATTTGCTGTGCTAAATTGTTATTGCACTTCCTATGAAAAAAAATTGTAACCATAGGGAAAGCACTATAGTATGAGTGAGTTTCATTTCATTCAGGGATATTCTAGCCTTGACTCTTCTTCATTTAGCATCTCTCATACTAAAGGGGAATGTTTTACTCACAAGGTAAGACTGCAGCCAACATTCCATCCAAATACTGACTCAAAATTAAACTTCTTTTTGTAGATTTCAGTTTTTTATCCAAACCGAATCAAATCAAAATATGCTCTGGCCCTATGTTTTTAAATTATATAAAATGCAAATATACTTTCAAGTATATTAGCATTTAGGGTTTTTTGTTGACCCTTATCACAAATCTCCCCAGATATATAAGCCTAGACTTAAATTTTATCATATCAAGATCAGAGGTGGTATTCAGCAGGTTCTGACCAGTTCTGGAGAACCGGTAACGGAGATTTTGAGTAGTTCGGAGAACCGACAAATGCCACCTCTGACTGGAGATTTTACAGTATCCTTCCCCTGCCATGCCCACCAAGCCACACCCACAGAATCGGTAGTAAAAAAAATTCAATCCCACCACTGATCAAGATCCAGATTTATAGAAGGGAGATTTTATGAAACATTGGATTTGTTACACAAAACTGAGTTCAGATCTATTGAGAAGTTAATTCTTTAAAAAATTTATATGGTCGCTCAACTCATTTTCAGTAAAACCAATAACCTTTATCCCCCTGACAATAACAATCAATCAAATAAATAATAAATAAACTTGATGCATTTCATCCCATTCTGGGTTTCCCCAGGTCCATTGGCAAAACCAGGTCTTCAGGGCGTTGCTAAAGAATATCAAAGTGGAACCATTCTTATCTGTGCAGGAATGATGTTCCATAGGGAGATGGCCTTTCTTCTTGATTCGGGTATATATACCTCTCTTCTCAGGTTGGGTAGATATGATTAGGTTGGGTAGATATGACTTGTAAAAGATAGTTCTTCAAATTACCTGGTTTCACAATTTAGCAATGGTTTATTATGGCTTTCAAAATATTGATTGATTGCCTGATTAGATTTTAAGGTCATCTGGCTCCCAAAAATCTCTGGGCAGCTTATATATTTTAAATTAATATATGTGAGATAATAGAATATGATAGATGATGTATGTATGTATGTATGTATGTATGTATGTATGTTAAAAAATAACTCAGCTGTCTAGACAAAACCACATAAATAACTTTCCCCCTCATCTCACCCTCAAAATAATAATTACCAGGGTCTCCACAAATACCTACTGTATATCCCAAGCTTGGCAACACAGTCACATTTTAAGAGTCTTCTGGAACATTTAAAGGGTGGGAGCCATTTATATTTCTGGAGGTTGCTATTCTGGAAGGTAGGCCTTGCAGCAGAGGAAGCATGCTTTTCTGTTTTGCAAAATGACAACATTTTACACATAAAGACACACACACACACACACACACAAAAAACAGGTACTAAGGAATTCTATAAAATAGTTTTGTTCTAGGCTTGAGCAAAACTATTGTTCCAGCAAAAGACCTCATGTATCTGAAGGCAGCCATTACATTTTGCTGAAATCCTTCCTTCTCTTAGCAACACAAATATAAACCTTCCAAGACTTACCTTAATTTTTTTTTTTATCCCAAGGCTCTTATTATCTTGGACATAGTTGGGCCAATATGGAATACAAAGGATTGGTTACTTCTTTTGATCTCAGTATTTTATTTTTCTTGATGTGACTGCAGTAGTGGGATTCAATTTTTTTTACTACCGGTTCTGTGGGTGTGGCTTGGTGGACGTGGCAGGGGAAGGATACTGTAAAATCTCCAGTCAGAGGTGGGATTTGTCGGTTCTCTGAACTACTCAAAATTTCCGCTACTGGTTCTCCAGAACTGGCCAGAACCTGCTGAATACCACCTCTGTGAGGCTGTAAAGGTATATAAAGATAACCTTTGGCAAAAGAATGAATGAAGGAAAGGAAAAAAGACAACTCAGTCCTTGGAAAATGAATGCCTAAGATAGGTTCTCAGGATTCAGTTACAGTATACTTTATTTTTTTATTTATTTGATTAGTCAATTGCTTACAAGATAATAGCTATAAGTATAAACATAGTTATAAATACATGGATACATATAAGAAAATAAAAGAAACAATAGTACAGGGACGGTAGGTACATGCCCCCTACAGACCTCTTAGGAAAGGGGCGAGGTCAATAGTAGACACTCTAAGGTTAAAGTTTTTGGGGTTTGGGGAAGAAACCACAGAGTCAGGTAGAGTATTCCAGACATTGACCACTCTGTTGCTGAAGTCGTATTTCCTGCAATCAAGTTTGGTGCGGTTAACCATGAGTTTGTATCTATTGTGTGCTCTTGTATTGTTATGGTTGAAGCTGAAGTATTCATTGACAGGTAGGACATTGCAATGTATGATTTTATATACTGTACTTAGATCAGACTGAAGACGGCGTAGTTCTAGGTTTTCTAGGTCTAGAACCTCAAGTCTGGTGGCATAAGGTATTCTGCAATGAATAGAGGAGTGGAGAACTCTTCTTGTGAAATATTTCTGGACTTTCTCTGCTGTGTTAATATCAGATACGTAATGTGGGTTCCAGACTGGTGAGCTGTATTCAAGTATTGGTCTAGCAAATGTTTTGTATGCTCTAGTTAGCAGTGTGATATTACCAGAGAAAAAGCTACATAGGATTAGGTTAACAACTCTTAATGCCTTTTTGGCTATGTAGTTAGAGTGGGTTCTAGCACTCATTCTAGGGTTCTAGATCATTTGAGGTGAGTACTCCAAGGTCCTTGAGAGAGTTTGGATCATCAACAAGGTCTTGACTATTCAGCTTGTATTTTATTTTCTGATTTTTTTTTTGCCAATATGTAAGACAGAGCATTTATTTGTTGAGATTTGAAGTTGCCATTTGTTTGACCATGCTGATATATAGTCAAGGTCTTTTTGAAGCGTAGCAGAATTATCTGTGGTGTTGAATAGCTTTACATACATACATACATACATACATACATACATACATACATACATATTTGTTTTCGTAGATTTTCACTGGTAAAGGTATGTAGGTCTTGGTGTATTCGGGTCTTGTCCCGTGTAAGATTGAGAATACCTTGGCAACATTTTGACGAAATCTCATCCGTCATCTTCAGGCTGGTGTCTTCAGCTTCGTTCTTCTGGGAGAAGTGTGTGATAGTGGCTGTTTTTCCCTTTTAAACTCCAGAGTTGGCTGTGTTGTTACTTCTTGATTGGTTGATGGAGTTGATGTATGCAGATTGGATGGCTTTTTCCTGAGACCCTGTGTGGCTGAGGTGCTGGCTGTGTGTCTCTCAGCCTTTTGTGTTGTAACGACCTGGGTAATGGGCTGTGTGATGACCTTCTGAGTTCTATTGTTGTGACATCCTGGGTGTGGTGCTGTAATCTCCTGGGTCGTTGTCTGTGTTGCAACCTCCTGATGTTTTGTGTTGTAATCTCCTGAGTTCTGTGATGTAGTATCCTGGGTGGAAGGCTGTGATGTGACATTCCGGGCCTTGGTTTGGCTCCAAGATTGAGGTCTGGTTATGTGTTTATAGCATGTGTCAGTTTGCTTAGTTTGGGGGTCGGAGGGGTGTAGCAGCTGGTGTTGCAGCCATGGTCTGGTTTCTGGATGGTGGTTGCCTTTCATCTGTGGCGTGGGCTTGGGTTTGAGTCTGGTGAAGGAGATTGGTGGTGGCATCATGTGTTATTTTGTGTCCGGTGTTGGTTTTTGTGGCTGGGACTCGTTTGTTGATTAGGCTAGTTTCCAGATGTCTGGTAGGCGGGAAGTATCATCCGGTTTATTCATGTTATGGGGGTGTTTCTCTATTTCGATGGCTTCCCTAATTATTCTCTTGTTGAAGTGTTCAGTATTGGAGATAAGTTTGGATCCCTCAAAATCAATTTCATGTCCTGTGGCTTTAAGGTGCTGGAAAAGGGAGGAAGTTTTTCTTCTTTTCTGACTGCGTTCTTGTGTTCTGCGATGCGTGCATTTATTCTCCTGTTGGTTTGTCCAATGTATGTGGCTGGGCAAATTTTGCATGGTATTTTATAAACTCCTTGGTTTTCTAGCTGGATCTTATCTTTGGGGTTTCTTAAGATGTTGGCTATTTTTGGTCAGTGCCAAAGGCTGTCCTGATATTGTGTTTGTGGAGAATTTTGCTGATTTTATCTGTGGTGCCTTTGATAAAATCAGCAAAATTCTCCACAAACACAATATCAGGACAGCCTTTGGCACTGACCAAAAAATAGCCAACATCTTAAGAAACCCCAAAGACCTACATATAATACACCAAGACACATATATATATATATATATATATATATATATATATATATATATCGTAGATTTTCACGGGTAAAGGTATGTAGGTCTTGGTGTATTCGGGTCTTGTCCCGTGTAAGATTGAGAATACCTTGGCGACGTTTGATGAGATCCCACTCGCCATCTTCAGGCTGGTGTCTTGGCTTTGTGCTTCTGCCAGCAAAGCGTGATCTGAGCTGCCTTCTCTATAAATACTGGAGGGAGGTGTGGTGTGCTGGTTCTGCTGTAAGCGGGTTGGTTGGCTGTGTTTTTGGCTGTGTTGCCGCTTCTTGATTGGTTGATGGAATTGGTGTTTGCTAATTGGTTGGCTTTTTTGTAAGAGCCTGTGTGGCTGAGGTAGTGGCTGTGTGTCCTTCAGCCTTTTGTGTTTTAGCTACCTGTGTGATGACCTTCTGAGTTTTATTGTTGTGACATCCGTCTTGTGTAACAGCACAAGACCCAGGATGTCACAACAATAAAACTCAGAAGGTCATATATATATATAGGGTGGTCTTGTCCCATGTAAGATTGAGAATACCTTGGCAGCGTTTGATGAAATCTCATCCGTCATCTTCAGGCTGGTGTCTTCAGCTTGTTCTCCCAGAAGAACGAGCTGAAGACACCAGCCTGAAGATGACGGATGAGATTCGTCAAACGCGCCAAGGTATTCTCAATCTTACACAGGACAAGACCAATACACCAAGACCTACATACCTTACCCGTGAAAATCTACAAATATATATATATATATATATATATATATATATATATATATACACACACACACACACACACACACACTATCATAATGAAGTAGTATTCTTTTTTCTGAAGAGCTGGCACCAATCTTGCATTTTTCCTTTAATAGTTCATCCCTTCCTACATCAAGTTCATCTCCATTTTCCTTTGCAGTGGCATAAAATTGCTGTTGGTTTTTGGAAACTACATCACATAATTTGGCTCTTATTCAGCTTATGAATATCAGGATACCACTGAGTATGCTTGTTCAATCAGCTCTGATTGATTTAATTTAATTGCAGCATAGTCTAACCAATGTTTTGCCAGGTTTTTTTAACTAGTTTTTTACTGGTAAAAAAATATTTATCAAATATTTTGCTGAAACTAAAATGTCCACCACATCCCATGGCTAACTAAGGTTACTATATCAAGTTACTTAAAGTAACTTGAAGGTTTCTATATCAAGAAAAAGATTAAGTTTGGCATAAAATGCTCTTGATATAACCACCTTAGTTCTCTTCTGCTAATCAATGTATTTTTCTTTTTTCTTTTTAAAAAGATCACAAACTAATCGTTTAATTATCTAGTTTGGAATTTTCCAAGGATTAGAGGCAAGTAGACTACCCTTCATTACCCACTTCATCCCATTTTTGAAGATAGGAGTAATATTTGCAGCTGAAAGTCTCTTTGATCCTATACTCTAATTCAGTGTTTTTCAAACGGCAACTTTAACATGTGGGGAGTACAACATGCTGGCTGGGGAATTCTGGAAATTGAAGTTCATATATTTAAAGTTGCCAAGTTTGCTCTATACCCATCTGCCATGATTTCCAAATATTCTCAAAAAAGTTTATATCCTCAAGATATTTGAAGACTCTTGAATGTAATTTATCTAAGCTAGAGATTTTCCTGACTATCACTTCACTTACTTTGGATTGTAACTATCTCACTTGATTGATTGGATCCATTGGATCACAGCTGCCCTTTTGGGAGAAGATCACAGTAAATTAAAGCATTTGAACCATTTTTCCCTTTTCCCGTTACCTCTTCTGTTCTATTTTTTTTCCCGAATAGTGAGCTTGCTCCTTCCTTTTCATTGTTCTTATTGCTAACCTAGTGGAAAAGGTTATTTTAATTTCCTTTACTTTCCTTTGCAAGGCTACATCTCTTTTAACTTTAGCCTTTCTCACCTATTTTGTTCTTAGCTGATATGCTTTCTTGGCAATTTCACTATCTTCTATTTCACAGGTGTATTCCTTTCAATTCTCAGCTCAGTTGAAATGAGCTGTACATTCACTTTAATGGTGTGCACTTGTACATTTACTATCTTTAGTATATCTCCTATACTACTTTTGACTTAAGAATTTCTGTCCATCACTTACTACTATTCTAAGTTTGTTTTCTAATTTTTGGTTGTGCCTGTACAAAAATGATCCAGTTCCATTTCTTCAGGGTCATGACTTTCCAAGCTTCCCATTGCTTTCAATTAAATTTTCCCTTTAATTAGGATAAGATTTAGGGATGCTGTTCCCCATGTCTTTACTTCAGTCTTCTTTAAAATGAAACCATCAATAAGACCAAGTCTTTGGGGGAACTTGCAATCTTATCTGAACTGATTTTTTAATAGTTGTTTAGATGTTAAAAATATCCCATTATTACTCTATTTCCTTCCCCAAAGTTCTCTAATATGCTCCAGAAAAGCATGATCCAGATCCAGAGTCTGGCCCCTTGGTGGATTGAAGGCTAAAACATATGTAGAACTGTTGTTTCAGGAATTGCGTATGTCTAGTCTAGTGAAAAGAAGAACTAAGGGTGACATGATAGGAGTATTCCAATATCTCAGGGGCTGCCACAAAGAAGGGGCCTACCTTATTCTCCAAAGCACCTGAAGGCAGGACAAGAAGCAATGAATAGAAATTAATCAAGGAGAGAAGCAACCTAGAACTAAGGAGAAATTTCCTGACAGTTAGAACAACTAATTAGTGGAACAAATTGCCTCCAGAAGTTGTGAATGCTCCAACATTGGAAGTTTTTAAGAAAAGATTGGACAACATTTTACCAAATGCTTTTAATTGGACCAGTGGTGGGATTCAAATTTTTTTACTACTGGTTCTGTGGGCGTGGCAGGGGAAGGATACTGTAAAATCTCCAGTCAGAGGTGGCATTTGCCAGTTCCCCGAACTACTCAAAATTTCCACTATCGGTTCTCAGAACTGGTCAGAACTTGCTGAATACCACCTCTGGATTGGATGTTCATGGTCCTAGCCCTGGATTTCTATAGATATACACACTTCTTTCACAAAGACATCCATTCCCCTCTTTCAACTGTCATATTTGTTTTGAATAAGTTACTCTTTTTAATTCTCTCATTCCATTAATGTGTGTCAGAATGTGGAACTTTCTGGTGTTGCTATGCAGTTTAAAAACTTGTGGGGATTTGAAGGCAAACCAAATCCACCAATCACAGGGTAACACCAGATGCCCTGGAGTGGCATAACAAGCCACGCCCCTTGGTATATAAGGGGCAGCCCAACGGGCAATTTACCTCAGGAGGGAGGTCAGAGGCCTAAAGGGATGTCAGAGGCCTAAACATAGGTTAGAGGCCTAAAGAGGATGTTAGAGGCCTAAAGGCAAGTTAGAGGCCTAAAGGCAAGTTAGAGGCCTAAAGGGATGTCAGAGGCCTAAACATAGGTTAGAGGCCTAAACAGAGGTCAGAGGCCTAAACAAAGGTCAGAGGCCAGAGGCCTAAACTTTCTCTGTGGGGATAGACAGAGGTCTAAATTCAGGAAGAAGAAGAAAGAGATCTCACCCCAGAGAGAGAGGCCTCAGGAGAGAGGGAAAAGCCTTGAAACAGTTTAAGTTCTTTAAAGAGGTCTAAGTTTCTTTAGGGTTTATCCTTAATCTAAAGGTGAGAAGAAATCCTAACTACATAGGTAGGTAGACAGAGAAACCAAGTAAGACCTAAGAGAAGAGAAACTTAAAGAAGGCACAAGAAACTGGTAAAAACGTCTTTCTGTAACTTTATTTAAATTAAGCTGCTTGTACAATAAAAGATTTGGTTTGAAGAACAAACTGGACTCAGCATCTTTGTACAATTTAAATATATAGACAGATTAACAAGATCCACTAAACAATAAGTCTATCGTAGGATTGACTTATGAACATAACATTATTTTTTCAACAATGTGGTTTATCCCAACAGACTTCAGTAATATCCAGTAAATCATGTTCACCATCCCGCTTTAAGATGTATAATTCTTTCTGTTTATTCTCCATGCGCCATACTTTTGTACACAAATTTTGGTTTATGTTAAGTTTGCATGAAGAGACAGACGCGGAGTGCTTCAAGCTCTTTGTTTATTAGTGACTACAGCTCAGAACGAACCCACTTTGGCTGGGCTGTGGCTGCTACTTATAGCCAGCAGCCGCAGTTGCCAGCCAATCAGAGTGCAGGGTTTTCCCGCACTTTTTAAACTAATCATTTCTGACATTTTACAAGAACAGTTCAAACTAAACCAATGACTTTAAACCTGCATACATAACACCCCTCCCCACTAGGTTCAGTCCATACTCAAACCCCAACCTATCTAATGTATTCTTTTAAATAGGTGGGGCTCTTACGTGTATGTTGAGACCTTCATGGTTCAGATGTTTTAATGTTCTCACCCAGTGAGAGAGGAAATGTGTCTGCTGACATTTCCCTACTTGGACTTCTAGTAAAAGAAGACCCTGTTTGATTGTTACAACCTGGTCTCTCCTCCCAACCCTTCTCCAACCCAATGTCAGCACCTAAGTCAGGTATATAAGTCAAATCTTCCACTTGTAAGGATGGATTTTGGCGTTGTGACAGATTTTGGAATGGTTCCTGTCGTAATGGCTCGTTACACATGGGGTTGATTCTTGCTTGCTGATTATCCTCATGATCCTCCCCTTCCCCCCTAGAAGAGGTATTAGGTATGGGAACTAGAGAGGAACAATTGCAATGTTCCTGAGGTAATCTGGATCTAAGCTGATCAATGTGCCTGCTCCAGAGGACACCATCCTCTGTTTGTACCCTGTAAGATCGAGGGCCTGTGATTTGGGTTATCTCAGCAGGAATCCATAAAGGTTCACCCATAAGGTTCTTAGCATAAACAGAATCACCCACAGTGAACGTGCGAACTTTGCTAGTGGAATCTAGTGGTGCGTTGGGTGCGTAAGTGGGATGAAGGCGGTCAAGGGGAGACCTGAGTTTCCTACCCATCAACAACTCTGCTGGGGATAAATTAGTTGATGGGTTAGGAGTGATATGCAGGACACTGAGAAGTTTTTCAACTTTCTCAGTGATGTCCCCTGGACCCAATTGCTGAAGTTTTTCCTTGGTAAAACGTACCATGCGTTCAATCTGGCCGTTAGCCGAAGGGTGCCCAGGGGCTGTCAGGGCATGTCTGATACCCTGCTGTGCTAGATATGATTCAAAAAGGTTGGATGTAAATTGAGGGCCATTGTCAGAAACGAGTACATCAGGTAACCCGTGAGTTACAAAAAGCTTTTTAAGCTGTTTGATGACAGCATCAGTTGTGGTGGATGCCATAGGGAAGACCTCTAGCCATTTGGAATATGCATCAACTATAATAAGGAAAGTGTGCCCTCTGGTAGGGCCAGCAAAATCAATGTGAATCCTGGACCATGGGCCCCTATGACATTCCCATTCCTGTGTGGGGGCGAGAGGTGGGGCAGGCCTGACTACCTGACAGTTGGGACAAGATGCAACCCAGTTTTCAACCATTTTGTCAATACCTGGCCACCATACATAACTCCTGGCCAATCCCTTCATTCTGACAATACCTGGATGACCCTCATGTAACATTTCCAAAACCTCTTTTGCAGATTTGCAGGAATAACCACCCTGTTACCCCACAAAATACATCCTCTTAATACAGATAATTCAGTTTGCCTGGATTTAAAAGGTTGGGCAAGTTGAGGTAGATCTTGAAGAGGCCAACCTTTCTTAATCCAGCCTATAACAGGAGCCAATGAAGTGTCTTTGGCAGTCTCTCTGGCAATTTCAGCAGCGTGTACTGGAAGCTTGGCAACAGTTTCTAGGTAAAAGGTGTAAGTCTCAGGAGCAAAGTCCTCAGTGTGAGAAGGAAGTGGGCAGTGACTCAAAGCATTTGCACGCCCAATGTCTTTGCTAGGCCTGTGGATGAGTTTGTATGAATAAGCAGCAAGAAATTGAGTCCACCTCAGCATTCTTGGTGACAGGATAGTGGGCGTAGGTTTGTCTCCTGCCACAATGCCTAACAGAGGTTTGTGATCTGTGACAATGGTAAATGTTCTCCCATATAAATACTCATGGAATTTCTTGACAGCTGCAACAATTGCCAAGGCTTCCTTGTCCAGTTGGCTGTAGTTCCTCTCTGCTTTGGTCAAGGTGCGAGAGTAAAATGCAATAGGAGCTTCTCTCCCGCTGGGAAGCCTGTGGCTCAAACCCCCCCCACTCCAAAGGGGATGCATCACAAGTCAGTACAACAGGCAAATTCTCAGAGAACTGTATCAGTACAGCATCAGACGTGATTAATCTTTTAATATTGTTAAATGCAGATTGTTCTTTTCTGCCCCAGACCCACGCAGACTTTTTGTCTAATAATCTGTGCAGTGGTTCTGCAATGGTTGCCTTCTGAGGTAGGAACATGTGATAAAAGTTAATGAGTCCAAGGAAGGCTTGCAAATCTGCTTCTTTGGTTGCCTGAACCTTGGCATCTGTGGGGTGGATACCATGCTTGTCAATCATATAGCCCAAGAATTCAACCTTGTCAGTTCTAAGAGTGCATTTTTCTTCCTTGACTTTTAACCCCGCTTTTTTGAATCTGGTAAGGACTTCTCTGAGTCTCTCTTGTAACTGAGTGTCATTTTCAGCAGAGATTAACACATCATCAAAGTAATACTACCCTGGCAGTCCTTGGAGCATCCTTTCCATAAGGCTTTGGAAGATGCCTGCTGCCACGCTTACTCCAAACTGTAACCTTTTACATTTGAAAGCACCTCTATGAGTCACAATGGTTTGGGCCTCTGCAGTGGCATCATCAACTGTTAATTGTTGATATGCCTGGGCCAGATCCAGTTTGGCAAAGACTGTACCCCTGCCAAGTGAATGTAGTAAATGATGCACCATTGGAACTGGATATGCGCTCTGTTGAAGTGCATGGTTCAATGTCCCCTTATAGTCTCCACAGATTCTCACTGACCCATCAGTCTTGACTGGTGTGACTATGGGTGTCTCCCACCTCGAGTGGTCAGTGGGCTCTAAAACCCCTTGAGCTATTAGTTTATCTAATTGTGCATCAATTTTTTCCTTTAAGGCAAATGGGACCCTTCTGGGCTTTAAGCGAATTGGTGGCACCTTGGGATCTAGATTGAAAGTGATAGGGGTCCCCATATACTTGCCCAATCTGTCGCTGAAGACCTCTGGAAACTCAGACTTCAAGGCCTCCTCCCATTCAGTGTTGCTCACGTGATTGATGCCAGTCACCTCGATGCCTAGTGGATTGAACCACTCAAGTCCCAGCAAGCTTGGGCGATCCTTGTCCATGATGGTCAGGGGCAAGCATTTGGTGTGGCCTTTGAACTTCACGTTGAATTCTCTTGTTCCAACTACTGGAATTTTGTTCCCTTGGTAGTCTTTAAGAGTCAGTGCTTGCTTCTTGAAATGCTTCTTCTGAATGTTTGGGAGTAGTCTGTGAATAGTGTCCCATGACACCATAGATAAATAGGAGCCTGAGTCCACTCCATTTGGCAAGGCCTTCCTTCAATTAGTACCTTGACATGCACTTTTCTGTTATTGATAGAAGAATGACCAATAGTTACTGTCTGATGAGTTTCATTCTTCCCATTTGCTTCTGAGTTGCGCCCCATTTTCTCACTGAAGTTGTTGGGCT
This sequence comes from Naja naja, assembly GCA_009733165.1. Classification (NCBI taxonomy): domain Eukaryota; kingdom Metazoa; phylum Chordata; class Lepidosauria; order Squamata; family Elapidae; genus Naja; species Naja naja. The sequence continues at coordinate 73,510,955 of CM019151.1, forward strand.
TGAATTCTTTGTCAGGAAACTTCCTTCTGTTGGGTGGAGTTCTGGATGATTTGCGGACTCTTGCTAGGTGTCCTCTTTTTTCACAACGGAGGCAGATGGTATCTAGGAACTTGCATTCAGTGCGGGGTGGCTTCCCCACAACCTCTGCAGTAGAAATCTTGCCTCTTTCTTCCCAGGTCTTTCTTTTTCCACTCCATTCTGAGTCTATAAATTCCTTCCTCCACCTCACTACAGTCTGACTCAGAATCTATTTGTTCACAATGAGTTGTTGTGGACTTTTCCACATCAGGATGGCTTGTGGCCTTGTTGATTTTCTTCATGGCCACTGCTGAGGACTTGGTAGCTTCTGCTGAAGAGGCTTCTTCTATTGCTTCCTTCAGCGTGATCTTAGGTCTTAGTAATAACTTGCTCTGAAGCACCTTGTCTTTAAGGCCCAGAACAAATCAATCGCGCATGGCCTCTTCTAAATTGTTAAATTCACATGCACCCCCAATGTCTCTTAAACTTGCCACGAAGTCGTTTATGCTTTCGTTTTCCCCCTGATCGCGATGGTAAAACTCGTGTCTCTTAATGAGGCACGATACTTGTGGTGCGTAATGGGCTCTTAACAGCCTTTCCAGATCAGGCCAAGCCATTACCTTCATGTCTGCTGCTCCTGCAAGTGCCTTCGCCATCTTGAAATCTGCCGGACCGCAGTGCGTGAGAAAGACCGCCCTCTTCCGCTTCTCGGAAATGTCGGCAAGATCGTTTCCTTCCAGATACATTTGGAAACGATCTGCATACGTCTCCCAGTCTTCTGCCGTCGGATCGAATGGGGCTGGGGGGGTGTTCAGCGCAGCCATCTCTCTCTTCTTCTGTTCCGCGTTGCCTTCTTCTTCAGGGAGATCCCATCCTCGTCGCCAGTGTTAAGTTTGCATGAAGAGACAGATGCGGAGTGCTTTAAGCTCTTTGTTTATTAGTGACTACAGCTCAGAATGAACCCACTTTGGCTGGGCTGCGGCTGCTACTTATAGCCGGCAGCCGCAGTTGCCAGCCAATCAGAGTGCAAGGTTTTCCCGCACTTTTTAAACCAATCATTTCTTACATTTTACAAGAACAGTTCAAACTAAACCAATGACTTTAAACCTGCATACATAACAGTTTACATTCTTAAAACCAGAAGCTACTGTTCTACTGTTCTTTTTGAATTAGGCTGATATTAAATAAAAGTCAAATGTGGATTTTGTACACGTTTATCAGTCCCCTTCATTTTACAGGGTGATATTCCAACCATTTCAAGCTCAAAGTCATTTCACATTCAAAACTCATTCAAATCATTCTGAAAGTGTTTCACATTTAAAGTTACTACCGTGTTTCCCCGAAAATAAGACCTACCCCGAAAGTAAGACCTAGCACTATTTTCTAAACCTGCCCTAATATAAGACCTACCCTGAAAATAAGACCTAGTGTAAATCTCCAGTTCCAGGAAGACTTTTCAGGGAGCAACCGTGCACCCGCGAAACATCCCCCCCCACACTCACACCCACTATTTGGCACCATTAATATATAAGACCTACCCCAAAAATAAGACCTAGTGTGTTTTTGGGAGCCAAAAAAAATATAAGACAGTGTCTTATTTTTGGGGAAACACGGTAATTTAAGCATTCATACCGAAGTACTGAAGTCCAAAGGAGACTGAGAAAAGTCCCCCCCTCCACAAAAAAATCCATGTTATTAATGTTCAGCAGAAACCAGACATATTTATATCACTGTCTAAAGCCAGCAGTATTAAGTCTTTATTTTGCAAGGACACTTTTTCAATTTTTAGTAATTTAGGCTTATGACAGTACAGTGTAAGAGATATTATTAATGCTTAACTCTGATATTACTTTGGGAAATTAGAGTGATCAAATATCAACTATTCTCTGTTTATTCTACATTTTCAATATACAGTAGACCATCAAACCTTCCCGTTTTAAAAAATAAGCTGGTTTGTTATATATTGAATGTCATTTCAAAGAACTATAAAGAGGATATTAAAAAAGTTCAATTACAGTACATGTTACCTTTTGTCTACTTTATTTGATTTTTATCGTGCTGATTTGTCAATCTAATATATAAATGGAGTTGTTTTGTTTATTCTGACTATAACAGGCAGTGTTCCTCTACAGTATCTTCTTGAGAATTTCCCATGTATCGTCAAAGAATCCTGCCTCCAACTGACTTTCCAACGTTTCTTATAATTAGCACCTTTATTGCTTGATATCTTTCTTCTGTCTTTTGTTTCATCACATTTTAAATAGAGAAGGAGCACTGTAGCAAATCATTCTTATTATCAAATAACTATTTTTTTAATCATAAATATGACCATTGTTGATAGTGGTAGTTTCTAATACTTGTTTAATACCCAAAACTAACTGAGCTGTGTAAAAACTGGGAGGGGGAAATGGGATCCAGATGCATGTAAAACCTGAATCTGGATACTATCTGTCTGTCTTAGGAAAGCTAACATGTTTGTTACCTAGTTTTTATTATTAACGAGGGGAAGCTGCTAGCCACGATGGCATCAATTACATGCAGTGTCAGAAGCGAGATGTGTCTCAGTACCATTTCCTGGGGATTATTAGTTTCCAAATTCATTTAGCAGCTTTCCGCTGCAGAAATAAAATGTTGCACTATATATCATCTTTCTTGTGACCTGTCATGACTTTTATAAAGTTCTCTCTGAAGAAATCTGTTTCTTTTCCCACAAACTGTATACTTGTTTGAGGGTTTCAATTACTGTCTTTGTTATTTTTTTTAAATGTCTGATCATATTCAAGGACATCTGCAAATATATTGTAACTCTGGTGCTCTTTAATATACATGTGATCTTCCCGTCTTCTGACCACTCTCAGGAACATGGTATTCCAACTGACATTGGCTATGCTGTGGCTCCACATCATTCTGGTGTCTACCCAGTTCACGTTCAGCTTTACGAAGCTTGGAAGAAAGTCTGGGGCATTAAAGTGACCAGCACCGAAGAATATCCTCATCTGAAACCTGCGCGGTACAGACGGGGCTTCATCCACAATGGCATCATGGTACGTTGCATTCCCATTCTTTCATAATTGCTCCTGTGCAAAACAAAAATAACTACAGCAGGTTTATTTGTTTGTTTTTGTTTGTAACATTTATATAGCTGCCCATCGTATATATGTTCTGACCAAGGCTTCTGAGACCGTAATTATGCACACGCTTATTTTAAAAACAAGTCTTGTTTTATTACAACGCTGGGAATTATTTTCATTCCCAGCCGGTAATGAATCTCAAACAGTCCCTCGAGATAAGCACCCACCCTTTCTTTCCTGTGAAGCGCTGCCAATAACAGAAGTGTCAAATGAACTAGAAAAAAAAAACCAACCGAAGTACAAAGAGCTTCAAGAATGAATCTGAACCGAAAGAACGACTTTGCTTCCTGCAAAGTTTTGTCACCTTAGCCTGTCCTTTATACCTTACGGGAGGGGCAATCACCTCCCAGCCTTACTCCTGAGTCTCCCCTTTCGTTTCAGCTGCTCTTGCCTTCTAGCAGTTCTGTGCACACGTGCACTGGGAACAGGCTCCCCGCTTCCTCTGCCTCTCTGCTGCCAGACTCCGAAGGCTCAGGAGGCAGCACCCCACTCCCAGATATATATGATCGATCAAAAATTAAAATTGCATAAAAGCTGTGTTAAAACTATAAAAGCCATAAATATTATGACTAACCTGGTAAAACTTGGAGTCAAGTCAGGCTTCTGATATTGCAGTCACCTTATCCTATTATAGCAATTAGGGGGAAAGCCAGGTCTTTAGTGTTTTGCAAAAGGCTTAGGAGGTTGGGAACCTACTGAGCTTTAAAGGGCAGAGTGTTCCATAGGGCAAGCACTGCCAGCAGAAAGGCATGCTACCTGACTCTCATAAGATAGCCATATTTCAGGAAGGCGACTATCTCATTTGATAGGACAAATAGATGTTAGGGAAAGGTGGCAAACAGTGTGGACCTGGCCCACATTGCTTGCAATTCTGATTTTTTAATTGAACAGTCTCTATTGGCTGTTACAACTGGGCTTAATTTTTCTTACAAGAATTTAGAGAAAGCTCAAAGGATTTTTAGAACATATAACCTGCTGGCATATTTGTTTAAGGTGCATATTTTTCTTCATGTTATAGATACCAAATATTGGCAAATTTAGTAATTCATTTTGTATCGTATCTAAAATACAATTAGAACTTTAGAAAAATGAATAAGCAGATTATACATACATACATATATACATATATATACAGTACATATACATATATACATCTTACACGGGACAAGACCCGAATACACCAAGACCTACATATATATATATATATGTCCATATGTCCATATGTCCATATATACATATGTCCATATGTCCATTTGTCCATACGTCCATATGTCCACATATACACATATACCCATATACATACATACATACATACATATATACATATATATATATATCAGTGGTGGGATTCAAATTTTTTTACTACCGGTTCTGTGGGCGTGTCTTGGTGGGCGTGGCAGGGGAAGGATACTTTAAAATCTCCAGTCAGAGGTGGTATTTGCCAGTTCTCTGAACTACTCAAAATTTCCGCTACTGGTTCTCCAGAACTGGTCAGAACCTGCTGAATACCACCTCTGATATATATGCCAAATACCACTCACGCATCATCACAAAATCTCCAGAACCGTAAAGCCTACAACTTGAAATTTGGCACGTATGTTCCTCTTGGCTTCAAAATGACCATCAGAGCATTAGTATTTCCTATATTATTATTAACACGCTCTGATGCTAAGGAGTCCTACCCTCCCCCCACCTGAAAAGAAATCCAAATGCAAAACACAAGCAGAGGAGAGGAGTTTCAGTTTCAGTTTTAGTTTCACAGCACCAAGTAGCTTTAATACAGAACAGTTGAGCTAAGTCATGCCCAGGCTCCTTGCTGTCTCCTTGCTCACACAGCAAATACTGTTTCAGTTTCTAAACAGCCCTCAACTCTCTCACACACTGACAGGACGCTAGCCAGATGAATACCGATGGGTGCTGGTAAGCAGAGGCAGAATTTTTCCCCTTATTTTCATCCCATATATATATACATACATACATATACATACATACATACACACACACACACATACATATATATATATATACAAACAACCTATTGTTACATCTCTGTATAGAATTACAACGTGCTTTATTTTTCAACCAACTTAGAAAGCATGCACATTTCTTCCACCCAGCCGGTATTCAGAAGCAGAAGTAATACTTCCAGCCAAGGTAAAGAGAGGGCAGCTGTTTATGCAATCTCCTGAATGTTATGGCAAAAGGTCAGAGCAGTTGGGTTGAGGTCATATCCTCATAGGATTAAGTTGGTCCGTCAGTTAGATTAAAAAAAAGAGAGAGAGAACAGATTGGAACACAAGAACAGATGAACATTATCTCCTAATGAAATGTCAAGGGAATTTTAGAAAGATGAGACTCAGAAACCATTATCAGAGTCCATTACTATTCAATCAGTAAAAAAGTTGCTCAAGATGTCTGTATTGAATTTTGTGATTCCAACATTATTACAAGAAAAGTTTGAGTGTGCCCAAACAAAGCTACACTACTATAGTGCTTCTAGAAATATTTTGTGTGAATAAATATTTTGAATGAAGACAGTTTCAAGTCTTTGTGCAAACATGAAGGTTGTTTTTCACCTAACTATGGTCGGTTACAGAAGTGTTGAGGCCATTTTTTAAAAATAACCACACATTTGGGGAGATGGTTGCTTAGAGAATGCTTAGAGAATTCAGTCTTTAGTACTATAAGCAGGCACAGACAGTTTTGAGTTCACCCATACTATAGTAATATTTTGTTGCTACATGAATATGGGCAAAGATTATGATAAACAGATATTTGTCTAAAAAGACGTATTTGAATAAAGGGATTGAGAAGGTATGGTTATTAGTCAAAACAATTCTACAGAGGGTCAGTATTGGGAGCTCACCTCATGTGGCCTCTTCCAAGTTCCAAGACCCATCTTCCTCTATACTATAAATCTTTACATCCCATCCCTGCCTTCCCTGTAACCCATTCTGTATGAAAATGCAAGTAATGACAAGATTGAGGAAATAAAAACAGCATTCTTTACAAACTTTGAATTAACTTTTGCAATGAAAACCACCTGTATGTGAGGAAAGAAAGACTGCACGACATACTTGGAATTGTGAAGGAACCTCTAGACTAGGCTGGCATTGCTTAGAATAAAACATGACAGTATCCTTATGAGCTTTCAGTGGCAATCTACTGTGATAATCCAAATTCTGGACTAGATGGATCTCTCATCTGTCCCACAGTTTTGTTTTAGATCCTCACATTTTGTGTTTCTTAGTACTGCATGTGTGCATGTAGGCATCATGTTTAAAGCTTGTTTTCCCTCTGTGAAAAATGAAAAGGAGACATATATTTCTCATCCATACTTTTACAAATACTTACATTTAAAAATAACTTTAAAAATATTCTTGAATCTGGTTAAACTTTGTCAAATTTTTTTATTTTATTTTTTTAAATTAGCCAGTTAACCTAAATTATTATTCCGTTTCTATAAATCATATATTACTGTATGCATGTTAAAGCAAGAATTATTCCAATTAGCAGATAAAGAGAGTTTCAAGATGATACCTATTTTTTTTTTAATTACATTTATATGCCGCCCTTCTCCGGAGACTCAGGGCGTCTTACAATTTTTGGGATACAACCCAGTGTGCTCAGCAATAGCCTTCATTCCATTGTATATGCCTGCTTATTACTAAGCGGCATTTTTACAAAGTCAGCTAATTGCCCCCAACAATCTTGGGTCCTCAATTTACCTACCCTGAGAGGATGGAAGGCTGAGTCAACCTTGAGCCTGGTGGGATTCGAGCCTACAGCAGTTGTAGGCAGCTGGAACTTAAGTGCAGGCAATTAACAGCCTGAGCCATTTAATGGGGAGGAGGGCCTGATTGCATTATTATTACCATATGTGACAACATGGCCCTCAACTGATGTTCAAGATGGTGTATTCTATGACAGGAAAAATTTCAATCACAGATTGAAAACGGCAGAGGTTTAGCTATCAGAATGTTACAGCTGAGGGAATCACATACCAATCCATCATACACCAGTGCATGCATGCATCTATAAGTAGATATCCATACCAAAAGCTTGCTTGTTGTTGTTGTTGGTTTATCTTAGGTACTCCCTCGACAGACATGTGGACTTTTCACCCATACCATTTTTTACAAAGAATATCCTGGTGGCCCTCAAGAACTAGACAAAAGTATCCAAGGAGGTGAACTGTTTCTTACCATCCTTCTTAATCCTGTAGGTATTTTATTTGTGTTTGAAGAGTAATAACAATACTTGCTGTATTATGATAGTTAATATATGCTATAGTAACATAATGCATGGGGGTATTTAGAAAGCAGCAATGATTTTTGTCCAAATAAAATTTTGCCTGAGATTAATATCAAATATTCTTTAAAGAAAAGATTAAATGATAATGGATTAAAATGTAACATTTACATATTACATAATATTTGAAGCTTTCCAAAAATATGCAACTATCTTATGAAAACAGGTTAACATATCTTCAAGTTGTAGATAAAGAATAAACATTTCTTATGTAATGCCACCTAATGGTAGGACATTCAAGCAAGAATTTTTTGATCTGCAGTTCATTGTTTTCAGTTCTCTTATACTAAAAATATTTCAACTTGATGTGTAATCCTGAAATTATTCTATTCATTTTTAAAAGCAGCAAATAACAATAATAAGACAAAAGAAAGTGAAGATAGTACCAATGTACCAAAGATAGTAGCAATGACCTCAAAACAATTGGAGCACACCTTCAACACCATAAACATGGACAAAATCACTATCAGTCTATTGCAAAAGTCAGAAATAAATTAGCGATTAGATCTAAGTTGAATAATACAGATAACTTTGTCCTATACACCAAGGCTCTCTAATCTAACCCATTCTTCTCCATTATAGATAACTCTTAACATCCTACTCTTTCTGTTTGGAGTGAATGCAGTTAATAAGTGTGATTTTTTAAAAAATATATATAGCTAAAACAAATGTATATAAATATTATTCACTACACTGCTCTAATTCATGCAGTCCATGAAAAACAACCTTGTTTACTTCATGAGCATGTACTGCTTCATTAATGTTTTGATCATCCTAGCCAAACAAATAGGAAAGTTGAGTTTTCAACAGTTACAGTTACCACTATAAAGTGAAAATATTAATCCAGAATATATGTGGAGTGAAAGAGATAGACTTACAGGAAAACTGTATGTTATGTTTGCATGAAGAGTCAGACGCGAGGAGTTCCAGCAAAAGACTTTATTGGTGACTACAGCTCGAATGGACCCATCCTGGCTTGGCTACGGCTGCTTCTTATAGCCTGCAGCCGTAGCTGCCAGCCAATGGGAGTGCAGGGATTCTTCCCACACTATTTAAACCAATACCATTTGACATTTTACAAGAACAGTTCAAGTAAACCAATAACATTCAAACCTACATACATAACACCCCTCCCCACTAGGTTCAGTCCATACCAAACCCCAACCTATCTAATGTATTCCTTTAAATAGGTGGGGCTCTTACGTGCGTTGAGACCTTCATGGTTCAGAAGCTTTAACGTTCTCACCCAGTGAGAGGAAATGTGTCTGCTGACATTTCCCTGTTGGGACTTCCTGTGAAAGGAGACCCTGTTGAATTGTTAGAATCTGGTCTCTCCTCCCAACCCATCTCCATTCCAATGTCAGCACCCAAGTCAGGTAGTGATGTGCAATCTTCCACTTCTAAGGATGGATCTTGGCTTTGTGACAGGGTTCGGGATGGTTCCTGTTGCAATGGCTCGTTACACATGGGGTTGATTCCTGTTTGCTGATTTTCCTCCTGTTCCCCCTTCCCCTAGAAGAAACATCAGGTGAGGGACCTAGAGGGAGACAGGGGCGATGTTCTTGAGGGACCCTGGATCTAAGTTGGTCAATGTGCCTGCTCCAGAGAAGGCCATCCTCTGTTTGTACCCTGTAAGAACGAGGGCCTGTGATGTGAGTTATTTCAGCAGGAATCCACAAAGGGTCACCTAGAAGGTTCCTAGCATAGACAGAATCTCCCACACTAAAAGAACGAACTTTGGAAGTGGAATCCAGTGGTGCGTTGGGTGCGTAAGTGGGATGGAGGCGGTCAAGGAAGACCTAAGTTTCCTGCCCATCAACAACTCTGCTGGGGACAAGTTAGTTGATGGGCTAGGAGTGATGTGTTGAGCACTAAGAAGCTTTTCAAGCTTCTCAGTGATGTCCCCAGGACCCAGCTGCTGAAGCTTCTCTTTGGTAAAGCGTACCATGCGTTCAGCCGGCCGTTGGCGAAGGGTGCCCAGGGACAGTGAGGGCATGTCTGATGCCCTGTTGAGCTAGAAAGGATTCAAAAATGTTAGATGTGAATTGAGGGCCATTGTCAGAGACAAGGACATCTGGTAACCCATGGGTTACAAACAATTTTCTGAGCTGCTTGATAACAGCCTCAGTAGTAGTGGATGTCATTGGAATTACCTGTAGCCATTTGGAGTATGCATCTACTATCACTAGAAAAGTGTGCCCTCTTGTGGGCCTGCAAAATCAATGTGGATTCTAGACCATGGGCCCCTAGGACATTCCCATTCCTGTGTGGGGGCGTGAGGTGGGGCAGGTCTGACTACCTGGCAATTGGGACAAGAGGCTACCCAGTTTTCAACCATTTTGTCAATATCTGGCCACCATACATAACTCCTGGCCAAACCTTTCATCCTTACAATCCCAGGATGACCCTCATGTAACATTTCCAAAACCTCCCTTTGCAGTTTTGCAGGAATAACCACCCTGTTACCCACAAAATACATCCTCTTAATACAGATAATTCAGTTTGCCTGGACTTAAAAGGTTGGGCAAGGTGAGGTAGATCTTGAAGAGGCCAACCTTTCTTAATCCAGCCCATAACAGGTGCCAACACAGCATCTTTGGCAGTTTCTTTGGCAATCTCAGCAGCATGGACTGGAAGCTTAGCAACGGTCTCCAGGAAAAGGTGTGAGTTTCAAGTTCAAAGTCCTCCTTGTGGCAAGGTAGTGGGCAACGACTCAGTGCATCAGCATGTCCAATGTCCTTGCCAGGTCTGTGAATCAGTTTGTAGGAATAGGCTGCAAGAAATTCAGTCCACCTCAGCATTCTTGGTGACAGGATATTAGGTGTAGGTTTGTCTCCTGCCACAATGCCTAGTAAAGGTTTGTGATCTGTAACAATGGTGAATGACCTGCCATACAGATATTCATGAAATTTCTTAACAGCTGCAACAACTGCTAAAGCCTCCTTGTCCAATTGGCTATAATTCCTCTCTGCTTTGGACAGCGTGCGAGAGTAAAATGCAATTGGGGCTTCCCGTCCATTGGGAAGCCTGTGACTCAAACCCCCCCACTCCAAAAGGGGATGCATCACAAGTCAGAACAACAGGTAAATTCTCAGAGAATTGTATCAACACAGCATCAGACGTGATTAGTCTCTTAATACTGTTAAATGCTGACTGTTCCTTCCGCCCCCAGATCCAAACAGCATTCTTATCAAGTAGGCGATGTAAGGGCTCAGCAATAGATGCTTTGTGAGGTAGAAACATGTGGTAAAAGTTAATAAGGCCAAGGAAGGCCTGCAAATCTGCCTTGCATCGAGGTTTAGGGGCTTCATTGATTGCTTTAACCTTGGCATCAGTAGGATGGATGCCATGCTTGTCAATCATATACCCCAGGAACTCAACTCTGTCTGTTTTGAGTGTACATTTGTCTTCCTTGACTTTTAACCCCGCTTTTCTGAATCTGGTAAGGACTTCTCTGAGTCTTTCTTGAAGCTGAGTGTCATTTTCAGCAGAGATTAATACATCATCAAAATAAGGTACTACCCTGGCAGTCCTTGCAACATTCTTTCCATAAGGCTCTGAAAAATGCCAGGTGCCACGCTTACTCCAAATTGTAGTCTTTTACATTTGAAGGCACCTCTATGGGTCACAATTGTTTGTGCCTCTGCAGTGGCATCATCAACTGTTAATTGTTGATATGCCTGAGCCAAATCCAGTTTAGCAAATACTGTACCCCTGCCAAGGGAATGGAGCAGATGATGCACAACTGGTACAGGATATGCGCTCTGTTGCAGCGCATGGTTAAGTGTCCCCTTGTAGTCACCACAGATTCTCACTGACCCATCAGACTTGACTGGTGTGACTATGGGTGTTTCCCATCTGGAGTGGTCAGTAGGCTCTAAAACCCCTTGAGCAATGAGTTTATCTAATTGTGCATCAATTTTTCCTTTAAAGCAAATGGGACCCTCCTGGGCTTTAAACGAATTGGGGCACCTTGGGGTCTAGGCTGAAAGCAATGGGGTCCCCATATACTTGCCCAGTCCTTCGCTGAAGACCTCTGGAAACTCAGACTTCAAGGACTCTTCCCAGTCAGAACTGCTCACGTGATGGATGCCAGTCACCTCGATGCCAAGTGGCTTGAACCACTCAAGTCCCAGCAAACTTGGGCGATCCTTGTCCACGATGGTCAGGGGCAAACTTTTGGTGTGGCCTTTAAACTGCGTTGAAATCTCTCGCTCCAACTACTGGAATCTTGTTCCCTTGGTAGTCTTTGAGAGTCAGTGCTTGCTTCTGGAAATGCTTTTTCTGAATTTTGGGAAAGAGTCTGTGGATGGTGTCCCATGACACCATAGATAAATAAGAGCCTGAGTCCACTTCCATTTGGCAAGGTCTTCCTTCAATAAACACCTTCACATGAACTTTTCTGCTTTTTAAGGGTGAAGAATGACCAATAGTGATTGTTTGGTGTGTTTCACTCTTGCCATTTGCTTCTAAATTTCGCCCCATTTTTCAATGAAATTGTTGGGCTTAAAGTCTCTATCAGGGAATTTCTTCCTAGCTGGTGGAGTTCTGGATGATTTGCAGACTCTGGCTATGTGACCCGTTTCTCTACAACGTAGGCAAATGGAGTCAAAGAACTTGCAATCAGTCTTGGGGGTGGCCCCCCCCACAGCCTCTGCAATAGAACCCTTGCCTGTTCTTCCCAGAGTCTTTTCTTTTCTTTTCCATTCTGAGTTTAAAAATCCCCTCCTCTGCCTCACTGCCATCAGAATCAGAGTCTATTTGTTCGCAATGAGTAGATGTGGATTTATCCCCATCAGAATGGCTTGAGGCCTGGCTTGAAGCCTTGTTAATCTTTTTCATGGCCGCTGCTGAGGACTTGGTGGCTTCCACTGAAACAGCTTCTTCAATGGCCTCTTTAAGCGTGATCTTAGGTTTCATTAATAGTTTGCTTTGTAAAACCTTATCTTAAGGCCTAAAACAAACCGATCATGGCCTCTTCTAAGTTGGTAAAGTCACAAGCACCCCAATGTCCCTTAAACTTGCCACGAAGTCATTAACATTCGCTATCCCCTTGATCCCGGCGGTAAAATTCGTGTCTCTTAATGAGGCCGATACGTGGTAATGGGCTCTCAAAAGTTTTTCTAAGTCGGGCCATTCCATTACCTTCAGCTCTGCTGCTCCCGCCAACGCCTTCGCCATTTTGAAGACTGCCGGACCGCAGTGCGTGAGAAAGACCGCCCTCTTCCGTCTCTCGGGGATGCCGGCGAGATCGTTCCCCTCCAGGAACATGTGGAAACGATCCGCATACGATTCCCAGTCTTCCGTCGCCGGATTGAACGGTGCTGGGGGGGTGTTCAGCGCAGCCATCTCGCTCAGTTGCTTGTTCGTCGCGTCGTCTTCTCTTCAGGGAAATCCCACCTCGTCGCCAGTGTTAAGTTTGCATGAAGAGTCAGACGCGAGGAGTTCCAGCAAAAGACTTTATTAGTGACTACAGCTCGAATGGACCCGTCCTGGCTTGGCTACGGCTGCTTCTTATAGCCTGCAGCCGTAGCTGCCAGCCAATGGGAGTGCAGGGATTCTTCCCGCACTATTTAAACCAATACCATTTGACATTTTACAAGAACAGTTAAATAAACCAATAACATTCAAACCTACATACATAACATGTATTTAGATATTCTGCAAAAGAAGCTGGTTTCTGTTATGTTTGCATGATGAGGAGCCAGACGCGGAGTGCTTCGAGCTCTTTTGTTTATTAGTGACAGCTCAGAATGGAGGCCAAACTGGCTTTGCTGCGGCTGCTAATTATAGCGGCAGCCGCAGCGCGACAGCCAGAGTGCAGGGTTTTCCCGCACTTTCTAAACCAATCATTCCAACACTTTACAAGAACAATTAAACTTAACCAATGATTTCAAACCTGCATAACATAACACCCCTCCCCACTAGGTTCAGTCCAACTCAAACCCCAATCTATCTAATGTATTCTTTTAAATAGGTGGGGCTCTACATGTACGTTGAGGACCTACGTGGTTCAGATGTTTTAAGGTTCACCTTGTGAGAGAGGAAATGTGTCTGCTGACATTTCCTTACTTGGACTTCTAGTAATGGTAGA
>CM019151.1:73525508-73583578 GCA_009733165.1 Naja naja
AAGTTTGCATGAAGAGACGATGCGGAGTGCTTTAAGCTCTTTGTTTATTAGTGACTACAGCTCAGAATGAACCACTTTGGCTGGGCTGCGGCTGCTACTTATAGCGGCAGCCGAGTTGCCAGCCAATCAGAGTGCAAGGTTTTCCCGCACTTTTTAAACCAATCATTTCTTACATTTTACAGAACAGTTCAAAACTAACCAAGACTTAAACCTGCATACATAACAGTTTACATTCTTAAAACCAGAAGCTACTGTTCTACTGTTCTTTTGAATTAGGCTGATATTAAATAAAAGTCAAATGTGGATTTTGTTACACGTTTATCAGTCCCCTTCATTTTACAGGGTGATATTCCAACCATTTCAAGCTCAAAGTCATTTCACATTCAAAACTCATTCAAATCATTCTGAAAGTGTTTCACATTTAAAGTTACTACGTGTTTCCCGAAAAATAAGACCTACCCGAAAGTAAGACCTAGCACTATTTTCTAAACCTGCCCTAATATAAGACCTACCCTGAAAATAAGACCTAGTGTAAATCTCCAGTTCCAGGAAGACTTTTCAGGGAGCAACCGTTGCACCGCGAAACATCCCCCCCACACTCACACCCACTATTTGGCACCATTAATATATAAGACCTACCCCAAAAATAAGACCTAGTGTGTTTTGGGAGCCAAAAAAAATATAAGACAGTGTCTTATTTGGGGGGAAACACGGTAATTAAGCATTCATACCGAAGTACTGAAGTCCAAAGGAGACTGAGAAAAGTCCCCCTCCACAAAACCATAACCTGTTATTAATGTTCAGCAGAAACCAGACATATTTATATCACTGTCTAAAGCCAGCAGTATTAAGTCTTTATTTTGCAAGGACACTTTTTCAATTTTAGTAATTTAGGCTTATGACAGTACAGTGTAAGAGATATTATTAATGCTTAACTCTGATATTACTTTGGGAAATTAGAGTGATCAAATATCAACTATTCTCTGTTTATTCTACATTTTCAATATACAGTAGACCATCAAACCTTCCCGTTTAAAAAATAAGCTGGTTTGTTATATATTGAATGTCATTTCAAAGAACTATAAAGAGGATATTAAAAAGTTCAATTACAGTACATGTTACCTTTTGTCTACTTTATTTGATTTTTTTTATCGTGCTGATTTGTCAATCTAATATATAAATGGAGTTGTTTTGTTTATTCTGACTATAACAGGCAGTGTTCCTCTACAGTATCTTCTTGAGAATTTTCCATGTATCGTCAAAGAATCCTGCCTCCAACTGACTTTCCAACGTTTCTTATAATTAGCACCTTTATTGCTTGATATCTTTCTTCTGTCTTTTGTTTCATCACATTTTAAATAGAGAAGGAGCACTGTAGCAAATCATTCTTATTATCAAATAACTATTTTTTTAATCATAAATATGACCATTGTTGATAGTGGTAGTTTCTAAGTAATACTTGTTTAATACCCAAAACTAACTGAGCTGTGTAAAAACTGGGAGGGAATGGGATCCAGATGCATGTAAAACCTGAATCTGGATACTATCTGTCTGTCTTAGGAAAGCTAACATGTTTGTTACCTAGTTTTTATTATTAACGAGGGGAAGCTGCTAGCCACGATGGCATCAATTACATGCAGTGTCAGAAGCGAGATGTGTCTCAGTACCATTTCCTGGGGATTATTAGTTTCCAAATTCATTTAGCAGCTTTCCGCTGCAGAAATAAAATGTTGCACTATATATCATCTTTCTTGTGACCTGTCATGACTTTATAAAGTTCTCTCTGAAGAAATCTGTTTCTTTTCCCACAAACTGTATACTTGTTTGAGGGTTTCAATTACTGTCTTTTGTATTTTTTTAAATGTCTGATCATATTCAAGGACATCTGCAAATATATTGTAACTCTGGTGCTCTTTAATATACATGTGATCTTCCCGTCTTCTGACCACTCTCAGGAACATGGTATTCCAACTGACATTGGCTATGCTGTGGCTCCACATCATTCTGGTGTCTACCCAGTTCACGTTCAGCTTTACGAAGCTTGGAAGAAAGTCTGGGGCATTAAAGTGACCAGCACCGAAGAATATCCTCATCTGAAACTGCGCGGTACAGACGGGCTTCATCCACAATGGCATCATGGTACGCTTGCATTCCCATTCTTTCATAATTGCTCCTGTGCAAAACAAAAAATAACTACAGCAGGTTTATTTGTTTGTTTTGTTTGTAACATTTATATAGCTGCCCATCGTATATATGTTCTGACCAAGGCTTCGTAATTATGCACACGCTTATTTTAAAAACAAGTCTTGTTTTATTACAACGCTGGGAATTATTTTCATTCCCAGCCGGTAATGAATCTCAAACAGTCCCTCGAGATAAGCACCCACCTTTCTTTCCTGTGAAGCGCTGCCAATAACAGAAGTGTCAAATGAACTAGAAAAAAAAAAACCAACCGAAGTACAAAGAGCTTCAAGAATGAATCTGAACCGAAGAACGACTTTGCTTCCTGCAAAGTTTTGTCACCTTAGCCTGTCCTTTATACCTTACGGGAGGGGCAATCACCTCCCAGCCTTACTCCTGAGTCTCCCCTTTCGTTTCAGCTGCTCTTGCCTTCTAGCAGTTCTGTGCACACGTGCACTGGGAACAGGCTCCCCGCTTCCTCTGCCTCTCTGCTGCCAGACTCCGAAGGCTCAGGAGGCAGCACCCCACTCCCAGATATATATGATCGATCAAAAATTAAAATTGCATAAAAGCTGTGTTAAAACTATAAAAGCCATAAATATTATGACTAACCTGGTAAAACTTGGAGTCAAGTCAGGCTTCTGATATTGCAGTCACCTTATCCTATTATAGCAATTAGGGGAAAGCCAGGTCTTTAGTGTTTTGCAAAGGCTTAGGAGGTTGGGAACCTACTGAGCTTTAAAGGGCAGAGTGTTCCATAGGGCAAGCACTGCCAGCAGAAAGGCATGCTACCTGACTCTCATAAGATAGCCATATTTCAGGAAGGCGACTATCTCATTTGATAGGACAAATAGATGTTAGGGAAAGGTGGCAAACAGTGTGTGGACTGGCCCACATTGCTTGCAATTCTGATTTTTAATTGAACAGTCTCTATTGGCTGTTACAACTGGGCTTAATTTTTCTTACAAGAATAGAATTTAGAGAAAGCTCAAAGGATTTTTAGAACATATAACCTGCTGGCATATTTGTTTAAGGTGCATATTTTTCTTCATGTTATAGATACCAAATATTGGCAAATTTAGTAATTCATTTTGTATCGTATCTAAAATACAATTAGAACTTTAGAAAAATGAATAAGCAGATTATACATACATACATATATACATATATATACAGTACATATACATATATACATCTTACACGGGACAAGACCCGAATACACCAAGACCTACATATATATATATATATGTCCATATGTCCATATGTCCATATATACATATGTCCATATGTCCATTTGTCCATACGTCCATATGTCCACATATACACATATACCCATATACATACATACATACATACATATATACATATATATATATATCAGTGGTGGGATTCAAATTTTTTTACTACCGGTTCTGTGGGCGTGTCTTGGTGGCGTGGCAGGGGAAGGATACTTTAAAATCTCCAGTCAGAGGTGGTATTTGCCAGTTCTCTGAACTACTCAAAATTTCCGCTACTGGTTCTCCAGAACTGGTCAGAACCTGCTGAATACCACCTCTGATATATATGCCAAATACCACTCACGCATCATCACAAAATCTCCAGA
Organism: Naja naja; assembly: GCA_009733165.1. Lineage (NCBI taxonomy): Eukaryota > Metazoa > Chordata > Lepidosauria > Squamata > Elapidae > Naja > Naja naja. The sequence continues at coordinate 73,529,293 of CM019151.1, forward strand.
ACCGTAAAGCCTACAACTTGAAATTTGGCACGTATGTTCCTCTTGGCTTCAAAATGACCATCAGAGCATTAGTATTTCCTATATTATTATTAACACGCTCTGATGCTAAGGAGTCCTACCCTCCCGCCCCACCTGAAAAGAAATCCAAATGCAAAACACAAGCAGAGGAGAGGAGTTTCAGTTTCAGTTTTAGTTTCACAGCACCAAGTAGCTTTAATACAGAACAGTTGAGCTAAGTCATGCCCAGGCTCCTTGCTGTCTCCTTGCTCACACAGCAAATACTGTTTCAGTTTCTAAACAGCCCTCAACTCTCTCACACACTGACAGGACGCTAGCCAGATGAATACCGATGGGTGCTGGTAAGCAGAGGCAGAATTTTTTCCCCTTATTTTCATCCCATATATATATACATACATACATATACATACATACATACACACACACACACACATACATATATATATACGTATACAAACAACCTATTGTTACATCTCTGTATAGAATTACAACGTGCTTTATTTTTCAACCAACTTAGAAAGCATGCACATTTCTTCCACCCAGCCGGTATTCAGAAGCAGAAGTAATACTTCCAGCCAAGGTAAAGAGAGGGCAGCTGTTTATGCAATCTCCTGAATGTTATGGCAAAAGGTCAGAGCAGTTGGGTTGAGGTCATATCCTCATAGGATTAAGTTGGTCCGTCAGTTAGATTAAAAAAAAGAGAGAGAGAACAGATTGGAACACAAGAACAGATGAACATTATCTCCTAATGAAATGTCAAGGGAATTTTAGAAAGATGAGACTCAGAAACCATTATCAGAGTCCATTACTATTCAATCAGTAAAAAAAAGTTGCTCAAGATGTCTGTATTGAATTTTGTGATTCCAACATTATTACAAGAAAAGTTTGAGTGTGCCCAAACAAAGCTACACTACTATAGTGCTTCTAGAAATATTTTGTGTGAATAAATATTTTGAATGAAGACAGTTTCAAGTCTTTGTGCAAACATGAAGGTTGTTTTTCACCTAACTATGGTCGGTTACAGAAGTGTTGAGGCCATTTTTAAAAATAACCACACATTTGGGGAGATGGTTGCTAGAGAATGCTTAGAGAATTCAGTCTTTAGTACTATAAGCAGGCACAGACAGTTTTGAGTTCACCCATACTATAGTAATATTTTGTTGCTACATGAATATGGGCAAAGATTATGATAAACAGATATTTGTCTAAAAAGACGTATTTGAATAAAGGGATTGAGAAGGTATGGTTATTAGTCAAAACAATTCTACAGAGGGTCAGTATTGGAGCTCACCTCATGTGGCCTCTTCCAAGTTCCAAGACCCATCTTCCTCTATACTATAAATCTTTACATCCCATCCCTGCCTTCCCTGTAACCCATTCTGTATGAAAATGCAAGTAATGACAAGATTGAGGAAATAAAAACAGCATTCTTTACAAACTTTGAATTAACTTTTGCAATGAAAACCACCTGTATGTGAGGAAAGAAAGACTGCACGACATACTTGGAATTGTGAAGGAACCTCTAGACTAGGCTGGCATTGCTTAGAATAAAACATGACAGTATCCTTATGAGCTTTCAGTGGCAATCTACTGTGATAATCCAAATTCTGGACTAGATGGATCTCTCATCTGTCCCACAGTTTTGTTTTAGATCCTCACATTTTGTGTTTCTTAGTACTGCATGTGTGCATGTAGGCATCATGTTTAAAGCTTGTTTTCCTCTGTGAAAAATGAAAAGGAGACATATATTCTCATCCATACTTTTACAAATACTTACATTTAAAAATAACTTTAAAAATATTCTTGAATCTGGTTAAACTTTGTCAAAATTTTTATTTATTTTTTTAAATTAGCCAGTTAACCTAAATTATTATTCCGTTTCTATAAATCATATATTACTGTATGCATGTTAAAGCAAGAATTATTCCAATTAGCAGATAAAGAGAGTTTCAAGATGATACCATTTTTTTTTAATTACATTTATGGCCGCCCTTCTCGGAGACTCAGGGCGTCTTACAATTTTTGGGATACAACCCAGTGTGCTCAGCAATAGCCTTCATTCCATTGTATATGCCTGCTTATACTAAGCGGCATTTTTACAAAGTCAGCTAATTGCCCCAACAATCTTGGGTCCTCAATTTACCTACCCTAGAGGATGGAAGGCTGAGTCAACCTTGAGCCTGGTGGGATTCGAGCCTACAGCAGTTGTAGGCAGCTGGAACTTAAGTGCAGGCAATTAACAGCCTGAGCCATTTAATGGGGAGGAGGGCCTGATTGCATTATTATTACCATATGTGACAACATGGCCCTCAACTGATGTTCAAGATGGTGTATTCTATGACAGGAAAAATTTCAATCACAGATTGAAAAACGGCAGAGGTTTAGCTATCAGAATGTTACAGCTGAGGGAATCACATACCAATCCATCATACACCAGTGCATGCATGCATCTATAAGTAGATATCCATACCAAAAGCTTGCTTGTTGTTGTTGTTGGTTTATCTTAGGTACTCCCTCGACAGACATGTGGACTTTTCACCCATACCATTTTTTACAAAGAATATTGGTGGCCTCAAGAACTAGACAAAAGTATCCAAGGAGGTGTGAACTGTTTCTTACCATCCTTCTTAATCCTGTAGGTATTTTATTTGTGTTTGAAGAGTAATAACAATACTTGCTGTATTATGATAGTTAATATATGCTATAGTAACATAATGCATGGGGGTATTTAGAAAGCAGCAATGATTTTGTCCAAATAAAATTTTGCCTGAGATTAATATCAAATATTCTTTAAAGAAAAGATTAAATGATAATGGATTAAAATGTAACATTTACATATTACATAATATTTGAAGCTTTCCAAAAAATATGCAACTATCTTATGAAAACAGGTTAACATATCTTCAAGTTGTAGATAAAGAATAAACATTTCTTATGTAATGCCACCTAATGGTAGGACATTCAAGCAAGAATTTTTGATCTGCAGTTCATTGTTTTCAGTTCTCTTATACTAAAAATATTTCAACTTGATGTGTAATCCTGAAATTATTCTATTCATTTTAAAAGCAGCAAATAACAATAATAAGACAAAGAAAGTGAAGATAGTACCAATGTACCAAAGATAGTAGCATGACCTCAAAAACAATTGGGCACACCTTCAACACCAAACATGGACAAAATCACTATCAGTCTATTGCAAAAGTCAGAAATAAATTAGCGATTAGATCTAAGTTGAATAATACAGATAACTTTGTCCTATACACCAAGGCTCTCTAATCTAACCCATTCTTCTCCATTATAGATAACTTTAACATCCTACTCTTTCTGTTTGGAGTGAATGCAGTTAATAAGTGTGATTTTTTAAAAAATAATATAGCAAAACAAATGTATATAAATATTATTCATAACTGCTCTAATTCATGCAGTCCATGAAAAACAACCTTGTTTACTTCATGAGCATGTAATGCTTCATTAATGTTTTGATCATCCTAGCCAAACAAATAGGAAAGTTGAGTTTTCAACAGTTACATTACCAAATAAAGTGGAAAATTAATCCAGAATATATGTGGAGTGAAGAGATTAGACTTACAGGAAAACTGTATGTTAAGTTTGCATGAAGAGTCAGACGCGAGGAGTTCCAGCAAAAGACTTTATTAGTGACTACAGCTCGAATGGACCCATCCTGGCTTGGCTACGGCTGCTTCTTATAGCCTGCAGCCGTAGCTGCCAGCCAATGGGAGTGCAGGGATTCTTCCCGCACTATTTAAACCAATACCATTTGACATTTTACAAGAACAGTTCAAATAAACCAATAACATTCAAACCTACATACATAACACCCCTCCCCACTAGGTTCAGTCCATACCAAACCCCAACCTATCTAATGTATTCCTTTAAATAGGTGGGGCTCTTACGTGTACGTTGAGACCTTCGTGGTTCAGAAGCTTTAACGTTCTCACCCAGTGAGAGAGGAAATGTGTCTGCTGACATTTCCCTGTTGGGACTTCCTGTGAAAGAGACCCTGTTGAATTGTTAGAATCTGGTCTCTCCTCCCAACCCATCTCCATTCCAATGTCAGCACCCAAGTCAGGTAGTGATGTGCAATCTTCCACTTCTAAGGATGGATCTTGGCTTTGTGACAGGGTTCGGGATGGTTCCTGTGCAATGGCTCGTTACACATGGGGTTGATTCCTGTTTGCTGATTTTCCTCCTGTTCCCCCCCTTCCCCCCTAGAAGAAACATCAGGTGAGGGACCTAGAGGGAGACAGGGCGATGTTCCTGAGGGACCCTGGATCTAAGTTGGTCAATGTGCCTGCTCCAGAGAAGGCCATCCTCTGTTTGTACCCTGTAAGAACGAGGGCCTGTGATGTGAGTTATTTCAGCAGGAATCCACAAGGGTCACCTAGAAGGTTCCTAGCATAGACAGAATCTCCCACACTAAAAGAACGAACTTTGGAAGTGGAATCCAGTGGTGCGTTGGGTGCGTAAGTGGGATGGAGGCGGTCAAGGGAAGACCTAAGTTTCCTGCCCATCAACAACTCTGCTGGGGACAAGTTAGTTGATGGGCTAGAGTGATGTGTTGAACACTAAGAAGCTTTTCAAGCTTCTCAGTGATGTCCCCAGGACCCAGCTGCTGAAGCTTCTCTTTGGTAAAGCGTACCATGCGTTCAGCCCGGCCGTTGGCCGAAGGGTGCCAGGGGCAGGTGAGGGCATGTCTGATGCCCTGTTGAGCTAGAAAGGATTCAAAAATGTTAGATGTGAATTGAGGGCCATTGTCAGAGACAAGGACATCTGGTAACCCATGGGTTACAAACAATTTTCTGAGCTGCTTGATAACAGCCTCAGTAGTAGTGGATGTTGGGAATTACCTCTAGCCATTTGGAGTATGCATCTACTATCACTAGAAAAGTGTGCCCTCTTGTAGGGCCTGCAAAATCAATGTGGATTCTAGACCATGGGCCCCTAGGACATTCCCATTCCTGTGTGGGGGGCGTGAGGTGGGGCAGGTCTGACTACCTGGCAATTGGGACAAGAGGCTACCCAGTTTTCAACCATTTTGTCAATACCTGGCCACCATACATAACTCCTGGCCAAACCTTTCATCCTTACAATCCCAGGATGACCCTCATGTAACATTTCCAAAACCTCCCTTTGCAGTTTTGCAGGAATAACCACCCTGTTACCCCACAAAATACATCCTCTTAATACAGATAATTCAGTTTGCCTGGACTTAAAAGGTTGGGCAAGGTGAGGTAGATCTTGAAGAGGCCAACCTTTCTTAATCCAGCCCATAACAGGTGCCAACACAGCATCTTTGGCAGTTTCTTGGCAATCTCAGCAGCATGGACTGGAAGCTTAGCAACGGTCTCCAGGAAAAAGGTGTGAGTTTCAAGTTCAAAGTCCTCCTTGTGGCAAGGTAGTGGGCAACGACTCAGTGCATCAGCATGTCCAATGTCCTTGCCAGGCCTGTGAATCAGTTTGTAGGAATAGGCTGCAAGAAATTCAGTCCACCTCAGCATTCTTGGTGACAGGATATTAGGTGTAGGTTTGTCTCCTGCCACAATGCCTAGTAAAGGTTTGTGATCTGTAACAATGGTGAATGACCTGCCATACAGATATTCATGAAATTTCTTAACAGCTGCAACAACTGCTAAAGCCTCCTTGTCCAATTGGCTATAATTCCTCTCTGCTTTGGACAGCGTCGAGAGTAAAATGCAATTGGGGCTTCCCGTCCATTGGGAAGCCTGTGACTCAACCCCCCCCACTCCAAAAGGGGATGCATCACAAGTCAGAACAACAGGTAAATTCTCAGAGAATTGTATCAACACAGCATCAGACGTGATTAGTCTCTTAATACTGTTAAATGCTGACTGTTCCTTCCGCCCCAGATCCAAACAGCATTCTTATCAAGTAGGCGATGTAAGGGCTCAGCAATAGATGCTTTGTGAGGTAGAAACATGTGGTAAAAGTTAATAAGGCCAAGGAAGGCCTGCAAATCTGCCTTGCATCGAGGTTTAGGGGCTTCATTGATTGCTTTAACCTTGGCATCAGTAGGATGGATGCCATGCTTGTCAATCATATACCCCAGGAACTCAACTCTGTCTGTTTTGAGTGTACATTTGTCTTCCTTGACTTTTAAACCCGCTTTTCTGAATCTGGTAAGGACTTCTCTGAGTCTTTCTTGAAGCTGAGTGTCATTTTCAGCAGAGATTAATACATCATCAAAATAAGGTACTACCCCTGGCAGTCCTTGCAACATTCTTTCCATAAGGCTCTGAAAAATGCCAGGTGCCACGCTTACTCCAAATTGTAGTCTTTTACATTTGAAGGCACCTCTATGGGTCACAATTGTTTGTGCCTCTGCAGTGGCATCATCAACTGTTAATTGTTGATATGCCTGAGCCAAATCCAGTTTAGCAAATACTGTACCCCTGCCAAGGGAATGGAGCAGATGATGCACAACTGGTACAGGATATGCGCTCTGTTGCAGCGCATGGTTAAGTGTCCCCTTGTAGTCACCACAGATTCTCACTGACCCATCAGCCTTGACTGGTGTGACTATGGGTGTTTCCCATCTGGAGTGGTCAGTAGGCTCTAAAACCCCTTGAGCAATGAGTTTATCTAATTGTGCATCAATTTTTCCTTTAAAGCAAATGGGACCCTCCTGGGCTTTAAACGAATTGGGGGCACCTTGGGGTCTAGGCTGAAAGCAATAGGGGTCCCCATATACTTGCCCAGTCCTTCGCTGAAGACCTCTGGAAACTCAGACTTCAAGGACTCTTCCCAGTCAGAACTGCTCACGTGATGGATGCCAGTCACCTCGATGCCAAGTGGCTTGAACCACTCAAGTCCCAGCAAACTTGGGCGATCCTTGTCCACGATGGTCAGGGGCAAACGTTTGGTGTGGCCTTTAAACTGCACGTTGAAATCTCTCGCTCCAACTACTGGAATCTTGTTCCCTTGGTAGTCTTTGAGAGTCAGTGCTTGCTTCTGGAAATGCTTTTTCTGAATTTTGGGAAAAGTCTGTGGATAGTGTCCCATGACACCATAGATAAATAAGAGCCTGAGTCCACTTCCATTTGGCAAGGTCTTCCTTCAATAAACACCTTCACATGTACTTTTCTGCTTTTAAGGGTGAAGAATGACCAATAGTGATTGTTTGGTGTGTTTCATTCTTGCCATTTGCTTCTAAATTTCGCCCCATTTTTTCAATGAAATTGTTGGGCTTAAAGTCTCTATCAGGGAATTTCTTCCTAGCTGGTGGAGTTCTGGATGATTTGCAGACTCTGGCTATGTGACCCCGTTTCTCACAACGTAGGCAAATGGAGTCAAAGAACTTGCAATCAGTGCGGGGGTGGCCCCCCCCAGCCTCTGCAATAGAACCCTTGCCTGTTCTTCCCAGAGTCTTTTCTTTTCTTTTCCATTCTGAGTTTAAAAATCCCCTCCTCTGCCTCACTGCCATCAGAATCAGAGTCTATTTGTTCGCAATGAGTAGATGTGGATTTATCCCCATCAGAATGGCTTGAGGCCTGGCTTGAAGCCTTGTTAATCTTTTTCATGGCCGCTGCTGAGGACTTGGTGGCTTCCGCTGAAACAGCTTCTTCAATGGCCTCTTTAAACGTGATCTTAGGTTTCATTAATAGTTTGCTTTGTAAAACCTTATCTTTAAGGCCTAAAACAAACCGATCACGCATGGCCTCTTCTAAGTTGGTAAAGTCACAAGCACCCCAATGTCCCTTAAACTTGCCACGAAGTCATTAACATTCTCGCTATCCCCTTGATCCCGACGGTAAAATTCGTGTCTCTTAATGAGGCACGATACTTGTGGGGCGTAATGGGCTCTCAAAAGTTTTTCTAAATCGGGCCATTCCATTACCTTCAGCTCTGCTGCTCCCGCCAACGCCTTCACCATTTTGAAGACTGCCGGACCGCAGTGCGTGAGAAAGACCGCCCTCTTCCGTCTCTCGGGATGCCGGCGAGATCGTTCCCCTCCAGGAACATGTGGAAACGATCCGCATACGATTCCCAGTCTTCCGTCGCCGGATCGAACGGTGCTGGGGGGGTGTTCAGCGCAGCCATCTCGCTCAGTTGCTTGTTCGTCGCGTTGTCTTCTCTTCAGGGAAATCCCACCCTCGTCGCCAGTGTTAAGTTTGCATGAAGAGTCAGACACGAGGAGTTCCAGCAAAAGACTTTATTGGTGACTACAGCTCGAATGGACCCGTCCTGGCTTGGCTACGGCTGCTTCTTATAGCCTGCAGCCGTAGCTGCCAGCCAATGGGAGTGCAGGGATTCTTCCCGCACTATTTAAACCAATACCATTTGACATTTTACAAGAACAGTTTAAGTAAACCAATAACATTCAAACCTACATACATAGCACTGTATTTCAGATATTCTGCAAAAGTAAGCTGGTTTCTGTTATGTTTGCATGAGGAGACAGACGCGGAGTGCTTCGAGCTCTTTTGTTTATTAGTGACAGCTCAGAATGGGCCCAACTGGCTTTGCTGCGGCTGCTAATTATAGCCGGCAGCCGCAGCTGACAGCCAGAGTGCAGGGTTTTCCCGCACTTTCTAAACCAATCATTTCCAACACTTTACAAGAACAATTCAAACTTAACCAATGATTTCAAACCTGCATACATAACACCCCTCCCCACTAGGTTCAGTCCATACTCAAACCCCAATCTATCTAATGTATTCTTTTAAATAGGTGGGGCTCTTACATGTACGTTGAGACCTACGTGGTTCAGATGTTTTAAGGTTCTCACCTTGTGAGAGAGGAAATGTGTCTGCTGACATTTCCTTACTTGGACTTCTAGTAATGGTAGAACCTGTTTGGTTACTACAACCTGGTCTCCCCTCCCAATCCATCTCCAACCCAGTGTCAGCACCTAAGTCAGGTAGTGATGTGCAGTCTTCCATTTGTGAAAATGGTTGTTGGTACTGTGACAGGTTTTGGGATGGTTCCTGTCGTGTTAGCTCATTACACATGGGGTTGATTCTTGCTTGCTGATTACTCTCATAAACCTCCCCTTCCCCTCTAGAAGAGGCAGTAGGTATGGGAACCAGAGAGGAGCAAGGGCAATGCGCCTGAGGTAATCTGGATCTTAACTGATCAATGTGCCTGCTCCAGAGGACACCATCCTCTTAATACAGATAATTCAGTTTGCCTGGATTTAAAAGTTTGGGCAAGTTGAGGTAGATCTTGAAGTGGCCAACCTTTCTTAAACCAGCCTATAACAGGAGCCAATAAAGTGTCTTTGGCAGTCTCTGGCAATTTCAGCAGCATGTACTGGAAGCTTGGCAACAGTTTCTAGAAAAAAGGTGTGATTCTCAGGAACAGAGTCCTCAATGTGTGAAGAAAGTGGGCAGCGACTCAAAGCATCTGCATGCCCAATGTCTTTACCAGGTCTGTGGATCAGTTTGTATGAATAAGCAGCAAGAAATTCGGTCCATCTCAGCATTCTTGGTGACAGGATTGTGGGCGTTGGTTTGTCCCCTGCCACAATGCCTAAAAGAGGTTTGTGATCTGTGACAACGGTAAATGTTCTCCCATATAAATACTCATGGAATTTCTTGACAGCTGCTACAATTGCCAAGGCTACCTTGTCCAGTTGGCTGTAGTTCCTCTCTGCTTTAGTCAAGGTGCGAGAGTAAAATGCAATAGGCGCTTCCCTCCCGCTGGGAAGCATGTGGCTCAACACCCCCCTACTCCAAAAGGGGAGGCATCACAAGTCAGAACAACAGGCAAGTTCTCAGAGAACTGTATCAGTACAGAATCAGACGTGATTTGTCTCTTGATATTGTTAAATGCAGCTTGTTCCTTCCTGCCCCAGACCCATGTAGATTTCTTGTCTAGCAACCTATGTAGGGGTTCTGCAATAGTTGCCTTCAGAGGTAGAAACATATGATAGAAGTTAATGAGTCCCAAGAATGCTTGTAAGTCTGTTTTGCATATTGGCCTGGGGGCTTCTTTGATTGCCTGAACTTTGGCCTCTGTGGGGTGGATGCCATGTTTATCGATCATGTAACCCAAGAATTCCACTTTATCTGTTCTAAGTGTGCATTTTTCTTCTTTGACTTTTAACCCCGCTTTTTTGAATCTGATCAAGACTTCTCTGAGTCTCTCTTGTAACTGAGTGTCATTTTCAGTAGAAATTAAAACGTCATCAAAATAGGGCACCACCCCTGGCAACCCTTGTAACATTCTTTCCATAAGGCTTTGGAAGATGCCAGGTGCTACACTTACTCCAAATTGCAACCTTTTGCATTTGAAAGCACCTCTATGGGTCACAATGGTTTGGGCTTCTGCAGTGGCATCATCAACTGTTAACTGTTGATATGCCTGTGCCAGGTCCAATTGGCAAAAACTGTGCCCCCTCCAAGAGAATGTAATAAATGATGCACTACTGGAACTGGATATGCGCTCTGTTGTAGCACATGGTTCAATGTCCCCTTGTAGTCTCCACAGATTCTTATAGACCCATCAGCCTTGACTGGTGTGACTATGGGTGTCTCCCACCTGGAGTGGTCAGTGGGCTCTAAAACCCCTTGGGCTATTAGTTTATCTAATTGTGCATCAATTTTTTCCTTTAATGCAAATGGAACCCTTCTGGGTTTTAAACGGATTGGTTGTACCTTGGGATCTATGTTAAAGGATATGGGGGTCCCCAAGTACTTGCCTAATCCGTCGCTGAAGACCTCTGGAAACTCAGACTTCAAGGCCTCTTCCCATTCAGTGTTGCTCACGTGATTGATGCCAGTCACCTTGATGCCCAGCGGGTTGAACCATTCAAGGCCCAGCAGACTTGGGCGGTCCTTGTCCATGATGGTCAGGGGTAGGCACTTGGTGTGGCCCTTGAATTTCACATTGAATTCTCTTGTTCCAACTACTGGAATCTTGTTCCCTTGGTAGTCTTTAAGAGTCAATCCTTGCTTCTTGAAGTGATTCTTTTGGATGTTAGGAAGTAGTCTGTGAATAGTGTCCCATGACACCATAGAAAGGTATGAGCCTGAGTCCACTTCCATTTGGCAAGGCCTTCCTTCAATAAGTACCTTGACATGCACCTTTCTGCTCTTTAATGGGGAAGAATGACCAATAGTTACTGTTTGATGAGTTTCATTCTTCCCATTTGCTTCTGTGCTGCGCCCCGCTTTCTCACTGAGGTTGTTAGGCTTGAATTCTTTGTCTTTCCTTGCAGCAAACTTCCTTCTGTTGGGTGGAGTTCTGGATGATTTGCAGATTCTTGCTAGGTGTCCTCTTTTATCACAACGGAGGCAAATGGTGTCTAAAAACTTGCATTCAGTGCAGGGATGGCTTCCCCCACAGCGTCTGCAGTAGAAATCTTGCCTCTTTCTTCCCAGGTCTTTCTTTTTCCGCTCCATTCTGAGTTTGTAAATTCCTTCCTCCACCTCACTACAGTCTGATTCAGAATCTATTTGCTCATAATGAGTTGTTGTGGACTTTTCCACATCAGGATGGTTTGTGGCCTTGTTAATCTTTTTCATGGCTGCTGCTGAGGACTTGGTAGCTTCTGCTGAAGAGGCTTCTTCTATTGCTTCTTTCAGCATGATCTTAGGTTTCATTAATAATTTGGTCTGCAGCACCTTGTCTTTAAGGCCTAAAATGAAACAATCGCGCATGGCCTCCTCTAAACTGTTGAATTCACATGCACCCCCAATGTCTCTTAAACTTGCCACGAAGTCGTTTGTGCTTTCTTTTTCCCCCTGATCGTGACGGTAAAACTCGTGTCTCTTAATGAGGCACGATACTTGTGGTGCGTAATGGGCTCTTAACAGCCTTTCCAGATCAGGCCAAGCCATTACCTTCACGTCTGCTACTCCCGCGAGGGCCTTCACCATCTTGAAAACTGCCGGACCGCAGTACGTATGGAAGACCGCCCTCTTCCGCTGCTCGGAAATGGCAGCAAGATTGTTTCCCTCCAAATACATTTGGAAACGATCTGCATATGACTCCCAGTCTTCTGCCGTCAGATCGAACGGGGCTGGGGGTGTGTTCAGCGCAGCCATCTTTCTCTTCTTCTGTTCTGCGTTGCCTTCTCTTCAGGGGAATCCCATCCTCGTCGCCAGTGTTATGTTTGCATGAAGAGACAGACGCGGAGTGCTTCAAGCTCTTTTGTTTATTAGTGACTACAGCTCAGAACAGACCCGACTGGCTTTGCTGCGGCTGCTACTTATAGCCGGCAGCCACAGCTGACAGCCAATCGGAGTGCAGGGTTTTCCCGCACTTTCTAAATCAATCATTTCCAACACTTTACAAGAACAATTCAAACTTAACCAATGATTTCAAACCTCCATACATAACAGTTTCCACTTTCCAGTAAAATAGTAAAAATTTAATGCATAAAATTGTAAGTTTCCATCATATTTTTTTTGCTATAGAAGTTCAGTTTTAATAATAGAGAGTGATATATTTATTTCTTGACCAGTTTTGGGACAGTTATAGTCCTGAAAAAGTTGAGATCTGTTTACACAAGTAACACTAACTGTCTTGTCAACACTCTATTAAGTTTTTCCCAAAACACAGACATGTCTTTGAAATTATGTATTATTATCTTATATCATTTCCTTATCCTTAGAATAAGGATATTCCTTATCCTTTTCCTTATATCTTGGAATTTAAGATTGAATTTCATATTGTTTTTATTCATAATGATTGATGATTTTCTAGAGTATTCTGAATAAAGGTAGATGTGTTTAGTGTCAATTGTATAATAATAACTATCATTTGTTGTAATCTATCACACACTCATGAGCAGTCATGCATTGTCACATCTAAATCTAAATTGGCCCAGGGAACTTACTTTTCTTCAACATATCACTTCATTCAACAACCAATTCTTCATTTTTTGCCATTTTCGACATGCATTTGGATTATCAATATTCAGTTTATCCCAGATGCTATAAAAAAAACCAGGATTTTTCATGGATTAGCAATAACACTAATAATAGACTTCGCAATAGCAATATTTATTTATTTATTATTTGAACTTGTATGCCGCCCCATCTCCGAAGACTCGGGGCGGCTCACAACTAAAAAACAGAGACAATAAATACTTAAAAAACAATTAAACTAATTTACAAGCCCAAATACTAAAAACTAAATTTACAAGAATTAACATTAAAAATCTATCCCCCCCTAGGAAGGGGTCACAGCCCGGGTTGGTCAAACAACCAGGTCTTTAAATCACGGCGGAAGGTGCGGAGGTCAGGGGCCAGGCGGAGCCCCAAGGGCAGTTGGTTCCAAAGGTCAGGGGCCGCGACAGAATAGGCTCGCCACTGGGGGACCACCAGCCGGCATTGGCCCACCGAGGGGACCCTGAGGAGTCCTTGCCTATGTGCTCGCACAGGGCGGCCGGCATTCGATATTGGCAGAAGACGCTCCCTTAAATATTGAGGACCCATGTCATGCAGGACTTTGTATGTTAAAACCAAAACCTTGAATCTCACCTGGAGTGCAACCAGCAACCAATGCAAGCAGCGCAGGAGGGGGGTAACATGGGAGAATCGGGAAACACCCATCACCACCTGCACCGCCGCATTCTGCACCAGCTGCAATCTCCGGATGGTATGCAAGGGCAGTCCTAAATAGAGAGCATTGCAGTAGTCGAGTCTAGAGGTAACAAGGGTGTGAGTGACTGTGTGCAGGGCATCTCGGTCCAGAAATGGGCGAAGCTGACGAACAAGGCAGAGCTGGGCAAAGGCCCCCCTGGCAATGGCCCCTACCTGCTCCTCCAACCGGAGCCGTACATCCAGGAGGACCCCCAGATGCCACGCCCTATCCACAGGGGGCAACACCTCTCCCCCTATGGCCAAAGATGGATATTCCTGGCTGGGCCGAGATGCCGGTATGCACAGCCACTCAGTCTTGGCTGGGTTGAGTCGAAGCATGTTCCCGCTCATCCAAATCCGTACTGCATCCAAACACTGGGTCATCAGGGAGAGGGCATCACTGATCTGATTTGGGGTGGAGATGTACAGCTGGGTATCATCCGCGTACTGATGGAATCTCACCCCAAAACCACGGATCATCCCACCCAGCGGCTTCATGTAGATGTTAAATAAAAGAGGGGAGAGGACCGACCCCTGAGGGACCCCACAAGAGAGCACCCTCGTGGTTGACCTCAACCCCCCCGCCAACACCGATTGCAACCACCCTGAGAGGTAGGAGGCGAACCACTGAAGAACAGTGCCCCCCACTCCCAACCCCCCGAGGCGCGCAAAGGATACCATGGTCGATGGTATCGAAAGCCGCTGAGAGGTCTAATAGGACCAGGACAGAGGAAAAACCCCTGTCCCGAGCCCTCCAGAGATCACCCATCAGCGCGACCAATGCCGTCTCCATGGTGTAACCGGGTCAGAAGCCCAATTGATATGGATCCAGGTAGTCCGCTTCATCCAGGAAAAGTGGAAACTGCTGAGCCACCACACTCTCAATAACCTTCGCCAAAAAGCGAAGGTTGGAGACTGGACAAAAGTTGTCTAACATGGTTGGGTCCTGGGCAGGCTTCTTCAGGAGGGGTCTCACCACCACCTCCTTCAAGGCGGAGGGAAAAGCACCCTCCCTTAACGAAGCATTGACAACTGCCCGAAGCCAACCGCAGGTGGCCTCCCTGGTGGCATAAGCCAGCCAGGAAGGACATGGGTCCAACAAACATGTGGTGGAACTCAGACGCCACATAACCCTGTCCACTTCATCCTCGGAAACAGGATCGAACTCATCTCAGATCACACCGGCCAGACTGCTTGTATCCTGTTGCCCAGACCACTGCAAATCAGAGGACAACCCGCCCCGGATCCGAGCGATCTTATCCGACAGATATTGACCAAACTCCTCAGCCCTTCCCCGCAATGGGTCCGCCCCCTCCCCCATACGAAGGAGAGAGTGGGTAGCCCGAAACAGGGCAGCTGGGCGGTTATCTGCGGACACTATGAGGGCGGAGAGATAGGACCTTCTCGCTGATCTCATAGCTACCAGGTAAGTCCTAATATGGGCTCTTAGCTGGGCTCGATCGGATTGGGGGCGAGTGGACCTCCACCTGCTCTCTAAACCCCTTCGATGATGCTTCATCTCCCGGAGCTCCTCGGTATACCAAGGAGCCATCCGGGATCCATGGCATGTAAGGGGACGCATGTCGAGGGCATCCGACGCAGCCTTTTGCCAGGCGGCCGCCAGATCCTCGGCAGAGCTGTGGGCAAGGGAAGAGGGGAAAAACCCCAGTTCCACCTGGAACCTCTCAGGGTCCATCAGGCGTCTGGGGCAGAACCATCTAGGTGGCTCCTCATCCCAGCAGTGGGGGGCAGCCTGTTGGAAGACCAGCCGTAGGAGATAGTGATCAGACCATGGAACGGGCAACGCCGTAAAAGTGGCTTGCCCTCTGTCACTATGCCACTGTTCAGAGACAAAAACTAGGTCAAGAGTGTTTCCCCCCTCATGAGTCGGGCCTAGAATCAATTGGGTCAGGCCCATGGCTTCCATAGAAGCCATGAATTCCTGGGCCAAGCCCGCCCTCCCTCCAGGGGGGGCAGATTGAAATCCCCCAGGACTATAAGGCCCGGGAACTCCACCCCCACCCCCAAGAGGACATCAGGAAGCCCAGGCAGGGCCGCTGCCACACAGTATTTCTCCCCTCGTGAGTCGGGCCTTGAATCAACTGGGTCAGGCCCATGGCTTCCATAGAAGCCATGAATTCCTGGGCCGAAACCGATGCCCCCCACCAGGGAAGGCAGATTGAAGTCTCCCAAGACCATAAGGTCCGAGAACTCCACCGCCACCCCCGAGAGGAAATCGAGAAGCCCAGGCAGGGCCGCTGTCACACAGCTGGGGGAAAGGTATGCGAGCAGCAAGCCCACCCAACCATTAGGCCCCCACCTCACGAGGAGGGTCTCACTCCCGCCTATCTCTGCAATAGCAATATTAGCAATATTGGCAATAGCAATAATTGATTTATATACTGCTCCATAGTGTTTTACAGCACTCTCTGAGCTGTTTACAAATGTCAGCTTATTGCCCCCAACAATTTGAGTCCTCATTTTACTGACCTCAGAAGGATGGAAGGCTGAGTCAATCTTGAGTCAGTCAGGATCAAACTCTAGACTGTGCACAGAGTTAGCCTGCAATACTGCATTCTAACCATTGCATCACCACAGCTCATTAGCCCGTATAAGTAATCTGTACTTTGCAGAGTAGTTGTCCATGTATTGTCTTACTGCATATTCTCAGCCAGTCCTTGAGTATTGAGGATTTGTCTTTAAATGAATCCAAACTCCAGCTCCTCTTTACGACAATGTTGGTTTATTCAATAGCATCAAACAACAAATACTCTAATCAGGCAAGAATAGCTAAAAGCCAGGCAAGGTTAGATTTTGGTTTGAGTTTGCTCCCTTTCCTTTTATCTCCATTATCAGGAGACACACCCCACCACACCCAGGCCTATACGCAGTTCTAGTTTTGGCCATTCCTAACCCATTATCCCTAAATGCTATTAACCCTATAACATGTCTACATCCCTACCCTATTCCGACCCTCACTAACTGATCCCCACCTGGTGCCACCTTCACCATGTTTTAACCTAATTACCACCTATATGTGCCCCAAACCCCTTTAACAATATGCACCACATCAATGAAAAGCCAGTTCCAGCAGCCCTGCAGTTGTTGCAGAATCCATCCTCAGCTCTGCTGAATCATTCCAAAGCCATCGGCCAGCACACAAGCAGAAATACAGATCCGGCAGCAGCAGAGATAAGGCGACATGGCCAGCTGACTTGCTGCAAGGCATATTCGGAGCTGACGGGCTCTGGGTGAACTCGGAGCCTGACACATATTACATATTTAAAGACCATTAATAAATGTCAATATTTTTTATTTCGTCTTTTTAATTTAATTTTTTAAATTTAATTATTCATTTCTGTCATGATCTTTTTTTGTTTGTGCTGTATGTGTCGAGTAAGTTGCAGATTTTTTTATTAGAAGATGGTCCAATTTCTAGCTTTCTAGACAAGATGCATCCTATCAGAAAGACAAAATTATAGCTCTGAGAAACAAGTGGGTCATAATTTTATAAGCTTCCTAAATATGGGTTGTGAAATTTATTTTTAAACAGTTGTGTAATAAAATAATTACTTATATATCTCAGGAGTGAAATATAACTTGACTTCAAAGAGTTTAGAAAGATTTAAATATATGGAACGCTTGTATTGAAGCATTATTAAATGTATAGTATGATTTCAGGATAAAGAAAACTTTAATGGTGCTTTTATTATTACAAAAATGTGTCTCCAAACTTGCTTATCACTGCCTCTACAGTGTGATTAGAAAATGTTCTATTCCTGCCTTTGCTTTACTTTAATCCTCTCCTACATATTTCCACTTCTGTTTAAGCTTCTTACAATTTCCCTGAACGACCACTTGCTAAAATTTATGATGTTTTGAACTCTGAAACTCAATATTCTTCTTATTTTGTGTCACAACTTACTAAAAATATTGATGGATAACGATTTCAAGCAGTGAATTCCATGCATATCTAAACATAAGTTTCAAGCACTATGCTCTTAAGTGGCAAACTTATTTATATTCTGCCCTTCCTCCCAGTAGATGAAATCAGCCGTGTCCCATCAAATACTCAGGAAGCCAAAGCTCACCAATATTTCTATGTTTTTAAGCTGCCCTTTGGGCCTTGCAATATTGCTTCCTAGGTTCACACAAAGAGGAACAAACACAAGTTCTTACCTGATTCCCAAAAGTGTCATCTCTTTTAAAGTCAAACAGAATACTCACTGTTTTCTTTCTAGGATAAATATGGTAAATTGGACAGCAACATGGTGCTTGCTTCATCCTCTCCTCAGTTCAATATATCATGACCAGACCAGCCTCCATAAATTTTAATGCATCTATATCCTATCCATACTTCATTTTGGTATTTCTCTAGGTTGTTCTTTAATTCATTATGACAGCCATTTTGTGCAATGAACATTTTTCAACTAACTAGACATATTCAGACAGGCATCATCCTTTAAAATTAGACAAACAGGGGGAGTGAAATTAAAATATCCATATATTTGGCATTAAAAATTAATGTGTTAACATTTCTATGTTTTGGTTATACCACAATAACTACAACAGAAGTGGATTCCAGAAGACATAGCAATCTAATGGCAATTTAATTTTCTCTATAATAAATCAGGTATTGAACAAGGGGCACAGCTTGGAATAGGCAGCACAGCATCTTGACTCTCTGTACACACACACACACAAAGATATAGATAGATAGATAGATAGATAGATAGATAGATAGATAGATAGATAGAGATAGAGATAGATAGAGATAGGTAGGTAGGTAGGTAGGTAGGTAGGTAGGTAGGTAGATAGATAGAGATATAGAGATGTAGAGATGTAGAGATATAGATATACATACATATATATATATATACATATATACATACATACATACATACATATATATATATACACACACACATATACATACACACACACATATATACATACACACACACACACATACACACACACACACACACATATATATATACAGGTGAAACTCAAAAAATTAGAATATCGTGCAAAAGTTCATTTATTTCAGTAATGCAACTTAAAAGGTGAAACTAATATATCAGATATTTATTTATTTATTTATTTATTTATTTATTTATTTATTTATTTATTTATTTATTTATTTATTTGATTTATATGCCGTCCTATCTCCTGAGGGACTCAGGGCGGCTTACAATTAAAATAGGTTTAATACAATTAAACAAACGATTGACGAAGTCGAGATCTTAATGCTGGTTAGGATAATTTGAAATATGTTCAAAAACCCTCTTCCATTCTCCCTAAGTCTGGCTACGCTAGTTGGAATAGCCAGGTTTTTAATTCACGGCGGAAGGAGCGGAGGTCGGGGGCTGTCCGGAGCCCAGGGGGGAGTTGATTCCAAAGGGTGGGTGCTCCCTCCGAGAAGGCCCTACACCTGGGGATGGCCAGTCAACATTGTTGTGTCAATGGTATCTGGAGGAGGCCCTCTCTATGAGAGCGCACAGGACGTTGGGAGGTTGTTATTGGCAGTAGGGTCTCCCACAAGTATCCTGATCCAATGCCATACAAGGTTTTAAGGTGCCAGCACCTTGAATCTCACTCAGAGGGCAAGCGGTAACCAGTGCAGCTCGCGTAAGGGAGTATTGGGAGCCTCCCATCACAACCCGCGCTGCCGCATTCTGGACCAGCTGAAGCCTCCGAATGGTCCTCAAAGGCAACCCCATGTAAAGAGCATTGCATAGATAGACTCGTTACATGCAAAGCAAGATAGTTCAAGCAGTAATTTGTCATAATTGTGATGATTATGGCTTACAGCTCATGATGTAAGTTGGTTTCCTGGGTCATACAAGATGACATTCTTTAAATGACAGGCTGCAGATATGCCTACTGTGCTCAACCATACCAGTTAAACATACACAACTGGAGAGAGATAGTTCTTCAGACTGGCAGGTCCTATGCTTCATATGTTTTTAAAGATGATAATGAGCACTTTGAACTGCATCCAGAAGCCAACTGGTACACAATGCATCTTACAAAGTGGCGGAATGACACACATATAATGCCACCCCATCTCCCCATGCCTTCCCACTCCACCACATTCAGAAGCAGCTTTACAAACTGCAGATTACACTTTGCAGTAATCCACTTATGAGAAACACAACCCATTGAGAATCAACAATGGAATACTGAGGATGTCGGAGGGGGAGAAGGGGAATAAGCACAGCCACTCAGTGTTGTGAGGATTGAGCCTTAGTGTGTTTCCTCCTGTCGTGCCCCTGTTGGAGTCTGAATCGGTGGGGGAAGATGAGTTGGAACAAGAACGGACAGAGAGCGAGGGGCCAGCTCCATTGGCCTTAGAAGAAATTGGGGAAGGGCAGAGTCAGTCCACAGGCAAGGCATTTTGGAATTAGTTAGGCCCACAGGCAGGCAGGAACAGAGCTCAGACAAGGGGCAAGAACCACCCCCTATTGATGCAAGGGCTCGGAGAGTGCAGGGAAGGTGGGATTAGCTCAGACAGAGCAGGCTACTCACAAGGAAAGTGCCCCGCCCAGCTTCACCGGGCACATCTGGGGAATGAGACTTAAGGAGATGCTGTGGGGAGGGGCATTTGTCAGGAACAAACACTCAGTTCCAGAAGTGTTGTGTGCTGATGTTTGAATGTGTCAAGAATCCTTGCATTCCTGGGTATCATTCTGGACTGATTATCTGGATATTTTGCTCCCTGAATTCCTTGCTTTGCTCTTGTTTTACCAAATAATTTGGGATTTATTGCCGGGCAGACAGTGCTGGGCTGGATTAATTGCAACCAGAGGCTGCTTCAGGGGATTTATTATCACCCTGCCACAGGGACTTGTCAGCAATGTGGGAACATTTGGGGGAAATTTGGAGCACCGAAGGGCCAATTTGAACAGCCAGCTATTCATATTATCTCTATGCAGTGCCCTGGGTCATCACACCTCCAATACAGACTTGCACAGCTCCAGGCACTGGGTCATTGGGTCTATTTCAGGGTCCTCTCCAATAACTCTTGATCTCATATTACCTGTTCATTTTTAAGTTTCATTATTAGTGTTTCCAGTGAGCAGATGTCAGGGTTCCAAGTAACATGCCCAGAGCAAACAAAACTCTGAGGCAGGCAATTTCCTCAAAGAATAGGTTTATTAGATATGTCATATTGGTACAGGCTGGTGAAAACAGACTCCGAATATTCCCGTGGTTTTCACCTAATTAAAAGCAAAAGTTTATCACTTTCTCAAAACAATCAGCCACATGGTCCAATCAAGATATTGTCCAGTTGCTAAGTGACTCCAGTCCCCTCCTTCAGAGCATCTGCAGGAATGTCCTTATTTCCCAAGAGATGTCATGCCCCTGTCGGAATCTGATTCCGAGGGGGAGGCCAAGCAGCTGACAGGGAGTGGGAGTGTGGCTCCATTGACTGGGGAAGGAACTGGGGAAGGACAAAGGGCAGAGCAGGGGAGAGGTAGAGCAAGCCAGAGGGAATTCAGAGGAAGATCCAGGCCCACCCCCTCTTCATCCTAGGGCACGCAGGGAGGACCGGAGAAGGGAGCAATGTGAGTTGCATGGCTTATGGGGGAGGAAAGGGCCCTGATTCCCTTTATTAGCTGCAGCTGGGAATACAGTGTTTAAAAAAGGAGATTGCGTACAGCAACTTGTTGGAAGCAAATTGAGAGTTATCTGTTATTGTTGAGGCTTATCGGGGTTCCTGGTGTCTTCCCAACTGTGTGTGTTTTGCTGGCCTTTCAAGTCTGGAATTCCTTATCCTGCTCTGTCAAGTTAATTACTGCAGTGTGGTTTGTGTGGATTTTTATTTACAGTTTGTATGTACTTTGTTTTCGGACTGAATTTCCTCCACTTAAAGACTGTTCTTGGGATAGTTTTTTTTTTCTCCAGCCAAAGGTAACCTGGACATTGGGGGCAAAGTTGGAGGTATTGAAGGGACTCTTCTTACTTATGTGACTGTGTTGCCTTTATGCCACGCCCCGGGTCATCACAAGAGGAAGTATTTTGTTTTGACTACAACTCCCCAACTACTTCTATTCCACCTTCCCTATCCCTCTTTTCCAGTATGTCAGCACTAAAGTCTCAAAATGGCCTTAGTCACACCAGCTTCAGGGTTGACAGCAGGGTGGTTTTACTTCATATAACATGAAATTATTTGTTGTTTTTCTGTTGGTCCAAAATATTATCAACAATTGTCTCAAGTTTCATAATTGAAAGAAAAAAAATCAATTTTCTTCACTCAGCATTGTTGTTGGCCCAGCCTTCATATCTATTTGTTATAACTGGAAAAATTTTAGCTTTCACAATGTGTGCCTCTATTATCACTTCGATGTTTCTGCACTTTAATATATTTTATAGGTTTGTCAGTCCTGCCTGCAGTTACCATTCTGTCAATTTTTGAGCCTAGAAAGATATAAGTCTTGGCATTACAACATCTTCTCCCATGTTTTATTTTGAGTTGGCTCCTGCTTCTGTGTATAGGGGGTTGTTTGTTTTCTTTCTGTTTTCTTTTTGATTTATTTAACAAACATAAATTGCCTTTTGCACTCTAACGTTTTAGTACAGTACACTGCTTAGCAAACTTCAATTTAATATTGGCCGGTTAATCAGATTCTCTTATGGTATGTCAGTCTTAGCTGGTCATAGAATGTCGTTCAAGTGCAGTATTTACGATAATAAACTTTTCTGCAGAGACAATTTTTTTGCCATGAAAAGATTTAATCACAGTATTTGTATGCCTAATTAAGATAGGGCAGGCAGAAGTTTAGGGAGGGATAACAAAATGAACCTTTTGCTATAATAACCATGCTTCACTTCTTTAGATGCCGGAGTGCATTATAAACACATAAAAAGGAAGTGGTAGTTATCATAAATGCTTTTGTGATATTCATGTGAACATTTTGGACAAAAATGTTAGAATCTGTTGATACTTCGGAGGGCAGGGCAGGGCTGCCTTTGACTGACCGAAGTCTGATTGCTGGTGAGAAAGTAAGATTTTTTTTTAATAAGGGGCAAAGCAACTTCCATTGGCCTGACCATGGGTCTCCAACCTTGGCAACTTTAAGACTTGTGGACTTCAACTCCCAGAGTTCCTCAGCCAGCTGGCTGAGGAACTCTGGAAGTTGAAGTCCACAAGTCTTAAAGTTGGGGACCCCTGGGCTAGAGGGCTGCTAAAAAAATTGTCCATTTCTTAATGACTGGATCCCAACTATAAGAGAAAAAAAACAGGGAAATTGTGCAGGAGGCAGACTTGGGTTTTTTTTTAAGGAACTAAACTAACGATTTCATATCTTCAAAGTTGAAGCCTGTGTTTTGCCTTTAAAACACCTTAAAACTTCCAACACATTTTAAAAATTCACTGTTTGGATTCCAGCTATTCTGGGAGGTCTGAGTGTTATGGGCAGCCACATTTTATAGTAGTTGCAGTTTGCAAATATTCAAGGGCAGTTCTGTGACATTACAGCAGTCTATATGCCAGCACTTTGCAAGCATTTTTTTTATTCCAGGAAAATTTAAAATTGGGCCACCAGCCCAAACAGGGCAGAAGTCCTCCTGGCAAAATTTTCCCTTAACATTCCATGAGAAATACAGAATCCAGGAGAATCTCAAATTGTTCTTTCTGGAGGGAGTACAACCCTATCAAGAACTAGCATTGATATCAATCTGGATTCTAGTAGCTTCTGAATCAACAGCATTGTAAATTGCTAAGGTTAAGACTTAGCCTTTTTCATCATCTTTATAGCTTCCAGATACCAACTGGGTTTAAATAAAAACCCCAATTCATCTACCAGTTGACCTGGGATAACAGATGTAGTGCTGGCTATCACCAGTGGATTCATGACAATTTACTCTAAACCAGGGATCTGCAACCTTAAACACTCAAAGAGCCATTTGAACCCGTTTCCCACAGAAAAGAAAACCAATAGTTTAACAAGCGGTGTGACTGGGTGGGCATGGCCAACTCAACATCATTCACTCCCACCCAGTCACCTCCTGCTCTGGAATATGGAGCAAGTCTCTATCCCTTGTCATCACCCTTACCTTCTCAGGCCAGGCGAGGGGTGACACAGAGGGGAGAGGCCAGCCAGTGGTGGGATCAGCCAACAGGGAGCCACAGCGCAGGGCTGAAAGAGCCACATGTGGCTCCAGAGCCACAGCTTGCAGTCCCCTGCTCTAAGCCACTGAATGACCTTCCATAGCAGCTACATGTGGATAATAAATAAATAGGGAGAGAAGGTTGGACTTGAACTGTAGCACCTCATTTGGGATGCCTGGTGGTTGACTGCTTTTTTCCCCATACACACACAAGAACCATCCACTCATGAAGGAGCAGAACCACCATAAAATAGAGTCCAATTTGCAACCTGAAGGGGAAAAAAACTAAATTACATCATCAGCTACCTTGGAGTTCCCTCTGTTGCTGAAGAGACTCGTCAACTGGTAAGATGACCTGAATCTATTTTACTGTAGAAGAGATCACTGTCATCTACTGCTACCTACCCCACCTCAGATACACCAACAGTAGGTAATTTTTCTACACCTATCATCCCCCCTGCCCATGACCACCTAGAAATCCTGCACTGAAAAACTGACCCCCATTTTCTCACAGATTTTTAATAAATCACTGAAGATGTGTATGGAGAATAATCAAATTCCCAAGATGGCAATGAGATGGATCCCCCATGTTGCCAAACAACAAAGAGGATGCCTTCAAAATACATCGTGAAGAACATTCATAGATGACTTAAGACTTCAAACATCACATGGGAAGGCACTGACGTACTTGCCCCAAACCAAAAATACTAGAGATCCCTTGTTGCCTGTTATACTATATAGCATAGGAGGATCTAATGCTACATATATATGTGAGGTTGAACAACTGGCCCAATGGTGCAACTGTAAAATCTGGAGCTGAACATGCTTAAAACTCTAGAGATGAGAGTGGATTTTAGGAGGAGCCCTTCTATTTTACCATCTCTTGCTATATTTAACAGCACGGTATCAGCAATAGAATCCTTCAAGTTTTTGAGTTCAATAGCCTCCCAGGACTTGAAATGGACACTTAACATTAGAACCATCATTAAGAAGGCAGAACAATAAATGTTCCTCCTGCCTCAATTCAAGAAGTTCAGACTGGCCCAAGAGCTATTGATGCAGTTTTACAGAGGAATTATTGAGTTTGTCATTTGTGCTCCTATAATGGCCTGGTTTGATACAGCAAACAAACAGAACAGGTACAGACTCCAACGGATAGTTAACATTGCAGAAAGAAGAACTGCAACTGTTAAGTTTGCATGAAGAGTCAAACGCGAAGAGCTTCAGTAAAGAGTTTATTCAGTGACTACAGCTCGAATGGACCCGACTTGGCTGGGCTACGGCTGCTTCTTATAGCCAGCAGCCGTAGTTGCCAGCCAATGGGAATTCAGGGTTTCTTCCCGCACTATTTAAACCCAGTGAGAGAAGAAATGTGTCTGCTGACATTTCCCTGCTGGGACTTCCTGTGAAAGGAGACCCTGTTAGACTGTTAGAATCTGGTCTCTCCTCCCAACCCATTTCCATTCCAATGTCAGCACCCAAGTCAGGTAGTGATGTGCAATCTTCCATTTCTAAGGATGGATCTTGGCATTGTGACAGGTTTTGGGATGGTTCCTGTCGTAATGGCTCGTTACACATGGGGTTGATTCTTACTTGCTGATTTTCCTCTTGTTCCTCCCTTCCCCTAGAAGTGACATCAGGTGAGGGAACTAGAGAGAGACAAGGGCGATGTTCCTGAGGGAACCTGGATCTAAGTTGATCAATGTGCCTGCTCCAGAGGAGTCCATCCTCTGTTTGTACCCTGTAAGAATGAGGGCCTGTGATCTGAGTTATTTTAGCAGGAATCCACAAAGGTTCACCTATGAGGTTCTTAGCATAAACAGAATCACCCACACTGAATGTACGAACTTTGGAAGTGGAATCCAGTGGTGCGTTGGGTGCATAAGTGGGATGAAGGAGGTCAAGGGAAGACCTAAGTTTCCTACCCATCAACAACTCTGCTGGGGATAAGTTATTAGATGGGCTAGGTGATGTGCTGAACACTAAGAAGTTTTTCAAGCTTCTCAGTGATGTCCCCAGGACCCAGTTGCTGGAGCTTCTCTTTGGTAAAACGTACCATGCGTTCAGCCCGGCCATTAGCCAAAGGGTGCCCAGGGGCAGTAAGGGCATGTCTGATACCCTGTTGTGCTAGAAAGGATTCAAAAATGTTAGATGTAAATTGAGGGCCATTGTCAGAGACAAGAACATCAGGTAACCCGTGGGTTACAAACAGTTTTCTGAGCTGCTTGATGACAGCATCAGTTGTGGTGGATGTCATGGGAAATACCTCAAGCCATTTGGAATATGCATCTACTATAATTAGAAAAGTGTGCCCTTTGTAGGACCTGCGAAATCAATGTGGATCCTAGGCCACGGGCCCCTAGGACATTCCCATTCCTGTGTGGGGGCGTGAGGTGGGGCAGGCCTGACTACCTGGCAATTGGGACAAGATGCTACCCAGTTTTCAACCATTTTGTCAATACCTGGCCACCATACATAACTCCTGGCCAATCCCTTCATCCTTACAATACCAGGATGATCCTCATGTAACATAACCACCCTGTTACCCCACAAAATACATCCTCTTAATACAGATAATTCAGTTTGCCTGGACTTAAAAGGTTGGGCAAGTTGAGGTAGATCTTGAAGAGGCCAACCTTTCTTAATCCAGCCTATAACAGGAGCCAACACAGTGTCTTTGGCAGTCTCTCTGGCAATTTCAGCAGCATGAACTGGAAGCTTGGCAACAGTTTCTAGGAAAAAGGTGTGTGTTTCAGGTTCAAAGTCCTCCTTGTGGCAAGGCAGTGGGCAACGACTCAGTGCATCAGCATGTCCAATGTCCTTGCCAGGCCTGTGAATCAGTTTGTATGAATAGGCTGCAAGAAATTCAGTCCATCTCAGCATTCTTGGTGACAGGATAGTGGGTGTAGGTTTGTCTCCTGCCACAATGCCTAACAAAGTTTGTGATCTGTAACAATGGTAAATGTCCTGCCATACAGATATTCATGAAATTTCTTGACAGCTGCAACAACTGCCAATGCCTCTTTGTCCAGTTGGCTATAATTCCTCTCTGCTTTGGTCAAAATGCGAGAGTAAAATGCAATAGGGGCTTCTCTCCCACTGGGAAGCCTGTGGCTCAAAACCCCACACACACCAAAAGGGGATGCATCACAAGTCAGTACAACAGGCAAATTCTCAGAGAACTGTATCAGTACAGCATCAGATGTGATTAGTCTCTTAATACTGTTAAATGCTGATTGTTCCTTCCTCCCCCAGATCCAAACAGCCTTCTTATCAAGTAATCTGTGCAAAGGTTCAGCAATGGTTGCCTTTTGAGGTAGAAACATGTGATAAAAGTTAATAAGTCCAAGGAAGGCTTGCAAATCTGTTTTGCATTTAGGTTTAGGGGCTTCTTTGATTGCTTTAACCTTGGCATCAGTAGGGTGGATGCCATGCTTGTCAATCATGTAGCCCAGGAACTCAACCCTGTCTGTCTTAAGTGTGCATTTTTCTTCCTTGACTTTTAACCCGCTTTTTGAATCTGGTAAGGACTTCTCTGAGTCTTTCTTGAAGCTGAGTGTCATTTTCAGCAGAGATTAACACATCATCAAAGTAAGGCACTACCCCTGGCAGTCCTTGAAGCATTCTTTCCATAAGGCTTTGAAAGATGCCTGGTGCCACGCTTACTCCAAATTGTAACCTTTTACATTTGAAGGCACCTCTGTGAGTCACAATGGTTTGGGCCTCTGCAGTGGCATCATCAACTGTTAGTTGTTGATATGCCTGGGCCAAGTCCAATTTGGCAAAGACTGTACCCTGCCAAGTGAATGTAACAGATGATGCACAACTGGCACTGGATATGCGCTCTGCTGCAGCGCATGGTTCAGTGTCCCCTTATAGTCTCCACAAATTCTTACTGACCCATCAGCCTTGACTGGTGTGACTATGGGTGTCTCCCATCTGGAGTGATCAGTGGGCTCTAAAACCCCTTGAGCAATTAATTTGTCTAATTGTGCATCAATTTTTTCCTTTAAAGCAAATGGAACCCTCCTGGGCTTTAAACGAATTGGGGGCACCTTGGGATCTAGGTTGAAAGTGATAGGGGTCCCCATATACTTGCCCAGTCCTTCGCTGAAGACCTCTGGAAACTCAGACTTCAAGGCCTCCTCCCATTCAGAGTTGCTCACGTGATTGATGCCAGTCACCTCGATGCCTAGTGGCTTGAACCACTCAAGTCCCAGCAAGCTTGGGTGATCCTTGTCCACGATGGTCAGGGGCAAACGTTTGGTGTGGCCTTTAAACTGCACGTTGAAATCTCTTGCTCCAACTACTGGAATCTTGTTCCTTTGGTAGTCTTTAAGAGTCAGTGCTTGCTTCTGGAAATGTTTCTTCTGAATGTTGGGAAGTAGCCTGTGAATAGTGTCCCATGACACCATAGATAAATAAGAGCCTGAGTCCACTTCCATTTGGCAAGGCCTTCCTTCAATGAACACCTTCACGTGTACTTTTCTGCTTCTCAAGGGTGAAGAATGACCAATAGGTGATTGTTTGATGAGTTTCATTCTTCCCATTTGCTTCTGAATTTCGCCCCATCTTTTCAATGAAGTTGTTGGGCTTAAAATCCTTTTCAGGAAATTTCTTCCTACTAGGTGGAGTTCTGGATGATTTGCAGACTCTGGCTAGGTGACCCCTTTTCTCACAACGTAGGCAGATGGTGTCTAAGAACTTGCATTCAGTGCGGGGTGCCCCCACAGCCTCTGCAATAAAATTCTTGCCTCTTTTTCCAGGGTCTTTCCTTTTCTTCTCCATTCTGAGTCTAAAATTCCTTCCTCCACCTCCTGTAATCTGAATCAGAGTCTATTTGTCAAATGGGTTGTTGTGGATTTTTCCACATCAGAATGGCTTGAGGCCTGGCTTGAGGCCTTGTTAATCTTTTCATGGCGCTGCTGAGGACTTGGTGGCTTCCGCTGAAACAGCTTCTTCAATGGCCTCTTCGTGATCTTAGGTTTCATTAACAGTTTGCTTTGTAAGACCTTATCTTTGAGGCCTAGAACAAACCGATCACACATGGCCTCTTCTAAGTTGGTAAAGTCACAAGCACCCCAATGTCCCTTAAACTTGCCACAAGTCATTAACATTTTCGCTTTCCCCTTGATCCCGACAGTAAAACTCGTGTCTCTTAATGAGGCACGATACTTGTGGGCGGGGCTCTTAAAAGCTTTTCCAAATCAGGCCATTCCATTACCTTCAGTTCTGCAGCTCCCGCCAACGCCTTCGCCATCTTGAAGACTGCCGGACCTCAGTGCGTGAGAAATACCGCCCTCTTCCATCTCTCTGGAATATCGGCGAGGTCGTTTCCTTCCAGGTACATTTGGAAGCGATCCGCGATTCCCAGTCTTCCGCCGCTGGATCGAACGGGGCTGGGGGTGTTCAGCACAGCCATCTCACTCTTCTGTTCGCCTTCCGCGTTGTCTCTTCTTCAGGGTGATCCCATCCTCGTCCCCAGTGTTAAGTTTGCATGAAGAGTCAAATGCGAAGAGCTTCAGTAAAGAGTTTATTCAGTGACTACAGCTCGAATGGACCCGACTTGGCTGGGCTACGGCTGCTTCTTATAGCCAGCAGCCGTAGTTGCCAGCCAATGGGAGTGCAGGGTTTCTTCCTGCACTATTTAAACCAATACCATCTGACATTTTACAAGAACAGTTCAAATAAACCAATAACATTCAAACCTACATACATAACAGCAACCAACTTGCCTTCCATAGAAGACCTCTTCTAAGGCCTGTGTCCTTTCATGATGAATCACAAGTCACAATTATTTTTGTAGGGGATGTGAACATTAATCAAACATTTCCTAGGGGTTAGAAGTATAGAAAACATTGGGGAGCGCTGAACTGAAGGATTATTTTTAATTTCAGATTCAAACATAACAGCAAACACTCAGCTAATGGTTTGCAGTTTAAGATTTAATTGCAATATCAGCATTCATTATCGTGCAAAGAAAAACTATCTAAAAGCCATTAAGTTTAGGGGGATAAGAGTACGATGAACACAAAATAGGCTTTCTATTAAGACTGATATCCAATATTATTTTGTTCTTTCTGAAAAATAAGAGTTATGTATGCAATAAATAGAAGTAGAATTAGGAGTGAGGGAAGCCTGTACTGCATGTATTATTCTTAAGGGATAGGATAATGTTAGTTAATTTAACTAATTGAATTGCACACATAATAAATAAAACCACCCAGAGCAATGTGTCCTGAGATACAGTCCAAGCTAAACTCTATTATCTGTCATTGTAAGGTAGCATTTTAAGGCTTACAAAAGCACACATAATTGCAACAAGTCACTGGCCAATTACCTTTAGGCAAAAACACTGACTGAAGATGGGGCAAAACTCAGTGGAGTTTTAAAAGTTATGGTTCGGTTCAGTGAACAGGGATACCTTTGATATTCACTCTCTAGCATGCAATGGAAAAATATTGGGTTGGATGATTTAGAATATAGGTTTTCAAAGTACAAAATAATGTCTTGATTTGTAGTTATATCTTAAGAGACTTTTGTAGAATCAGCAGTACAAAATATAAAAGGGAACCAAGTGAAATATCTATTCTTCCAAAACTGCTATTACAACCAGTTAAACTCTGTGTGAATCCCCCAAATGGAGTGTAAATAAAAATGCTGCCTATGTGAAAATCTATACCATTTTCAGATCTCTTTGCCGTTATTTAGTAGAAACTTGGGAGTTCATTTTTTTTATTTGTTCTCAATGTTATTCCTGAACATACAAGTCAGCATATTAATTTCTATTTCATTTTCTCATTTTCTATTTTACAATCTGGACTTTCATTCTTAACAAATACATGAAATACATGTGTATGCATGAAAATGTATATACATTCATATTTATTTTTGTCAATATAAATATTTTTAGAAGTACTTTTACATTTTTTTCAAGAAAGTCTCTTAACATGAAGCATTAATGTTGTGCACATTGTTCTCTAAGATATGGATTCATTACTTCTATGTAAAGGGTTTAGGACAACTTGCTGTGGTCAACTCACTATAGGCAACTCACCACGGCCTACTCGCCCCAGAACAACACACCACAGGACAAGAGTTACACTAATATCAAAGAAATGGTGGAATAGAATCATTAAATAAAGGATGCAAAAAGAAGGACAAAATGAAATGTGAATGACAAAAACTAAAATAATTTTTAATTATTTTAAATAATTAAACTGGTGAATTGGCCATGAAATAATACAGGAACAGTCTCTGTAATCTTTGGCTAGCACACACAAAAAGTAAAGGGAATTCCAAATGCTTTTTCACCAGTACTCTTCATTCAGTCTGGTATATTTAAAGCATCTCTTGAAATGAAGCTATATATACATGAAGCTATACATATGTTCATTGTCTACAAAGTTTCCTACAATGTATTTCTCAATTCATCTCCCTTGTTCCAAAGACTATAAACAGCACATTCATAAATGGTTTTTTAAAGATAAACTAATGTCTAAGTCTAATAAATAATAATAATAATAATAATTTTTTTAAAAATAAACTAATAAAAACACCTCTAAAACTGTATTTTTTGCAGTGAGATATTTATTTGTCATGAAATTATCCTTGTTGTGTGAGAGCTGCAGTTGGTGTTTGACAAAATAAACAATTGTTAGTATATTTATAGATAAATATGTAAGGAATGCATATAATATTAGACCTGTGGTAGCTAGGAACTCATGAATATATGTATACCTTTTGTATGATGTGGTGTTATGAACTGAAAACGTGAACAATTTGCAACAAAATTTAGATCAATATTACTATGCATCTAAAAATCTGAAAATCAACTTATGATAGTCCAAAATATTTGTATTTGGCAAGTAAATAAAATAAATAATTTCAAATGGTAAAAAAAGACTGATTTGAATATCTTAATAGAATGTTTACTAAAGATAAGGAGATGGCTGAATAAATATTAAGCCATGCAAATGCTGGTAGGGGATTAGATAACCCTTGTGAGGAATGAACATTCCTAGAAATAAGCAAAACATGGAATGATAGACCTGGAGCTGACTTGTAGGTCTTCTAATCCAACTACTGCTCAAGGAGGGGATCCTATATCATTTCAGACAAATGGTTGCCCAATATCTTTTTGGAAGCCTCCAGTGATGGAGCACTCACAGCTTCTGAAGGCAAGCTATTCCATTGATTGATCACTGTCATTGTTAAGAAATTTCTCTTTAGTTCTAGGTTGTTTCTCTTCTAGTTTCCACCCATTGTTTTTTGTTTTGCTTTTTGGTGCTTTGGAAAATAGCTTGACTCCCATGTCTTTGTAGGAGTCCCTCAAACATTGGAACACTGCTATCATGTCTTCCCTAGTTCTTCTTTTCATTAGATTAGACATAATAGATTAGACTCCTGTAACCATTCTTTGTATGTTTCAGCCTCTTAGCCTTCTAATCATTCTTGTTGTTCTTCTCTGCATGCTTTTCAGAGTCTCAACATCTTTTTTACATTGTGGCAATCAGAACTGGATGCAGTATTCCAATTTTGGCTTTGTAAAGTAGTACTAGAACTTCACGTGATCTTGATTCTGTCCCCCTATTAATGCAGCTTAGAGTTGCATTGACTTTTTTGGTGGCTGCCCCACATTGTTAGCTCGTATTTGAGTGATTGTCCACTAGGACTCCAAGAGCCCTCTCACAGTTACTGGCCAGGTTTCACCTAGTCTGTACCTGTACAGTTGGTTTTTCTTGCCTAATTGTAAAACCCTAAATTCATTTCACTATGTTAGATAAGGCCCAATGTTTGGTCTGTCAATATCTTTTGGG
This sequence comes from Naja naja, assembly GCA_009733165.1. Lineage (NCBI taxonomy): Eukaryota > Metazoa > Chordata > Lepidosauria > Squamata > Elapidae > Naja > Naja naja. Next base: position 73,561,817 of record CM019151.1, read on the forward strand.
ATCTTGAGCTTGTCTTCTGGGTGTTGGCTATTCTTGCCAGCTTAGTGTCATCTGCAAATCTGATGAGTTTGCCTTCGGTTCCCTCATCTAGATCACTTATGAAGACATTGAAGAGACTGGACCTTAAATGGAATCTTGAGTTACTCCCTGCTTACTTCCCTCCATGTAGATATATTTATATATCTACATATATAAATATACTGCATCCAGTTTTGTTCACCACATTATAAAAAAGATGTTTAGACTCTAGAAAAAGTACAGAGAAGAGCAACCAGGATGATTAGGAGACTGGAGACTAAGGCATACAAAGAACGGTTACAGGAACTGGGCTTGGCTAGTCTAGTAAAGAGAAGGACCAGGGGAGACAAGATAGCAGTCTTCCAATATTTAAGGGGCTGCCACAGAGCAGAAGGGGTCAAGCTATTTTCTAAAGCACCTGTAGGCCAGACAAGGAATAATGGATGGAAACTGAACAAGGAGAGATTTAACCTGGAAATAAGAAGAAACTTTCTGACAGTGAGAACAATCAACCAATGGAACAGAAGTTGCCCTCGGAAGTTGTGAGAGCACCATCACTTGAGACTTTCAAGAAGAGATTGGACTGCCATTTGTCAGAAATAGTGTAGGGTCTGCACTTGGGCGGGGGGTTGGACTAGATGACCTACAAGGTCCCTTCCAACTCTGATTATCTGTTATCTGTTATCTGTTATATTTCTGTTGAGAATTACCCATTGAATACAATATGAGTAAAGGTACAAATCCATCTGGTGGTGATGCTGTCTATATCACATTTTTATAGCTTGCCAAGAAGTAGGTTGTGATCTACTTTATCAAATGGTTTACTGAATTCTAAGTATACTACGTCTGCAGCTCTTCACTGAACCACTAATTTTGAACCACTTTGTTGAAGAATGAAATAAGATTTGTTTAGTACAATCTGTATTTGACAAACCTATGTTGGCTTCTAGTTATAACATTGTTTGCTTCCAGATGTTTGCAAATTTGTTGCTTGGTTATCTGTTCCAAGATCTTTCTGGGTATTTATGTCAGGCTGATTGCTCTGTAATTTTCTTGATCTGTTTTTTTTCCTTTTTTGAAGATGGCAACACTATCAGTTTTTTCCCAGTTCTCAGGTAGTGTCCCAATGCTTCAAGAACGATAAATTTCAATGATTCTGAAATCACATCTGCCAATTCTTTCAGTACTCTGTGAAATAGTCCACCAAGAGCTGGTATTTTGAATATGTCTAGAGCTGACAGCTGTTCTCTTGCCTTATTTTTGCATATTTTAATTTCTGTTCCTAACCTGTTATTTATTGTTCTGGTTTTGGTAAATTGAGTAGCATTTTCTATTTGCATGAGGACAGATGCAAAATATGAATTAAGCAGTTCTGTTCTCTTTCTACTGCTTTTACTTTTTTGCCATCTTCTCCCATTAGTGGACCTATTGTTTCTTTGACTTTTTTCTTGTTTTTTATGTGTTGAAAGAAACCTTTTAAATTGTTTTTTACATTTGTTGCAAGTCTTACTTCATTCAAGCCCTAGCTTCCCTAATTTCACCTTTGCAGGTTCAGGCTATTTGTTGGTATTGTGCCGTAGTTATGTGTCCCTCTTTCCATTTTTTGTAATTATCTTTTTTTTTCTCTCTCTCACTTGGTCTGAGATTTCTTTGTGTAACCATGTTGTTTTTTTCTTGATTTTCTTGTTTTTGTTTTAGTGGTATTGAACTGGACTAGGCTTTTATAATTGTATTTTTCAGAGTTTCCCAAACTTCTTGAGTTGATTTCCCCTTTAAGATTTTGATTCATGGCATCCTTCCCAAGCTCCCCCTGAGTTTGGTAAACCAACTCTTTTAAAGTCTAAGACACTGCTTTGATTATGTTCTGTTGCTTGTGCCTGTGTGATATTGAATTCTAATATGACATGATCATTCATCCCTAAAGTTCCTGCAACTTCAATCCCCTCTATCACTTCTTCTGTGTTGGTAAGAATAAAGTCCAAAATAGCTGTTCCTCTAGTTGCCTCATCTACCTTTTAGGTGATGAAATTATGAGTTAGGTCAAAGGTCTTCAAACTTGGCAAGTTTAAGACTTGTGGACTTCAACTCCCAGAACTCCTGAGCTATTACCATTTTCTTCTGCTGAGTTTACTTATAAAGAGCAAGAACAAAAATGATCCTAAGGTGATTTCAGGGACAGTCATGATACTGCTATTCTTTCAAGTGAATTTATACCAAGTCTTAATGTTTCAGCAAACTGATTTTAAAAAAAGACTGCAAAATCATTAAATATTGCTTATAAGAGGGTGAAAGAAGGAAGATGAAAACAGCCTGAATGACCTTTTATGAAATAAAGTACACTCAGCACTAATAGAGCTAAGGATAAGTCATGAGGGAAATTTCTCCTAAGTTCCTTCCATCTTCACCATATGGATGTACTAAAAGCTTTATAAATAATTTAGCAAACTGATGGACATGTTTTTAAACACTATTAAACCCACCGTTAAAGAAGTGGCACATTGGCAGGAAGTGTGGGAGTGAAAATGGAAAGCACATGGCTTCTATCTTGTGGTTATTGTAGAAATCAGAAGAGGATCATGTAAATGCAACCCTTACATTATGGCAGGTTTGCCAGACTTCAATTTAGCTTTCCGTCCAAGAAACACTTAAAGCAAAGCTACACATCAGGGCCATGCAATTCAGTTCAAAAGCAGACATGGACTTCAGTATAAGAAGACATCAAACTAGACTCCTTAAAACAGCCATGTATTTTGTCTTTAACATGAATGTACACAGGTTACTCTGTTCAGGTACACAGCAGAAAAAAATATTTGGCTCAAGGAGCTCAAGAGATGTTGTGCCCTCATATGTTATGCCCTCTGAGCTACTGCACACTCGAACTACATATCATCAAAAACGTAGCACATAGAAATGTTATAAAAACCCTGTGACTCTCTTCTTGCTACCACTGGTGGGATTAGGAAAATGTATTAATGAATATTCGCCATCCACTTGAAAAGAAACAATGAGTGCTCTATTTTTTTGCTCAAATCCCTCCACAATTACACACAATAACCTAACACCTAGAACTTAACAGTCAGGCTTTGGAGAGCTCTATAAGTACAGACAATGAGTCTCCTTTCTCATAACTCTTGAATGTGCACTACAGAGGAAGGCTGTTTATAATGTTAACACAACAGAGGGTGAATTTTTCCATTTGAATCATTAATGCTAAATGCTTGAATCACCAAAATATTATTCAGTTGTAAAAGAAAGAGTGGAGAATAGATACAATTGCATCTCTGAAGAAAAAGAAGTTTATAAATTTACATCTATGAAAAGGACAGGCAGTTACACATACTGCTTCCTCTAAAATGCATTTGTATATCTTCATATTCAGAGTCATTTCTTGCTAAGGAATAGTATTGTAGTTATCTTATTTATAGGTTTCCTTAAATCATCCAGATGTAATCATGCTGAGTAAGATCTGTATCAATTGAGCAAATTTTCTTATACAGAACTTAGTTATGCTCATGAATGCAGTGCTATCAAAGATAATTCAAGCACAATCAATGTGATAGATAAAGATAAGTCCATGAAATCCATACTTCCCCATTCTGAGAAATTTCCTACACTTCAGCTAATTGTTTTTTTAAAAAGGAAAGAGCTTGGCCATTCATATAAATCATAGTGAGATTTTCTTTTCCTAATCATTGACAGAATATCTTTAAGTACAGTTATTTGTAAACTGGGAAAGATGGCTGCTGTGGACACATTGGGACAAACAGAATTGTTCTTCCTCATAAATGTTGAATATTGAGAAATACAGCTGTGTTCCTTTATTTTCCATGTTGAGACTCGACTAGTACACTGAGATAAAATGTTGTTTTACTTCAGAGAATTCCTTATGCTTCCTATATTTCACAAGAAGAAATGGTTCCCACAATAACTTTCTTTCTATATAGGAGTTTCCAAATGATGTCTTAACTGCTACAATTTTTTAAATTGCAATTTTCCTGTAATTGCAGTACTGGAGTTAATTTACATTTCCATTAAAAAGGCATTTTTTTTGTTTAAACAGAAGTGAATGAAACAAAGCAGGGTCTTATAATTAGATCCTGCTCTGTTCAAGAGCAATTGTTTATTTCCAATACATATCCTATTTTTGATTAATCTTACAATAAATCTTTAGATTAGATAAGGGAAGGTCATGTTGGAACTGTGGCCAGGGGGGCATTTGCACAAGTTCGTCTTGTCCGCCAGTTGCACCTCTATCTAGACCGAGATGTCTTGCGTATGGTTACTCATGCATTTGTTATCTCCCGTGTAAACTACTGCAATGCTCTCTACATGGGGCTGCCCTTGAGGACCACCTGGAGGCTTCAGCTGGTGCAAAATGCAGCCGCGCGGGTTGTGATGGGAGTGTCCCAATACTCCCATGTTACACCCCTCCTGCGTGAGCTGCATTGGCTGCCGGTTGCCCTCCGGGTGAGGTTCAAGGTGCTAGTCATCATCTATAAAGCCCTTCATGGCTTAGATCCAGGGTATTTGCGGGAGCATCTGCTGCCAGCAATGACATCCGATTGCCCGGTGCGCTCACACAGGTTGGGCCTCCTCAGGGTGCCATCAGTCAGACAATGTCGGCTGGCAACCCCCAGGGGAAAGGCCTTTTCTGTGGGAGCGCCCGCCCTCTGAAACCAACTGCCCGTGGAGCTTCGGGTGGCACCTGACCTCTGCTCCTTCCATCGTAACCTGAAGACGTGGTTTTTTTGTTCAGCCAACCTAGACTGAACGGGATTTTAATAGTTTTAATTTGTCTGATTTCGTTTGTGGGTTTTAAATTGGTTTTAGATCTAGTGTTGGGGTTTTTAGATTTAATAGTTTCTTAAAGTTAGTATTTTCTATTTTTAACATTGTAAGCTGCCCTGAGTCCTTCAAAAGATAGGGCGGCATAGAAATCCCAACAATAAATAAATAAATAATAAATAAATAAGGGGCATCTCTTAATAAAGTAGTGACTTTGCCTTTATAAAAGTTATTTTCCATTTTACTCTTCAGATTTGAATCTATCATTTTCTGAAAAGTCATAATCATTCAAAAGGGAATAAAATAACATTGCAGAAAAGATAGAAGAAAACGTATTTTCTTCAAACAAAAGTTTGTGTATCATACAAGGAAGTCTGGAAGACTCCTTATCAGTTACTATGGGTTTTAAAAGAGTAAATCAACTCTGGGAAAATGAAAGAGACTTTCACTTTAGGGCCAAACTGAATTTTAAAAATAGATGTAAGCAAAGGAAAATATTTCTGAAGACATATTATACTTTTCAGAAGTGTAAACAAATTTGGTGTGAGCTTCTATTACCTCACAGATATCATAACCATCAAAAGTATGGAAAGTGAATATATTAGAATTACATTGCAGCTACTGTATGGGTTGACTGTAACTTTCAATTATGGGAGCAGTTAAAAAATTCAGACTAAGAAATTTAGAAAATGCAAGTGATTTTCAGGAGTAGAGGTGGGGGTAAAAGAAGATTTCTTGGTCATCCAAGCCACATGTGCCAACATACAAAGACGTCCTATTAATTGCTATTTTCTTTTGTTATTTCAATACAATTGAACAGCAATTGAAGTAAATTGCTAGTAGAGCCCGTTATAAACAAGCAACATATGCAGATCTGAAACATACTTAATGCCACCCAGTGAAATCTTCCTGCTATTACAAGTCACTAACATTTGTGTGTTTACTTTCAGATCAGTATCTTCATGAGCCACTTGTCTAACTATGGGAATGACCGACTAGGGTTATACACATTTGCCAATTTGGCCAGTTTTGTTCAAAGCTGGACCAACCTGAAGCTGCAGACACTACGTCCAATTCAGCTGGCTCACAAATATTTTGAGCTCTTTCCAGAACAGAATGACCCACTCTGGCAGGTAACATATATGTGATTGAACAGTGTGATCCCGAAATTTATTTGCAATATTGCTGCAGTGAAGACTGCCTGGCACAAATAAATAAATAAACAGAAAAGCAAAAATTAACAACAAAGACATTTTAATCTCTTTTGCATGGCTTGATAGATCCGTTTCATTTCCTTTTCAAAATCAGCATGTTTTTCTAAGAGCACATTTCTTGGCAGAGAAGGAACTGGTGGTTACATTACCTTAATTAGCACCTACCTGGAGTTAGGCTCTAAAGTATCAACTCTCAGCTTGGTTGATATCAATGAGAGAAAAAAAGAAGTCAAGATGAGAAAGGAAAACAGCTTTTTTCCCCCTGTTGTATTGCTTTACTGCAACCTGCTTTGATGAATTAGCTATGCGGTGAATTAACAATGAGATAAAGTAGACAATTACATTATAGTATAATTGGGCTTTAAGCACTGCATGCAAAGAAGGTTCCTGACACCTTTTCATATTTTATAAAGAACTAGCTCGACACTCGTGCTTTGCTATGAAACTATGTGGTCGGGCTTAGTTTTTGGGGAGGAAAATAAGGGGGGAAATTCTGCCAGCATCCATCAGTATTCATCTGGCTAGTGTCCTGTCAGTATGTGAGAGAGTTGAGGGCTGTTTGGAGACTGAAGCAGTAATTGCTGCGTGAGCAAGGAGACAGCAAGGAGCCTGGGCGTGGCTTAGCTCAACCCTTCTGTACTAAAGCTGCTTGGTGCTGTGCAACTGAAACTGAAAGTCCTCTCCTCTGCTTGTTTTGCATTTGGAATAGATTTCTTTTCAGGTGGGGAGGGAGTAGAACTCCTTAGCATCAGAATAGTTAGATGGGAGTAGAACTCCTTAGCATCAGAGCGTGTTAATAATAATATAGGAAATACTAATTTGCTCTGATGGTCATTTCGAAAAACCCTTTCTTAGTGAGCACCTAGAAGCCAAGAGGAACATACGTGTCAAATTGCAAGTTTGTAGGCTTTACAGTTCTGGAGATTTTGTGATGATGCATGAGTGGTATTTCGCTTTATATATATATATATATATATATATATATATATATTTGTTTTCGTAGATTTTCACGGTAAAGGTATGTAGGTCTTGGTGTATTGGTCTTGTCCGTGTAATTAGGAAGCCATCGAAATAGAGAAACACCCCATAACATGAATAAACGGGATGATACTTCCGCCTACCAGACATCTGGAAACTAGCCCTAATCAACAAACGAGTCCCAGCCACGAAAACCAACACGGACCCAAAATAACACATGATGCCACCACCAATCTCCTTCACCAGACTCAAACCCAAGCCCACGCCACAGATGAAAGGCAACCACCATCCAGAAACCAGACCATGGCTGCAACACCAGCTGCTACACCCCCTCCGACCCCAAACTAAGCAAACTGACACGCTATAAACACATAGCCAGACCTCAAACTCGGAGCCAAACCAAGGCCCAGAATGCCACATCACAGCCTTCCACCCAGGATACTACATCACAGAACTCAGGAGATCACAACACAAAACATCAGGAGGTTGCAGCACAGACAACAACCCAGGAGATTACAGCACCACACCCAGGACATCACAACAATAGAACTCAGAAGGTCATCACACAGCCCATTACCCAGGTCGTTACAACACAAAAGGCTGAGAGACACACAGCCAGCACCTCAGCCACACAGGGTCTCAGGAAAAAGCCATCCAATCTGCATACATCAACTCCACAAACCAATCAAGAAGTAACAACACAGCCAACTCTAGAGTTTAAAAGGGAAAAACAGCCACGATCACACACTTCTCCCAGGAGAACGAAGCTGAAGACACCAGCCTGAAGATGACGGATGAGATTTCGTCGAAACGTTGCCAAGGTATTCTCAATCTTACACGGGACAAGACCCGAATACACCAAGACCTACACACACACACACACACACACACACACACATATATATATATATATATATGAAACAGTCTAGAAATCATTTGACAGCAAAGGAGGAACTTTGTACCAAAAGGAAGGATATTGTAATGGAGAATACATGCATGGAAACAAATATGATAGGTTGACTCATCTGGTCCTCTAAAGGATGGAACCCAGACCTGTCCTTCTAATGCCTAGTATTTTAATGTGCATTTGAAGATAGTTTCCATAACTATATTACTTTAAAAAAATAAAATATGCAGCTATTTGAAAGAATTCAAAGAAAAGTTCCAATTTCAAGTACAAATCCCCATAGCCATATTAGACTCTAGAGAATACATATGAGACTTTTTCCAAATAATCAAATAATGTGATTAATGAGGAAACTATGAATTTCTTATCAATAAAATGTAGTACATAAACTTCATAATTATAAATTATATAATATATCATTGGCATATAACAGTTTGAGTTCCACTCCTACAATTGTTATACTTAACATACTATTCTTTTGTCTAATAAATCATGACAGTGTTTCCAATATCAAATAAAAATAAGCAAAGATAAATGATATTCTTTATGAGTTTTGTAAAGTATTTTGAAGTATAGAGATAAGTCAATTTGTAATATCTCTAGTAAAAAGAGAAAAGTATCCCATCTTTATCCAATTAGAATAAATGATACAGTAAATATATATTAAAAGTTTTTTTAAAAGGTAACATATAATAATAGTTTCAAATTTCTACATTTTATCATTGTTCAGTATTATTCTAAGTTGTTCTGCATTACTAATATTTTAAAAGGCAGAGTAAAACAAGACTTGCAAACAATGGCACTGCTGGGTTGAACCCTCTCTTTCATCCTTCATGAAATTGCTACATTTTGCAGTGCAGTGATTATATTAACTGATACATTCTCTCAAGTATTTCCATGTCAGTCAAAATATACTATGATGGACTATTAGGATACATAATACTAGATTGTTTTATGCCTCAAGACACTTGTTCTTATAAAACAATGTTTTGATGAACTATCAGAGGATTGAAAAAGAGCTGATCTGGTTCCCATTTTCAAAAAAGGGGAGAAAAAACAGGTCCAGGAAACTACAGAGCAATCAGCCTAACAAGTAGCAAGTAGCCTTGGTGGTGCAGGCTGTTAAACGCCTAGCACTTAGTTCTAGCTGCCTGTAATTATTGCAGGCTTGAATCCCACCAGGCTCAAGGTTGACTCAGCCTCCCATCCTCTCGGGGTAGGTAAATTGAGGACCCAAGATTGTTGGGGGCAATAAGCTGACTTTGTAAAAATGCCGCTTAGTAATAAGCAGGCATATGCAATGGAAGGAAGGCTATTGCTGAGCGCATTGAGTTGTATCCCAAAAATTGTAAGCCGCCCTGAGTCTCTGGAGAAGGGCGGGATATAAATATGAATTTAAAAAAAAAAACAATACTTGGGAAGATCCTGGAAAAGAAAGTCAAACAACAGATCTGTGAATACCTAGAACAGGGGTGGCGAACACGCGGCTCTCGAGCGCATGCTGCCAAAATGAATGCTCTCTTTGATTTTGTATACTGTGGCTCTTTGCCAAGTTTGGATTTTGTTATGCTGCTTCTGAGGAGGGATCTCTGAGGAGAGATTTCCGAGCGCGTAGTCCCGCCTCATCGTCTCCCATCCCTCGGAAACAACTGCACGGGCCAGCGAGCGTGGTGTGGCTCTCTGACTCTCACAGTTTAAAATTTTGGCTCTTTGTGTCAAACTTGTTCGCCACCCCTGACCTAGAAGCAAGCAAAGTTATTACCAGAAACCAACCTGGGTTTATCAAAAACAGATCAAGCCAAACAAATCTTATTTAATTCTTTGACAAAGTGACTAAATTAGTGATGCTAATGCTGTGAACATAACATGCTTGGATTTCAGTAAGGCATTAGACCAAGTAGACCATAACCCACTTCTTAGTAAGTTAGAAAAATGAGAAATGAATGCCATGTGTGAATAGGTGGAAATATAAATTTCCTGAAATAAAATTGTTATGTATGCAGAGTTTGAAATGATTGGTTGTTGTTGTAAAGTGTTTGAAATCATTGGTTGTAAAAGTGTGGGAAAACTCTGCACTCTGATTGGCTGGCAGCCGCGGCAGCCGGTTATAAATAGCTGCCGTGGCTGAGCCATTCGGGTCCGTTCTGAGCTGAAAGTCACAATAAAAAAGAGCTGAAGCACTCCGCGTCTTGTCTCTCCATGCAAACTTAACACTGGCAACGAAGGTGGGATTTTCCCAAGGAGAAGGCAACACGAAAGAGAGATGGCTGCGCTGAACACCCCAGCCCGTTCGATCCAAAGAATGAAGACTGGGAGTGCAGATCAGTTTCAGATGTATTTAGAAGGAAACGATCTGGCCTCCATTTCTGAGCAACGGAAGAGCGATTTTTCTTACTTACTGCGGTCCTGCAGTCTTCAAGATGGCGAAGGCATTGGCTGCCCCAGCAGACGTGAATGTAATGGCATGGTCTGATCTGGAAAGACTTTTAAGGGCACACTACATGCCCCAAGTATCGTGCCTCATTAGGAGACATGAGTTTTATCGCCGTGATCAGGGAGAAGATGAAAGCGTGACTTCGTGGCAAGTTTAAGGAACATTGGGGTGCATGAATTCAGCGTTTTAGAGGAGGCCATGTGCGATCATTTTGTATTGGGCCTTAAAGACAAGGTCTTGCAGAGCAAATTACTTATGAAACAAAAAATTACGCTGAAAGAAGCCATAGATGAAGCAACCTCAGCAGAAGCCACCAAAACCTCAGCAGCAGCCATGAGAAAGATGAACAAGACTACGGGCCATTCTGATGGTGAAAAGACCACCACAATTCATTTTGATGAACTTGAATCTGAGTCAGAATACAGTGGAGAAGAAGAAGGAATTAACAGACTCAGAATGGAGTGGAAAGCAATGACCTGGGAAGAGAGGCGAGATTTCCATTGCATAGGTTGTGGGGAAACCACCCCACTGAATGCAAATTCCTGGATGCCATTTGCCTCCGTTGTGAAAAAAGAGGGCACATTGCAAGAGTCTGCAAATCATCCAGAACTCCACCAAACAGAAGGAAGTTTGTTGCAAACAACAAAGACAGAGAAGTCAAACCAAACAACACCAGCGAGAAAATGGGGCACAGCACAGAAGCAAATGGAAAAATGAAACTCATCAAACAGTAACTATTGGTCATTCCTCTTTATTAAATAATAGGAAAGTGCATGTCAAGGTACTTATTGAGGAAGACCTTGCCAAATGGAAGTGGACTCAGGTTCATACCTATCCATGGTGTCATGGGACACTATTCAAAGACTAATACCAGACATTCAAAAGTCTCATTTCAAAAACAAGCACTGACTCTTAAAGACTACCAAGGGAACAAGATTCCAGTAGTTGGAACAAGAGAATTCAATGTGAAATTCAAAGGCCACATCAAACACCTACCACTGACCATCGAAGATAAAGATCGCCCAGGTTTGCTGGGACTGGAGTGGTTCAACCGCTGGGCATCGTAACTGGCATCAATCACGTGAGCAACACTGATTGGGAAGAATCATTGAAGTCTGAGTTTCCAGAGGTTTTCAGCGACGGATTAGGCAAGTACTTGGGGACCCCTATCACTTTTAACCTAGATCCCAAGGTACAACCAATCCATTTAAAACCCAGGAGGGTACCATTTGCTTTGAAGGAAAAATCGATGAACAATTAGATAAACTAATAGCCCAAGGGGTACTAGAGCCCACAGATCACTCCAGGTGGGAGACACCCATAGTCCCGCCAGTCAAGGCTGATGGGTCTGTGAGAATCTCTGGGGGATTACAAGGGGACATTGAACCATGCGCTACAACAGAAGCATATCCGTTCCAGTGGTTCATCATTTATTACATTCTCTGGGTGGGGCACAGTCTTCGCCAAACTGGACCTGGCCCAAGCATACCAGCTGTTAACAGTAGACGATTTAACTGCAGAAGCTCAAACCATTGTAACCCATCGGGTGCATTCAAATGCAAGAGGTTACAATTCAGAGTAAGTGTGGCACCAGGCATATTTCAAAGCCTTAGAGGATGCTACAAGGGTTACCTGGGGTGGTGCCTTATTTTGATGACGTTTTAATCTCTGCTGAAAATGACACTCAATTACATGACAAACTCAGAGAAGTCCTGACCAGGTTCAAAAAGCAGGGTTAAAAGTAAAAAAGAAAAGTGTACACTAAGAACTGACAAAGTTGAATTCTTGGGATATATGATTGATAAACAGGGCATCCACCCCACAGAAGCCAAAGTCCAGGCAATCAAAGAAGCCCCAGACCAAAATGCAAAACTGACTTGCAAGCATTCCTGGGACTTGTTAATTTCTACCATATGTTTCTCCCTCAGAAAGCAACCACTGCAGAACCCTTACATAGATTACTGGATAAAAAAATCTGCATGGGTTTGGGGCAGAAAAGAAGAAACTGCATTTAACAATATCAAGAGACTAATCACTTCTGATTGTGTATTGATACAGTTTTCTGAGAATTTACCTGTAGTATTAACTTGTGATGCATCCCCTTTTGGAGTGTGGGGAGTGCTGAGCCACAGGCTTCCCAGTGGGAGGGAAGCTCCCATTGCTTTTTACTCTCGCACTTTAACTAAAACAGAGAGGAACTACAGTCAACTGGACAAAGAAGCTTTGGCAATTGTTGCAGCAGTCAAGAAGTTCCACGAATACGTCTATGGAAGAAGATTCACCATTGTCACAGATCACAAACCACTTTTGGGAATTGTGGCAGGAGATAGACCAACGTCAGTCATCCTGTCACCCAGAATGCTGAGGTGGACTGAATTCCTTGCTGCTTATTCATATAAACTTATCCATAGACCTGGAAAAGACATTGGGCACGCAGATGCTTTGAGTCGCTGCCCACTTCCTTTACACACTGAGGACCCTGCTCCTGAAACTTACACCTTTTTCCTAGAAACTGTTGCCAAGCTTCCAATACACGCTGCTGAAATTGCCAGAGAGACTGCCAAAGACACTTTATTGGCTCCTGTTATAGGCTGGATTAAGAAAGGTTGGCCACTTCAAGATCTACCTCAGGTTTCCCAACCTTTCAAATCTAGACAAACTGAATTATCTATATTCTGTGGGGTAACAGAGTGGTTATTCCTGCAAAACTTCAAAAAGAGGTCTTGGAAATGTTACATGAGGGTCACCTGGGTATTGTCAGAATGAAGGGATTGGCCAGGAGTTATGTATGGTGGCCAGGTACAGACAAAATGGTAGAAAACTGGGTTGCATCCTGTCCAAACTGTCAAAAAGTCAGGCCTGCACCTCCTCTCGCCCCCAAACAGGAATGGGAATGTCCTAGGGGTCCATGGTCCAGGATTCAAATTGATTTTGCTGGCCCTACCAGAGGGCACACTTTCCTTATTGTGGTAGATGCATATTCCAGATGGTTGGAGGTTATTCCTATGGCATCCACCACAGCAGACGCTGTTATCAAACAGCTTAAGAAACTTTTGTAACTCATGGGTTACCTGATGTTATTGTTTCTGACAATGGTCCTCAATTTACTGCCAACCTTTTTGAATCATATCTAGCACAATAGAGTATCAGACACACCCTTACAGCCCCTGGGCATCCTTCGACTAATGGCCGGGCTGAACACATGGTACGTTTTACTAAAGAGAAACTCCAACAATTGGGTCCAGGGCACATCACTGAGAAAGTTGAAAAACTACTCAGTATCCAACACATCACTCCTAACCCATCCACTAATTTAACTCCAGCCGAGCTTTTGATGGGTAGAAAACTCAGGTCTACCCTGGACCGCCTTCACCCCACTTACGCACCAGCACCATTAGATTCCACTAGCAAAACTCGCCAATTCTCCGTGGGTGATTTTGTTTATGCTAAAACCTTGTAGGTGAACCATTGTGGATTCCTGCAGAGATAACCCAGGTTATAGGCCTCAGGTCTTACAGGGTTCAAACTGAGGATGGTGCCTTGTGGAGTAGGCACATAGACCAGTTACGGTCCAGACTGCCTCTGGAGCATCGCCCTTGCTCCTCTCTGGACTTCATCTCCACAGCCTTTTCTAGGGGAAGGGGAGATGATGGAGGTAATGAGCAAGTAAGAATCAACCCCATGTGTAACGAGCTAACACGACAGGAACCATCCCAAACCCTGTCACAGTCCCAACAACCATTTTACAAATGGAGGATTGCACATCATTACCAGACTTAGAGGATAACACTGGGTTGGAAATAGATTGGGAGGAGAGACCAGGTTGTAGTAACCAAACAGGTTCTACCAGTACAAGAAATCCTAATAAAGGAATGTTGGCAGATACATTTCCTTCCTCACAAGGTGAGATTCCCAAAACACCTGAACCACGCAGGTCTCAACGCACCCGTAAGAGCCCCACCTATTTACAAGAGTATATTAGATAGATGGGGTTTGAGTATGGACCAAACCTAGTGGGGAGGGGTGTTATGTATGCAGAGTTTGAAATGATTGGTTGTTGTTGTAAAGTGTTTGAAATCATTGGTTGTAAAAGTGCGGGAAAACCCTGCACTCTGATTGGCTGCAGCAGCGGCAGCCGGCTATAAATAGCTGCCGCGGCTGAACCATTCGGGTCCATTCTGAGCTGAAAGTCACAATAAAAAAGAGCTGAAGCACTCCGCGTCTTGTCTCTCCATGCAAACTTAACAAAAATAAATAAATAAATCATCACAGATTTGTAACTGGCTGACAAACCACACTCAACATATAGTCATTAATGTAATTACATTTACATGGAAGGAAGGAAGCAGTTGGATACCCGTAAGGTACTCTTCAATATCTTCATATATGATTTATATGAGGGAATAGAAGAGAAATCCATTAAATTTGAAGATGATACCAAATTGGCAGGAATAGCCAACACCCTAGAAAATAACTTCAAGATCCAGAAGCATCTCAACAGACTTGAAGTCTAGGCCCTATATAACAATGATGATTGTGGGACTGAAGGCTAAAACATATGAAAAACAGTTGCAGGAATTGGCTATGCCTTGTTTAATGAAAAGAAGGACTGGGAGCAGTGGTGTGTTTCAAATATTTTTACCACCAGTTCGGTGGGCGTGGCTTGGCGGGTGCACTTTGCATGTGTGCATGTGCCAAACGCGCACTTTGTGCAAGTGCAGAGGCATTTTGAGTCATCTCCTGCAATCCTGCACTTTTCCTGGTGCTTCAGCAGCTGCCGCACGGCAATTGCTGTGCCACACAAAGCAGCTATGCTTCAAAAACAGGACATAAAGGTTAGTATGAGAGCCCGGGCGGGCAGGTGGGCCCAACACAGAGCATCAGAGAGAATTGGTTCTGTCTCTGCTGCTCATCACTGCTACCAGGCCGAACTGGTAGAATACCACCACTGACTAGAAAGCAGTGTTCCAATATTTGAGGAGCTGCCACAAAGAAGAGAGGAAGTCAAGCTATTTATCAGAACAGGGCAAGAAACAAAGGATGGAAACTAATTAAGGAGAGAAGCAACCTAGAATTACAGAGGTCAGTAACTTTAAAGGATGTAAGCAAATTTAAAACAAATCATGATCTGAACTTTTATACCTCAGCATTATAACTTGAATGTTCTAATTTAGACTGAATTGTTCAATTGTGTTTTATCAAATTATGTGGCTTTATAATTCACTAATTGCCTCACTCAAAACAAACATTTTAAGTTAGAGTTTCTCCATATGTGAAATTTAAATTTCTTTGTTTCCAGATTACATTACAGACTTTATTTAGAAAAACACTTAAGAGGTGGGGGGAAATTCTTGAAATTCAATGAAAGCATTTATGTGCTGTTTTGAATAATGGTATTTATTTAGAGCAGGAGGGCACAATTTTTTTCTGTAATCAAGTTTTTTTTATTTCAATCTACAAATACAACAATACATAAACAGTGTAGCATCAATATATCATACATTTTCGTATAAGCAAGGTTAATAATACCAATCATGTCTCTTAATACACATACTCCCGAGTGTCCCAATACTTCCATGTTACATCTGCGTGAGCTGCACTGGTTACCAGTTGCCCCCCGGGTGAGATTCAAGGTGCTGGTACTGACCTATAAAGCCCTACATGGCTTAAGACCGGAGTATTTGCAGGAGACCCTGCTGCCAGGAACGACTTCCCAACGTCCTGTGTGCTCCCATAGGCAGGGCCTCCTTGGGGTGCCATCGTCCAGACAATGTCGGCTGGTGACCCCTAGGGGTAGGGCCTTCTCTGTGGGAGCACCCACCCTATGGAATCAGCTGGCCCTGGAGCTTTGGGTGGCCCCTGACCTCCAATCCTTCCGTCGTGGCCTGAAAACATGGCTTTTCTAACTGGCCGCCTTGGACTGATGGAGGGGATGGGGTTTTAGTGACTGTTTTTATTAATTTTAATTGGTTATTCGGATTTCAAATTTAATCATTTTTTAATGTTTGTATTATATTTTTTATCATTGTGAGCCACCCTGAGTCCTCGGAGATAGGGCGCATAGAAATCCCATCAAATAAATAAATAAATAAATCAAATAAATATTCACATTGAATCATAATCCTTCATTGCTTATTTTCAATATTTCAATACCTCTCTCCTGCCAACCACCATATCATTTAAAGAGGGTACAACTTTTCTGAGAAGGTCATTCTTGGTAGTTGGGTGATGGGGTCCACAGAAGGACATGCTGTAGACCCCATTGGTAAAGGAATTCCAGCTTGCAGGTTCTAAGATAAGAGCCTTTTCTGCTATGGATCCTGTCCTCTGAACCAGTGTCCCCAAGGTGAACAATGTGTCCACAGCCACCCATTTGGCCTTCTGAAATCCAGGACCTGAAGACCTGGATTTGCCAACTGGCCTGGGCTCCAAGAAGAACATGTTATTGTGGAGGTAGTTAATGGATTAAGATAAGACCGTCCCTCCCTCCTGTGTGCATTTTTCTCCCTTCCTTTGATAATTTTAAACAAAATGTAGTATTATTATTTGTTTAATGTTTTATATTGGTATTTTATTGTTTGTAAGCCACCTAGAGTCACCTCTAGGTAATTATTACACCTCTATGCACTTATTATTGAGAGAAAGAGAAAGAGAGAGAGGAGCAATAGCACTTAGACCTATATACTGACCCATAATGCTTTATAACCCTCTCTGGGCAGTTTACAAAGTCAGCATATTGCCCCTACAATCTGGGTCCTCATTTTGCTGAGCTCAAAAGAATGGAAGCTGGTCAGGATCGAACTCCTGGTAGTGGGCAAAGTCAGCCTGTAATACTGCATTCTAGCCACTATGCCACCACCATATATAGATAGATATGTGAATATTTATATAACTATAGCAATAGCAATAGCACTTAGACTTATATACCACTTTATAGTGCTTTACAGCCCTCTCAAAGTGGTTTACAGAGTCAGTATATTTCCCCAACAATTTGGGTCCTCATTTTACCGACCTTGGAAGGATGGAAGGCTGAGTCAACCTTGAGCCTGGTGGGATTCGATCTGCCAAATTTCAGGCAGCTGGCTGCAGCAGAAGTAGCTTGCAGTACTGCACTCTAACCACTGCGCCACTATCATTTTAATCTATTGTATTTTGTATAAATGAGTCCTATATTTCATTATATTTGTCCACACAAGTCTACATCTATAGGCAATCCGCTCATAGATGACAAAGGCAATCAGGTCTTCAAATCAATTAAGTAAAAAGAGCCATTATCTTTCCTTTTTTATTATACATTTTATTAAGTTTTCAAATTTTAAAACATAAAATAAAACTTTATACATTGTTATCAACATCAAGACATCTTTTGCATCTCCTTACATTTTTCAGTATATGTATTTACTTGTTCCTTTACCATTAAATCTTACTGTTGCTATAAATCAATATCTTTTATCCTTACACATCAATCTTCTCTATGGTATATTTACATATTTACATATTCCTCATTCTTTTCCTAATTGCCATTTTATTTTCTTTTTATTTCTAAACCACTCATACCAGGCATCCCAGGCCCTATAGTAAATTGAATCTTCTCTGTCTTCTGTTTTCATCGTTAGCCTGTCCATCTCTATACAATCTATAATTTTTTTTTTATAACCATGCCTTCTGGTGGAACCCTTTTTCTTTCCAGAGTTCTGCGTCTGAAATCCTTGCAGCTGTTAATATGTGTAACATGATATATCTCCCTGTTTTATTGCATTTTGTGTTATTATACCTAATAAAAAGTTTCCAGATTAAATTCAATTTTCTGATTCATGATTTCTTCTTGCCATTGTCTAATTGTATTCCAATATTTTTCACTTCCTGGCATGTCCACCAGGTATGGAAATAAGTGCCTTTTCTTTTCCACATTTCCAACAATTTGGGTCTGAGTTAAACGTTTCTGTTCTGTCACCGTTCAGGGCCATTATCTTTCCAATGCTGTAATATCAATCTTTTGCCCAAGGCACAAGAACCTATTTACATTGTCTGGCTGTCATATTCTAAGTACTACCATACATATGAAGTTTGAAAGAATATTATCATTTGAAATTGTAGGTTTCTTCACACAATTATATTTAAGTACTCCAATACTTTTCCTAAAATGTAATTAATGTAAGACACTGTATTAATATGTATTTTAAAGAAACTTTCACCTTATTACATCTCCAATACAATATTGTTTTTGACAGTTTTTCTACATAAACATAATGGAGTACAAGATATTGGTCCTCATACTATTATAATATTATTATGCTTTAGAATTCAAATCAGGAATTCAAATCAGGAATTCATGTATCTCCAAAGTAGAGTATCTGATTTTTCCACAAAAAGCAATCATTTGCTCCAAATGACTTTTCAGCTGGTTAGAATATTAAATATTTGAACATTATTTCAAACTAATTTGGTTTTTTTTTTTCAGAATCCATGTGATGACAGGCGACATGTGATATCTGGTCTAGAGACAAAACTTGTGGCCTGCCAAAATTACTTGTGATTGGACCCCAGAAAACAGGTAAGAGAATTATACAGTAAAAAAAAACATAACAGAAACTGCTTTTAAAATATTTTGTATGGGATGTAACCAGGGGTGGGATTCAAATTTTTAACAACTGGTTCTGTGGGCGTGACTTAGTTGGTGGGCATGGCTTGGTGGTCATGTGACTGGATGGGCGTGGCCAACTCAACATCACTCACATTGAGGCACACATCTCCTCATGGCCTCTCATGACTGTGGGGATGCTACAACAGTCGTAAGTGTGAAAAATGGTCACAAGTCACTTTTTCAGTGCCATTGTAACTTTGAATGGTCACTCCACACAAGCAAAGTACCAGCAAGGAGGGAAAAAACTCCAGAGCGTTCCTGAGACAGGAAGTCTAGTCCTGCCAAGAATGTAATAAGGGTTAAGAGGTAGTTTCTGTAAGCAACACCAGAATGTTTCCTTTCTGCCTTCCTTACAGGATTAGTCCAGTAATTTCTTCTAACAACCGGTTCTCCAAACTGCTTAGAATGTTAACAACGGTTCTAGTGAATAGGTGTGAACTGGTAGAATCCACCCCTGGATGTAACAATTTTGTAAGACTGCTGAACTGGAAAAGCCATGAGAAACAATTTAGGCTCTTTTGCCCAGGATTCCTAAACTACCATTGTTTTACCAATAATATGGCTTTTCCTATAATAGTAATTATAGTAGTTTTATAATGATCAGTGTAAAACATTGCTAATACAATGTAATGGATATAAATTCCTAATACTAGCAAAGTTGTAGTACAAATATATAGAATTTTTAAAAGAAAAAACATTTAATTTAATTCTTTGACATAAACTTACATAAAATAAATATATATCATTCCATGAATGGGATTTTCTTCTTGCCCTTGGAATATATCTCTTGAAAACCATTCTTTATTTTTAATGCCTCTTCAAATTAAATATGGCTTTTTTTCTGCATTATTATATAATCCTGACTACTTTCTTTTCCTTGTAGGAACAACAGCACTCTATTTATTTCTCCTTATGCATCCCTCCATAATTAGTAATCTTCCTAACCCAAAAACCTTTGAGGAAGTTCAATTCTTTAATGGAAACAACTATCATAAGGGAATTGATTGGTAAGAATAATAAGACAAAAGTTTTTAGCATATACTGAATCTCAGAGGACTCATTATAGAAGTATTTGCGATATCTAAATAATTTTCAGATGAATTTTCTGGGCACAGTGCCATATGTATCAGTCTGCAATTAGGTCACACTGATGAGATTTTTATCTAAGTATGATTTTCTTTATTTGTCATTATAATACCATTATTTGTATTCTTTATAATCAAATGCCATTCAGAAAAAAACTGGATAACTTGTTTTGCTTGTTATTCATCTCTTTCCATTAGTTTTTAATTTTGTGTTCTAAATGCCATAAATAAATGCCAGTAATAAAGAACAGAAATTGTAGACTGAAAATATTTAAGAAAAGAAAGTAAAATTAATCAGAATTATTGTATCAGTGTAAATTAATAAAGATTCTATATTTAGAATATACTTGTCTGGTTTTCTGCCCCATTTCAAAACTATTATCAAGCAGCTGAGGAAAATAGCAAGACCAGGCAACTTACATTATTACAGCCTTGATTTTTTAAAAATTTTACATGACAAGATGTTAAAGAGGATAATGAAAAAGGCTATTCTAAAGATGCTATTCACAGTATGTATGGGTCAGTGGTGGGATTCAAATTTTTTACTTCTGTGGCTGCTGGTGGGCATGTGGGTGTGGTGTGGCTTGGTGGGCGTGGCTTGGTGGGCATGGCAGGGGAAGGATACTGTAAAATCCCATTCCGTCCCTACCCCACTAACCTGCTTTCCAGCTCCGTTCTCCTTTGCAGAGCAACAAAGAAGACCCAGCTGATCAGCTGGGACTCGGGAGGCAGAGAATAGATGGGGGCAGGGCCAGTCAGAGGTTGTATTTGCCAGTTCTCGAACTAATCAAAATTTCTACTACCACTTCTCCAGAACTGGTCAGAACCTGCTGAATACCACCTCTGATATGTGCACTTAGAAGTAAAGCCCAATAGCATGAAAGTTTATTTAAATTATAGCGGTAAAATTTGCCTATGTGGAAATAAAGAAAAATATGAAATGGTTATATAAATAGTGTTGGAATAAATATAAGATATATTATAGATTGAGGAATGTACCATGTGGATCCTAAATACATTAATTTTATTTTAATTTTTTGTTAGTGTTTATTATATGTTGGTCTTGAGTTAATTAATGAAGATAATAATGTATAAGGTAAAATAAAATAGCTGGTAAGCTGAAAATGGAAATAATAGGGGATAAAGAATTGGAAATATATGAGGAAATGATTTTGATATTGAATTAATGAATTGAAATATGAAATGGAAATTTATCTGAAGATTAGTAGAATGGATAATAATTTGATGTGATATTAAATAAGAAAGTTGGAAATGTAAGTATGACTATGTATAAATGTTGTTATCTGGAATCACGTTGCTCATGTGAAGAGATGTATAAAATATAAAAAAAAAACTTAATAAAAAAAAGTAAATCCCAATCAATCCATTAAATGCATCAATAAATGTATCAGAAGGAAAAAAAACAACTTCAAAGAATGCTTGGGCAAGAAAACTGAAAGTAAAATCTAAAATCATGCAAATATTTCAGCATTTATAATAGAACTGGTATGGAACTTTGAAGAACGATGTGCACAATTCCATGGTTCTACTTAAAAAGTCATAACATACTGTAAATAATAGTCAAAAATGGCAATCCATGCTCGAAGGCCTAAAACTACTCCAATATGTAAAATGTGGCAAATCTGGAGGATTTTAATTTAGAATAAAGAGAGAAATTATACAATATACTCTGCTTT
>CM019151.1:73584578-73817015 GCA_009733165.1 Naja naja
TAGAATCTGAGTCAGCATACAGTGGAGAAGAAGAAAGGAAATAACAGACTCAGAATGGAGTGGAAACAGCAATGACCTGGGAAGAAAGAGGCGAGATTTCCATTGCATAGGTTGTGGGGAAACCACCCGCACTGAATGCAAATTCCTGGATGCCATTGCCTCCGTTGTGAAAAAGAGGGCACATTGCAAGAGTCTGCAAATCATCCAGAACTCCACCAAACAGAAGGAAGTTTGTTGCAAACAACAAAGACAGAGAAGTCAAACCAAACAACACCAGCGAGAAAATGGGCACAGCACAGAAGCAAATGGAAAAATGAAACTCATCAAACAGTAACTATTGGTCATTCCTCTTCATTAAATAATAGGAAAGTGCATGTCAAGGTACTTATTGAGGAAGACCTTGCCAAATGGAAGTGGACTCAGGTTCATACCTATCCATGGTGTCATGGGACACTATTCAAAGACTAATACCAGACATTCAAAAGTCTCATTTCAAAAAACAAGCACTGACTCTTAAAGACTACCAAGGGAACAAGATTCCAGTAGTTGGAACAAGAGAATTAATGTGAAATTCAAAGGCCACATCAAACACTACCACTGACCATCGTAGATAAAGATCGCCCAGGTTTGCTGGGACTGGAGTGGTTCAACCCGCTGGGCATCGAAGTAACTGGCATCAATCACGTGAGCAACACTGATTGGGAAGAATCATTGAAGTCTGAGTTTCCAGAGGTTTTCAGCGACGGATTAGGCAAGTTTGGGGACCCCTATCACTTTTAACCTAGATCCCAAGGTACAACCAATCCATTTAAAACCCAGGAGGGTACCATTTGCTTTGAAGGAAAAAATCGATGAACAATTAGATAAACTAATAGCCCAGGGGTACTAGAGCCCACAGATCACTCCAGGTGGGAGACACCCATAGTCACGCCAGTCAAGGCTGATGGGTCTGTGAGAATCTGCGGGGATTACAAGGGGACATTGAACCATGCGCTACAACAGAGCGCATATCCGATTCCAGTGGTTCATCATTTATTACATTTCTGGTGGGGGCACAGTCTTCGCCAAACTGGACCTGGCCCAAGCATACCAGCTGTTAACAGTAGACGATTTAACTGCAGAAGCTCAAACCATTGTAACCCATCGGGGTGCATTCAAATGCAAGAGGTTACAATTGGAGGAAGTGTGGCACCAGGCATATTTCAAAGCCTTATGGAGAGGATGCTAAAGGGTTACCTGGGGTGGTGCCTTATTTTGATGACGTTTTAATCTCTGCTGAAAATGACACTCAATTACATGACAAACTCAGAGAAGTCCTGACCAGGTTCAAAAAGCAGGGTTAAAAGTAAAAAAAGAAAAGTGTACACTAAGAACTGACAAAGTGAATTCTTGGGATATATGATTGATAAACAGGGCATCCACCCACAGAAGCCAAAGTCCAGGCAATCAAAGAAGCCCCAGACCAAAATGCAAAACTGACTTGCAAGCATTCCTGGGACTTGTTAATTTCTACCATATGTTTCTCCTCAGAAAGCAACCACTGCAGAACCCTTACATAGATTACTGGATAAAAAAAATCTGCATGGGTTTGGGGCAGAAAAGAAGAAACTGCATTTAACAATATCAAGAGACTAATCACTTCTGATTGTGTATTGATACAGTTTTCTGAGAATTTACCTGTAGTATTAACTTGTGATGCATCCCCTTTGGAGTGTGGGGAGTGCTGAGCCACAGGCTTCCCAGTGGGAGGAAGCTCCCATTGCTTTTACTCTCGACTTTAACTAAAACAGAGAGGAACACAGTCAACTGGACAAAGAAGCTTTGGCAATTGTTGCAGCAGTCAAGAAGTTCCACGAATACGTCTATGGAAGAAGATTCACCATTGTCACAGATCACAAACCACTTTTGGGAATTGTGGCAGGAGATAGAACAACGTCAGTCATCCTGTCACCCAGAATGCTGAGGTGGACTGAATTCTTGCTGCTTATTCATATAAACTTATCCATAGACCTGGAAAAGACATTGGGCACGCAGATGCTTTGAGTCGCTGCCCACTTCCTTTACACACTGAGGACCCTGCTCCTGAAACTTACACCTTTTTCTAGAAACTGTTGCCAAGCTTCCAATACAAGCTGCTGAAATTGCCAGAGAGACTGCCAAAGACACTTTATTGGCTCCTGGTATAGGCTGGATTAGAAAGGTTGGCCACTTCAAGATCTACCTCAGGTTTCCCAACCTTTCAAATCTAGACAAACTGAATTATCTGTCTAAGGGATGTATTCTGTGGGGTAACAGAGTGGTTATTCCTGCAAAACTTCAAAAAGAGGTCTTGGAAATGTTACATGAGGGTCACCTGGGTATTGTCAGAATGAAGGGATTGGCCAGGAGTTATGTATGGTGGCCAGGTACAGACAAATGGTAGAAAACTGGGTTGCATCCTGTCCAAACTGTCAAAAAGTCAGGCCTGCACCTCCTCTCGCCCCCAAACAGGAATGGGAATGTCCTAGGGGTCCATGGTCCAGGATTCAAATTGATTTTGCTGGCCCTACCAGAGGGCACACTTTCCTTATTGTGGTAGATGCATATTCCAGATGGTTGGAGGTTATTCCTATGGCATCCACCACAGCAGACGCTGTTATCAAACAGCTTAGAAACTTTTGTAACTCATGGGTTACCTGATGTTATTGTTTCTGACAATGGTCCTCAATTTACTGCCAACCTTTTGAATCATATCTAGCACAATAGAGTATCAGACACACCCTTACAGCCCTGGGCATCCTTCGACTAATGGCCGGGCTGAACACATGGTACGTTTTACTAAAGAGAAACTCCAACAATTGGGTCCAGGGCACATCACTGAGAAAGTTGAAAAACTACTCAGTATCCAACACATCACTCCTAACCCATCCACTAATTTAACTCCAGCCGAGCTTTTGATGGGTAGAAAACTCAGGTCTACCCTGGACCGCCTTCACCCCACTTACACACCCAACGCACCATTAGATTCCACTAGCAAAACTCGCCAATTCTCCGTGGGTGATTTTGTTTATGCTAAAAACCTTTGTAGGTGAACCATTGTGGATTCCTGCAGAGATAACCCAGGTTATAGGCCTCAGGTCTTACAGGGTTCAAACTGAGGATGGTGCCTTGTGGAGTAGGCACATAGACCAGTTACGGTCCAGACTGCCTCTGGAGCATCGCCCTTGCTCCTCTCTGGACTTCATCTCCACAGCCTTTTCTAGGGGGGAAGGGGGAGATGATGGAGGTAATGAGCAAGTAAGAATCAACCCCATGTGTAACGAGCTAACACGACAGGAACCATCCCAAACCCTGTCACAGTCCCAACAACCATTTTTACAAATGGAGGATTGCACATCATTACCAGACTTAGAGGATAACACTGGGTTGGAAATAGATTGGGAGGAGAGACCAGGTTGTAGTAACCAAAGAGGTTCTACCAGTACAAGAAATCCTAATAAAGGAATGTTGGCAGATACATTTCCTTCCTCACAAGGTGAGATTCCCAAAACACCTGAACCACCACAGGTCTCAACGTACCCGTAAGAGCCCCACCTATTTACAAGAGTATATTAGATAGATGGGGTTTGAGTATGGACCAAACCTAGTGGGGAGGGGTGTTATGTATGCAGAGTTTGAAATGATTGGTTGTTGTTGTAAAGTGTTTGAAATCATTGGTTGTAAAAGTGCGGGAAAACCCTGCACTCTGATTGGCTGGCAGCCGCGGCAGCCGGCTATAAATAGCTGCCGCTGCTGAACCATCGGGTCTCTGGAGCTGAAAGTCACAATAAAAAAGAGCTGAAGCACTCCGCGTCTTGTCTCTCCATGCAAACTTAACAAAAATAAATAAATAAATCATCACAGATTTGTAACTGGCTGACAAACCACACTCAACATATAGTCATTAATGTAATTACATTTACATGGAAGGAAGGAAGCAGTTGGATACCGTGGTACTCTTCAATATCTTCATATATGATTTATATGAGGGAATAGAAGAGAAATCCATTAAATTTGAAGATGATACCAAATTGGCAGGAATAGCCAACACCCTAGAAAATAACTTCAAGATCCAGAAGCATCTCAACAGACTTGAAGTCTAGGCCCTATATAACAATGATGATTGTGGGACTGAAGGCTAAAACATATGAAAAACAGTTGCAGGAATTGGCTATGCCTTGTTTAATGAAAAGAAGGACTGGGAGCAGTGGTGTGTTTCAAATATTTTTACCACCAGTTCGGTGGGCGTGGCTTGGCGGGTGCACTTTGCATGTGTGCATGTGCCAAAGCCAAACTTTGTGCAAGTGCAGAGGCATTTGAGTCATCTCCTGCAATCCTGCACTTTTCCTGGTGCTTCAGCAGCTGCCGCACGGCAATTGCTGTGCCACACAAAGCAGCTATGCTTCAAAAACAGGACATAAAGGTTAGTATGAGAGCCCGAGGCGGGCAGGTGGGCCCAACACAGAGCATCAGAGAGAATTGGTTCTGTCTCTGCTGCTCATCACTGCTACCAGGCCGAACTGGTAGAATACCACCACTGACTAGAAAGCAGTGTTCCAATATTTGAGGAGCTGCCACAAAGAAGAGAGGAAGTCAAGCTATTTATCAGAACAGGGCAAGAAACAAAGGATGGAAACTAATTAAGGAGAGAAGCAACCTAGAATTACAGAGGTCCGTAACTTTAAAGGATGTAAGCAAATTTAAAACAAATCATGATCTGAACTTTTATACCTCAGCATTATAACTTGAATGTTCTAATTTAGACTGAATTGTTCAATTGTGTTTTATCAAATTATGTGGCTTTATAATTCACTAATTGCCTCACTCAAAACAAACATTTTAAGTTAGAGTTTCTCCATATGTGAAATTTAAATTTCTTTGTTTCCAGATTACATTACAGACTTTATTTAGAAAACACTTAAGAGGTGGGGAAATTCTTGAAATTCAATGAAAGCATTTATGTGCTGTTTTGAATAATGGTATTTATTTAGAGCAGGAGGGCACAATTTTTTCTGTAATCAAGTTTTTTTATTTCAATCTACAAATACAACAACAATACATAAACAGTGTAGCATCAATATATCATACATTTTGTATAAGCAAGGTTAATAATACCAATCATGTCTCTTAATACACATACTCCGAGTGTCCCGATACTTCCATGTTACATCTCGTGAGCTGCACTGGTTACCAGTTGCCCCGGGTGAGATTCAAGGTGCTGGTACTGACCTATAAAGCCCTACATGGCTTAAGACCGAGTATTTGCAGGAGACCCTGCTGCCAGGAGCGACTTCCCAACGTCCTGTGTGCTCCCATAGGCAGGGCCTCCTTGGGTGCCATCGTCCAGACAATGTCGGCTGGTGACCCCTAGGGGTAGGGCCTTCTCTGTGGGAGCACCCACCCTATGGAATCAGCTGGCCCTGGAGCTTTGGGTGGCCCCTGACCTCCAATCCTTCCGTCGTGGCCTGAAAACATGGCTTTTCTAACTGGCCGCCTTGGACTGATGGAGGGGATGGGGTTTTAGTGACTGTTTTTATTAATTTTAATTGGTTATTGGGATTTCAAATTTAATCATTTTTTAATGTTTGTATTATATTTTTTATCATTGTGAGCCACCCTGAGTCCTTCGGGAGATAGGGCGGCATAGAAATCCCATCAAATAAATAAATAAATAAATCAAATAAATATTCACATTGAATCATAATCCTTCATTGCTTATTTTCAATATTTCAATACCTCTCTCCTGCCAACCACCATATCATTTAAAGAGGGTACAACTTTTCTGAGAAGGTCATTCTTGGTAGTTGGGTGATGGGGTCCACAGAAGGACATGCTGTAGACCCCATTGGTAAAGGAATTCCAGCTTGCAGGTTCTAAGATAAGAGCCTTTTCTGCTATGGATCCTGTCCTCTGAACCAGTGTCCCCCAAGGTGAACAATGTGTCCACAGCCACCCATTTGGCCTTCTGAAATCCAGGACCTGAAGACCTGGATTTGCCAACTGGCCTGGGCTCCAAGAAGAACATGTTATTGTGGAGGTAGTTAATGGATTAAGATAAGACCGTCCCTCCCTCCTGTGTGCATTTTTCTCCCTTCCTTTGATAATTTTAAACAAAATGTAGTATTATTATTTGTTTAATGTTTTATATTGGTATTTTATTGTTTGTAAGCCACCTAGAGTCACCTCTAGGTAATTATTACACCTCTATGCACTTATTATTGAGAGAAAGAGAAAGAGAGAGAGGAGCAATAGCACTTAGACCTATATACTGACCCATAATGCTTTATAACCCTCTCTGGGCAGTTTACAAAGTCAGCATATTGCCCCTACAATCTGGGTCCTCATTTTTGCTGAGCTCAAAAGAATGGAAGCTGGTCAGGATCGAACTCCTGGTAGTGGGCAAAGTCAGCCTGTAATACTGCATTCTAGCCACTATGCCACCACCATATATAGATAGATATGTGAATATTTATATAACTATAGCAATAGCAATAGCACTTAGACTTATATACCACTTTATAGTGCTTTACAGCCCTCTCAAAGTGGTTTACAGAGTCAGTATATTTCCCCCAACAATTTGGGTCCTCATTTTACCGACCTTGGAAGGATGGAAGGCTGAGTCAACCTTGAGCCTGGTGGGATTCGATCTGCCAAATTTCAGGCAGCTGGCTGCAGCAGAAGTAGCTTGCAGTACTGCACTCTAACCACTGCGCCACTATCATTTTTAATCTATTGTATTTTGTATAAATGAGTCCTATATTTCATTATATTTGTCCACACAAAGTCTACATCTATAGGCAATCCGCTCATAGATGACAAAGGCAA
Organism: Naja naja; assembly: GCA_009733165.1. Lineage (NCBI taxonomy): Eukaryota > Metazoa > Chordata > Lepidosauria > Squamata > Elapidae > Naja > Naja naja. Next base: position 73,591,422 of record CM019151.1, read on the forward strand.
TCAGGTCTTCAAATCAATTAAGTAAAAAGAGCCATTATCTTTCCTTTTTTATTATACATTTTATTAAGTTTTCAAATTTTAAAAACATAAAATAAAACTTTATACATTGTTATCAACATCAAGACATCTTTTGCATCTCCTTACATTTTTCAGTATATGTATTTACTTGTTCCTTTACCATTAAATCTTACTGTTGCTATAAATCAATATCTTTTATCCTTACACATCAATCTTCTCTATGGTATATTTACATATTTACATATTCCCTCATTCTTTTCCTAATTGCCATTTTATTTTCTTTTTATTTCTAAACCACTCATACCAGGCATCCCAGGCCCTATAGTAAATTGAATCTTCTCTGTCTTCTGTTTTCATCGTTAGCCTGTCCATCTCTATACAATCTATAATTTTTTTTTATAACCATGCCTTCTGGTGGAACCCTTTTTTCTTTCCAGAGTTCTGCGTACGAAATCCTTGCAGCTGTTAATATGTGTAACATGATATATCTCCCTGTTTTATTGCATTTTTGTGTTATTATACCTAATAAAAAAGTTTCCAGATTAAATTCAATTTTCTGATTCATGATTTCTTCTTGCCATTGTCTAATTGTATTCCAATATTTTTTCACTTCCTGGCATGTCCACCAGGTATGGAAATAAGTGCCTTTTTCTTTTCCACATTTCCAACAATTTGGGTCTGAGTTAAACGTTTCTGTTCTGTCACCGTTCAGGGCCATTATCTTTCCAATGCTGTAATATCAATCTTTTGCCCAAGGCACAAAGAACCTATTTACATTGTCTGGCTGTCATATTCTAAGTACTACCATACATATGAAGTTTGAAAGAATATTATCATTTGAAATTGTAGGTTTCTTCACACAATTATATTTAAGTACTCCAATACTTTTTCCTAAAATGTAATTAATGTAAGACACTGTATTAATATGTATTTTAAAGAAACTTTCACCTTATTACATCTCCAATACAATATTGCTTTTGACAGTTTTTTCTACATAAACATAATGGAGTACAAGATATTGGTCCTCATACTATTATAATATTATTATGCTTTAGAATTCAAATCAGGAATTCAAATCAGGAATTCATGTATCTCCAAAGTAGAGTATCTGATTTTTCCACAAAAAAGCAATCATTTGCTCCAAATGACTTTTCAGCTGGTTAGAATATTAAATATTTGAACATTATTTCAAACTAATTTGGTTTTTTTATTTTCAGAATCCATGTGATGACAGACGACATCGTGATATCTGGTCTAGAGACAAAACTTGTGGCCACCTGCCAAAATTACTTGTGATTGGACCCCAGAAAACAGGTAAGAGAATTATACAGTAAAAAAAAACATAACAGAAACTGCTTTTAAAAATGTTTTGTATGGGATGTAACCAGGGGTGGGATTCAAATTTTTTAACAACTGGTTCTGTGGGCGTGACTTAGTTGGTGGGCATGGCTTGGTGGTCATGTGACTGGATGGGCGTGGCCAACTCAACATCACTCACATTGAGGCACACATCTCCTCTCATGGCCTCTCATGACTGTGGGGATGCTACAACAGTCGTAAGTGTGAAAAATGGTCACAAGTCACTTTTTTCAGTGCCATTGTAACTTTGAATGGTCACTCCACACAAGCAAAGTACCAGCAAAGGAGGGGAAAAAAACTCCAGAGACGTTCCTGAGACAGGAAGTCTAGTCCTGCCAAGAATGTAATAAGGGTTAAGAGGTAGTTTCTGTAAGCAACACCAGAATGTTTCCTTTCTGCCTTCCTTACAGGATTAGTCCAGTAATTTCTTCTAACAACCGGTTCTCCAAACTGCTTAGAATGTTAACAACCGGTTCTAGTGAATAGGTGTGAACTGGTAGAATCCACCCCTGGATGTAACAATTTTGTAAGACTGCTGAACTGGAAAAGCCATGAGAAACAATTTAGGCTCTTTTGCCCAGGATTCCTAAACTACCATTGTTTTACCAATAATATGGCTTTTTTCCCTATAATAGTAATTATAGTAGTTTTATAATGATCAATGTAAAACATTGCTAATACAATGTAATGGATATAAATTCCTAATACTAGCAAAGTTGTAGTACAAATATATAGAATTTTTTAAAGAAAAAAACATTTAATTTAATTCTTTGACATAAACTTACATAAAATAAATATATATCATTCCATGAATGGGATTTTCTTCTTGCCCTTGGAATATATCTCTTGAAAACCATTCTTTATTTTTTAATGCCTCTTCAAATTAAATATGGCTTTTTTTTCTGCATTATTATATAATCCTGACTACTTTCTTTTCCTTGTAGGAACAACAGCACTCTATTTATTTCTCCTTATGCATCCCTCCATAATTAGTAATCTTCCTAACCCAAAAACCTTTGAGGAAGTTCAATTCTTTAATGGAAACAACTATCATAAGGGAATTGATTGGTAAGAATAATAAGACAAAAGTTTTTAGCATATACTGAATCTCAGAGGACTCATTATAGAAGTATTTGCGATATCTAAATAATTTTCAGATGAATTTTCTGGGCACAGTGCCATATGTATCAGTCTGCAATTAGGTCACACTGATGAGATTTTTATCTAAGTATGATTTTCTTTATTTGTCATTATAATACCATTATTTGTATTCTTTATAATCAAATGCCATTCAGAAAAAAACTGGATAACTTGTTTTGCTTGTTATTCATCTCTTTCCATTAGTTTTTAATTTTGTGTTCTAAATGCCATAAATAAATGCCAGTAATAAAGAACAGAAATTGTAGACTGAAAATATTTAAGAAAAGAAAGTAAAATTAATCAGAATTATTGTATCAGTGTAAATTAATAAAGATTCTATATTTAGAATATACTTGTCTGGTTTTCTGCCCCATTTCAAAACTATTATCAAGCAGCTGAGGAAAATAGCAAGACCAGGCAACTTACATTATTACAGCCTTGATTTTTTTAAAAATTTTACATGACAAGATGTTAAAGAGGATAATGAAAAAGGCTATTCTAAAGATGCTATTCACAGTATGTATGGGTCAGTGGTGGGATTCAAATTTTTTACTTCTGTGGGCGAAGCTTGGTGGGCATGTGGGTGTGGTGTGGCTTGGTGGACGTGGCTTGGTGGGCATGGCAGGGGAAGGATACTGTAAAATCCCATTCCGTCCCTACCCCACTAACCTGCTTTCCAGCTCCGTTCTCCTTTGCAGAGCAACAAAAGAAGACCCAGCTGATCAGCTGGGACTCGGGAGGCAGAGAATAGATGGGGGCAGGGCCAGTCAGAGGTTGTATTTGCCAGTTCTCCGAACTAATCAAAATTTCTACTACCACTTCTCCAGAACTGGTCAGAACCTGCTGAATACCACCTCTGATATGTGCACTTAGAAGTAAAGCCCAATAGCATGAAAGTTTATTTAAATTATAGCGGTAAAATTTGCCTATGTGGAAATAAAGAAAAAATATGAAATGGTTATATAAATAGTGTTGGAATAAATATAAGATATATTATAGATTGAGGAATGTACCATGTGGATCCTAAATACATTAATTTTATTTTAATTTTTTTGTTAGTGTTTATTATATGTTGGTCTTGAGTTAATTAATGAAGATAATAATGTATAAGGTAAAATAAAATAGCTGGTAAGCTGAAAATGGAAATAATAGGGGATAAAGAATTGGAAATATATGTGAGGAAATGATTTTGATATTGAATTAATGAATTGAAATATGAAATGGAAATTTATCTGAAGATTAGTAGAATGGATAATAATTTGATGTGATATTAAATAAGAAAGTTGGAAATGTAAATATGACTATGTATAAATGTTGTTATCTGGAATCACGTTGCTCATGTGAAGAGATGTATAAAATATAAAAATAAAAAACTTTTTAATAAAAAAAAGAAGTAAATCCCAATCAATCCATTAAATGCATCAATAAATGTATCAGAAGGAAAAAACAACTTCAAAGAATGCTTGGGCAAGAAAACTGAAAGTAAAAATCTAAAATCATGCAAATATTTCAGCATTTATAATAGAACTGGTATGGAACTTTGAAGAACGATACGTGCACAATTCCATGGTTCTACTTAAAAAGTCATAACATACTGTAAATAATAGTCAAAAAATGGCAATCCGCATGCTCGAAGGCCTAAAACTACTCCAATATGTAAAATGTGGCAAATCTGGAGGATTTTAATTTAGAATAAAGAGAGAAAAATTATACAATATACTCTGCTTTAATAAGGACTTCTTCTTCTCAAGATAATAGCACCTCAGAATCATACAATTATATTTACTTTCACTTAGATACATATATCCCTTATCTATGTTTTCAAAAGTTCATTTTGGCAAGATGAAAAATGATTTTTTTTAAAAAAAGAATCTTTATTTTAAAACAGACATACAAACAAACAATACAAAACATAAAAAAACATAAAAACCATCTTCCAAATGTACATACAGTGTGTCGGTTGGTCACCAATTCTTTGTGTTTCCCTTTCCTCGCCATCACTCCCAGTTTGTCAACAATTCTCGCATTATTCATATTAGACATTCTTACATGTTTATCAATTATTATTTATACATGACTAGGCAAATTATTTCATTATTCATACGAAATATTCTCTAGATTAATATAAGATCATTACAATACCTTTATCCAATGGTTATATATTTCCACATCATATTTCATATCTATATGTTAATCTTATTAGAATGTATCAAATCTGTTACATTACCAAATCTTTTCATCCAAACATTAATAAAACAAATCCCAAATTATATATCATATGTCCTCATCCAGTGGATACATATATCCACACCATTTTGTGCTTCTTAATAGTTGATATTATAGTTTCATCCAATAATTATATATATCTGTGTTGTATTTCATATCAATCTGTTAAACTTCTATTACAAAATTATCAAATCTATCAAATGATTTTTTTTAACCCTCATTGTTGCTGGTTTTGTACTTTTACTTGCAGGTATATGAATTTTTTTCCTACCCCTTCAAATATCACTGCTGATATTTTGTTTGAGAAAAGTGCCAACTATTTCCATTCTGAAAATGCTCCAAAACGTGCAGCATCCTTGATACCCAAAGCAAAAATCATCACCATCCTCATTGATCCATCCGACAGAGCCTACTCCTGGTATCAGGTACGATTCTCCTAATGAAAAGGCTGAGTTCACAATTATAAGAAATCAGACCAAAGCCATCACTTTCACAGCAAGCTAACTATTTATAGTGCTTTATTTAATGTGATAAATTACACAGATGAAGCAAATAATGTGCTTTTGTCTGCTGTCATTGCCATCAGAAGGTCCTGGGAAGAAACCATTAGCAATAGCAATAGCACTTAGACTTATATGCTGCTTTACAGTCTTCTCTAAGCGGTTTACAGAGTTAGCATATCATCCCCAACAATCTGGGTCCTCATTTCACTCACCTCGGAAGGGTGGAAGGCTCACCTTGAGCCTGGTGAAATTTGAACTACCGAATTACAGGCAGTCAGCAGAAGTAGCCTGCAGTACTGCACTCTAACCACTGCGCCAGCACTGCTCATTAGCAATGGGCTCCATATCACTGCAGCAAAATGTTGCATACTTCTATCCTTGCTTTTGTTGCAACCTCCTGCTCTATTGCAGTATTAATTTATAACCCAAGAGAATCTCAGATGACGAAATTTGAGTTTAATTGATGATGACAGTCTGAAATCTACAACTCTGCACAATTCCCAGTTCTTTCATTTTTTAAATCCTACTCACTTAGTGCCCATATTACTGAGGATAATGACTTCTATTGAGGCACACTGTGATAATCAGTTACCACTATCTAATTAAAACCGCATTATTTAAAACTTATAAAAGCCTTAAGAAAATTGTTCTGTGATTTCCCTTATGTGTGACTGCATGATCTTCATAGAACTGTAGAGATGGCAGGGACCACAAGAATCATTTCATGCCATCTTTTGCAAGGAAAACAAGAAGGAAAATAAGAAGAAATATTGATTTCTCAGGAGAACACATATCAGAGCTCCAGAAAAGATCCCATACCTTAAAACATAATTATGTCTTGTATCTCTGGAGAAAGAAGCACAAAAAAGAGGTTCACTCCAAGGTCTTAAAGTTAAAGGGAGATTGTATTCAAAATTTGTAAAGAGGATATTTGAAATTGAATCAACATAGGACTTTAAAAGTCAAAAGCAGCATTTTATATTCACCTTGTCACTGAACAACAGTAGGTATACTACACAGCAAGTGTAAGTACTACAAAATGCTAAACATAGCCTCCCAATATACTTTTTATCATCATAATGTTATTGCAGGAAAAAATAAGGCTCTTGGGTATCTAAAAACTGACCATTTGTGATAGGATTATTTTTGTGGTACATATACCCTAGCAAACCTATTAGTCTTCCAGAGATTTTTATATATATTATATTTCATTATATTATATTGTATTTCATTAGAGGAAATATAACTAGAAAATCAGCTAGACTTGGTAAAAGGCACTGGTAAAAATTATTAGGAGGCTCTCACCTATCTATCTTGTGGTCATTTAACTTTGGATTTTTCCCAATTAGCATCAGCGTTCTCATGAGGACTCTACTGCTTTAAAGTTCAATTTCTATGAAGTAATTACTTCAAATGATGCAGCACCATCTGAACTAAAAGGCCTACAGAAGAAATGTTTGATTCCTGGCTGGTATGCTGTCCACATAGAAAGGTGGCTAAAATATTTCCCCTCTTCACAGGTAAATGGCCTTTTCACTAATTTTCTGTGGCAAATGTCCCTCATTACTTTATAACTTGTGTAATATTTAACATGTTTAATAATGGATTGTAAAGATGTTCAACAATGAACTGATAAACCTCTTGTTCTTTCCCTTAAAACACACGCTGTCCAGACACAGACATTAATTTATGTCATAAAATGTAGAATTACTTTCAGAAGAATTGAGATCTCTTACCAATTAAATGCTGGACATTCATACTGAGGAAATTAGAACTATTTTTTGTAGAATAAATCTAGAAGTTTCAAGGGGAAAGACTTAGGTAAGCATTAGATTTCAGCTGTAAGCCAAAGTTTCTAAGTAGGTAATTTTATGCTAACCAGCCTCATTATTATTAGGAAATAAAAGAAGTCTGCATCAGTGGTGATACAAGATAAAGAAGACATGCAATAAAAAAACTATTCAGTGAACTTCAAAGAATAATGTGCACATCTAATTTATAGAATTAATACTTCTGTCTTGGAAAGCATTTTCACCGGTGTAGACCTATCTTGAGTTAGAAAGATTGGGAGGCAGACCAAGACAGCTTGGCATATCAGTAGTGGTAGAAGAGGTTTCTGTTTACTATTATTTGCATTTTGATACCATCATAGAGGAAGGAAGTCGAGTGGTGCAGTGGCCTAAAGGTAGAACTCTTGCCTCACAATCAGGAGGTTGCGAGTTCAATCCTAGGTAGATATTTATTTCTGGGCACAATGAGAATTTATCTGCTGAATAAAATTCCACATTGGTGACAGGAAGGGCATCCAGCCAGTAAGCACTCTGTTCCTTTCATTTGCCCAGACTCCATTCTACTAGGGATTATGGGGTCATTAAAACATGATGATGATAGAGGAAGGAAGTCCTAAATGAAGTTAATGACTTCAGACCAGTTGAATTGAATCAACACTTGTGGACGCATAGGTTCTGTATGGTTTCTTGAAAGCTGATCCTTGATCTTCCATTTGTGGTACATGAACTGGAGTAAAGAGTGAGTGCAGTCAGCCAGTTGGGTAATTTATCTGCACAGTTGTCATTTTGCCATATCAGTTGGCTAGCTAGTTTTAGACTTGTTTCACTTTGTATAATAAACTTGTTTAAACTTTGTCTCAAAAGTGTGAGAATCTAAACTATATTGTGCATACACACACACACACACACAAACACCTGTTCATATCTACTGCCCTTCTAAGCAAACAAAAGTGATAGACATTTAGACAGACAACTGGCATAAAAGCCTTCACTCTCTATGATAAGCTTAATTTTTTATAATACTATTTTAACTGAGAAATTTTGAAGTGTGGAATTGACATTGACTTCAGGGGTTTTAAGGGGAAAGTCTTACTGATTACCTTATTGAACTCACAATTTTATCATGCTTTCAATCAGCAAAGTGACTTTTCAGACTGAAATCCCTAAAGCAATTCGGTAATCAAACTTCCCATTTCTGCTTCTGAGCTCAAGCTAAGTTGTCAGTATCTGGTTCATTTATCGCTGATTCTACTTCTGAATCCATTTACTGAAATTATTTCACAAACTATGTGGAACAAATCTGAAATTGGCTTTATCCAGAGCTGTCTAGAGTATGGATTGTGTTAGATTTGCATGAAGAGTCAGACGCGGAGTGCTTCAGTGAAGAGTTTATTAGTAACTACAGCTCATAACAGACCCAATTTGGCTGGGCTGCGGCTGCTACTTATAGCTAGCAGCCACAGTTGCTAGCCAATCAGAGTGCAGGGTTTTCCCGCACTTTTTAAACCAATCATTTCTGACATTTTACAAGAACAGTTCAAACTTAACCAATGACATTCAAACCTGCATACATAACACCCCTCCCCACTAGGTTCAGTCCATACTCAAACCCCAACCTATCTAATGTATTCTTTTAAATAGGTGGGGCTCTTATGTGTACGTTGAGACCTTCGTGGTTCAGAAGTTTTAAAGTTCTCACCCAGTGAGAGAGGAAGTGTCTGTTGACATTTCCCTAGTTGGACTTCCTGTGAAAGAAGACCCTGTTTGATTGTTAGAATCTGGTCTCTCCTCCCAACCCATCTCCAGCCCAATGTCAGCACCCAAGTCAGGTAGTGATGTGCAATCTTCCACTTGTAAGGATGGATTTTGGCATTGTGACAGGTTTTGGGATGGTTCCTGTCATAATGTCTCATTACACATGGGGTTGATTCTTGCTTGCTGATTGTTCCTTCCTGCCCCAGACCCAAACAGACTTTTTGTCAAGTAATCTGTGTAATGGTTCTGCAATGGTTGCCTTCTGAGGTAGGAACATGTGATAAAAGTTAATGAGTCCAAGGAAAGCTTGCAAATCTGTTTTGCATTTTGGTCTAGGGGCTTCTTTGATTGCTTGAACCTTGGCATCTGTAGGATGGATGCCATGCTTGTCAATCATGTAGCCCAAGAACTCAACCATGTCAGTTCTAAGAGTGCATTTTTCTTCCTTGACTTTTAACCCCGCTTCCTTGAACCTGGTCAGGACTTCTCTGAGTCTCTCTTGTAATTGAGTGTCATTTTCAGCAGAGATTAACACATCATCAAAGTCAGGCACTACTCCTGGCAGTCCTTGGAGCATCCTTTCCATAAGGCTTTGGAAAATGCCTGGTGCCACGCTTACTCCAAACTGTAACCTTTTACATTTGAAGGCACCTCTATGAGTCACAATGGTTTGGGCCTCTGCAGTGGCATCATTAACTGTTAGTTGTTGATATGCCTGGGCCAGATCCAATTTGGCAAAGACTGTACCCCTGCCAAGTGAATGTAATAAATGATGCACCACTGGAACTGGATATGCACTCTGCTGAAGCACATGGTTCAATGTCCCCTTATAGTCTCCACAGATTCTTACTGACCCATCAGTCTTGACTGGTGTGACTATGGGTGTCTCCCATCTGGAGTGGTCAGTGGGCTCTAAAACTCCTTGAGCTATTAGTTTATCTAATTGTGCATCAATTTTTTTCCTTTAAGGCAAATGGGACCCTTCTGGGCTTTAAACGAACTGGGGGCACCTTGGGGTCTAGGTTGAAAGTGATAGGGCTCCCCATATACTTGCCCAATCCGTCGCTGAAGACGTCTGGAAATTCAAACTTCAAGGCCTCCTCCCATTCAGAGTTGCTCACGTGATTGATGCCAGTCACCTCGATGCCTAGTGGATTGAACCACTCAAGTCCCAGCAAGCTTGGGCGGTCTTTGTCCACGATGGTCAGGGGCAAATGTTTGGTGTGGCCTTTGAACTTCACATTGAATTCTCTTGTTCCAACTACTGGAATCTTGTTCCCTTGGTAGTCTTTAAGAGTCAGTGCTTGCTTCTGGAAATGTTTCTTCTGAATGTTGGGAAGTAGCCTGTGAATAGTGTCCCATGACACCATAGATAAATAGGAGCCTGAGTCCACTTCCATTTGGCAAGGCCTTCCTTCAATAAGTACCTTCACATGTACTTTTCTGCTTCTTAGGGTGAAGAATGACCAATGGTGACTGTTTGATGAGTTTCATTCTTCCCATTTGCTTCTGTGTTGTGCCCCATTTTCTCACTGAAGTTGTTATGCTTGAATTCTTTGTCAGGAAACTTCTTTCTGCTTGGTGGAGTTCTGGATGATTTGCAGACTCTTGCTAGGTGACCTCTTTTTTCACAACGGAGGCAGATGGTATCAAAAACTTGCATTCAGTGTGGGGTGCCCCCCCACAACCTCTGCAATAAAAGTCTTGCCTCTTTCTTCCAAGGTCTTTCCTTTTCTTCTCCATTCTGAGTCTATAAATTCCTTCCTCCACCTCACTACAGTCTGAATCAGAATCTATTTGCTCGCAATGGGTTGTTGTGGATTTTTCCACATCAGGATGGCTTGCGCCTTGTTAATTTTCTTCATGGCTGCTGCTGAGGACTTGGTAGCTTCCGCTGAAGAAGCTTCTTCTATGGCCTCCTTAAGCGTGATCTTAGGTTTCATTAATAATTTGCTCTGCAAAACCTTGTCTTTTAGGCCTAAAACAAATCGATCGCGCATGGCCTCTTCAAAGTTGATAAACTCACATGCACCCCCAATGTCCCTTAAACTTGCCACGAAGTCATTAACGTTTTTGCTTTCCCCTTGATCCCGACGGTAGAATTCGTGTCTCTTAATGAGGCACGATACTTGTGGCGCATAATGGGCTCTTAATAACTTTTCTAAGTCGGGCCAGTCCATTACCTTCACGTCTGCAGCTCCCGCCAATGCCTTCGCCATCTTGAAAATGGCCGGACCACAGTGGGTGAGAAAGACCGCCCTCTTCTGCTTGTCGGAAATGTCGGCGAGATCATTTCCCTCCAAATACATTTGGAAACGATCTGCATATGAGTCCCAGTCTTCTGCCGTCAGATCGAACGGGGCTGGGGGGGTGTTCAGCACAGCCATCTCTCTCAGCTTGTTCTCCGCATTGTCTTCTCTTCGGGAAGGATCCCACCTTCGTCGCCAGTGTTAGATTTGCATGAAGAGTCAGATACGGAGTGCTTCAGTGAAGAGTTTATTAGTGACTACAGCTCAGAACGGACCCGATTTGGCTGGGCTGCGGCTGCTACTTATAGCCAGCAGCCGCAGTTGCCAGCCAATCAGAGTGCAGGGTTTTCCCACACTTTTTAAACCAATCATTTCTGACATTTTACAAGAACAGTTCAAACTTAACCAATGACATTCAAAGCTGCATACATAACAGATTCTGTCTCATTTTATAAATAAGAATTATTTTAAGGCATATTCAAAAGGTCAGGGTATTGTTTCTGAGACTTATTTGGGAAACTCTATTTATTTCAGAAATGTTAATTCTCAGAGCAGGAAATTTTAATTTTCTTAGTTTAAGTTTATGCCATTAGACATACCTTCCTTTTTCAAGGAAGGTTAATAAATGCAAATGTTTTCCTTTTGCAATTTGGTCTCAGGGACTATTTTAAGATTGTCCTATTTGGTCCTTCTTTTAAAATTGGAACGTGGAATTATCTCCTAGTATTTAAGAAATGCAGCTCAGTGACCAATAGTACTCCTACTCAGTGATGGGATTCAAATTTTTTTACTACCAGTTCTGTGGGCGTGGCTTGGTGGGCATGGCAGGGGAAGGATACTGTAAAATCTCCAGTCAGAGGTGGTATTTGCCGGTTCTCCAAACTACTCAAAATTTTCACTACCGGTTCTCCAGAACTGGTCAGAACCTGCTGAATACCACCTCTGCTCCTATTCCAGTTTGATCACTGTGATCATGCTCAATTAATGGCATGTGGAAAAACTAAATTTGACAAGGCCTCCCAGAGGTGGTATTTAACAGGTTCTGACCAGTTCTGGAGAACCAGCAGTGGAAATTTTGAGTAGTTTGGAGAACCGTCAAATACCACCTCTGACCTCCACACCCACCAAGCCATGCCCACAGAACCGGTAGTAAAAAAAATTGAATCCCACCACTGAGGTTACCCAAATCAATCTTAACTCCTCACAACAGATGTGTTTGTCTTGCCATGCCAAGGAAAATGAGACAATCCCAACTTCATTCTAAATGCATAAATCATGCTGCAATTTCATACTTCCTTCCTTTAAATAAACAACTAGCGTTATCTCTACAGTTGTTAATTATTGATGGACAGCAATTAAGAAGTGACCCAGCTACTGTGATGGATGGAGTTCAGAAGTTTCTGAGCATTTCTCCTCATTATAATTATTCTGATGCATTAACGTGAGTTGTATTTCTTCTTATGTTATCTTTATTTTACATTAGTATCATGTTATACTTGTGGTAGAGTTCACTTTTTAAAAAGTCTGTTAATAGACTGCTCGGGACAGGGGTTTTTCCTCTGTCCTAGTCCTGTTAGATCTCTCAGCGGCTTTCGATACCATCGACCATGGTATCTTATTGTGGCGTCTTGGGGGGCTGGGAGTGGGAGGCACTGTGTTGCTGTGGTTCGCCTCCTTCCTCTCGGGACCCTCGCAATCGGTGTTGGCAGGGGGGCAGAGGTCGACTCCAAGGGCTCTCACTAGTGGGGTCCCTCAGGGGTCGGTCCTCTTGCCCCTTCTGTTCAACATCTATATGAAACTGCTGGGCGACATCATCCGCGGCTTTGGGGTGAAGTACCATCAGTATGCTGTTGATACGCAGTTATACATCTCCACCCCAGGCCACATCAGTGATGCCCTCTCCGTGATGTCCCGCTGTTTGGATGCGGTACGGATCTGGATGGACAGTAACATGCTTCGGCTCAATCCTGCTAAGACAGAGTGGCTGTGCGTACAGACATCTCGGCCCAGTCAGGAGATTCCATCTTTGGTCATGGGGGGAGAGGTGTTACCCCCCATGGACAGGGCACGGAATCTGGGGGTCCTCCTGGACTCACGGCTCAGGTTGGAGGAGCAGGTGGGAGCCGTGGCCAGGGGGGCCTTTGCCCAGGTCCGGCTGGTTCGCCAGTTACACCCATATCTGGACCGAGATGCCCTACGCATGGTCACTCAGGCACTTGTCACCTCGTGGCTCGACTACTGCAACACTCTCTATCTAGGACTTCCCTTGCATACCATCCGGAGGCTTCAACTGGTACAAAATGCTGCCGCGTGGGTTGTGATGGGAGTTTCCCGGTTCTCCCATGTTACGCCCCTCCTGCGTGGCCTGCATTGGTTGCCGGTTGCCCTCCGAGTGAGATTCAAGGTTTTGGTACTGACATTCAAAGTCCTACGAGACATGGGTCCGGGCTATCTACGAATACCAACCGCCCTGTACGAGCAAACAGGCAGGGGCTCCTCGGCGTGCCGTCTGTGACCCAATGTCACTTGGCGGTGATGCAGGGGAGGGCCTATTCTGTGGCGGCTCCCACCCTATGGAATCAACTACCTCTGGGGCTCCGCCTGGCCGCTGACCTCCGCGCCTTCCGCCACGACTTGAAAACTTGGCTATTTGAGCAGGCTGCACTGTGCTGACTCCTCTTGGGGGGAGGGGTTTGTTTTATAATTTGTTTTAGTAATTTGGCTTGTGGGTTTAATTCTATTTTAGGTAATTATTTATTGTATTGGTTTTAACTGTGAGCCGCCCCGAGTCCGTTCGGGAGAGGGGCGGCATACAAGTCAAATAAATAAATAAATAAATAAATAAATAAATAAATAAATAAATAAATAAATAAGAAGATAAGGAATTGTCTAGTTATTATTGCTTTTTTGTAACTTCTCGACATTTTTTCTTATTTCAAGTGGCTATAGAAATGGACACTACTGAAATGAGAAACAGTACATCTGTTATTATCTGCATTAATTAATTGGGCCTCTGTGGCGCAGTGGTTAGAGTGCAGTACTGCAAGCTACTTCTACTGCAGCCAGCTGCCTACAATTTGGCAGTTCAAATCCCACCAGGCTCAAGGTTGACTCAGCCTTCCATCCTTCCAAGGTCGGTAAAATGAGGACCCAAATTGTTGGGGGCAATAGGCTGACTCTGTAAACTGCTTAGAGAGGGCTGAAAAGCACTATAAAATGATATATGTCTAAGTGCTATTGCTATTAAGAAAAACCTACTTTCTGCTTTAACAGCTAATATTCCATCTTATATAATTGTGACCAACGAATTCTAGAGAGCATAATAAACAGGTGGTCCTCGACTTACAGCAGTTCATTTAATGACAGTTCAAAGTTACAATGGAAAATGAAAAATGTGACTTATGACCATTTTTCAAAGTTATGATCTAGCATCTCCATGGTCACACAATTAAAATTCAGATGCTTAACAACTGACTCACATTTATGATGATTTAACTGTCCTGGGGTCATGTGATCAGCTTTTGTGACCTTCTGACAAGCAAAGTCAATGAGGAAGCTGGATTCATTTAACAACATGTGACTAACAGTTGTTAGTAACCGTGTGACTACAGTAACCGTGTGACTACAGTTGTTGAGCAAACCACCAGCAGTGGTTCGCTGAACAACTGTAGCAGGAAAGGTCATAACATGGGGCAAAATTCACTGAGTAAATATCACAGCAAGCAATATGATTTTTTCCTCCTGGGAAATCACTGAAAACCAGCAAAAGGCCTTTGCTATGCTGGGAAAGCCAAGCTAGAAGTGAACTCCTCTCAGCGTATCCATTTAATCAATGATTTATTTAGTTTTAATTGATACCACTACTAAAGATTATTTGGGTGGTGAGGATTAATGCAGTAATAGACTGAGCTGGAAAAGTAATTTCTCTTTTGTCTGAAGTGTGCTTTTGTGAGTGTATATATAGGAATATTGCTATTATTGGAAAAAGCCCAAGGCAAAATAATAATAATAATATGGGAGCAAGCTCATTATTGCTATATTCCAACCAATAATTCATTGGCCTTCCAAGGCATCTGCCAAATTTAATTAAATTTCTCAGTGTTTTTTACAGCTGCCTTTTTCACTCTTCTAAGTATGTCACAGGTCCCAAAACAATATAATCAATAGCAAGAACCGTCTCTGGTTTATTCCCTAATGTGCATTCTGAAATCCACTGAAATGTATCCATCCACAGCTTTGAAAAGTAAATTAACCACCCTCTGCCATGATGATCTTCTGCTTGTTGTG
This sequence comes from Naja naja, assembly GCA_009733165.1. Lineage (NCBI taxonomy): Eukaryota > Metazoa > Chordata > Lepidosauria > Squamata > Elapidae > Naja > Naja naja. The sequence continues at coordinate 73,606,749 of CM019151.1, forward strand.
GGATGTTGTCCTCCTCCTGTGCCCACCTTCACCTGTGCAATATTTTAGGTTTGATCCTCAGAAAGGATTCTGGTGCCAGCTGCTGGATGGAGGAAAAATAAAATGCCTGGGGAAAAGTAAAGGCCGAAAATACCCTCCCATGGATCAAGAGGTATTATTTTAATTGAAACATTAATGTTATTGACTGTAATATTTGGTATGGCCCGGAAAAGGGAAATTGTTTCTATGGTTGTGTGTGTGTCAAAATCATTGAAAAGAAGTGTTTCTGACTGAGAAACAGTGTAAAGGCAGTAGCTGAAAAAGATATTGAAAAAAATTTATTCAGTTTAAAGAGGTGCACCACTCGGGCATGCATTCATAAGCATCCTTTGCAAATAATTTTCAAAAGATGTCCAACATAACATCACTGGGAGCAGTGTGAACTCCGCATTTTGGAAGAACACTTGACAAGGGGCCCAGGGGTAGGGCCTTCTCTGTGGGGGCACCCACCCTGTGGAATCAACTCCCCTTGGACCTTCGTTTGGCTCTGGATCTCCGCTCCTTCCACTGTGACCTAAAGACTTGGTTATTTCAGCAGGCTGGCCTGGACTGAACCAAGAGGGGAGGGGTTTTTTTTTAATTTTTTTTAATGGTTTTAATAGTTTTAATGTTTAATATTAGGCTTGTACTGTTTAATTATTTTTTTAGTTAACTTATTGTATTGTATTTTTTATTCTGTGAGCCGCCCTGAGTCCTTAGGGAGAGAGGGCGGCGTACAAGTCTAATAAATAATAATAAATAAAAATAATAATCCTGGAGATTGTAGAGGTATACCATTGTTTACTACAAGAAAAAGATTAGATATGCCCATCTTCTGAAGCACATGGTTATGCAAGATAATTATGTTAGTTTTATATCCTGCTTTTCCTCCTAAAAATTCTAAACAATACATTGATAGTTCAGAATTATTTGTGCTGCAATAAGAACCTAGAATTAGACTGGGCTTATAATGAATGTCCATCTCTGAATATGAATTTAAACCTGCGTCTCCCCACTCTTAATCCAATACTTCAAACATTACAACTACACTTGTTCTTATATGCAGTTGATCTACAAGATCAGACACTTAACCTGTGATCAGTTTATAGTTAGTTAATTCAAAAAAACTATGAATAGTTAAAAACATGTATCTCTCAATTTTTGTGAACCTTCTGCATAACTTAGAATTACCTTTTATGTCATGCGATCTTTTGACAGAAATGAAACATGAAACTAAAACGTTTTTAACTATCTGAAAGTTTATTCCCCCCTTATTCTCAGTCTAGGGCATTCCTTTCAAATTACTACAGAGATCACAACGTGGAACTGTCTAAATTGCTGCACAGATTGGGTCAACCTTTGCCGTCCTGGCTAAGACAACAGCTCCAGAAACTGAGATAGCACAGAACAGAAGTAAAACTGCTTTGTTCTGCCCTTTACTTCCGGGCTCACTCTCAGCTGTCAGTGGAAGATCTGATGATATTAAGGATATTAAAAGAAAGGCTGCACCAAAAACAAGCAAATAAAACAATCAGAGCTTTGAAGTATTATCCTTTATCCTTTGTGGGGTTCACATATATTCTGCATACCCTGAAACTGTACATATATGACTATATGACCTAGAGTTATCACCATATATGACGAATTACAGTCTGTCAGGACAGTACGAAGAATGGATGCATCTCACCATAGATTGCAAGGTTTGTAAAAAAAATTTTTTTTTCATAACTTCACTTTTAATCAGTGGTTTATTTTCCAAAGATATAGCTTTTAAAAGTAGACTTTGCTTTTTGTTTGCTTTCCTTTTCCTCCTTAACAATACTGAAAATATTTCAAACAGAAATATTCTAATCTTTAGCCAGGAGTTTCGCAGCTCTTCAGGTAACTGTTTACTATGGTACAGTAAAACCATGCTATATTCTAGCTTTTAGTGTGCTGATTAAAACATATCTTTCAACTGAACACAATTACATGGAGAAAGAGAGTTGTTCAAACATGTTTTGTAAGAAATTATCACTGATGAATGAAACAGTTTAGATGATTTAATGTACAGGATACAAGCAGTAATCAAGCACTCCATCCAGAAATAATTGTCCTCAAAAACAGAGCTAATAAAACCCACCATAGAATGGAACAAGATAGCTTCAGCTCCACTAAATTAACTATATCACCTGCTAAACAATGTTTCACAACTGTCAAATAGATAATTTATCTTAATGCTCCCCACATGTATGCACCCTACATTCAACATTTCCAGTTGCTGCAAATGTCCACAATAATATTTTACAAGTATATTTCTTATTGTGGATTCCATAAAGCCAACAAAGTTGTTCTGCAGACAAGGATTGCTGTTCATCAGTCTTACTAATTAGATCCTCAAGACTCAAAACAGTGTTAATGCTGCTGAACAGTAGAGCAGGAAAAGAAAATCTATGGAGAAGTGTTGCTCATTGTTCATGTTGCTTCTGAGATGTTCATGGAAATCTCACAGCATTTGTGAATTGGGCCTATTCACTTAGCCATCTTGAAACCAACACTGTTCATTCCTTCCTTTTAGTTTTACTTCAATAATAGATTTAAAAAAAACATAAGGAAGAATAGTGGGTAAAAAAAGGAAAAGCCATTGTCCTCCTCACCTCCTAACTTGTATACAATGGTCTAATAAAGCTCCCATGCTCCATGGCAGTGATGGAATTCAAAAATTTTTACTGCCGGTTCTGTGGGTGTGGCTTGGTGGTGTGGCTTGGTAGGCGTGGCAGGGGAAGAATACTGTAACATCTCCATTCCGTCCCCACTCCAGGTGATGATTACTGCAAAATCTCCACTCCCTCCCCACCCCGCTAACCGGCTTTTCAGCTCCGTTCTCCTGTGCAGGGCAACCAAAGAAGACCCAGCTGGGACTTGGGAGGCAGAGAATAGATGGGGGTGGGGCCAATCAGAGGTGGCATTTGCCGGTTCTCCAAACTACTCAAAATTTCCACTAGCAGTTCTCCAGGACTGATCAGAACCTGCTGAATACCATCTCTGCTCCATGGTATCCACAGGTCAAGTCAAGATATCAACTGCAACACTTGAAGCCTTGTGCCTTTTTTTACATGCATAACATTAAAAGGGAGGACTATTTGAGCTGCAAGTTTGCAATCATGATCTTGCCTTTTTAAAAACCTTTCAGATGTTTCACTAGAATCCAACGTGGATCATGCCTAGCTTTGTCCCCACCCCAACCATTCCAGGCTTCAAGACTTCCTTTTTAGGTTGCATTTCATCCTCTAGCTTTGATTTATATAAAGTTTCAATCTGGATTGTTAGCATAGTCCGCCATCATGTTGGTGATGGCATTGCAAGGAAGAGGGCCTTGGTGGCTCAGGCTGTTAAATGCCTGCATTTAAGTTCCAGCTGCCTACAATTACTGTAGGCTCAAATCCCACCAGGCTTAAGGTTGACTCAGCCTTCCATCCTCTCGGGGTAGGTAAATTGAGGACCCAAGATGGTTGGGGGCAATAAGCTGACTTTGTAAAAATGCCGCTTAGTAATAAGCCAACTGAATTGAGCTGAGAATTTGTTCTCTCTTGATTTCGATTCAAGAAGAGTAGTTTCATTTTAAGAACCTTTAAAATGAAGAACAATATTCTGATTCTGAACTCGTTGCAAAGCATACCATATTCAATTATTTTTAAAATGCTGGGGAAAACATTTTCTGTACAACCAATCTTTGATATCAATCTAGATGTTGCATTTTGGGCAAGCTGAAATTTCTGAACTCTTTTCAGGGGTAGCTTATATTGATATATTGATTGTCGCAATAGTCAAAACATATTTTTTCTTAATTTAACAGATGCTTCCTTATGTTAAAATAAGCATTTAAACTACCAAGAAAATGTTTCCTTCTGCTCTGTTGAGATTCGTTCTGCAAACTACTTCAATACAAAATGACAAGTTTATTTGATACCTTATTTTTCTTAGCTGCTGCAGATTTTAGCAGGAAATATTATTTCCAAAGCAGTTTTGTTATGAGGAACCTTTCCACTGCAACTATACCTTTTGTACAGAGGAATTGTTACTTATACTTCTTTGGATAGAGATCATCCTTGACTTATGACCACAACTGAGCCCAAAACTTGTTGTTAAGTGGGACATTTGTTAAGTGAGTTTTACCCCATTTTGTAACCTTTCTTGCCATAATTGCTAAGTGAATCACTGCAGTTAATAAGTTATTTATTTATTTATTTATTTATTTATTTATTTATTTATTTATTTGACTTGTATGCCGCCCCATCTCCGAAGACTTAGGGCGGCTCACAACTAAAAGCAACAACAATAAATAATTAAAAGAGATTAAACCAATTCACAAGCCCAAAAAAACAAAAACAAAATTTACAACACTTAAAATAGTTTAAAACCCATCCCCCCAACAGAAGGGTCACAGCCCGGGTTGATCGAACAACCAGGTCTTCAGATCATGGTGGAAGGTGCAGAGGTCAGGGGCCAGGCGGAGCCCCAGGGAAGTTGGTTCCCAAGGTCAGGGGCCGCGACAGAATAGGCTCATCGTCGGGGGACCACCAGCCGGCATTGGCCCGCTGATGGGACCCTGAGGAGTCCTTGCCTGTGTGCTCGCACAGGGCGGTTGGCACTCGATATCAGCAGGAGTCGCTCCCTTAAGTATTGAGGACCCATGTCGTGAAGGACTTTGTATGTTAAAACTAAAACCTTGAATCTCACCCGGAGTGCAACCGGCAACCAATGCAGGCAGCGCAGGAGGGGGGTAACATGGGAGAATCGGGAGACTCCCATCACCACCCGCCCTGCTGCATTCTGCACCAGCTGCAATCTCCGGATGGTATGCAAGGGCAGCCCTAAATAGAGAGCATTGCAGTAGTCAAGTCTGGAGGTAACAAGAGCATGAGTGACTGTGCGCAGGGCATCTCGGTCCAGAAATGGGCAAAGCTGACAAACAAGGCAGAGCTGGACAAAGGCCCCCTGCCAACGGCCCCTACCTGCTCCTCCAACTGGAGGACCCCAGAGTGCATGTTCCATGCCATCCAAATGCCGTGCACGCATCCACACCGGGTCATCAGGGAGAGGGCATCACTGATGTGGTTCGGGGTGGAGATGTACAGCTGGGTGTCATCCGCGTACTGATGGAATCTCACCCCGAAACCACGGATGATCTCACCCAGCGGCTTCATGTAGATGTTAAATAGAAGAGGACCGACCCCTGAGGGACCCCACAAGAGAGCACCCTCGGGGTCGATCTCTGTCCCCCTGCCAACACCGATTGCTACTGCCCCAAGAGGTAGGAGGTAAACCACTGAAAGACAGTGCCCCCCACTCCCAACCCCGAAGAGGATACCATGGTTGATGGTATCAAAAGCCGCTGAGAGGTCTAATAGGACCAGGACAGAGGAAAAACCCCTGTCCCGGGCCCTCCAGAGATCATCCATCAGCGCGACCAATGCCGTCTCCGTGCTGAAACTGGGTCGGAAGCCTGATTGATACGGATCCAGGTAGTCCACTTCATCCAGGAAGAGTGGAAACTGCCGAGCCACCACACTCAACAACCTTCGCCAAAAAGCGAAGGTTGGAGACTGGACGAAAGTTGTCTAACACGGTCGGGTCCAGGGCAGGCCTCTTCAGGAGGGGTCTCACCACCGCCTCCTTCAAGGTGGAGGGGAAAACACCCTCTCTTAAAGAAGCGTTGACAACTGCCCGGAGCCAACCGCAGGTGGCCTCCCTGGCGGCATAAGCCAACCAGGAAGGAACAGGTCCAACAAACATGTGGTGGAACTCAGCCACCGCATAGTCCTGTCCACTTCATCCTCGGAAACAGGATCGAACTCATCCCAGATCACATTGGCCAGACTACTTGTATCCCATTCCTCCGACCACTGCAAATCAGAGGACAATCCGCTCCGAATCCGGGTGATCTTATCCGACAAATATTGACCAAATTCCTCAGCTCTTCCCCGCAATGGGTCCGCCCCACCCTCCATACGAAGGAGAGAGTGGGTAGCTCGAAACAGGGCGGCTGGGCGGTTATCTGCAGACGCTATGAGGGCGGAGAGATAAGACCTTATCGCCGCTCTCATAGCTACCAGGTAAGTCCTAATATGGGCTCTTAGCTGGGCTCGATCGGATTGGGAGCGGGTGGACCTCCACCTGCTCTCTAAACCCCTCCGACGACGCTCCATCTCCCAGAGCTCCTCCGTATACCAAGGAGCCAACCGGGATCCACGGCGTGTAAGGGGACGCATGGGGACAACCCTGTTGAGGGCATCCGACGTAGCCTGTTGCCAAGCAGCCGCCAGATCCTCGACAGAGCTGTGGGCAAGGGTAGAGGGAAAAAAACCCAGTTCCGCCTGGAACTTCTCAGGGTCCATCAGGCGTCTGGCGCGGAACCATCTAAGTGGCTCCTCATCCCAGCAGTGGGGGGTGGCCTGTTGGAAGACCAGCCGTAGGAGATAGTGATCAGACCATGAAACGGGCAATGCCGTAAAAGTGGCTTGCCCTCTGTCACTACGCCACTGTTCAGAGACAAAAACTAGGTCAAGAGTGTTTCCCCCCTCATGAGTCGGGCCTAGAATCAATTGGGTCAGGCCCATGGCTTCCATAGAAGCCATGAATTCCTGGGCCAAGCCCGCCCTCCCTCCAGGGAGGGCAGATTGAAATCCCCCAGGACTATAAGGCCCGGGAACTCCACCCCCACCCCCAAGAGGACATCAGGAAGCCCAGGCAGGGCCGCTGCCACACAGCTGGGGGAAAGGTATGCAAGCAGCAAGCCCACCTGACCATTAGGCCCCCACCTCAGGAGGAGGGTCTCACTCCCGCCTATCTCTGGAACCGTGACCTCCCTTGGAAACAAGGTCTCCTAGTAAGTGAATTTGACGTCTGCATTGAGTTTGCTTGTCAAAAGTTTTCAAAAAGTGATCATATGACCTTGGGACACTGCAATAGTCATAACAGCTAGTTGCCAAGCATTTGAATTTTGATCATATCATGATAGGAATGCCACAAAGTATGAAAAATAGTCACCAGTCACTGTTGTAACATTGAACAGTCACTAAATGAACTGTTGTAAGTCAAGGAGTATCTGTATTGGCTATCCATATTGGATCCTTACAGGGAATAGCCTGAGATCCTAATAATGCTTTTTAGTTGGGGTTGGAGAATAAATAGACTTATTGCCTCCCACACTCAACTCTATCTTAAAATTCCCTAACTTATCTCATATGCAACTCTGAAGGGTATTCCAACCATTTAAAATAAAATGTCCTTATATAGGGAGCCTATGTGGGGCAGTAGTTAGAGTGCAATACTGCAAGCTACTTCTGCAGCCAGCTGCCTACAATTTGGCAGTTCAAATCCCACCAGGCTCAAGGTTGACTCAGCCTTCCCTCCTTCCGAGGTGGGTAAAATGAGGACCCAGATTGTTGGGGGCAAGAGGCTGACTCTATAAACCACTTAGAGAGGCCTGTAAAGCACTATAAAGTGGTATATAAGTCTAAGTGCTATTGCTATATTACTGAAGTAATAAACCTTGTTCCAATTCATTTAATTCTGAATGAAAAGATCTTTATGTTGTGTGTCTTCCCTCCGCCAGAAACCCTGCTGAAAATTATCTGGGTTGCTAATCCCTGTACCTCCCTTTTCTTTCATGATTGCCATAAAACTCACATAATTTGACAAAATCTTTGCAAGTAAGTGAGAATATTAATTCTTATTCTTTTCCTAAGAATCTTCACCACCTTTGAACTTTTAAGCAACAATTCAGCCACTTAAAAATGTTAGGGAAACCTTGTGTCACAAAGCAGAGAGTACTTGGAAAAAGGTAAATTAGCTTACCCTTAGCACTTTTATGGAATTATGAGTCCCAGGATTCTATGAAGGAGAGGAAGTCATGGTAATTAAATTAAAATTAACTGAATGATCACATGTAACATCAAAATGCTATCAAAGAGAATTATTATTATTATCTACATTTTTTAAAAAAAGTTTTGTTTTTTGTTTTTTCTGCATCCAGTGCATCCTTCTCATGCAGTTTCAAAAATATGGATTCCAGGACTCAACGTTTCCCAGTATTACATCAACTACAATGATAAATAAAGATTCACAAGTGACTTCTATCTGCAGAAGCTGGATTTTGTAAACCTTGACACAGAGACAGAAAATATAGTCTTCCCACTGGAAACTAATTCTGATACTTTCATATTAACTGCCTTGAAATGAATTGTTTTGTATCTAACCATTGCAAATCCCAGTTCTCTCCACATATATTTGATGCTGAAACTACAGGAGATATAATTTCCCACTTCTAGATTTATTTGGGGTTTATTTTATTTATTCGTTTAGGGGATGGCATCAAACTTGTGCCTCACATTTTTTTTGCCTTCGCACTTCTATAGAATAAACACTTCTTCTGCACTTTTCTGAAGGGGTTTTCCATCATTTCGCAGGATTTATAAATATTTGATTGAAAGTGTATTCCTCTAATCTCTCTTTTTATATGTCAGTTTTTTTAATGACATCATTTCTTTTGTTTTTATAATTGGTTCACAAGGTTACTCAGCACCCAGTGTTGGGATTAAAATATTTTTACCACCAGTTCGGTGGGTGTGGTTTGGTGGGCGCACTTCATGCATGTGCACACAGTTTGCATGCACGCGTGCCAAATGCGCACTTTGCGCAGGCACAGAGGCATTCTAATTCACCTCCTGCAAGCATGCACGATCGCGGTCGCTTCAGCAGCTGCCGTGCAGCACTCTTCTGTGCCACACAAAGCAGCTGCGCTTCAAATTCAGAGGTTAAAGGTGAGTATGTGAGCAAGGGCGGTTGGGTGGGCCCAACAGCAGAGAGAACCAGTTCGGTCTCCGCTGCTCTCGCTGCTCCCGGCTTGGTAGAACCAGGCCGAACTGGTAGAATACCACCACTGCTCAGCACTGAAGAATAAGAAGCTCAGCATTTGAGAATTCATCTTTATTTCCAGCATAATTCATAAACAAGCAACCTAGGCATAATCCAACAGTTGTTGTACGCATCATGTTAATTGTTAGTTTCAATCTGAATCATGCTGGTCCTATTCAATTAGCTAAACATGATTTAACATATCACTACTATTTTTTATCTTTCACCAAGGGTGCTGCTAACTTGCATTCATACTGTAGATAGTTGTGTCAGTTCCAGAATATAAGCAATTAACAAGGTACTGTATTATACAATCTCAGAAAGAACAATAGTTTCTCTGCTATTTAGGGTGTGTGAGGATAGCTTCTAATCAGGCAGTTCATTCTGACATTCACAAGCAAAGCCCATATCACCGTGGCTTCATTTTGAAAGAGGATGGATCTAAATTCTAGAAAAAATAATGGGAATGTTTCTGCTTTCTTCCTGATTACTCCAAGTACAACACCCACAAACCAATCTGAAGCCTGCTGGTGGCATGATCAAGAAACATATGATTGTATTTCATCACAATAACATTGGGAATTGACTTACAGCTACTGGAAGACTTAGACCCGGGTTGTCAAACTCCCAGCCCACAGGCCAGATGTATCATTTGCTGGCCACACCCACACCCGGTTTAACGAAGGGGAGGAAGTGCCAATATGTCACATGATGACACCATGACAATGTGAGTTTGACACCCCAGACTTAAACTATTCAATTTCATTCCTAATCTTTCCTCTTTTCCCTAACATCTAAGAGGTCCTCATGGTATTTGTGGGACCAAATGTTTGTTTGGCCTCTTGAGTAGGCTTACTGTCAATCCTAGTTTGATCAGCACTTTCTGGTTTTGTCATCTCCTCAAAGAATTCCAGTCAGATCACAAAAAATACTATAATACAGCATTTGCAGAGATGGAATACAGATTTAATCACCTATCACAATTCCCCCCTTTAAATGACTGCGTCTTGGGCAGTGTCACGATTGATGGGGTGTCAAAATTCATTATCTTAACTGTGCAAGCTTTCCAGGTGAGGCCTGAAGGTTATGCCCTTTGTCTAAAGTTCAAAGTTTAACTGCTCAAAATGACTAAGTCTACTTATTTATCCAGTAACTCTTTAGGCTGGTCCATTCCAAATGACTTTGGACAGTGGCAACATTTAAAAGCCCTTTCCTTGCCTTTTGTTTGCCTTTTGCCAACTGCTATCACCTACCATTATTTATTTGTTTGTTTGTTTGTTTGACTTGTATGCTGCCCCCTCTCCAAAACGGACTCGGGGCAACTAACAACTAAAAACAGCACAATTTACAAAAATTTAAAATTACAAAACCCAACCCCCAAGAAGTCAGCACAGCCCAGCCTGTTCAAACAACCAGGTTTTTAAATCATGGTGGAAGGTGCGGAGGTCGGGGGCCAAACGGAGCCCCAGGGGTAGTTGGTTCCATAAAATGGGAGCCACTACAGAGTAGGCCCTCCCCTGGGACACCGCCAAATGACACTGAGTTGCAGACAGCACCCTGAGGAGTCCCTGCCTGTGCGCTCATACAGGGCAGTTGGCATTCGATGCCGGCAGGAGACGCTCCTGTAAATAACCTGGACCCATGTCTCGTAAGACTTTGAATGTTAGTACCAAAACCTTGAATCTCACCCGGAGGGCAACCGGTAGCCAATGCAGGTCACGCAGGAGGGGTGTAACATGGGAGTACCGGGAGACTCCCATCACAATCACTACTATTACAAGTAGTCCTTGAGCCCAAAATTTACGTGGCTAAATGGGACATTTTTTAAGTGAGCTTTGCCCCATTTTATGACATTTCTCACATTTGTCAAGTGAATTTTAAGTTCTTAAATCAGTGATAGTTAATCTGGCTTCCCTGTTGAATTTGCTTGTCAGAAGGTCACAAAAAGGAATCACATCACCCTGGGACACTGCAACTGTCATAAACGTGAGTCAGTGGTCAAGCAGCTGAATATAAATCACATGACCATGGGAATGCTGCAACGGTTGTAAGTCACTTTTTTGAGTGCCGTTGTAACTTAGTCACTAATACAGCTAGTCCTTGTTTAGCAATTGGTTTGCAGGTACGATAATTTTGTGATTGGCAACCTTTGTTTCATCCCTCTCAGTCACATGCTTGCCACTGCAGCCAGTTATTGGGCATTGTCTTGGCCTTGACCTATTTGTTTTTCTTCTCTCTGCTGACCATCCTTGCCAAGTGGAGAGATTGCCTAAGCAAGCAATCTCTCTCTGAGCTGCTTTTCTCCATGGGGCAGCAGGTATCTAAAAAGTGCTAACTGCAAGTTAACAAGTTTAGTTCTGTGACCTTAATTAATTGATTAGAACCCTCTGGTCAGCTGGCAGGGCTGCCTGACTCTGACCAGACCTTAATCAGTTCCACAGTAAAGGGTTTTCGTTGCATCCTGTGTAATTCATAGCTCACTGCTTTGTTTGCATGCTAGGCAAATAGGTGGTGCTAGTGCACTTGTTTCAGTGTGTATATCTGGATGGCTGCCTGCTTTCTCTCTTGCAATCCCTCCCTTTCCAATGAATGTAAATACAAACCTTAATTCTCATCCCCATGCTGGGATGACCGTTCTAACAGGCAGGGAAATAAAAATAAAAGGCTATAAGATTTGTCCTTTTACCAAGCTTCCTTGTGAGGAACCTTCGTTGCCATTTTGGCTCACTGTGCTGTTCATAATCATATCCTTCTGAGACTGTAAAGCAAAGGAAAGATGAGACAAAATTATAAACCCAGTCACAATCCTGTGATTTATCACTTAGAGACAACTTCAACCAAATCAGGAACCAATTGCAGTTGCTAAACAAGGACTACTTGCAATTTCACCCTGTGTAGACTGCTGAGATCAGACAGTATATTCTATATTTGGTACCATTCTTCAAAAGGAAGAATTGCTTAGTTTAATTAGAAAACATTGAAAAGTGCAACATGTCACCTAAGGGTGAAATCCAGTTCTGCAGAATTCCATAAGCATAAGGGATTGGAGAGGCAAATTTGTTCCACACGGAGTGTTGATTTCCTAGTAACTGCTATGTATAGTTTATACTTTACTTTTTCCTTGTAAACTAGACTTAACTCACAATAAAAGATGGCAGCAAAACCTGTTCCTAATGCAGGCAGGGAAAGTTAAAAATGGATTACCAACACATTTATTTATTTATTAAGAATCCGGCACCACTCTACCCCAAAACTTCTCTTGAGCTGCGGGCGCTCAGGGGTGTTCCCCTGTCCCTGAGATGTCCCGCTGCTTTGTCAAAGCCCCTCCTCGATGACAGGTTTATTATTCCCGAGAGGGGGCATAGCATGACCAAGGGTTTTAAATTTTGTTTATCTCGGAAGGGGATGTTTTTAAAATTTCTAATTGGTCGTCTTAAGGGGTTAGGGAGGGGGTAGAGGGTCTTTCTTCAGCCCGGGGCAGGGGAGGGGCGGGGGATGGCGGGCTTGGGTGTGAGGTGGGGACCGCGATCCCAGGGTGGTTGGAATTGGCAGAGGGCGCGAGGCACAGGGCCATATCATGTGTTGGGAGCACGCCCGCCATCTTTGTCGGTGGCCGCTCGACCCTGTGGCCTCCTCCCTAGGGAGCATCGGAATTGGGATCCCTGGCCTTAGGTTGGTGTATTTTAATGCCAGGTCCATGGCTAATAAATCTTCCCTCCTCATGAGATCATTGAGGAGGAGGCTGGACCTGGCTTGTATCACCGAGACCTGGTTGGGCCGGAGGAGGTGTCCCTCTGGTTGATTTATGCCCTCCAGGTTTTCGGGTTTTGCACCGACCACGGGCTCAGGGTAGGGGTGGTGGGGTGGCCGTGGTTATTAGGGAGACCCTGTTTCCAAGGGAGGTCACTGTTGCAGAGATAGGCGGGAGTGAGACCCTCCTTGTGAGGTGGGGGCCTAGTGGTCAGGTGGGCCTGCTGCTTACATACCTTTCCCCAGCTGTGTGGCGGCCCTACCTGGGCTTCTCGACCTCCTCTCTGGGGTGGCGGTGGAGCTCCCGGATCTTATGGTTCTGGGGACTTTAATCTGCCTTCCCTGGGGAGTGGGTTTGGCCCAGGAGTTCATGGCTTCTATGGAGGCTATGGGCCTGACCCAGTTGATTCAAGGCCCGACTCATGAGGGGGAATACTCTTGACCTAGTTTTTGTCTCTGAGCGGTGGCGGAGTGACAGAGGGCAGGCTACTTTGACAGCCTTGCCCGTTCCATGGTCTGATCACTATCTCCCACGGCTGGTCTTCCAACAGGCCGCCCCACTGCTGGGAGGAGGAGCCACTTAGGTGGTTCCGCCCCAGGCCTGATGGACCCTGAAAGGTTCCAGGCAGAACTGGGGTTTTTCCCTCTTCCCTTGCTCACGACTCTGCTGAGGATCTGGCAGTGGCCTGGCAACGGGCTGCATCGGAGGCCCTCGACAGGGTTGTCCCCATGCATCCCCTTACACGCGTGGATCCCGGTTTGCTCCCTGGTATACTGAGGAGCTCTGGGAGATGAAACGTCGTCGTAGGGGTTTAGAGAGCAGGTGGAGGTCTACCCGTTCTCAATCCGATCGTGCCCAGCTAAGAGCCTACATTAGGACTTACCTGGTAGCTATGGGAGAGGCGAGAAGGTCTTATCTCTCCACTCTCATAGCGTCCGCAGATAACCGCCCAGCCGCCCTGTTTCGGGTTACCCGTTCCCTCCTTCGGCTTGAGGGGGCGGACCCACTGCGGGGCAGGGCTGAGGAGTTTGGTCAATATATGGCGGATAAGATCGCATTCGGGACGGGTTGTCCTCTGATTTGCAGTGGTCGGAGGAACGAGTTGTGGGTAGTCTGGCCATTGTTATCTGGGATGAGTTTGATCCTGTCTCCGAGGATGAAGTGGACAGGATTATGTGGCGACTGAGTTCCACCACATGTTTGTTGGACCCGTGTCCCTCCTGGCTGACTTATGCCGCCAGGGAGGCCACCTGCGGTTGGCTCGGCAGTTGTCAACGCTTCATTGAGGGAGGGTGTCTTTCCCTCCGCCTTGAAGGAGGCGGTGGTGAGGCCCCTCCTGAAGAAGCCTGCCTTGGACCCGACCGTGTTAGACAACTTTCGTCCGTCTCCAACCTTCGCTTTTGGCGAAGGTTGTTGAGAGTGTGGTGGCTCAGCAGGTTCCTTTTCCTGGATGAAGCGGACTACCTGGATCCGTACCAATCGGGCTTCCGACCGGTTACAGCACAGAGACGGCATTGGTCGCTGCTTTGGATGGATGATCTTTGGAGGGCCCGGGACAGGGTTTTTCCTCTGTCCTGGTCCTATTGGACCTCTCGGCTTTCGATACCATCGACCATGGTATCCTTTTGCGTCGCCTCCGGGGTTGGGAGTGGGGGCACTGTTCTTCAGTGGTTCTCCTCCTACCTCTCGGGCGATCGCAATCGGTGTTAGTGGGAGGGGTTGGTCGACCCGAGGGCTCTCTCTGTGGGGTCCCGCAGGGGTCGGTCCTTTCCCTCTTATTTAATATCTACATGAAACCGCTGGGTGAGATCATCCGTGGCTTTGGGGTGAAATTCCATCAGTACGCTGATGACACTCAGCTGTACTTTTCCACCCCTGGCCAGATCAGCGATGCCCTCTCCCTGATGTCCCGGTGCTTGGATGCGGCACGGACCTGGATGAGTAGGAACATGCTCCGACTCAACCCGGCCAAGACTGAGTGGCTTTGCGTGTCGGCGTCGCCCAGCCAGGATTGTTTATCCTTGGCCATAGGGGGAGGTGTTACCCCTGTGGATAGGGCACGGAATCTGGGGGTCCTCCTGGATGTACGGCTCCGGTTGGAGGAGCAGGTGGGGGCCGTCGCCAGGGGCCTTTGCCCAGCTCCGTCTTGTTCGACAACTTCCTTTTCTGGATCGAGACGCCCTCACGCACGGTTACTCATGCCCTTGTCACCTCGAGACTCGACTACTGCAACGCTCTCTATCTAGGACTGCCCTTGCATACCATCCGAGATTGCAGTTGGTGCAGAATGCGGCCTGGGTGGTGATGGGAGTTACCCGGTTCTCCCATGTTACCCCCTCCTGGCCTGCATTGGTTGCCGATTGCGCTCGGGTGAGATTCAAGGTTTTAGTTTTAACATTCAAAGTCCTACACGGCATGGGTCCCCAATATCTGAGGGAGCGTCTTCTTCCAATAGCTAGCTCCGCCTGTGCGGGCTCATAGGCAAGGACTCCTCGGGTTCCATCGGCGTTCAATGCCGGTTGGTACTTCCCGACGACGAGGCTTCTCTGTTGCGCCCCGACCTCTGGAATCAACTGCCTCTGGAGCTCCGCCTGGCCCCTGATCTCCGCACCTTCTGCCGCTAATTAAAAACTTGGTTGTTTGACCAACCTGGCTGTGACCCTCCTTTGGGGGGAGGGATGGGTTTTTTTAATATATTTTATTGTATTGTTATGTCTTATATTTGGGCTTGTTAGTTTAATGTCTTTTTAAATATTTATTGTTCTGTGTTTTTAGCTGTGAGCCAGTCTTCGGAGATGGGGCGGCATACAAGTTCAAATATAAATATAAATAAAATAAAAAAACATCCCTGGGGCAGCTCACAATATTAAACAAGAAACAAATAAAAAACACAATGCAGTATAATATAGCAGGTCTGCAGAAGCTCCTGCAAAGTTCATGTGCCTTCTTCCTGAAATAAACATATTTCCAAGATTCGGCTTCTCACATTGTTGTAGGCATACATTTTGACTATAGACAAGTTGTGTGTGTTTAGTGCTTAACCTTAGCCTTGGTGGTGCAGGCTGTTAAACACCTAGCACTTAGCTCCAGCTGCCTGCAATTAGTGCAGGCTCGAATCCCACCAGGCTCAAAGTTGACTCAGCCTTCCATCCTCTCAGGGTAGGTAAATTGAGGACCCAAGATTGTTGGGGGCAATAAGCTGACTTTGTAAAATGCTTGAGGGGGCCAAAAGCCCTAGTAATAAGCAGGCATATACAATAGAATGAAGGCTATTGCTGAGCACATTGGGTTGTAAGCCTCCCTGAGTCTCCAGAGAAGGGTGGCATATAAATGTGAATTAAAAAAAACAAAACTTCTAAGCATTCCCCATTATGTACTAGTTTAAAATTAATATTATTTGCTAGTATTTCTTGAGAATATTTTATTGTAATATCCTCTTGGTTTTACATTTCCCCCAAAATATGCCTCATTTTAAAACACTGATAAAAAAGGGGGGATTTGATTAACTTCTAACTGTATGAAATTTGGCTTACACAAACTGCATTTGTGGTCTTAGGAAATTCTCAAAAAACATAAATAATTCTCCCTTTGTCTTTCTGCTTTGCATATATAACTAATATAAGAATGCACCATTCTACCAAAGTAATTTAATCTGATCATGAATCAAGAATGTTACAATAACCTATAGAAATATTCTCTTATAGGGCTTCCAACAAGCATTTTTAAGGATTTTAATCTTTTAGCAACCAAGAGGTGACTCTTGTTTCCTTCCTTTTTTTAGAAGGCTAGAACCAGATCATAACAACAAGCACTGAAAGAAACTGAGATTGATAGAAAGATTTACAGGTGGTCCTCTGTTTACTATGGAAGTTGGGAGTGGGATGCGGTCACTAAACAAGCAATGCAGTCAGAAAGTGTGTTAGTTAGTTTATGTTGTTGTCATTGCACCTTGTACAACGAAATCAAACACCATCTTCAGTGCACACCATGACCATGAAAATAAACACAAATCATTCACACTCCACACATTAATTGAAAACCCCGACACCACACCAGCACTGCACTATACAGTAGAATTCAACAGAGCTATTGCCCTGGGATAGAAGCTGTTTTTCAGCCTATTTGTCTTTGTTTTTATTATCCTGTACCATCTGCCAGATGGTAATAGTTCAAAAAAAAAGGGAGCCCATGATGAGATGGATCTTTGAGAATGTTTTGAACTTTCTTAAGGCAGCTCTTCCAAAGAGGGGAGAGGGCAACCCATGATCTTCTGGGCAATGACGTTAACCCTCTGGAGTGCTGTCCTATCTGCCACTGTGCAATTGGCAAACCATACAGAGGTGCAGTAAGTTAAAATTAACTTACGTTGTCACATTGCTTAAGGACAATAGTCCTGTCAGTCCTAATCATAACCCCAAGACATGTGGATCATTAAGTAGGAAGCGACAGGTGAGGAGCACAGTGGTACCACAACAGATGTGCCACAAAAAGTAGGGAAGAACATAAGAAAGTTGGTACAAACCACATACAAGTTTGGATCTATTAGACTTCTCAGGTAGACCAACTAGAATTCTACTTTATTGTAAGGCTACCTTAACAGAATTTGCAAATCTGGAAGTACAAATCTCCTGCTGTCTCCTTTACTGAGAAAGTATGGAGAGTCTCTCATGAACTTTTTTTTTCAACCCATATGGCAGCTATGGGGCATGGCCTCTCTTATCTGAGCATTCCTATGCAGCATTTCTTTACTCCAGGTCTCAAGGTCTTTCTTACATACCATTACAGGGGTAGCTTGGAGAAGCTTGGAAGGGCAGGTGCAAGAAGCACAGAAGTCAGGGGAGGACCTGGGAGAATTGAAGCTGCTGGTGGAAGAACAAGCAGGAGCCAGTGACCTTCCCTTCCCCATTGATTATGCTTCTGGGAAGGTGGAAAGGAAGGTCACAAATGGTAATCCCCTGAATGTGGCATCTTGCTATATAATTCTGAACTAGATCCCCACACATCTGGATCATGAACAAGTGATCACAGAGGTGTTCTGATGGTGAGAAATTTAGGATTGAATACATGTCTACTTTTTCAGTGCCACTGTTAACTCTGAATGGTCACTATGTATGGACAATATTTGCTAAAACTTTCTCCAGATCAAAATCATACTTAAGGAGAAGTTTTGGTTAAATATTCATGTGCCTAAATGTTTTTTTCTGACTAAATTAAAAGCCTTAGTTGGGTAGTGTGGGGTTTTTTTTAATTGGATTTATCATTATAAGAAAATGAAACATTCTTGCTAAAGATGTAATTAACCACTTTATTAAAAAATACTAACTTTAAGGAAGGGATTTATTTTACTAAGATATATCATCAGCCTGGAATGTAATAAAGTCTATACTTAGTGCAATAAAACTATGTTTAATTTGGGTGTTGGTCACATTCAGTCCAGCCTGGTTCTTCAAGTAAGCCATTTCTGAAATAACAATAAGGAAGCCCGTTTCTCATTCTACAGTAGAAAATTCCCTAAAGTTCAGTCTACATTTAAATATTAAAATGCACATAGAAAAAAGCGAAGATAATCATAGAAATAATTTATACTATGACTTAAATCTGTAGTTTGCTTCTAGTTTTAATTCATTCTGACTAATTAAATTATCAGCAGCTATTTTCTCCATTTCTTTTTACAAATCAAGCACACATGAACACAAATACAAATATATTGCTTTAGACTACTGGAGAGATCTGAGCCCAGATATGTACTTCCAGGATTTAGTGGGGTGAGTGCAAAAGGAAGTCTTTAATTTATGCATTTAATGAGGTTTCAATTGGATTATATATAATCCTATTTCTCCTTTATTTTTTTAGATTTCTTTTTCTAAACTTTGTCTTTCATTTAATTTATGAAGTTAAACTGATGAAATTAAAGCTGACACAAGGGGATCAATTTGCATGTGGCAAATTTTACTTTGCCCTGAAATCTCAGAAGATGTTAGTGGATAATTTCTTTTCTATTAATATAACACATCCTGATGTGAAACCTGAACAAATAAATTCTGTTGACATTATCTTTAGGAGAGAAGTGAAATAGTTCCTATCCTACAGTAAATAAAACCATGTTTTGTTTGTTTGTTTTATTTGGACTTCTAAGCCGCCCTCTCTCCCGAAGGACTCAGGGCGGCATACATAAAAGACAGAAAGTACAAAAGTTAAAAGAAATTAAAAAGATATTAAATTATGCCAAATAAACAATCAAATTAAAACCCCCGATCCCCTGTCAGTCCAGGCTGGATTGCAAAAATAGCCATGTTTTGAGGTCGCGGAGGAAGGAGCAGAGATCAGAGGCCAAGCGCAACTCACGGGGTAGTTGATTCCAGAGGGTGGGCGCCCCCACAGAGAAGGCCCTACCCCAGGGGCCGCCAGCCTACACTGTTTAGCTGACAGTATCCCCAGGAGGCCCCATCTGTGGGAGCGCACAGGGTGATTGGTATTTGTCAGCGGAAGGAGACGTTCTTGCAAGTACCCCGGACCCAAGCCATACAGGGCTTTATAAGTTATTACCAAAACCTTGAATCTCACACGGAGGGCAACCGGCAACCAATGCAGGTCGCGCAGGAGGAGTGTAATATGGGAGATGTAATATGTGGTGCATCCATTTTGCTACAGAATCCACTTTTAAAATATGTGTGGATGATTCCATATATAATTATAGAAAGCATAAAATATTTCTTCATGGGGACAATAAAAAACCATTGATTGTTAAAGTACCAAAAAAAGGTTGTATTTTTGCAATATACCTTCTACATCAAAAATAGTCTCACCTGGTGTTTAGTAGTCTTGACTTCAAGTAGCTTTTTTCCTGTAATTTTACTGTTGTAAAGTAGAAAAAGTTTCTTGGTTTGAGAGGTGTAACTTTTTAATTTGTAATACTCTGAATGACGTAAAAGGCAGGGACAATTTTTTCCCCTGTTTTCAATTTGGGAGAGAGAAAAGTGCCAAAATCAATTTTGTAATTTTTCTAAAGTTTTCTTTCCTTGGGAAAAAAAATAAGAGGTTTTCATTTATCGTTATTCTCAGGGTGCTTGAAAATCTTTACCAAGTTTATTTTGGGATTATCTATCTATCCATCTATCCATTCATCCATCTATCTATCTATACCTATCTAATTCCTAAAATTCCTATTTTCTTTAAAGAGGAACTTTGGGCAGAGTACAATATATAATCAATAAATTCAAAAAGTATGAAAGTGAACATTAAAATTAAAATTAGGATATTCTCATATATACATGGGCCACATCTTTCCTAGACTATGATGAGGATATCATATTCTACTCTTTTCCTAAGAAATAGTTTTTAGACAAATTAATCAGAGTGTCAGAACAAATTGCATGTGTCTTATACATCTGACATTTGATGCTGGTTTTGAACCCTGGATTTAAAAAGTGCAGTGATTTGTGAGGAAGTCATTTCAATAGCTTTCTGCCAGCATCTCTACAAAATCAATGTTCTGTGAAACTGAACTAGGGAGGATAGAATCATAAGGCTGGGTGGGACCTTAGAGGTCTTGTATACAACTCCCTGCCCAAGGTAGGAAACTTTATATCATCCCAAACAAGTGATTATTCAATGTTTTCTTGAAACCCTCCAGCAACAGTGCACCCACATCTGTGGCAGATAGGCTGTTCCATTGGTTAATCTCACTGGGTCAGGAAGTTTTTCCTTAGTTCCAGACTGGATCTATGATTCCATGACTCTATGAAACACTGATTGCTTACATATTTCCAGGTCTAATGCATATTTGATTCCGCTATGGGATTTCTGTGTGTTCACTCATATATCATAAAAAGATGCCCTGCGCACGGTCACCCATGCACTTGTTACCTCCCGACTTGACTACTGCAACGCTCTCTATCTAGGACTGCCCTTGCATACCATCCGGAGGTTGCAGCTGGTGCAAAATGCGGCTGCGCAGGCAGTGATGGGAGTTTCCCGATACTCCCATGTTACACCCCTCCTGCGCGACCTGCATTGGCTGCCGGTTGCCCTCTGGGTGAGATTCAAGGTTTTAGTATTAACATTCAAAGTCCTAAAAGGCATGGGTCGGGGATATTTACGGGAGCGTCTCCTGCCGATATCGAGTGCCAACTGCCCTGTACAAACGCACAGGCAGGGGCTTCTCGGGGTGCCATCTGTGAGCCAGTGCCGGCTGGCAGTGCCCCGGGGATGGGCCTATTCTATGGTGGTTCCCGCCTTATAGAATCAGTTACCTTTGGGACTCCATTTGGCCCTTGACCTTCACACCTTCCATCACGACTTGAAAACCTGGTTATTTGAACAGGCCGGGCTGTGCTGACCTCTTGGGGGGGGTTGAAATTTTTAAATTGTATAATGTACATTGGGATTTTATAGTAATTGGGCTTGTTAGTATTTAATATTTTTAAGTAATTAATTTATTGTTGATTTTTAGTTGTGAGCTGCCCCAAGTCCTTTTGGAGAGGGGGCGGCATACAAGTCCAAGTAATCAATCAATCAATCAATCAATCAATCAATCAATAAATGAATAAATTCTGTAAACTATATTAAGCAAGCATCATGATGGCACTGTTGTGGACAACAGAACTGACAGCTGAGTTGGACAGTAGTGAGGAGGTTGGGGAGGAACCTGGGCCAGGTCTGAAGGCTGGGGAAGACCTGGAGGAGGGCTCTGCATGAGAGGCAGAGATGGGGCCAGGGCAGGCTGGCAATCAGCAGCTACCTTTGGGTTCAGACAGCAGTGATGTGAGGAAGCTTCTGGAACCAGTTCCCAGCCTGCGCATGCTCAGAGCTAGCAGAAGACAAGAACAATTGAGAAAGCAGGGTCGACTCAGGAGTAAGGCCACACCTCGGAGATGATTGGCCCCTCCCATAAGACATAAAAGAAGACCGAATGGGATGTGAGCTTTTGCAGGAAGCAATTAGTTCATTTGGTCAGTTCAAGCTTTGAAAAGTTCTGTTTGATTCTGCGTCAAGTTTGGCCTTGCCCTGCATTTGGTAATTAGTTCTCTGGCTGCATTCCAAGTGTGATAAGGTGGGTGTTTGTAAACATTCCCCTGAAAGACTGTTTGTGAAGCCTGGCTGACTGTGAATGAAAGTAATTCACAGCTGTGGAAATAAAAGAGATTTTGCCGAGATCAAGATTGTGTTTTATGCTTTCTAAGGAAGCCTAGGTCAGAACAGGCACAGTGGTTAGAATGCAGTATTACAGGTGGACTTTGCCCACTGCCAGGGGTTCAATCCTGACCAGCTCAAGGTTGACTCAACCTCCCATCCTTCCTTGGTCAATAAAATGAGGACCCAGATTGTTGGGGGCAATATGCTGATTTTGTAAACTGCTTAGAGAGAGCTGTAAAGGACTGTGAAGCGGTATGTAAGTCTAAATGCTATTGCTATTGCTTCAAAGATTGTAATTGTTCTTTCCTATGAACTAAATATTATGATCCTTCATGAGCAAGGCATGTGATTGAACATAAAATCAAGATTAGATTTAAATGTATGATTTTAAATAGAATGGGGTAATTTTCATCCAATAATCTGCAACTCACTCCACTGTCCCAATTTTATTTTGCTACAGACATGGTTTAAATGTGTCTGCAGTAGATAAAGGAACTGATAGTTCCTCATTCCACTGAAGAAAGACGTGTGTCAGGGCTCCGGCAGTTAAATTTAAATCATTTAAATCTTGAGTCTCGAGCCAAACTTCCAAAACTTAAAGAAGATTTATTAGGAATAAACATGCCAGCACTACCTGGGTGTAGCCGACTCATCATTCATTGATGAGACACATCATTCATTGTCACCCTTCACCCTGGTTTTCCCTCACCTCCTGGGTGTATCATAATTCATATTCTCCAATGGGACACAACCATAGCCAAGAGTCAGCAATCATACTCTCCAGTTGGAATTTTGCATGGCAGTAACTTCGGTCACCTTGAAACTATCTTTGAAAACATTTATGGAATTCAAGCTGCCCACTGCTCCCCCTCCCTTTCTTTTGGCAACTCTAAAAAGACCATAGAAATATTTTATGAGTTGACAACGTGCCCTTTGTAATTGTTTGAGCATACAGAAAGAATGTAGACTCATTTCATTCAAGCATACCTGATCCTTAACCAGCTTAGGATAGCTAGTTAAATAGAGGAATGTTATTGAGTATTTCTTCTAGACTATCATAATTTTGTATAGATCCCTCCTCTTTTATGATCTTAGCAAAATTTTGAAATTTTGAGCAGTAATGTAGTAAACTTACTACACAAACATCAATATGCTATTTTTTAACCACATAATTTTTCTTTTTCTTTATTCTTACCACAAATTTTGAAAGAACTGTTTATAAAGCTTATCATATATTAGGGGCCTCTGCTTACAAATGCATTGCTAATTCATTTGTAATTTCATAATTAAAACAGCTGCAGTGTGTTTAACTTTCAGTTTCATGAACGACCTTGTACTGTGATTTGCTGAATTGCCAATAGTGCTGCATCTGAGAGGATTAATGAAAATACTTTATGGTAGTATGAAATCTATTAAGTAAAAACAGGAAAGGGTCAGAGAAATACTGACTTTTTGATACATCAATTTGTTATGTTTTTACAATTGTATAAGCTCTTTGAAAAGAGAGAATGTGTAGCATGGAGACAAAGCCAGCAACTGTTTATCCACACTGAAAAACAAATTGAAATTGGAAAAGGAGGGGTTGGAGAAAGGGAATAAAATTAAACTGACATTTATGATTACTTATGATCCCATAATTTATGTTATAAGCAGCCAATTCATCTTCACACCTGTATATTTTCTCAATGAGAAAAGAATTAAAGAGTACCTGTGGCTTTAGTGGTGATGACGCTGTGGTTAGAATGTAGTATTGCAGGCTATTTCTGCCGACTGCTAGCAGTTCGATTCTCGCAAGTTCAAGATTGACTCAGCCTTCCATCCTTCCGAGGTCGGTAAAATGAGGACTCATTGGGCACAATATGCTGAATCTGTAAACCGCTTATAGAGGGCTGTAAAGCACTGTGAAGTGGTATATAAGTCAAAGTACTATTGCTATTTATTCAAGGACTGATGATTTATCAGAATGGAATCACAAATATACTAAGGAGTCATATTTATAAAGCTGGGTTTATTTATCAAGCATAATCACTGTGATTTTGTATTTATCAAATAACAATCTGTTGGAAGGTCTTTGGATGTGGTTCTCTTTCATCAAGCAGGAAATTTGATCAGAGGATCTATAAGGTGTCCTTTATTTCTATTTCTAGAATGAATCACACCACCTTTTGTGCCTTTTGTTGATGAAATCTATGTTAAGGTATTTTGTGTGAATTAGATATCTATCATTTTTCAATTAAATCATCTGCACATGTTTCTAAAGTTAAATCTCTGAATTATGGGAGGAGGCCATGAAACATCACCAACTGATTGGAATTTTTTTTCCACTTTCATACTTTAGAGATGCTTACCATGAGGTAATTGCTTATCACTTCACAAAAACCATTCCTGTTCAAATCCTGTATTTGAATTGTAATTTTTCTTCCTCTACCTCTTCTTCTTTTGCATAGATTTAATGAATTTTTAAAATTATATCCAATATACCTTAGATTTTGATTTGATTACTTTTAAATCTGATTTTTAATTTAATATTATCTACCCAACTTTGAAATAAATTGGATGTAAAATGTGAAATGCAAATGGATTAAATAAATAAGTAGGTGTGGTAGTCCATGGCATATAGGAGACTTTTTATAAGCATATCCATATTTCTACCCAATTTTGTCTAATTGTATCAGAATTATATGATACGAGCCTCGGTGGTACAGTGGTTAGAGTGCAGTACTCCAAGCTACTTCTACTGCAATTTGGCAGATTGAATCCCAACAGGCTCAAGGTTGACTCAGCCTTCCATCCTTCTGAGGTGGGTAAAATGAGGACCCAAATTGTTGGGGGCAATAGGCTGACTCTGTAAACCGCTTAGAGAGGGCTGTAAAGCACTATAAAGCAGTATATAAGTCTAAGTGCTATTGCTATTGTTATTATGCAAACAGGCAAGATTCTATCCTGTCCACTGCAGGCCTTCAGAAACCTAAATGCAAATATAATCTAAATACTGTTGTTTACGTTATACCTTTATGTTTAACCCAAAGATGGATAAAGCTGAATTATTACTATGAGTCGCACAGTCAGCCAGATGTTTAGGCTGGATTAGCATGAGAGGGTAGTAAATTTGCTCTGTCCAAACTTCATTACAATATCTTGACTATATATGGATAGTGTTGAGCAGCGTTTCTCTTTCAGACTGTGTTTTTCTGTACAGCAGGGGTGTCAAACTCTAAGGCCTATGGGGTGCATAGATCTGGCCCATGGGGCTGCTCTGGAAACAGCAAAGGACCAGCCCGTGGTGCCCCTCTGCCAGCAAAAACAGAGCTTGGGAGAGTTGGGTGAGGCAGAGCTTTCCAGAAGGCCATTGCAGTAGAAAATGGAGCTCCTCCATTTTTGCTGGCAGAGGGTTTCAGGAGGCTGTTCGCAGCCCAAGAAAGAGCTCAGGAACTCTTTTTCTCTGGTAGAGCACTCAGGCTACCACAGGCACCCCTGACATGAGTGAGGTGGAGCTGGCCATGCCCTGGCCACACCCATCCCAGCTCCCTGGGGTCAAACACAATCCTCATGCGGCCCTCAATGAAATCAAGTTTGACACTCCTGCTGTGCAGCATCAGATCATTCATATAAAGGAGGAAGACTAGCCTGCCACATATTGGATAGCCATGGCCTGACTTGTTCAGTATTATTAACAGGGGAATCAATGCAATGACAAACAGTAGTAGTTACAATGAGTCACTTTGAAGGATTCTTCTCTTGATATTAACCTCTCCCAGTCTATACCCATTGACCAGCAGCTGGCTTCCATCGTGCTATTGATCCTTGCACAGTGTTTCTGATATTTCTATTGGCTCCTGTTTTTCCTAGGCACTTTATTATCAATCATTATTAGTACTTTATTATTATCATTATTTTCACTCTATTCCTCTCTTTTGCAATAGGCTGATCACTCCCATATCTTTTCTCATGACCTATTAAAATGAGAACAAGATAAAAATATATATTGAAAGCTACTTTAATCAGGCATTGAGATGTCCAAGTGGCATGTAAGAAGAATAATCAGCCGTGGTTCACTCAGACCTCATCAAATTAATCATTAAGCAAAATCTCTAACTACATGAACAGCATTAACTGTAATAGCTTGACTATACGTATTCTAGCAAATGACATTTTGATAGACTACCTTTTTGCAGTTAGAGAGCCATCCCCTGATCGGACTACATAATTTAAATTGCTAAAAAAGAATTCTTTCATAGTTATTTAAACACCAAGGCCCATATCTTGCTAGATGTGATTAATTAGACTTCTTCCCACATGGCATCATTGCCTTTGATGGAGCAGGTTGTCTCAAACAAGTAATGCAGCCTATCGCTCACTGTTGCAGCCTTTGTAGCTTAGTTATTTATGCTGATTTATTCTCTTCGAAATGGAAACCATAAAGCAAAATGTTCACAGTTCTGAAAGTATAAAGGCATTAAGCAGATCTCAAATAATATTATATGAAAAACAATTTTTAAATGCTTACAAATAATAGAAAAGGACATTTGTGTTACATTGGGAATTCATTAAATGAGCAAACTATCAGTATGAAAAAGAATTATCTGCGATTCTTGTTTTTCAGTCTTCTAATGTTCTGCAAAGGAATTAGACTATAATCTTCAGCACTTCCAAAAACTGTTATCTCAGCATACTTACTCTTGATCCTTTGTAGATTCTTTACCCACAAACAAATCACTTTTAACTAATATTTATTTTAAGAAAATTGATTAGTGGATTGGAAGGAGGGAAGGAAGGAAGGAAGGGTTTTGTTAGGATTTTTAGCACTTTTTAAAGCAGTTTTGAGTTAGACTTTGCAAATATTCAGCTCACTAAGCAAGGAAACTGAAAACAAACAGATGCAGAGAAGTAAGATTATCAGGAGAGGATCAGTATGATTAGAGCTCTGGATTCAGTATCTGTTTCTCTTTGCTTCTCTTTTCCACAGCCTCATCAAGAAACATTTTTACAGAACTGTGAAAAACAAGTAGATTCCCATGAATCACAGAACCCTAGGGGGTAACTTGGGAAAGGTATGTTTTGGTGATAGGTGATTCCCTGTTGAGAGGAACCAAGACAGTATACGTTTAGATCTAACATGGGAAAAGTGTTGTCTTACAGGTGCCTGTGTGTAGAACATGAAGAAGGAGGATTACATAGATTCTTCAAACTCCACCTTTCATTCATGTGAAAATGAATTACATAGCCAAAAGAGATTGAAGAAACTGGAATCACAAATAGTTTTTCTCATCATTTTTTCTATCTGAGGACCATGGTTCAAAACTAAGAAAAAATAAACAAGATTCCAGAAGTCAACCTCTGGCTATGTTGATGTATTCAGTGACAATGAAATGTATTACCTTCAGAAAGGACTCCTGAGTGAGACAAGCTACTGTTTATACAAACTGAGAAGGAAGTGTTTGGAAGCTGGGAATTCAGTTTGCAGTGCTAAAACAAAAAAGCTGGAAGACCTTAAATATTTCTACATCCATAGCACATAAATAAGAACAACTAGACATTTTTCTTCAGAAAGACAAATAGGCTATGCTCAGCATTCATAAAATTTGATGGGAAGATAATCATGATTGGTAGCTACCACTAAAAGGCTACAAAAGAAACAGATACAAGAAAAAGGTAACTGTATTATAATATGCAATCTATTTATCCATCCATCCATCCATCCATCCATCCATCCATCCATCCATGGACATTCAAGAACTGAAGCACAGAAATCACTTTGAAAGTGTTTGGATATAAATAAGAAATGAGGTGAAAATGGGAAAAACAAAGTATCTTAATTTATTTATTTATTTATTTATTGGACTTGTATGCCACCCCATCTCCGAAGACTCGGGGCGGCTCACAACTAAAATCAAACATCCACATTAAATAGTTTAAAAAGAATTAAACCAAATCAAGCCCAATATTTGTCCATTGTTAAAAACAATTTAAAAAAAGAATTTATTGTAAACTATCTAGGTAGACAATTGCTATTCCAATATTCTATTTAATAAATATTCTATTTATTTATCTAAGTACCGATAGTTGAAATCTTATCTGGCTTTCAAATTAATTTTCAAATTGGCTCAGCCTTCCATCCTTCTGAGGTGGGTAAAATGAGGACCCAGATTGTTGTGGGCAATCGGCTGACTGTAAACCGTGTAGGACTGTATAAGCACTGTGAAGCAGTATATAACTCTAAGTGCTATTGCTATTTTGTTCAATTTGCTTGTTTTACAAAAAGTTAAAGGTAGATGGAGTAGCTGGTTCAAAAATGTTGAAGAGAGCATTATGTTGGCTATTCCAGTAATAGATAAAAATGTGATGCATGTTCTGAATACACACACACAAACACGCACATACACACATTTTAATGCCAATAAGATACATTAAAATCTTGATTAAAAATTATAAAGATGGAGAAAAATATGTTCATTAAATCTGAAATTCTGTTAAATCTTGAATTGGCAAAATTTACATTATTATTTCTTGACAAAATGTCTTGATGCTATTTGCAACCATTTTTATTTTTTGCATTTTAAATCAAGATCCAGACAAATACAAATATGAAATTAATATTTGAAACAAAAATACTATTTATATTACATAGTTTTGTGGACTGTTTTGTAAGCACTATAATTTGTTGTTTAGGGTAGTGGGTGTGATGTTAAAAATAAAATTTGGTCAGTTGCAACTGTAGTTTCCCTGAGTGGAAGATTTATTTGCATCCTAAATGTTTACCACAAACAGTATCTATTTGCTATTTTAATACTGCAACATCTTATTTATCGTTAGAATAACACTATATAATTGTATTTCTAAAAGATTGCAATTCTTTATTACATTTATTGTTGGCAATACTTATTGTAGCATGGTGTGTACATTAGATATTTGGAACCAGAACTTCAGATGCTGTTTCAGAGAACTCAAGAACAGAGTCAGCAAACACTTATTTACTGCTTCCACATGTCAAGAGTATTCAGATCTCACAAACAGTGGTACTATATTCTTTTTTTAAAAAAATCTATTTATCTTAATATCCTGTAAAACCAGGAGTTTTAAATGTGACCTGGAAATTGAAAATGGATAATGTCCAATGTCCAGGTTACCTTCGGCTGGAGAAAAACTCTCCCAGGAACAGCCTTTAACTGTAGAAAATTCAGTCCAAACAAGGTAACTAAAAATCCAGACAAATCAAGCTGAAGTAATTAACTTGACAGGGCAGGAGAAGGAATTTCAGAACTGAAAGCACAGCAAAACTCACACAGTTGGGAAGATGCCAGGAACACAGATAAGTCACGACATACAAGATAAAATCATGTTTGCTTCCAACAACTTGCTATGCACAGCTTCTTCTTTTATACACTGTTCCCAGGTGCAGCTAATGAAGGGAATCAGGGCCCTTTCCTCCCCCATAAACCACGCAACTCAACTCACGTTGCTCCCTTCACGTTCCTCCCTGCATGCCCAAGGATGAAGAGGGGCTGGGCCTGTGTCTTCCTCTGAATTCCCTCTCCCTTGCTCTACTTCTCCCCTGCTGTGCCCAGCCGGACTTTGCCCTTCCCCAGCTTCTTCCACAGCCAACGGAGCCACACTCCCACTCCCTGTCAGCTGTTCGGCTTCCCCCTCCGAGTCAGATTCCAACAGGGACATGACAACACTGCCCCCTAGAGCCGGAAACAAGTAACAGATATGTGTGAGTGGAACCTTTATCTTTACCTGTAATTTATTGGCATTTGAAGTTTCTAATAATAGTGGCAAAAGTAACCCTCTTGATGAAGTAATCAAAGTAACTTGATGAAGTAAAGATTTGGTTTTGCAGACAAGGGTTTCTGTTGTGCTGAGTGTTTCTTTCTGAGTATTTTTATTTCTTCCCCCTTTCTACTTTAAAAATAAATAAAGCTAGCTCTTTTACTTTCTCATATATCATTCTTTAACATAATTCTCACTCACTTGCACCAGCCAATTTAAATTGGCAAAATTCCTGACA
Organism: Naja naja; assembly: GCA_009733165.1. Classification (NCBI taxonomy): domain Eukaryota; kingdom Metazoa; phylum Chordata; class Lepidosauria; order Squamata; family Elapidae; genus Naja; species Naja naja. Next base: position 73,636,559 of record CM019151.1, read on the forward strand.
TACAAGCCCCCTTGGTACATAACTGTTAAATATGAGACTGTCAGAAATAGAGAAACACTTACTGGGATTTTTAAAAGATTTTTTTTCATTTTGTTTATAAAGAAATATTAAGGATTTCATTACATTGATTGCTGCTGTTACTTATTCATAACAACCTTGAGAAAGTTAGATCAATTCATAATTATTCTGAAGCAGTCTTAAGCTCTTTTACATAGTATTATGTAATATAGAAATGCACAATCTGATTCCTTTGGCTGCATATTTCTAAACTTTGCAATATGTAATGTGACAGGTGCAGAAAAAATATTGAATTCAAGACTAGGGTAATCACATAATAATATTACATTTTAATTAAGTGTAAATTAAACAAATGTTTAATAATTTAAACAATATTTTTAAATCAATGCTTCTCAACTTTGGAAACTTATTTGGACTTCAACTACCATGTTGCCTGGGGAATTCTGGGAATTGAAGTCCACACATCTTAAAGTTGCCAAGGTTAGAAACACTGCTTTGTGGTTTATATCTGAAACTCTGAGTGTGAACCTCAGCTTGGAAAGAAGTTTGTATCTTGTAGCATTTGTCTACTGAAGCACTATAATAGTGCTGCAATCAGTAGTGATTGACCAATTTATAATAGATTGCTAATTAAAACTGAATTAATTGATTAATTTTAATTATTTTTTTCCCATTATGAACTTGTTCTGTTTGTGCCATTCCCTTTAAAAACGTTCAGCAGAATAAATAACACTGCAGTGCCCTCTATAGAACATACACATTAGATTTATACATGAAAGGATATTTTAAGGGCGTGACTTGCATGTTAAGGGTTGGCTTTCCATTTTGGATGCAGAAAATTTTTTAAATGAGCTAGAATTCTGGACTGCTACAGTGTTCTTTTCTTTTAAAGATCTAGCTTACTGAGGAAAAGAAGTGCTTTATTGACAATTCTATGGATAAATATATTTATAAGGAGCAAGATCTCCTGTAATCATTATATACATAGAAATTATGATAATCAGTTTAGATCTTATTTTAAATAAAAAAAATTGATCACTAGCTCTGCATGATGTAGCAGAAGCAAAGGAACAGTTTTGCTAAATTCAACAGGGTAAAAGAAGTTTACTAGCCTTAAATATAGCAAGGCTGCTTACTCTATGCCAGGGTCCCCAACTTGACTTGTGGACTTCAACTTGAAGTTGAAGTCCACAAGTCTTAAAGTTGCCAAGTTTGGAGACTTCTGCTCTATGCCATGACAACACAAACAGTCCCTAGTTTATTAAAAAAAATTGCATCGTTTTAGCTGTTATGCTGTTACTCCTTATACTGACTGTATATACTGTATAAGTGTAGTATAACTGTTGATTCTCCTGTACCGTATTTTAACAAAGCTGATAATAAGAACACATTTGCACCATAGTATTAAGATTTCCACACAATGTTGTGACTATAGAAAAAAATTAAATCAGATCTTATAGCTCCCCCATGTGGAAATTTGAAACCCTGAATGGAATAATGAAATAAAATTAGCAACAATGCTATTTAAATTGATTAAAATTTACATTACGTTTTTATCATTTATATTTTGGCGTATATATTTCTATAAATACCTTTGACAATGTGATTTTAGACAGTAAGATTACAAAATTATAAATACTTTATAATGTCATTTTGAATAATTTTTCAACAGGGAAATACATATGCCAGAAAATAGATTTTTGTAAACTCCTAGAATTTTTAAAATAATGCTAGAACCATAGCAACAGAAGTTGGACTATGTCAAATATTTTAACAATCATAACATTACACTGCAACCCTAAGCATTTTAATGCTTTTTAAGAAGTGGAGCAGAAGATTTTCAGCATTGAGCAGTTAAAAAAGATACACAGATATGACAGAGGATGAAATTTTATGCATATTTTACAGGATTAAGATGAATTGTAGATGAGGAAGTTCCTTCATATAAATATTAAGGTGATCAAAATACAAGCATAGTTTTCTTCACCTTTATTTTGCTTTCCAGAAAGAAAAGAGTTTTGCCAAAACTCAAGTTTTATTTCTCTGGTCAGACCCAAAGACTTTTCTAATGTATCTTATGAAATAATATTTTCAGTTAAGAAATTGAGAACTTTAAAATCTAATCTAACATGGTGCTAATCTGTACTCTAAATTTCAAGGAGTACATGGCCATAATTTTTCATGGTTTATTAGTGACTATTGCAAATGATGGAAAAGTACATGTCTCTTTATTGCTTAAGGAAACAGTCAGCAAGTACCTGGAAGGAATGAAACAGGAAACTGTGAGATGTTACAAAAGCAGCTAAAGAACAACCATCCACGGAGAGGGTTTAAAGATAAATTGTTGTATTCAGAAAACGGGAATTGATTTTTGCTGAGATTTGTATTTTAGATCTCCTGTTGCAATATTCACTTTTTAAAAAATAAAACAAGAAGTAGGTTTACATAGGAGCCAATCCGACAAAAGTTTTGTAGAAGCTAATAATAGCCCAGTGAACTGGTTAAAGTGTTGGATGAACTTTATACAGTAGCCATATTTCCTTTCTTGCTTCACACTTTTAACTATCAGTAGGCTCCATAGAGAGTGTGTGTGTGTGTGTGTGTGTGTGTGTGTGTGACATTGGGATTACTAGCAATAAAATACAAGCATTTGGAATATAAACAATTGTCAAAAAGAATACTTTCAAAATAGGAAGTTTGGTTGAAGTGGGTTAATGAGCTCCATTTTTATAAATTAGAAAGTTTAAATTATTTAATTTAAAAAAATTCAAGGCTTTGCAAAATATCTTGGATCTGATTAGATGCTGTATATCCTCTGTGAATTTGCTTATACAGTATAATTCACTTTCAATTTGCAGTTTTATAATCTTAACACCAGAACAAAAATATACATAATCTGGATGAAATTTACATTTAATTTTTCCTTTGACTAGCCCTGGCTGCAACTATAATCATACAAAGCTAAAATAACTTTTCAGGAAACTTTAAATCTCACTGGAATAGTGAGTGAGAAGAAAGAAAGAAAAAGAAAGAAAGAAAGAAAGAAAGAAAGAAAGAAAGAAAGAAAGAAAGTAAGTAGAGGAGACGGAAGGAAGGAAGGAAGGAAGGAAGGAAGGAAGGAAGGAAGGAAGGAAGGAAAAAGGGAACATTTATAGTAGGCCTGCTTCAGAGGTGGTATTTAGCAGATTCTGACCAGTTCTGGAGAACCAGAAGCGGAAATTTTGAGTAGTTTGGAAAACTGGCAAATACCACCTCTGACTGGCCCCGTCCTCATCTATTGGCTGGGTCTTCTTTTGTTGCCCTGCACAGGAGAACAGAGCTGGAAAGCAGGTTAGTGGGATGGGAGGAATGAGGATTTTGCAGCAAGCTTCCCCTGGAGTGGGGTGGGAATGGAGATTTTACACTATCCTTTCCTTGCCACGCCCACCACCAAGCCATGGCCACAGAACTGGTAGTACAAAAATTTGAATCCCAGCACTGGCCTGCTTATAGCCATGCTAATCTTGTTTTTGTCAGTCAAAATTGTATTACTTATTCTTGCTCCCATTGTAACCCTGTTTGTATTTCTAACTCAAAAAAGAATTAAAGAATCCAAGAAGGAAGAGAAAAAAGATTTATGCTAATATATTCACTATCATAAATGGTAATGTTTCAACAGTTGGTTATATTGAATATGGTACTAGCATAGGGAGTGCTTCTATTGTAGCAATCTTTAAGTGTATTTTTATTCTGAATGTTCCTGTTGGTAGAAGGAAGCTTTTTTTGTCTAGTTCCTTCCTCTTCTTTCAACACCATGTCTGCTCCTATATTACAGAATTTCTGCAATACTTTAGAATGAATACTCAAAAGAATTCTGAGGGAAGAGAAAATGAAGAATTTTTTTTAATTGTGTTCTTTGGATCAGAAATCTTTGCTAAATAGCAACAGTAAATCTGTTCAAGAAAGGGAAAGTCTGGCTTCATCTGTTATTTTATAATTATTCATTTCACTCATTCTCTTGTTAATATTGTAGGAAGTTAGCACCCAACTCTCCTAGAAAAATGAAATATTCTAGTAAATATTTAAAAGGTAAAATATTTCCTCTAAAAAGAGTAGAAACCCAGAAGCAGAATCTCACCCCCACCTTTGTTAATGGGTGGGCCATTAAGGCCTGGGCCAGAATACTTTACATAAGAAAGGTCTCCAGGTAAAAGCTATAGCAATTGCCAAAAGCCCTTTTAAGGGCATAAATCATCCAGCAAGGGTCAACCAAGCCTGGAACTCAGGACAGCCTACAGAGTTGCCCCTCATGGGAGTCTGACAACCAATTAGAAACAAGCTTCAATTCAAATCCCAACAAAGGTTATAAAACTCAGCACCTCACCTTTTTTTTCTTGATCTTCTCCTTCAAGCATGTGATCTTCTTTCTCTGGAGCTCCAGACCATGTGGTCCTGTTCACCATTAAACTTTCCAAGCAGCCTCCATGTTTCCAGTGTCTTTTTCCCCACTTGGAACTGAACCCAGAAGGATATTTCTTTCAACAATTGGCACCCCAGATGGGACTCCAAGCTAACCTAACCAATGGACCAGGCCCAGGTAAGATTCCCTTGCTGGCAAACAGACCCATTGAGTCTGTGGGTGAGTTTTCCTGGACCTTGGCTATTTGGAAAAAAAGGGTTTTAAAGGGGTTTTGAGTGTTGAGCTCAAAGGCTGCTTGGAAAGAAGGTGAGTACCTCTAAATTCTAAATTTAAAGCATGGGAAATATGTGTATGCTTGCATGTGTGTGAGAGGGTCCTTCTCCCAAGCACAATTGGATCTTGCTTCCTCTGTGCATTTCCTAACAGAAAAGACCAAAAGTCTGGAGAGCATGGGGGTTTTGCCAGAGCACAGGACCTTTTGTTAGGGATAGAGGAAAAGTGTGTCTATGAGTGGCTTCACCCTTGGACAGCAGCTGGATTTCATTTCTTTGTTTGGCCTCTAGCCGCCCTCTTGTCTGTTGCTAGCTCTACAGAGCCATGACCATCAGGACAGGAAAAGCAAGGGGGGGTCATCAGAGTGTGAGACCTTCTGTATATAAGAGGAAAAGCCGAGTGGGTTATGATTGAAGGGAGGGAAGAAAATTTTTGGTTTTTTTGTCCAGTGTATCCCAAAAGCAAACCCCAGGGGTTTAGGTAGTTGTGTAATTTGGATGCTAAATTGGAGTACCAGTACTTGCTTACAGAAAAGCAAGTTTTCCCGGATTTGAGCTCTTCCAAATCCGCTAAACGTGGGCCTGAAGGAAAGAGGCGGAGTACCAGTACTTATCTGCGGGGGGCAGAGAGTCTCACGGACTGTTTTTGGGGGGGGAAGGAAAGAAGTCTGCACAGGCAGCATACCCCCAGTCCGAAAACCTTGGCGAAAAGAGAGAGAGAGAGTCTCTTGTGGTTTTTTTAAAAGGGGAGCGCGCATACTTTGTGGAATACTTTGTGAAAACGAGAGTTTTGGGGTGTTTTTTAGATAGTGTTTGAATTCGTTGCACGAGGTGCAATGACCAAAGTCTCCCTCAGACACCTTTTTCCTTTTTCTTGCTCTTGAAGTTCTTGTGTCTGAAACTGGTCGCTGACTGACCTGACTAAGCCAAAGTGTGAAACCCCACATTGGACGGGGAAACATGGGAAGCGGTAGTTCGAGGGTCCTGAATGGAATGGAACCCCCCTGGGAGAGCTATTGGAGGCTTGGGATGAGCGGCAGATGCCGACCCTAGCTGGCATGAGCAAGAAAAAACCAAAATGTATAGATAGGGAATGGGCTTTGCTGAGGGATACAGGAAGACCAATGTGCTAAATAAAGGTACTTAAAAGGGCAAAATATAAAAACAGGATCACATGGGATTTTTTTTTTAAATTCTTTCTTTCTGTGTCTCTTTTTCTATCTTCCATGCTGCCACGTGGTTTGTTCCTTAAGATTTATGCCTTCCCCAATTTAACTGAGAGATTTATTGTGGGAATGATCAGTGTGTGTGTAAACCTCAGAGTTTTGTTTTCCTCTGTGTCTCTGTTTATGTGTGGGTATGTGTGCGCGTGCACGTGTGTGTGTCTAAGACTTTGTGTGTCCTAGAGGTAACTGTTGCAACTGTTAAGTGTCTCTGATCCCTTTGGATATTAATTTTAAATTGTTAAGAATTAAAAACACTGAGAGATTGTCTTCTCCCAGTCTGATCTGGCCAATTAGACTGGATGAGGAACAGAGTTAAATTTTCTCTCCTCTCTGTGCTTTTAAGAAAAACCCAAGGTTATTAATGAATGTTCTAAGTTCATTTACAAGAAAAGTTTCATCCTTGCATTTACTGTGTGTTTAAATGATTTTACCTGTTCATCCTTTTCCTGAAGCATTTGAATCCAGTTTTTCCTTTCTCATCTGTTGCGTCTCCACTTTGTTGAAACTGATTTATCTGTTTAATAACTGCAATACTGATGTGTTATTTTTCTTTCTCCTGAAACCATACCTGCAAGCTATCTCCAAACCCCCTCTCTAATCCTTTTACAATGCCTTTCCTGGTAGAATTACCAGCAAAGGGAAGGGACCCTTGTTATTTGTCTTTCAGCCCTGCCACATGTGGAAGCAGATGATACTCCCTAGAGACATTCCATCCATTGGAACCAGTAATGGGGTTTGGATCCAGCCTCCACTGAAGGTCATTACAACAAACCAGAGTGGGTCAGACCTTCCCAAGCCTGACTGACCACCCATACCACCAGGCCAAGCCTATACCACCCAGAGACATGAAGGAAAGGATCCTGAGATGGACCAGTAAAAGACTAAAAAACTCTTTTCAATCCCCAGAAGACAGTTAGAAAGACTATGGGGGGAGGGTGGAAATTCACTGTAACTGAAAATTCATTGTAATGTGAAACCCATTGTAATGTTTTCTTTCTTGTATCATTTATATTGTAACCAATTTGATGTACCCATGATTGTATTTGAGAGTGGCTGGCCCAGCAAGTTCTGAACACCTTATACTTCTGTCTGGTGGGAGGAAAATTGTCCAGCATGTTTGTATTATCTGTATTGTAAACCTAGCTGCATACACAGGCACATACACAGAGACACCCATTTAGAATTAGATAGGTTATCTCTTTCACCTGCTTCCACACAAAGCTGTCCCTTGCTTCTTTTAAAAAGAAAATGTGTTTTTTTTTTGTTTTGTTTTGCTGCTCTGAGGCACTAAGGCCCAAGCAAAACTCCCTTCTAATTCCATGGGGAGGGGCACCCCAGGCAATTCCTGAAGAGATAGCAGAAAAGAGATCTCCAAACCCCAAGTCCTGACTGTGACTCACAAATGATGCTGCCCAGTTGTCCAGTAAAGCAAGATATGTTGCACTGGGGGCCTCATGAGTACAAGTCCCAGGGCTCATTGTGTGTAACTTTAAAAATACTAAATAGCCTGGATTGCACACTGGCTAATCTAAATTTGGCCTCACAAACCCTGGAAGCTAAGAGCTAGGCAGGTAGTAACCATAACCTTGGAAATGGGCAGCCTATAATTTAAAGGCTGTGAAGAATGTAGAGGCTTGTGCTTATAACCTGACTGTAAGCTCACAAAAGTACATCAAAACACCTGAAAATTAATTGGCATGAAAAAAAATGGATACTGTTTTGGAAAAAAAAAAACAGGAGTGTTCCCAGACGTTGAAAGCTTTTGGGAGCCACTGAAGGAATCCTTTTCTGTTGCCTTTTTTCTCAATGCCTTTCCTTTGCATCAGAAAAAATTAAAAGCACCCATCAAGTCTCCCTGATCTGATCACCTTTTAATCTTTTGTCAAAACTCTCACGTGTTTTGAAAAAAAAATGAGGGATTGTAGGAAGTTGGCACCCAATTCTCCTAGAAAAATGAAATATTCTAGTAAATATTTAAAAGGCAGAATATTTCCTCTAAAAAGAGTAGAAACCCAGAAGCAGAATCTCACCCCCACCTTTGTTAATGGGTGGGCCATTAAAACCTGGGCCAGAATACTTTACATAAGAAAGGTCTCCAGGTAAAAGCTATAGCAATTGCCAAAAGCCCTTTTAAGGGCATAAATCATCCAGCAAGGGTCAACCAAGCCTGGAACTCAGGACAGCCTACAGAGTTGCCCCTCATGGGAGTCTGACAACCAATTAGAAACAAGCTTCAATTCAAATCCCAACAAAGGTTATAAAACCCAGGTACTCTCAGCACCTCAGCCCTTTTTTTCTTGATCTTCTCCTTCAAGCATGTGATCTTTCTCTGGAGCTCCAGACCATGTGGTCCTGTTCACCATTAAACTTTCCAAGCAGCCTCCATGTTTCCAGTGTCTTTTTCCCCACTTGGAACTGAACCCAGAAGGATATTTCTTTCAACAATATGCAACCTATCCCTTCTTGATGTTTCAGTAGCTATTCCAGTGCTATTTAGTGCAAGCATCTAATGATCTTAATATAAACTGTTGCCATTATCATTCATTCACTGACCAAAGACTGATATTTTTAAAGGGTTCCTAAACAGACTGAACTGAAGCATGTATCAGCGAAAGAGATCAACTCAGAACTACTATTAACATAAAAAAAATTGGTGTGCTAAAAGTAGTGGGGAAACTTGCAAAGGAGATTATAAATCTACACACAGAGAGGCAAATAGGCAGTAAAAGGTAAATGGAAGGCAAGTAATATGAACCACTTTTTCATTTGAAATCCTTTTTTGTGATTCTGGTCCTTAAATCAAATAATCCATGAAACAAATTGATTTGATTTAATGCTATAAGGAGGAGAAAAAGCTAATATTTACATTTGCCTGTTTGATTAGGAGAATGGAACCAGTGACAAAAAAAATCCACCGATCCTTATAATCCAGTGGTGGGATTAAAAATGTTTTACTACCGGTTCTGTGGGAATGGCTTGGCGGGCATGGTAGGGGAAGGATACTGTAAAATCTCCATTCCCATCCCACTCAAGAGAAGGATACTGCAAAATCTCCATTCCCTCCCCATTCTAGGAGAAGGATAGTGTAAAACCCCATTCCCTCCCCACCCCACTAACCTGCTTTCCAGCTCTGTTCTTCTGTGCAGGGCAACAAAAGAAGACCCAGCCAATCAGTTGGGACTTGGGAGGCAGAAAATAGATGAGGGTGGGGCCAGTCAGAGGTGGAATTTCAAACTACTCAAAATTTTCACTACCGGTTCTCCTGAACAAGTCAGAACCTGCTGAATACCACCTCTGCTATAATTCTATGAACTTCTATAAACTTCAGGAGTAGTCATTGTTTAGAAATTAGTTCTCCTTATTCTGCTGTGTGTTAAAATTGTTTAATCATTCTATCTGTAAGAAGTAATCATGCACACACACACACACCCAATCCTAGAGAATGAAATAATTTGGGGAATATTAAGAGGTAGACTATTATATTTCTCCAAAGGAGAAATGGAGAAACATGTTTTTAAAGACAGAAAGCAGCTTCCAGTCTTTCTTAATAGCCTACAGCAGATGCCCATTAAGAAATCTTGGGCCAGCCTATTACAAAATAGCTTCACCTCCAGGTGATGGGATTAAGGACATGACATGACATTAAACCCATTCATTGAGAAAGGTGGAAACAATACCTGTCCATTTAGAAAGACAATGAATCAATTACACATGCCTGACAGGATTAGGATTAAGGAAGTGATAATTAAGACCCATCATGACCCTTTGTGGAACAAGTAAAACCAATCAAATAATAAAAACACACAAAGCAAGCCTCCTTTACAAAATATTGTAAAAAAAAACCTGTAGAAAAGCCCATGTGAAATCAAACTTGCCTCAGAATCAGCTGCCCTAGAATCACATGCTGTTGGTGCTCATCACTAAACAGAATCTTTCTTTCCAATTAGCCTCCATTTTGTTTCCAGCACCTTTCTCCCAGCTTGGAACTGAACCAGATGGATTTTTCTTCCAACATATTTAACAGAAAATGGAATAGAAGAGAAAGTTTGATCTCTTGGTAATTTCATGCTCATTTATTGGCAAGAATGCAATGAGAAGAGTGTTAAAGTTTGGTTTTGTTAACTGCTTCCTGAAGAAGGTTTCTAACAGTGGCCTAAGAAGATCTTGGAAAAGTTTTGTTCAGACTCAAGTTCAGATGGTGGACATTCTTCTGGTTGTGTTCAGGGCAGCTGGGAAGCTGGAACAATACCAGTAGTTCAGATGGAGATAGAAAGACTCCTAGTACACACTTCCTTCCTTCAAGTTTGAGGATCTCGACACACGTTCTTTGATTTTTTCTGTTTGTGGAAAATATCACTGCATGTCACCATCTTGCATTAAAGACTGAATTTTCTCCCAAAATCTTTATAATAATTGCTATTAAATATGTTATGTATGTAGGTTTGAGTCATTGGTTTAGTTTGAACTGTTCTTGTAAAATGTTGGAAATGATTGGTTTAAAAAGTGTGGGAAAACCCTGCACTCTGATTGGCTGGCAACTGCGGCTGCTGGCTATAAGTAGCAGCAGCAGCCCAGCCAAATTGGGTCCGTTCTGAGCTGTAGTCACTAATAAACCAGAGCTTGAAGCACTCCGCGTCTGTCTCTTCATGCAAACATAACACTGGTGACGAAGGTGGGATTCCACTGAAGAAGATGGCAATGCCGAACAGAAGGAGAGCGAGATGGCTACACTGAACACCCCCCCAGCTCCATTCGATCCGACGGCAGAATACTGGGAGTCATATGCAGATCGTTTCCAAATGTATCTGGAGGGAAACGATCTTGCCGACATTTCCGAGAAGCGGAAGAGGGCGGTCTTTCTCACGCACTACAGTCCGGCAGTTTTCAAGATGGCGAAGGCATTGGCGGGAGCTGCAGACGTGAAGGTAATGGACTGGCCTGACTTAGAAAAACTGTTAAGAGCCCATTACGCGCCACAAATATCGTGCCTCATTAAGAGACACGAGTTTTACCGTCGTGATCAAGGGGAAAGCGAAAACGTAAATGACTTCGTGGCAAGTTTAAGAGACATTGGGGGTGCATGTGAATTTAACAATTTAGAAGAGGCCATGCGCGATCGATTTGTTCTGGGCCTTAAAGACAAGGTGCTACAGAGCATGTTATTACTGAAACCTAAGATCACGCTGAAGGAAGCAATAGAAGAGGCCTCTTCAGCAGAAGCTACCAAGTCCTCAGCAGCAGCCATGAAGAAAATCAACAAGGCCACAAGCCATCCTGATGTGGAAAAGTCCACAACAACTCATTGTGAGCAAATAGATTCTGAGCCAAATGGAAGTGGACTCAGGCTCCTATTTATCTATGGTGTCATGGGACACTATTCACAGGCTACTTCCCAACATTCAGAAGAAACATTTCCAGAAGCAAGCACTGACTCTTAAAGACTACCAAGGGAACAAGATTACAGTAGTTGGAACAAGAGAATTCAACATGAAGTTCAAAGGCCACACCAAACGTTTGCCCCTGACCATCGTGGACAAGGATCGCCCAAGCTTGCTGGGACTTGAGTGGTTCAATCCACTAGGCATCGAGGTGACTGGCATCAATCACGTGAGCAACACTGAATGGGAAGAGGCTTTGAAGTCTGAGTTTCCAGAGGTCTTCAGCAACGGATTGGGCAAGTATATGGGGACCCCTATCACTTTCAACCTAGATCCCAAGGTGCCCCCAATTCGTTTAAAGCCCAGTAGGGTCCTGTTATGTATGTAGGTTTGAATGTCATTGGTTTAGTTTGAATTGTTCTTGTAAAATGTCAAATAAGATTGGTTTCACAAATGGAAGATTGCACATCACTACCTGATTTAGGTGCTGACATTGGGTTGGAGATGGATTGGGAGGAGAGACCAGGTTGTAGTAACCAAACAGGTTCTACCATTACAAGTCCAAGTAAGGAAATGTCAGCAGACACATTTCCTCTCTCACAAGGTGAGAACCTTAAAACATCTGAACCACGTAGGTCTCAACGTACACGTAAGAGCCCCACCTATTTAAAAGAATACATTAGATAAGTTGGGGTTTGAGTATGGACTGAACCTATTGGGGAGGGGTGTTATGTATGTAGGTTTGAAATCATTGGTTTAGTTTGAACTGTTCTTGTAAAATGTTGGAAATGATTGGTTTAAAAAGTGCGGGAAAACCCTGCACTCTGATTGCCTGGCAACTGCGGCTGCTGGCTATAAGTAGCAGCCGCAGCCCAGCCAAATTGGGTCCATTCTGAGCTGTAGTTACTAATAAACCAGAGCTTGAAGCACTCCGCGTCTGTCTCTTCATGCAAACATAACAAAATATGCTTCAGAAAAACAATCTTAACTGAATTACAAATCTTAATTGCTTTTATTAAAGTGCTTAAAATAGGCATACCTTGAGGAGAGAAAATCCAGAGTTTATTTTAAAGAAATTCTGATTAAAATAAGTTTCCAATCAACTATTAATGTATCTTCAGTCAAATATCTGAACATCATTGATAAAGGTATTTTTTATTCCATTTTTATTATTTTTATAAATAACTTGAGTCTCTTCCTCCTATTTTCCCCACAACAACCCTTTATGGTTAACTGGGTTGAGAGAGAGTGACTTGCATGCCTAAAGCAGGATTAGAACTCACAGCTTCCTGGCTTCTAGTTCTGTGCTTTAACTGTTGGACAAAACTGGCTCTTTTATTTAAAGACCATAAGAGGTATCTCTTTTGGACATTTTTAAGTTTAACTACAGATAGTCTTTGCTTACAACCGCTCATGTACTGTATATAGAACCAATCCTTGGAGTTGCAACTTTCATAGCACAACCGTCATCATGTGATCATGATTCTAACCCTAGGCAACTCAAAACTGCAGCAGTCCCAGTGACGTGATCAGCCTTGGCAAACTTTACTGCTGGCTTTTGTCAATTGAAGTCACTTGGGAAGCCAGCAAGGGGTAGCAAAAGTGATCACATGACACATGAATTTGCTTAATGATTGCAATTGGAACTGCCATTGTAATTCGACATGGTTATGCAATATTGCACTTTGCAACCTGGCCACTGAGTTGGTAGTTCCAATTACCATCATTAAGTGAGAACTGCCTGAATAAACCATTGAGTCTTTCCCTGAACAATTTCTATTTGTTTTTCTTGTCAAGTTTTATTACATTTATTGGGATTACTATTTTGGATACTTTTTAATAGTCTCATGAGTTGTTAATAGCATAATTTAAAGGACAATGAATGCAAAGCCATTGTACTTTGAAATGTATTATTTGTGAAGGCAAGGAGACAAGTTTATTTATAGGGTTATTCATAGCTACTTGCCAAATTTATAAATTATGAATCAATTATTACTGGGACTGTGGTCTTATGCTAGTTCTTGATGTGTGTGCTCTGACTGTTCCTCAGTCTTTTTCTTTCCTGTGACTTTTTAGAAACTCTACAGAAAAGAAAGAACCAGAAGTTGTATTCAGCAGGTTCTGACCAGTTCTGGAGAACCAGTAGCAGAAATTTTGAGTAGTTCAGAGAACCGGCAAATACCACCTCTGACTGACCCCGCCCCCATCTATTCTCTGCCTTCTGAGTCCCAGCTGATTGGCTGGGTCTTCTTTGGTTGCCCTGCACAGGAGAACGGAGCTGGAAAGCAGGTTAGTGGGGTGGGGAGGGAATGGGGATTTTGCAGTATCCTTCCCCTGCCATGCCCACCAAGCCATGCTTAAATCATACATTCCAAAGTTAATGTATTATATCTATATGTTATTCCAGTCCTTGGTTCTTAGTTTTTCTCTGTGCAGGGGGAAATGTTTCATTTAATGATTTTTCACCTGATAATTCCATTACTTCAAATCTTTTCCACAATACCTGCAACACCAAGTAAAGGCTTTTAATAGTTCCTCTTGTCTATTGATTGCTAACAGACAAACTGTTTCAAGTATAGCTAGCAAAGAAATGAAAAGCAAATATTCTAATTTGAAATTTATACATTTACTGTTTATTTCATTTTATTTTAGTAATGTGCCCCTTTTTTGGTTTAACAATATAAATAAATATTGTTAAACAATATATATACTCCTGTTAAATAATATAATCCTTCTCAGGATTATATATATGATATATGGTGCATATATATTGATATAAATTGATATGATTTAGTGACAGTATCATTCATATATATAGAAGGGAAAAACAGCCACGATCACGCACTTCTCCCAGAAGAACGATGCTGAAGACACCAGCCTGAAGATGACGGATGAGATTTCGTCGAAACGTTGCCAAGGTATTCTCAATCTTACACGGGACAAGACCCAAATACACCAAGACCTACATATATATATATATATACTGTAACTAAATCGTATCAATTTCATGTATATTTCCAGCTAATTGTTATTGTTTGTAATATAAGATGGATCATACAAATAGTCCTGCATCATTCTTTTTCTTTCTGATAAATCCAGTTTTATATGACTAATGATTAACTCAGCTTTAATACTGCTTCACTAAGATTTATATCACTCAAATGAAACAAGGTAGCTTACTTAAGATGAAAGATTGCTTAAATTTCACTAACTTCACAGAAATACATTAGATATTAAAATTCCCTTGTATTCCTTTTTTTATTTCCTTTATTAAAAGGTAATGGCCCCTCAAGGTTTCGCTATTGTTAATTGTTAATTGTTCTTTTTTTCACTTCTCATTTACTGAAATTTAAATCTTTCTTCATGGAAGAGGTTATGTTGTATAATGAGTGGGAAGAACTGAATTATGCTAAGAATGAATGGCACCTTTGAGTTGGAAATTTGAAATTTCACTGAATATATCTGCATCGTGCATCATCATGCATCAGTTCAAAAGAAGATAAAACCTGACATATTCTAGTCAATTAAATACATGGAAAGGTTGCTTCTAAATAACTTTTTTAAATGTTGTTTTTAAACTGATAATTTACTAAAATTGTTTATACAGGTTGTCTTCAACTTAAGCCGGATCACTTAAAAATCGTGTTGGTAACTTAACAGATGCAGTGGAAGGAAAGGTTGTAAAATAGTCAAAATATACTTAACTGTCTCTCTTAGCAACAGAAATTTTGGGCTTAATTGAGGTCGTAAAATGAGGACTAATTCTACTTGTTTAATGAAGGAGTACAAAGCTTCTTTATATATTCTTTTCTTTTACTTTACTATATTTTTCTTCATTTTCCCCCCATTTTCCTCTTTTCTGCACCTTCCATTTTTACTATTTATTCTTTTTTAGCATGTATTTGTTTTTATTGTTCTAAATCTTAATCATTAATGAAAGCACTATAAAAAATTAAAATGAAGTTTTCCCGTCAAAAAGGAAATGCTGATCAGCTTTTCGCTGACAGGAAAAAAATCTTTAAAAAATCTGCCGAGAAGTTTATCAGAGCTAAAATTAGATCGCAAGTGCATTTCCTCCTTTCTGAGTTAATCAAGAATACTAACTTTCACTTAAAGAGATCCACATATTTTTTTCTGCATGTATTGTTTTCATATTGATGGGATTTACTTAACTTTTTATGGGCAGTTTTTGGGAAAATGGCAGATAATAACATTGCAGAAATTAGGTACAAAATTATGCCAGATATAAATAAGTGATGAGTGGTGGTTGAATGAAAATTAAATGCTGGTCATTATTTTGGCACTTTTGAATGGAAAATATTTTTTTTTTAATCAGGGCACCTGGAGTTTCTCTTTTCTGATAAAATATCTTTAATAATAAGACAAACAATGATGTTGAAGAAGCCTCAATCAGTAGCATTGTGGTATTGATTCAATGGCTGCTTTAAATTTCCATTTGGGAAAAGAAGGAAAGGTCACTTTAAGTTTTATCTTTCTTTCTTTCATTCAAGGGTGAAACTCCTTGAATCAGCATTTTATGACTTCAACCTTTATTTTTTATATTTTTATTTAGAAAATTTATACTATATTTTTTCCTGATGCATTAGGGCAGTTAGCAGTAATAAATAGGGAAAAATAGCCATACAAATAATTGTATAAAACAAATCAAAACAAATCTTTTCAGTAGTAACTGTAACTGTATAAAAGCCAGATAAAATTTTATATCCCCATAACTATGTATTCACCAAATTTAGCCATTTTTGTTCTTAGTAGAAGTTACCCCAAAATATAATTCTAAATACAAGGTCACATTCCCAAAAATAAAAATATAAAAAATTGTGAAATTATATAAAAATGCTTTTCATTTTGGTCTCTGCACATCACATATTAGTTTGCTGTCTGCACAAAAACCTTACTGGAATATTCTATATTTGAGATTTCGGACAGGAAGTTCCTTTCTATTTTTGTATAAAGCATGTTCTTCAATCTTCATGCTTTTTTTCTTTCTTTCTTTTTTAGCAAACTCTGGAACACATTTTGCTGAGTTATTGTTCTTACTCATTTTATATTCTTAGAGTTAAACAAAGTTACAAATGATTTCCCTTGCTTCAAAAAAAATGCTAACAGTCTGCAGTATTATTCCTTGCCATCTCTCTCTCTCTCTCTCTCTCTCTCTCTCTCTCTCTCTCTCTCTCTCTCTCTCTCTCTCTCACACACACACACACACACACACACACACACACTTCATTTTAGAGATAGCCATGTCCTCAGCACCGCCTACATATTACATAAATCAAAAGTCCAGTCCATAAAGTAAAGAAAGACTGAATAGTCATGGATACATTTCATAGAATGAGCCCATTGCGGGAAATGCTAGTCTCCTTAAGTGCTTGTAGATGGTATTTTCCTTGGGAGATCTTCAGGAAGCCTCACTTATGATCTCACAGTTATGATCTTATGATCTTCAAGAGAAGCACAGAGGTGGTATTCAGCAGGTTCTGACCAGTTCTGGAGAATCGGTAGTGGAAATTTTGAGTAGCTTGGAGAACCAGCAAATAACAATCCTGACTCACCCTGCCCACATCTATTCTCTGCCTCCCGAGTCCTAGCTGATTGGCTGGGTCTTCTTTTGTTGCCCTGCACAGGAGAACGGAGCTGGAAAGCAGGGTAGTGGGGTGGGGAGGGAATGGGAATTTTGCAGTATCCTCCCACTGCCACTGCCACACCCACCAAGCCATGCCCACAGAACTGGTAGTGAAAAAATTTGAATCCCACCACTGGAGCAGCACCATATAAAATGTGTTATGTATGCAGGTTTGAATGTCATTGGTTTAGTTTGAACTGTTCTTGTAAAATGTCAAATATGATTGGTTTAAAAAGGGCGGGAAAAACCCTGCACTCTGGTTGGCTGGCAACTGCGGCTGCTGGCTATAAGTAGCAGCCGCAATAAGCCACTGTTATGAGCTGTAGTCACTAATAAACTCTTCACTGAAGCACTCCGCGTCTGACTCTTCATGCAAACTTAACACTGGCGATGAAGGTGGGATCCTTCCTGAAGAAAAAGGCAACGCGGATGACACAGAAAACAAGCTGAGAGAGATGGCTGCACTGAACATCCCCCCAGCCCCGTTCGATCCGATGGCAGAAGACTGGGACTCGAGTATCTTCCAAATAAGGAAACTATCTGCCGACATTTCGAGAAGCAGAAGAGGGTCTTCCTAAGCAGTTTTCAAGATGGCGAAGGCATTGGCGGTAGCTGCAGACATGAAGGTAATGGACTGGCCCGACTTAGAAAAGCTTTTAAGAGGCCATTACGCCCAATAAGATCGTGCTCATTAAGAGACACGAGTTTTATTGTTGGGATCAAGGGGAAAGGGAAAATGTTAATGACTTCGTGGAAAGTTTAAGGGACATTGGGGGTGCTTTTGAGTTTACCAACTTAGAAGAGGCCATGCATGATCGGTTTGTTCTAGGCCTTAAAGATAAGGTCTTACAGAGCAAATTACTAATGAAACCTAAGATCACGTTTAAGGAGGCCATAGAGGAAGCTGTTTCAGCGGAAGCAACCAAGTCCTCAGCAGCAGCCATGAAGAAAATTAACAAGTCCTCAAGCCATTCTGATGTGGAAAAGTCCACAACAACCCATTGCGAGCAAATAGATTCTGATTCAGACTGTAGTGAGGTGGAGGAAGGAATTTATAGACTCAGAATGGAGAAGAAAAGGAAAGACCTTGGAAGAAAGAGGCAAGAATTTTATTGCAGAGGCTGTGGGGGGGGCACCCTGGCACTGAATGCAAGTTTTTTCCATCTGCCTCCGTTGTGAAAAAACAGGTCACCTAGCAAGAGTCTGCAAATCATCCAGAACTCCACCTAGTAGGAAGAAATTTCCTGAGAAAGAATTCAAGCCCAACAACTTCAGTAAGAAAATGGGGCGCAACTCAGAAGCAAATGGGAAGAATGAAACTCATCAAACAGTCACCATTGGTCATTCTTCACCCTTGAGAAGCAGAAAAGTACATGTGAAGGTACTCATTGAAGGAAGGCCTTGCCAAATGGAAGTGGACTCAGGCTCCTTACTTACTTTGATGATGTGTTAATCTCTGCTGAAAATGACACTCAGTTACAAGAAAGACTCAGAGAAGTCCTTACCAGATTCAGGAAAGCGGGGTTAAAAGTCAAGGAAGAAAAATGCACTCTTAAAACTGACAAGGTTGAATTCCTGGGCTACATGATTGACAAGCATGGCATCCACCCTACAGATGCCAAGGTTAAAGCAATCAAAGAAGCCCCCAGACCTAAATGCAAAACAGATTTGCAAGCTTTCCTTGGACTCATTAAATTTTATCACATGTTCCTACCTCAGAAGGCAACCATTGCTGAACCATTGCACAGATTACTTGATAAAAAGTCTGTTTGGGTCTGGGGCAGGAAGGAACAATCAGCATTTAACAGTATTAAAAGACTAATCACCTCAGATGCTGTACAGTTCTCTGAGAATTTGCCTGTTGTACTGACTTGTGATGCATCCCCTTTTGGAGTGGGGTTTTTTTTGAGCCACAGGCTTCCCAGTGGGAGACAAGCCCGTATTGCATTTTACTCTTGCACTTTGACCAAAGCAGAGAGGAATTACAGCCAATTGGACAAGGAGGCATTGGCGATTGTTGCAGCTGTTAAGAAATTTCATGAATATCTGTATGGGAGAACATTTACCATTGTTACAGATCACAAACCTTTGTTAGGCATTGTGGCAGGAGACAAGCCTACACCTACTATCCTGTCACCAAGAATGCTGAGGTGGACTGAATTTCTTGCTGCTTATTCATACAAACTTATCCACAAGCCTGGCAAGGACATTGGACATGCTGATGCACTGAGTCGTTGCCCACTTCCTTGCCACAAGGAGGACTTTGAACCTGAAACACACACCTTTTTCCTAGAAACTGTTGCCAAGCTTCCAGTTCATGCTGCTGAAATTGCCAGAAAGACTGCCAAAGACACTGTGTTGGCTCCTGTTATAGGCTGGATTAAGAAAGGTTGGCCTCTTCAAGATCTACCTCACCTTGCCCAACCTTTTAAGTCCAGGCAAACTGAATTATCTGTATTAAGAGGATGTATTTTGTGGGGTAACAGGGTGGTTATTCCTGCAAAACTGCAAAGAGAGGTTTTGGAAATGTTACATGAGGGTCACTTGGGTATTGTAAGGATGAAGGGATTGGCCAGGAGTTATGTATGGTGGCCAGGTATTGACAAAATGGTTGAAAACTGGGTTGCATCTTGTCCCACTGTCAGGTAGTCAGGCCTGCACCACCTCTCGCCCCCACACAGGAATGGGAATGTCCTAGGGGCCCGTGGTCCAGGATTCACATTGATTTTGCTGGCCCTACCAGAGGGCACACCTTTCTTATTATAGTAGATCATATTCCAAATGGCTAGAGGTCATTCCTATGGCATCCACCACAAGTGATGCTGTCATCAAGCAGCTTAAAAAACTTTTTGTAACCCACGGGTTACCTGATGTTCTTGTCTCTGATAATGGCCCTCAATTTACATCCAACCTTTTTGAATCCTATCTAGCACAACAGGGTATCAGATATGCCCTGACTGCCCCTGGGCACCCTTCGGCTAACGGCCAGACTGAACGCATGGTACGTTTTACCAAGGAAAAGCTTCAGCAATTGGGTCCTGGGGACATCACTGAGAAAGTTGAAAAACTTCTTAGTGATCAGCACATCACTCCTAGCCCATCAACTAACTTGTCCCCAGCAGAGTTGTTGATGGGTAGGAAACTTAGGTCTCCCCTTGACCGCCTTCATCCCACTTACACACCCAACGCACCACTTGATTCCACTAGCAAAGTTCACACGTTCAGTGTGGGTGATTCTGTTTATGCTAAGAACCTTATGGGTGAACCTTCATGGATTCCTGCTGAAATAACTCAAATCACAGGCCCTCATTCTTACAGGGTACAAACAGAGGATGGTGTCCTCTGGAGCAGGCACATTGATCAGTTAAGATCCAGATTACCTCGGGAACATCGCAATTGTTCCTCTCTAGTTCCCATACCTAATGCCTTTTCTAGGGGGGAAGGGAAGGAGCATGAGGATAATCAGCAAGCAAGAATCAACCCCATGTGTAACGAGCCATTACGACAGGAACCATCCCAAAACCTGTCACAATGCCAAAATCCATCCCTACAAGTGGAAGATTGCACATCACTACCTGACTTGGGTGCTAACATTGGTTTGGAGATGGGTTGGGAAGAGAGACCAGATTGTAACAATCAAACAGGGTCTTCTTTCACTGGAAGCCCGAGTAGGGAAATGTCAACCGACACATTTCCTCTCTTACTGGGTGAGAACATTAAAACTTCTGAACCACGAAGGTCTCAACGTACACGTAAGAGCCCCACCTATTTAAAAGAATACATTAGATAGGTTGGGGTATGAGTATGGACTGAACCTAGTGGGGAGGGGTGTTATGTATGCAAGTTTGAATGTCATTGGTTTAGTTTGAACTGTTCTTGTAAAATGTCAAATATGATTGGTTTAAAAAGTGCGGGAAAAACCCTGCACTCTGGTTGGCTGGCAACTGCGGCTGCTGGCTATAAGTAGCAGCCACAGCCCAGCCAAATCAGGTCTGTTATGAGCTGTAGTCACTAATAAACTCTTCACTGAAGCACTCCGCGTCTGACTCTTCATGCAAACTTAACAAAATTGAATATAGTTATCACTTAAATTGCTTTGTTATGATCACCTAGGCAGAAGCGGGCATCAATGGAGTCATTTATTGCAGCTGTGCTGGCTGGAGAATTCTGGGAATTGAAGTCCACAAGTCTTAAAGTTGCCAAGCTTGGGGACCCCTGCTATAAGACTTGCACTAAAGCACACTTCTTATTCACATATCTATTCCTAATTGTGTGAATAGATCAGATTAGGGGAAGTACTTCACAAAATCTAAATTTGTTTAGTTAAGTCTGAGACTTAATTTATGAAGTATCACTCCTACATCTGGAAAGAAAAGAGGAAGAGCCACAACAAAGTGGATGGACTCAGTTACAGTGGCAATGATAAGGCAGACTTGGTCATCGGAGACTTGAAAGAACAGGTATGCGATAGATTTGTCATGGAAAAAAAATCTATCCAAATTATGATTGCTGTACATGTATGTATGTATTACGTATAACCTGATCGTACATAATAATTGACTTCCACGTCTCATCCTTTCTCTTTTTCAGTGAATTTCTAATCTGCTGTCATTCAGCTTCCTCCTAAGGTTTTGTGCACCATATCTGAAGGTAACCTTCCTTCTTAATTAAACCGTTTCAGTGTCAGTCAATTGATTTTCTTACTGAGCACATAGAGACATAAGAGCCCCAATATCAAAGCCTAACTGAAATAAAATATTAAAACACTTTGTTTTTTCAGCCTCTCAAACTTTTACCTTCCCTACGTGTGTGCATATTAATAAATGGTAAAGTATAAAAATGCATTACACATATTATACAATTTCAGTGTAGCTTACATTTAAGGCAAATAAGACAGGACTTAATAAGCCACCCCTATCACTTCCGGAAAAGTAACTCAGGGTGGTGGTATTAGTGGCTACTCCCCTGTGGAACAGCTTAGACCTTAGAAAATAGGTGTAAAAACATAAGAGGATTTTTGATGTCACTGTCAGCATCTCTTGTAAAATTCCATGTAGGGCAATTGCATTAGTAAAGACTTCATCCAGATTTGATGCTCTTTAGCGGAAGTGACAGTAAAGCATGGAGTAATATTGCTGGTGACCTTCTGCCGCTGCACCATAGAGAGTATCTTAACTTACTGCACCTCTGTATGGTTTGCCAATTGCACAGTGGCAAATAGGACAGCGCTCCAGAGGGTTAACGTCATTGCCCAGAAGATCATTGGTCTGCCTCTCCCCTCTTTGGAAGAGCTTTATAGCTCCTGCTGCCTTAAGAAAGTTCAAAACATCCTCCACCATCTCATCCTGGGCACCCTTTTTTTGAACTATTACCATCTGGCAGAATAATAAAAACAAGCATAAATAGGCTGAAAAACAGCTTCTATCCCAGGGCAATAGCTCTGTTGAATTCTATGGTATAGTGCAGTGTTGGTGCGATGTCAGGGGTTTTTGGTTCAATGTGTGGAATGTGAAGGATATGTGTTTGTGTTTATTTTCATGGTCACGATGTGCACTGAAGATGGTGTTTGATTTCGTTGTATGAGATGCAAGGACAATAAAGTAAACTAAATTGTATTATTGAAGACTTCATCTATATTTGAAGTTCTTTAGAGGAAGTGAGAGTAAAGCATGGAGTAATATAAGTGTTTTCATATGACTACATAACTCTTGCATTCATTGAAGAAACAGGAAATAGAACAAGGATCAAGCGGTTAGTTTGTGAATTGTGGTTCATTTTAATGGGTGAAGAAATATAAGGAAGAACATTCTCATCAGTATTACAACATAGTTACACTTCAAATCTTCACCTAACCAGTCCCTCTGTAACATTGTGCTCCCGGGAGTGTCATCTGCACTTAGCTTTTTGGCCTTCTGAAAGGGCCTGAAAACGTGGCTCAGCCAACTGGTCTGGGGTCCCAATGGACATGGCTCATTTTAGAGGTGGTTAATGGATTAGGATAATATCTCACTTCCTCCTTGTATGCATCTTGGTCCCTTCCTCTCCATCACTGTCTATCTTTTAACTCAAACTTAATGCTACTAGTTAATGTTTTATGGTGGCATTTTATTGATTGATTGTAAGCTTGAGTTGCCTTTAGCAAGATGGGCAGCATATGGCTTTAATAAATAAATAATTTTTTGGGAAGAGAACTCCTGCCTGAAGATTCTTACTTTACTTCTGATCCAACTTGAGAGTGACAAAGAAGTCCAAGCGCTGTATTTTCTACTGTTGGAAGAAAAATTTGGTCCGGTTCCAAGTTGGGAAAAAGGCACTGGAAATAAAATGGAGGCTGATCGGAAAGAACTCTGTTTATTGGTGAGCAGAACCAACAACGCCATGTAGTTCTGGGACAGCTGACAAAATGGGGTTGGGATAGGTGGGCTTTTATACATTCTTTAGGGTTTTGTGTTTGAAATGCTCCAGAAGGTTGTGCAATGTAATGAGCTTTATGTCTTTTGCTACTCTAATGGTGGTGGGTTAATCCTATTATGACCTAAAAATCATGTCTCTCTCAATCTGATCAGCTGGAATTGAAGGTGTTTTTTTTTGTGAATAGATTGGCCCAGTCTTTCTTAATGGGCACAAAATACTCATCTCTAAAGACTTCAGTCATCTTTTGGAGACTATTGGGACTGCCTTTCTGAACTTGTTAAGATTTTCTTCCTTTGGGGAAATATAATCCTCTGTCTCTTTTAATATCCCCCCAAAATTTCATTCTCTGAGGTCGGAGGAGTTCCTACATGACCATTAATCTTCTTCAAGAACCACCTGGCTGCTAAGGCAGTTCCCATCTACAGGGGCTGCTATCATTTCTAGAGAAACCAGCAGGATATTTTTCAGGCAATTGCTCTTATTTGGTTTCCCATTCTCAGAATATTTTGAAAATTGCTACGGGGGTGGGGGGGAAGTGATTTCTCAGCAATATGTTATTTGATGCCCATCAAAAGATCCCTGAAATAGCTACTGACCTGGTATAGCTGTTTTTTTCCCTCTTTGGTATTGTTGAAAGAAATATCCTTCTGGGTTCAGTTCCAAGTGGGGAAAAAGACACTGGAAACATGGAGGCTGCTTGGAAAGTTTAATGGTGAACAGGACCACATGGTCTGGAGCTCCAGAGAAAGATGATCACATGCTTGAAGGAGAAGATCAAGAAAAAAAAGGTGAGGTGCTGAGAGTACCTGGGTTTTATAACCTTTGTTGGGATTTGAATTGAAGCTTGTTTCTAATTGGTTGTCAGACTCCCATGAGGGGCAACTCTGTAGGCTGTCCTGAGTTCCAGGCTTGGTTGACCCTTGCTGGATGATTTATGCCCTTAAAAGGGCTTTTGGCAATTGCTATAGCTTTTACCTGGAGATCTTTCTTATGTAAAGTATTCTGGCTCAGGCCTTAATGGCCCACCCATTAACAAAGATGGGGGTGAGATTCTGCTTCTGGGTTTCTACTCTTTTTAGAGGAAATATTCTGCCTTTTAAATATTTACTAGAATATTTCATTTTTCTAGGAGAGTTGGGTGCCAACTTCCTACAGTAGTAAATCAAATGTTTCAGGATAGCAATAAAACAAGAACACAATTTCTCGTTTGTTTTGCTTAAGGGCCAGGAGGCTCATGGCTAATATTCTCACAATATCACCAGAGAAAACATAACTCAAATTTTGAGGCTTAAAAAAAACGTATTTGTATTTGAAGTCTTTGACGTAGTTTTAAGCTTAACATGGTCTTTTAGATCTAACCCCAGCTGGAAAAATGAACTTAATTTGTTTTTTTTCCCCTCTCCTATAAATACTTCAAAGTCTACAAAAGGCTTCTCGGCCTTTTGGCTAAGATCAGGTGTAGTGTAAAGTCTACAAAAAGTCTGCAAAAGGGAAACTGGAGACAGCAATGGCATTTTCTTGTTGAGTTTTCTATTATGCCTGGGAGAAGGGAGAGTTTCTGACAAATCCCTTAGCATGAAGTGATATAACAATACCTTGTAAAGCATTTGATAAGATGACCTAATCCTGAGAACCTAAATACAATTACTTTGATGTAATTGTTGAAAACTTGCTAGTGCAAGCTTATTTTACCACATGATGATTAAAAATGTGAGTTCACCTGCTAGGTAATTTTATGTGCTAGTTAGAAAAGGCCTAGTTTGCTAAAATGGGCAAAGTTGGCTTGAGGGTTGTTGTTGTTTTTTTGAATAGTTGAAGCTGCTTAAGTTTTGAATTGTTAACGTCAGGGAAGTGAGAAAGTTTTTCCCTTCCCTTTCCTTGTCTTTCTTTGGTACGAAACTGAATTGGTAAAAGGACTAAGACTATATAGACTGCTTAGAATGGGCTATGGATGCTGCTTGTTGACAGTCCACCATAATCTTACCTAGGAAATCTTACAAAATAGTCTGCCAGTAAGGTTTAAGTTGTTTCAGTGTGTAATAGGCTGGCTTTATTTTATTTATATTCCGCCATTGTACTGTACAACTCAAAGCAATGTACATAATGCTTCTGTCCTGTTTTTCCTCCAACAACCATTCTCTCAGGGGGGTGGATTGTAAGCTCCCAATCTCTAGTCAAACACCTTAAACATTAGATAAAAAATCTGGAGGAGACCTCTTGAAAATTTACCCAGGGTTCACACATGGATGGAGCCCCACTCAACATGGTTTAGTTTTTGAATTGATCGAATGGATTTTTGACACTTTTCATTCAAGGCAATAAAATTAATCAAGGTATAATACAATAATTACTTCAGTATTTTGGTTTTCTCAAACAGAGCCAAATTAGCATTCTGTCCTTGGCTGTCTCAGAGTCCCGAAACCAAAAGGCATTCATTAGCGGTTGTTACCAGTTTTTAATCACAAACTACATATTCTGTGTCTTTACTATCCTGATCAAGGGTATTTCCTGGTTTTGATTGCTGTTTTAAAAACAACAATAATAGAAGTGACCTTGGTATCCATCTTCCTGTAGTAACAGATACATTTTTATATCTGTTATTTGTAAGTAGAAAAGGAATACATATATTTGATACTGGCTGTTCCACATCAATACTCATAGTCAATATTGAGTAAATATTACTGTATTGAAATAATATAATGTCATGAACTTTATTATTATGCCCCAAGCCATTGGTCTTCTTGATTCTAGATTTTACATAGCATTGTAGTTGTAATTTTAATTGTTTCTATGTTTATTTTTTTATGTCTTGTAAATTGCCTGAAGTCCTTCTATCAATAACAGAAGTGGCATATAAGTTGAATGAATGGATGAATGAATAAATGTACTCTGTCTTATAATAATAAAAACAGAAACATTTTAAAGTGTTAATGTTCAAGTAACCAGAACTAACATCATAAAAATATGTAATATTACACACTTGAATATTAACAATAACATGGCATGTTAAGAATTTGTTCCAACCTTGTACTTCCTTAATTAGCAATAAAGTTTTCCCCTGTGAGGTTGTGTCTGGCCCTAGGGGACAATGTTCATATATGTTTCCTAGCTGAGGGAGTCAGTGTTATCTGAAGATGCTTCCATGGTCCTATGCCCAACATGACTATCCACCAAGTTGCTTGGAACACTGTTATTTTCCCACCAAAGTGGTACCTATTTATCTACATGCATTTTCATGCTTTTGAACTGCTAGATTGGCAGGAACTGGGAAAAGAAAGGAGCTCACCCTTCCAGTACTTTGGATCTTGAACTGCCTACTTTCTGGTCAACCAACCCAGTGTCTTAATCACTAGGCCACCGTGCTCCTTCTACTCAACAGTATTCCAAACTTGATTTAATGGACTTAATTATTCAAGGTATTAGTAACAACATATAAAGCCCTACATGGCTTGGGTCCGGGGTACTTGCAGGAGCGTCTCCTGCCAGCATCACGCTCCAATCACCCTGTACACTCCCACAGGCAGGGCCTCCTTGGGGTACCGTCAGCCAGACATTGTTGGCTGGCAGTGCCCAGGGGTACGGCCTTCTCTGTGGGAGCACCCACCCTGTGGAATCAGCTCCCCTTGGGCCTTCGTTTGGCCCCTGATCTCCGCTCCTTCCACCGTGACCTGAAGACCTGGCTCTTTCAGCAGGCCGGTCTGGACTGAACCAAGGGGGGGGGGTTGTGTTAGAGTAATTTTAATGAATTTTAATCATTTTATTGTTATTAGGCTTGTAATTGTTTAATTGATTTTTAAGTAAATTATTGTATTGGGTTTTATACTCTGAGCTGCCCTGAGTCCTTAGGGAGAGAGGGCGGCATACAAGTCTAATATATTATTATTATTATTATTATTATTATTATTATTATTATTATTATTTAGCAACGAAGTCTACTAAGTAAAGTTCAGATTACTATTGAATAGATATGCATAAAATTCTGCTTTAAAGAAACTACTGGTTAACAGCTCATAAAAACAGAGGACTCAACACTGACTATGCATTTATAAAAAAATACAGCTGTGCTAAAAGCAGATTTAAATACAACTCTGATCAAGCCCTCACCATCCACCCCCTCCAAAAAAGAATAGTTATACTATTCTCAAAGATTTTATTTCAGGGCTGTTGCTCAGTCATCTGCCTTCTGTTCATTAATTAAAATAGATCCAGTTCACATCACTTTTGGCTGATTCAGTGGGTTCCTGGTTTACATGAACTTAACATTCAGTAAAGCTAAAGAGAAACCAGAAGGAAAAGTATTTTTAAACCACTTAGGGAAATTCCAGAGTATGCTCAGAAGCTGAAAATGCAGGACTACAAGAATCACCTGTTTTTTTTGTAATGTAATTCTAAACAGATCTTTGAGAAAAATACTTTCACCCAGACATGCCAACTAGTTAGAAATTCCAATTAATTTTTTTTTTTTAAATGAATTGGCAGGAAAGAGTATAAACACCAGGCAGTAGTGGAATAGCAGGATTTCCAGAACACAAACAAAAGATCATTTGTTTTCTAGGTTGCAGAGGATGTAGCAATGCAACTTCACATTTTTGTAACAGCTGAGTGTAAGACTAAATCTAGGATCTGCAATTAGTCTGAAATTGTTCAGCTTTGTCCAAAATGAAGAAATCATTGGCTGCTTTTCTAACAGGGAATGCATTTTGAAAGCAGATTATTGTTGCTATTGCTCCAAATAAAAGCATAACAATAACCATATAAGAATAAACAGAATTTTCAATAAAAGAGCTGGAAGTTTCAAAAGACCTATGTATGACAATAAAACAGCAAACAAATTCTTTCTAATTTTAAAAAATATTTAGTACAAAGGATTAAAATATACAAATATACAAGTATACAAGTATAAAAGTAGTAGTCATACAAAAAAACCCCCAATAGACATCAGCACAAATCATATTTCTCTCTAATACATTTGATAGTGGTTTAAATAGCTCATAACAAATATTGAATGGCAAGTATTCCTTATCCCTTATAAACTAAATACTATTTAATAAATATTAACTAATAATCTATTATTATTGTTGGATTATAATTGTGTTATTTTATAAATCCTTCATAAAGCTTATTCGATGAGAAAGAGAGATAAAGCTAATGTTTTATAGATTCCTATCATTCGATATATATGTAGCAATATGTTCATAGGTTCATTTATTTGATACATTCTTTTTCTTATGGTCTATCCAGTTGCACCATTTATCCCAAATCGAGTAATATTCAGAATCATTTTTTCATTTTAGTTTTAGTGTAAGCATCTCCATTTCAGCACATTCATAAATTTTCTGAATAGTAATATGTATAGGTGGTAAATTAGGCATTTTCCAATATTGCGCCAGTGAGATTCGTGCCGCTGTTAATAGATGAATAATCAAATATCTTACTTTGGGAGGATACTCCCCTTTAATTATCCCCAGGAGGTACAATTCAAGTTTCCACTCCAATCTGGTTTGGATAATTTCCTCTGTCCATATTGTGGTTCTTATCCAAAATATTTTAACCTCTGGGCATGTCCACCAAAGTTGGAAGAAAGTACCAGCAGCAAACAACTTCTAATTGAATCAGTCTTATGAACCACCCATAATCAGCAGAGGAGATCACTAAACACATTCCACTCCATACTGTACCTGATCCAGATCTACATGCAATCTTCAGTTTACATGAATTAGTTTAATTTCAAAAGTACTGGGCCATCAACTGCAGTCAAGACAGTCATCAGATACCCTGCTGGTATACTGAAGTGGCCAAAAGAGGACATGTAGGCTACTGATGTGAAGCTTCCATTCCAAGTCCAACTACCGGAACGCCAGCTAGAAAAAGGCCTAATGCACTAGATAAGACCCAATGTGCAAACTATGCAAAATAGCCTTGGAGACAGGCTAACACACAGTGGCAGGGTGTAAGATGCAGACAGGAATATCACTAGCTGGCATTGTGCAGGAATGTTTGCACAGTGTATGGGCTACACCAGTGGCGGGATTCAAATTTTTTTACTACCGGTTGTGTGGGTGTGGCTTGGTGGATGTGGCATGGCTTGGTGTCCATGGCAGGGGAAGGATACTGTAACATCTCCATTCCTACCCCGTTCCTGGGGGAAGGTTACTGCAAAATCCCATTCCTTCCTCACCCCACTAACCTGCTTTCCAGCTCCATTCTCCTATGCAGGGCAATCAAAGAAGACCCAGACGATCAGCTGGGACTTGGGAGGCAGAGAATAGATGGGGGTGGGGCCAGTCAGAGGTGATATTTGCCAGTTCTTCAAACCATTTCCACTCTCCAGAAGTGGTCAGAACCTGCTGAATACCACCTCTGGGCTAGACTCCCCCAAGTCCAGATGAATAATCACAGAAGTCAAAAAGAATAAGAGAATCATAGGGCAAGAAATCGAGATGAGCATCACTCCCTAGAGTCAAACATGACTGGGCTGTGGACACCTTTACTTTTACCTATATTCATAAAGTATAAACTTTCTCATGCATGCTGTAAAATATGAGGAAATATTATCATGTTAGGAGCAATGCATACCTATTGTAAATTGATGTGCTATCCAACTCCCAGTGACTGGATGGCTCACACTAAAACAAGAGAATTGTATGTTTTAAAAGGGGGGGGGCGGGGAAGACTGACAAACAAAACAGGAACAAAGCAATGGCCTGTTTTGATGGTTGGCATTACTGCTGATAATGATCAACCTGAAAGAATATGATTCCCAGAAAAATATTCTGGAAGATTACTTGAATGGCATGAGACAAGACTACAGAATAAGTAACCAATCAGAGACCCAAGAATGATAAGCATCTGTTTAGAAGAATGTCCCCTGGTTTCAAAGCAGCCCATTTTTCTATAGCTATTGACACTCTTCCTTTTAGGTAAGACATGGCTCAGTCTCCACAATGCAGTCCCTTGTAACCTAGAAAGTC
Source organism: Naja naja (assembly GCA_009733165.1). Lineage (NCBI taxonomy): Eukaryota > Metazoa > Chordata > Lepidosauria > Squamata > Elapidae > Naja > Naja naja. The sequence goes on from CM019151.1 coordinate 73,666,881, forward strand.
AAATTGCATATTTTCAGAGGAGCTGATGCGGAAAGTAGCAGGTGTTGGAACGGTGCAGGGTGTTGTTGTTTTTTAACACTGGCTCTCCAGAATTGATATGGGGGGGGGAGAAGCACTAGACTGTGCAAGCAGCAAAATATTTTGAGCCAGCAGTATCATATTACAAGTACATTTCTTTCCGGACAGGAGCATGTGTGAGAAAAAAGTAGCCTGTGATTGAGGCATCTTTCCTCCCTCGCTGTGAAATTGAACATGTGGAATGAAGTGACAATAGAATAGAATGGAATGGAATGGAATAGAATGGAATGGAATGGAACAGAGTAGAGTAGAGTAGAGTAGAGTAGAGTAGAGTACAGTAGAGTAGAGTAGAGTAGAGTAGATCGGTGGTCGCCAACCAGTGGGCTGGGGACCACTGGTGGTCTGCAAGAAAATTTTGGTGGTCCACAAAGAAATGTCACCCCAAAGCACACACCCCCAAAGCAATTAATCGAGGCTGCATGGGAACACAAGGCTGCACCGCCCACAGGGCCCACAAGGCTTCCGTCGCTTGCATTGCGAACAACATGAGGTAGTGAGGGGAGGGGGGGAAGGGCAGAGGGGGGGAACTTGCCCCACTCGCCTGGCCTGGCCATCAGGCTGCTTCTTTCCGCTTCTTTCTTCTTCTGCTTTTCTCCACACGCAAGGAAAGCAGCAAAAGTCTTTCTTTCTCTCCCCCAAACTCTGCCAGAAATGAGTCTTTGGGACCCTGCAAGGCCTCCTGCTCCAAGAGGCTGTGCTGGTGCAACAAGTCTCACAAAAGACTTATTTCTGTCGGAGTTTGGGGAGAGCTTCTGCTGCTTTCTTTGCATGAAGCCAAGTCTCTCTCTCTCTCTTCTCTCTCTGTCTCTTTCTCTCTCCTCTCTCTCTCTCTCTTCTCCCTCTCTCTCTTTCTCTTTTCTCTCTCTTCTCTCTCTGTCTCTTTCTCTCTCCTCTCTCTCTCTCCTCTCTCTCTCTCCCCTCTCTCTTCTCTTTCTCTCTCTCTCTTCTCTACCCCCCCCCCCGAGAACGGAGCTGGAGACGGTATCCTGCGATCTCAAATAAAGAATGATAGGTAGGTAGGAAAATGGGGTGGGGAATTTTCCTGCAGACTTTTTTTGGGATTTGCCCTGGGGCCCTGGGATTTAAAATTATGAGTTTGGTGGTCCCTGAATAGAGTAGAGTAGAGCAGAGCGCAGCAGAGTAGAATAGAATAGAATAACAGAGTTCGAAGGGACCTTGGAGGTCTTCTAGTCTAACCCCATGCAGGAAACCCTATACCATTTCAGACAAACAGTTGTCCAATCTCTTTTTGAAAAACCTCCAGTGTTGGAGGAGCAACAACTTCTGAACGCAAACCCTTCCACTGATTAATTGCTCTGGCTGTCAGGATCTCTGTCCTTAGTTCTAGGCTGCTTCTCTCCTTGATTAGTGTCCATCCATTGTTTCTTGTCCTGCCTTAAGGTGCTCTAGGGAATAGTTTGACTCCCTTTGTGGCAACCCCTGAGTTATTGGAACACTGCCATCATGTCACCCCCTGGTACTTTTTTCTCCCATTAAACTAGACATACCCAATTCCAGAAACTACTCGTTGCAGAATACCTTATGCCACCAGACTTGAAATTCTAGACCTAGAAAACCTAGAACTACGCCGCCTTCGGTCCGATCTAAGTATAGTATATAAAATCATACATTGCAATGTCCTTCCGGTCAATGAATACTTCAGCTTCAACCATAACAATACAAGAGCAAACAATAGATACAAACTCAAGGTTAACCGCACCAAACTTGATTGCAGGAAATACGACTCAGCAACAGAGTGGTCAATGTCTGGAATACTCTACCTGACTCTGTGGTTTCTTCCCCAAACCCCAAAAACTTTCACCTCAGACTGTGTACTATTGACCTCACCCCTTTCCTAAGAGGTCTGTAGGGGGTGTGCATAAGTGCACCAACGTGCCTACCGTCCCTGTCCTATTGTTTCTTTTATTTTTCTTATATGTATTCAGTTCATGCATTCTCAACTATGTTTATCCTTATACTTATTATCTCGTAAGCGATTGACAAAATAAATAAATAAATAAACCCTTAACTAAAGGGAAAGTCCCGAGTCATGGGCAACCTGATGCAGTTTTAGGCCAGAAACATTTAAAAGAGGGACAACCCCCAAGCAGAAGGAGGGAGGGGGGCGGGGGGGCAGAAAGAGGCGTGGCTATCGGGAAGGAAACTTCTAAATCTAAATTTGTATTCGTAGCTGAGGCGAAGCCACCGCCCGCACTCTCCACCCCAGCACGGCCCCGTCCGCAAACAGTGTCTTCCGCTGGGGAAGCCGCGCTGGGTTGTTCAGAGCGTCTTCCGAAGTAGCACTTCAGAAGTTGCTGCGGAACCGTCGCCGAGGCTTGTAGGAAGGCAGCCAAGGGGGACTTTCGGAAGCTCAGCGGGCGAGGAATAAGGCCACAGAGCCGTGTCTTTGCTTCGCTGTGCCTTTTTGTTTTTGTTTTTTAAACTCTTCGTTTTTCTTAAAAAAAGATTAAACCTCCGTTTAGGAAGCGCGCCTAAGCAAGGACTTCGGCGGCGTATAGGATGCGGTTCCGTGGGAATTTTGAGTACGGAGACGTAGTAAGTGCTTGTTTTTTTCTTCATTTTATGTTTTGCCTTTCTTTGGGGGTAATTGAGATTTAACGGGTGCAGGAAGGAGGAGGAGGAGGAGGAGGAGGAGGAGGAGGAGAAGAAGAAGAAGAAGAAGAAGAAGAAGAAGAGAGGAGGAGGAGGAGGAGGAGGAGGAGGAGGAGGAGGAGGAGGAGGAGGAGGAGGAGGAGAAGAAGAAGAAGAAGAAGAAGAAGAAGAAGAAGAAGAAGAAGAAGAAGAAGAAGAAGAAGAAGAAGAAGAAGAACTAGTACTAGTGATTTGGACACGAGAGCGTCCAAGATGACCTGTATGAAAGAAAAACAGGCTAGGAAAATGCTCCATGCTTTTAACCTTAAAGGTCCAATGATGATATCATTCTTTGGGGAATATAGGAATTGTGTAAAAAACTCTACTGCTCCCTTTTATGTAGGGATGGGACTTACAAAGATCTGTTTGATTCTCCCATAAGTGACGAAATCAGGTATCCATACAGCACTTAGCCCAAGTCATATGCGGGCATATATGTTCATACAATCTTTACATTCATGTAGTGTCTTTGCTTGTAATTTTCATTTGAAGTGCATGAAGGTCCTGGCTAGTCTAGTGAAGAGAAGGACCAGGGGAAAGAGGATAGCAGTCTTCCAATATTTGAAGGGCTGCCATAGAGAGGAAGGGGTCAAGCTATTTTCCAAAGCATTGTAGGCCAGACAAGGAATAATGGATGGAAACTGAACAAGGAGAGATTCAACATGGAAATGAGGAGGGATTTTCTGACAGAACAATCAACCCATGGAACAACAGCTTTGCCTTCAGAAGTTGTGGGAGTTTCATCACTGGAGGCTTTCAAGAAGAGACTGGACTGCCATTTGTCAGAAATGGTGTAGGGTCTCCCACTTGGGCAAGGGGTTGGACTAGATGACCTACAAGATCCCTTCCTACTCTGTTAATCTGTTAATGTGCCATGCTTTTAACCCTAAAGGTGAAATGATGATATCATGCTTTGCTGTTCCCTTTTATGTAGGGATGGGACTTACAAAGATCCATTTGATTTGCCCTTAACTGACAAGGTCAGGTATCCGTACAGCACTTAACCCCAAGTTATATGTGGACATGTATGTTCAAACATGTTTTACATTCATGCTATGTAATATCACATGTAGTGCCTTGGCTTGTAATTTTCATTTCAAGTGTGAAGTGACAATGTTGATTAAACTAAGCCCCACCCTATCATTCATCATACTATGAATCCTCACATTTCTTGTACTGGGCAAAATGCAATGAACTCATATGCAAGACTATTTTTTCCTCCCGAAAATAAAGACACTTTTTGTATGATTGCCAATAAAAATATGCCACATCCTTTCTTTGGCTGCAGCTCTCCTAATGTTTAAATGTTCAGTGGCACAGTGTTGTTGGTTTTTTTCCTGGCTCCACTTACCTATGAGCACAGAAAAGAAAAAGAGTTAGACTTAAATCTTTTTATAGAAATAGTTTAGACTTTATTCTCAGTTGCTGAAAGGACATGTTACTTTCAGTTTCCACTGCTTTCCTGTTCCTGTGATTTGTTTGCACTGCTGAGGAATAAGCAGAGAAATAAGATCCGGGTGTGCTCCTATTGAATAGGATTTGTTACTGTCAAACACTGGTGGAAACAGAATTATGATAATAAAATCACTCCTTATTGCTAACACAACTTGGACTGCTAATTGTGGTCATATTCTTTTACCTGTATACATTCTACATAACTGTTATGGACATCTACATGATAATGATAGATCTAATGGTCCTTGGAGTACACTGGCAAGAAGTTGAATCTTGGATGCAAGAGAAGTTGTCTTATCTGAAATCCCTGGTCCATTCAACCTAGTATTGTCAATACTGATTGGCAATGTTCATCCAGAATTGCAGATGGGAGTATCCTCAGCTATTCTCGATAGAGCCACAGCCCCATTTGGTCTGTCTATTTCACAATCCATTTTTCCTTTAATCTGTTGCGCCTCAGAGATACGATTGGCAGAATGGGGAAGCTCTCTTGAAAGAGAAAGGGAAATCTGTAGGCAAGAGACCATTTCAGAATTCTTCACTTGGGTTCTTTGGTGTCTAAACTTTAAAGCAGAAGTAGAACATGTCATCATATGTTGTCTGCTCCGATTTGTCAGAAATAAGAGATAATCATGTTCCCTGTGCATGCTTACTCCTACAAGAAACGAATGGATAAAAATGCACTATAATTTGTCTCTTCAGTGGGTATTAATCACAGAGAAATGGTGATGGCATTCCCAGAATATTCAAGGGAATCTAGTGCAGAAGAAGGTGGCCTACCCTTCTGTAATCAGGTAATCTAGCTGAGCAATGTAATCACGAAAGTGGTGAATTAAAACACAGGAAAAATGAAATGTTTTTAGGATGAGCTCATTATAAGGATTGCAGCTACATCACCATTTAAGGTCCTTCCAATACTGTAATTTACTATAATCTATCATTTCACTCTTCCATTGCAGTCATACTGCTCACTGCCTTGTGCTCAGATATGCTTGAAATCTGTGCACATTATTATTCCCCTGGCTATGAAGGGAAATAACTAATCTGTTTATTCTTTGAAACGAAGGTCAAACTGACCTGAAAGTTTAGTCTTCACAATCGTTTCCTTTCTCAGAACAGAGTTGGATGGCAGTAACAGATTTGGAAAATAAACTCCATGCACTTTGTGCAAACATATTCATTTTTGTAGGGTAGTTCTATTTAACTCTTGTTAGCCATGGCATAGATGCTGTTAGAAAAGCTACGGAGGTGAATATACCAAGTATGCATTTTAAGATCAGTTATATTAGTTCATTTATTAAAATATTTCCTACAGGTTGCCTTTTATGACAGATATCTGGATAAATATATCTATGATATATTCAGATTTGCCAGAAAGTTCCTTTGTTGCATTCCTTTTGTCCTTTTGCTATACTTCTCTTTTATATTCTGTTATGCTCCAGTGTTTAAAGCCAAACATGGAAGTGCTGGTTTCCAAGGAATAAGGAATTGGGATAAGGAACAAAACAAAAAAATTTAGCTATTTGTATAGTTACTGAAGCTTTGGGTTCCCGAATATGGATTAAACTCTGAGTTGAACCGAATGACATAAATCTGCCCATGTATTTTATACCCCATTTGCCATGGACCACCAAAACTTAAGATTTAAAGCACTAGACTGCATCAATCTGTCCAACCCAATCCTTGGACTCCCTGTGATATCGCAGCCCCCAGAGGTCCCCGGATCACAGATTGAGAACCACTGATCTAGCTGAATGCATAAGAAATAATGTCCAAGTGTCATTAAAGCAACCTCTAGCTCTGTGCGATATTTGTAAATATTGACTGCATCTTGTTTTTATAACCAATCTACTTAAAATTACCAAGCATGTATTTGATTATAACATTGATTTTTTTAAAATCTTTTAGATAATCATGATTTTGCCAATTTGGAGTCTTTGGTTTCTCTCAACTGCTGGAGCTAAAAGTCTTAGTGCTGAAAAGGTCATCCCATTTTGTGGCATTGCTGATTGCAATTTTCATGGGAAGAGTCTGCACACAGTTCCACTGGGCCTATCAGATGCTGTCTTGGGACTGGACCTGGCCTTCAATAGCATTGTGCATATTCAAGATGTTGACCTAAAGTCTGCAGTCAATCTTAGAACACTTTTGCTGCAATCCAATTTAATTCAAACAATTGATGAGCATGCCTTTGACTTCCTTGGAAAACTGGAGCATTTGGATTTATCATGGAATAACTTGACCTACTTGTCACCCTCTTGGTTCAGAAATCTTTCTTCTTTACAGAAATTAAACCTAAAGGGAAATTCCTACTCAAAACTTGGGATATTTCCATTATTTTCTGGCTTACAAAAGCTGAGATATCTATACCTGGGAAATGATAAATTTTCTTCTTTACAGACAAAAGATTTTGAAGGAATTTCAGTTCTTGAAGAACTGGAGATCGAAGGACAGAATCTTAAACAATATTCACCAGGATCCCTACAGTCTCTTGTTCGCATAAATCACATTGTTTTGAATGTTCCTGTCAATTTCATTTTGAATTGGATTTTAGCTGATGTTAAAAATTCTGTGGTGTTTCTTGAACTGAGAAATATAGACCATAACCTTGAGTCCCTTATCCGTTATTTCAAAAAGGGTCCAATAACTGCTCAAAAGCTTGTATTTAGAGATAGCAATTTTTTAGAAAATGATACTGTTCCCCTAATTGAAGCATTATCTGGTATGACCCAGTTAAAAGAGTTAGAAATTATAGATAGCAGATTACAAGGTACTGGGCATTTCCCTAATAGTCAGCACATTTTAAGTAATGTACATATAATAACAATTAGGAATTTAAAAATAGATTCATTTTATTTATTTTCAGATCTTTCAAGCTTTCTGTATCTTGTAGAGAATATTACCAGACTGACTATTGAAAATGCAAAAGTTTTTCTTGTGCCTTGCGAACTTGCAAAAAGATTCAGTTCAGTACAGTATCTTGATTTCAATACAAATTTGCTTCAGGATTCGTTTTTTGAGCATTCATTGTGTCCAGGCAGTTGGCCTAAACTGCAGACTCTCAATGTTAGTCAAAATTCTTTGACATATCTCGGCCGGACAGCTCAAAGTGTGGCTCATTTAGTCAATCTTGCTAATCTAGATGTAAGTCAGAATAACTTAGAACAAATGCCAGAGTCATGTCATTGGCCAAAAAGCTTGAAATATTTAAACATCTCTGGCTGTAAAGTAGAGAAACTTACAGGTTGCATCCCTGATTTTTTAGAAATTCTGGATGCAAGCAACAATCTCCTCCATGATTTTATGGTGAGCCTACCTCATCTTCAGGAACTTTACCTTACAAATAATAGGTTAAAAGCTCTACCAGATGCTGCCTTCATCCCTCATGTAAGGTTTGTGACTATTAGAGAAAACAGTGTGTTTGTGTTCTCTGAGCAGGAACTGGAAAAGTTTGTAGAACTGAAGTTGCTGGATGCCCGTTATAACAGTTTTCAGTGCACATGTGGTTTTGTTTCCTTTGTACAGTCTTATCCAAGAATATATAATATCTGCATTGGTTGGCCTGAAAATTACATCTGTGATTCTCCAGATTATGTAAAAGGGGATCAGATTGGAGTTGCCCAGCTGCAACTGACTGACTGTCATTTTAGTTCTTTTGTGTCCATCCTTTGTATTGTGATAATCCTGATCGTCTTGGTGTCAGCATTTCTTTGCCACAAGTTTCATGTCATTTGGTATATACGCATGACTTTGGCCTGGCTCAAAGCAAAACGCAAGCCTCGAAGGACCCATAACCAGGCAGTCTGCTATGATGCGTTCATTTCGTACAGCGAACAAGACTCCGAATGGGTGGAAAATATTATGGTACAGATGTTGGAGCAGTCAAACCCTCCATTTAAACTCTGTCTTCATAAAAGAGATTTTTTGCCTGGCAAATGGATTGTAGACAATATTATTGACTCCATTGAGAAGAGCTCTAAAGTCTTGTTTGTGCTTTCGGAGAATTTTGTGCGGAGTGAGTGGTGCAAGTATGAATTGGATTTTTCTCACTTCCGTTTTTTTGATGAGAATAATGACGCGGCCATTTTGATCCTCCTGGAATCTATTCCAACAAAAACAATCCCGGAAAGGTTTTGCAAACTCCGCAAATTAATGAATACCAAAACTTATCTTGAATGGCCAAGTGATAAAGATCAAGAACAGTTATTTTGGTTTAATTTGAAAATGGCAATAAAAGCCTAGGTGAGAAGTTGGTATAATAGACAATTTCCATTAGTTTTAGCAGCACTTCTGGTGTGAAGAATTTGTTATGGTTCAGAATATGCAGTCCAGGCCTGTCCATTAGCAGGAGGCAAATGGGCTTCCAGAAGTGTGATTCCTTGAACCCCAGATTTTTACTTCATCATGTACTTTGACTGGTTTTCGCTCAGCAGAAATATCAGGAACATGCAACACTAGCTTTGTCCCAAGTTTTGCACATAAAACTCAACTCTTCAGATATTTATGAGAAAGAAGAATTTAGCAGGGGAGGATGTAGCAGCTAAGGTACAGTTCTAGCAGAATCTTAAAAAGTAAAGGCAAAGGTTCCATTCACACATACGTGCTAGTCGTTTCTGGCTCTAGGGGGCGGTGCTCATCTCCGTTAACAAAGCTGAAGAGCCAGCGCTGTCTGAAGACGTCTCCATGGTCATGTGGCTGGGATGACTAAATGCCGGCGACGAACACTGTTACCTTCCCACCAAAGGGGTCCCTGTTTTTCTACTTGCATTTTTACATGCTTTTGAACTGCTAGGTTGGCAGAAGCTGGGACAAGTAATGGGAGCTCACTCGGTTATGTGGCGCTAGGGATTCGAACTGTCGACCTTTCTGATCAACAAGCTCAACGTCTTAGCCACTGAGCCACCACGTCCCTCATTCTATTAATTAATTCTAGTAATATTGTAAGCAGAATCTTAGAACCAATTAATTGAAAGAGATTGAGAGAATTGATAGATAAAATGTATGGATTGCATTAAGCCACTTTTTGCTTAACTGTGATATATTCAACAAGATTATACTAAGCTGTAAATCTTGATTTACAAATCACAGGGGCGACGAAGCACAGAGAAGCCATACTGTGTTTAGTGTGATGTGTCCACTGAGTTAACTTAGGTGTGCCAAGCAAATGAAGCCAGCAAAGGGAACCAACACAGATAGTTTTCCTGTCATGATTAATTATAAAAAGTAGCATTTATTACATTCAGTGTTGAACAAGAGCATATATTGTATGATTGTTTATTGTTTAAATATTAAACAAGTATAAATATGCTGTAATTTAAGTTATTTTCTATTGTTTTTTTTTTAGAATTTGGTGGTTGCTAAGAGCAAACAACCACTTGATGGCACATAATCATTCAATTGCTAGATGGCATTTTATTGGTTTTTATTATCTTTTGAAAGCTCCCTGGAGTCATTAAGAAATAGGCAGCAAATAAATCAGTTAAATGCATAAAATGAATAAGTTGTTTACTTGAATGTATCCTAAGGTGAACCATATGCTGGAACTTCCTGTTGTCTTCAGTATTTGAAAAAGTGGCCAGCATATTTGCATTATGCTTCCTTGATTTTTTGAAGGGCAAAAGACACTTCCTGCAGCTATTTTAATTTACTGATTGTAACATATGAAACCTATTTTCTGGTAAGATTTTACCCTTACTGATTTAAATAAAGTACTTAACTATTTAGTATTTCTATATTCTAGCTATTTATTTGGATCATCAAGAGATACGTATCCATAATACTGTTAAGCTAAAACAATATCTAGTTTCCATTGGAGACACCCATTCAATGCCTTCTATGGCCAACTTCTGCAGGAATAAAAATGTTTAAAAATGATTTGTGTGGGAGTTAATTAAACTAAAGTTAAATATGCCTTCTAGTGTTGTCCGTTTATGGCAACTGTGTCCTCAAAGTATGCAAACTCTAGTGATTTCAATAGGACTTGAATGTATTTAATTCCATGGACTTGTGGCCATAATTATTCTGATTTGGGCAAAACATTTTGGTAATGCTAAAAATACAGAAAAGCTGACAAGGTATTTATTTCGATGCTGGATATTTTCAACATCAATTCAATTCAAACCTTTACTGTCAGTGCACAACATGTATACAATGAGATTGGCTCATTCAGCCTCCCTTAGTGCAGCTGCTCCAACACAAATACATCTCAATAACTCACAGTGAAAGAAACTAACAAACACACAATCCTCTATACATTTACCTGTTTAAGTATTGAACTTTAGCATATTACACGTGATTGTCAAAGTTTCTATAATTTGGTGGCCCGACCATCACTACCCAAACCCTTGCAGAGAAAGGGGGGGAATAAAACTTTTGGCTTACCTGCATACAGATTTTAAAAGAAAAAAACTATAAAGGAATCCACAGAAAGCGGGAGGGTTTGTTCTAGATTTGGCAGGAGATTGTGCTATAGTGAGAGGTGACTGGATGAGGCTGAGGGTAGGGAAGGTACAACTGGGAGACAGACGATAAATCATCCATGGCCAGGGTAAAGAACTTGGAAAAGGCCTTAAGCAGCTGAGGTGAAAGAAGAATCTGCAGAAAAGAATAACACGCACACACACACACACTCCCTCCCCCAAAAAGCCAACAGTGCAACTCGGCTCTAGACCAGAGGTGGTATTCAGCAGGTTCTGACCAGTTCTGGAGAACCGGTAGCAGAAATTTTGAGTAGTTCAGAGAACGGGCAAATCCCACCTCTGACTGGAGAGTTTATAGTATCCTTCCCTTGCCATGCCCACCAAGCCACGCCCACAGAATCGGTAGTAAAAAAAATTGAATCCCACCACTGCTCTAGACAGTAGTGGGGAAAATCCATGTCATTCAGAGGTTGGGCATCTGGGCAAGAGTATTAAAGAGGAGAGGCTGTTAATCTACCTAAGTGTGCAGATAAGGAAGTAGAGGAAAAGAAAAACAAATTTAACAGAAATGCATTTTTAGACCGTTGGCTGGGAATTCTGGATATTAAAAGCTGCACGTCTTAAATGTTGACCAGTTGAGAAACGCTGCTATAGGCAAGGTGATAGACATGTAAGCCATTTAAATTCAGTTCCACATATTAAGTTATGTTTATGCTTGATCACTATACACGCACACATATCATAAAGTCTTGTAAATATACTGTGTACTACAGATAGTTCTTGCCTGTAGTGGGGTGTGTCTGGCTTCATTCCCATACATTTCCTCCATCTTGACAGTACTTAAGTAGTCCAAGGATTATTGGTTTTAATAAGCTCTATAGCAACAGTTTAGTAACTTCTGTGTGGCATGTAAAATAGAAAGCTTTTCCCCTTAAAGTATGTGTCCTAGTTAGGCCTACTTTAAATAGCATAAAAAATTTGGACAAACTCTTTGTTTATATTTAAAGGTCATTTGTTCAAAACAAAAGTATTAGTTTGAATTAGTATTATAACCTATTAAAGCCACCTGCAGTTTTTATTGAAAGCCTAATATATAGATTATTGCTATAGTCCACTTTTATTCTTTCATTGCTTTTAAAGTGCCTGAAAGAAAATAGCAGGGTGATGATACACATTTGTATAACTAATGCCAATCAGTCCAGATTTATGTGAAGACACAAAGTATAAAGTTTACATTCTGCTAAAACAAAAAAAGCAGTAATTTATGTTACCTACTTAAGGTAATGAAACATTTGTAAGAAAACAAGCAAGCTCAGATGTCTATGGAGATTCTCAGTCATCCAGGACATTGTTGTCCCAAAGGTGCTTTTTCAAGAGACAACTGGACTTTCTGGTTTTTCTTTGAAGATGTTTCACTTCTAATCCAAGAATGAAGAAGCTTTGTGGTTGAGAAGCGAAACATCTTCAAAGAAAAACCAGAAAGTCCAGTTGCCTCATGAAAAAGCACCTTTGGGACAAGCAAGCTCAGAGAGCATCAAGGATCCCTCATTGACACAGCTATGTAAGTAAATCCCTTACTCAGTAACTTTAAAAGGAAGATAAGGTTTTCTGGATTCCAGTTCTGATGGTTTAGAAGTATATACTCTATATATAAAAGTGAAATACGACTCACGCATCATCACAAAATCTCCAGAACAGTAAACCCTACAAACTTGAAATTTGGCATGTATGTTCCTCTTGGCTTCTAGGTGCTCACTAAGAAAGGATTTTTCAAAGTGACCATCAGAGCATTACTACTTTGTATATTATTATTAACACGCTCTGATGCTAAGGAGTTCTACTCCCCACCTGAAAAGAAATCTGTTCCAAATGCAAAACACAAGCAGAGGAGAGGACTTTCAGTTTCAGTTTTACTTTCACAGCACCAAGCAACTTTAGTACAGAACAGTTCAGCTAAGCCACGCCCAGGCTCCTTGCTGTCCCCTTTCTCACACAGCAAATACTGTTTCATTTTCCAAACAGCCCTCAATTCTCTCACATACTGACAGGTTGCTAGCCAGATGAATACCAATGAATGCTGGTAGGCAGAGGCAGATTTTTTTCCCCTTATTTTCCTCCCTCAAAACTAAGCCCGGTCACATAGTTTCGTAGCGAAGCATGGGCATAGAGCTAGTTTGTAATAAGGTAATTTACCCCAGAATTTGAAACAATAATAGTTTTTAATTCTATTGTAGTGAAATTGGCTGAGCACTCAAGTTCTTTAACCAAAAGCAGAATATTAGCACTTTGACTACCCTCTGCTGGATAATTTGTGAAATACAAATGGCATTAAAAATGAATTCAATTATTATAGGATACAATTTTATCAGCCTCCAGACCTTTGAGAATCAACACATTTGTTAGTCTCTAAAATAGTGTTTCTTAACTTTGGCAACTAAGATGTGTGCTGTTAACTCCCAGTTTCTCCGAGTCAGTAGCTGCACCTCTTCAAGATGTTAGGATTGAAAATCACTGTTCTAAACTGTTGATAGTCCTCAACTTACAACAGTTCACTTAGTGACCGTTCAAAGTTACAATGGCACTGAAAAAAGTGACTTATGGCCGTTTTTCACAGTTACGACCTTTGGAGCTTCCCCATGATCATGCGATCAAAATTCAGATGCTTGGCAATTGATTCACCTTTATGACAGTTGCAGAGTCCTGGGGTCAAGTGATCCCCTTTTGTGACCTTCTGAGGGAAGCCCAATTCACTTAACAACCATGTTACTAAATTAACGTCTGAAGTGATTCTCTTAACAAATGTGTCAAGGAAGTTCATAAAATGGGGCAAAACTCACTCAACAAACGTCTCGCTTAACAACATACATTTTGGGCTCAATTGTGGTCGTACAATTGAGGACCACCTGTACAAGCTGATGGGGCAATTCTGGGAATCAAAATTCACATACATTAAGGTCAAGAAACATCTTTGCCTGCTACAATAAAGAGGAGTGTTCAGCCCTTTTAATGTCTAAGACAGGGGTCTTCAGCCTTAAGACTTGTGGACTTCAACTCCCAGAATTCCTCCTCCAGTCATGTTAGCTCAGGAATTCTGGGAGTTGAAGTCCACAAGTCTTAAAACGTGCCAAGTTTGAAGACCCTTTGTTCTGACCCAACCCTGTTACCAGCAAGAAAATCTCAAACAAATGCAGCAACTCAAACCTTCACAGCTTTAATTTACAAATAACTTCTTTGTAGATAAAAGAGGGCTTGCGACCAATTAATACAACCAGAAAAGCCTTGACAGAATTCTTCAGATAAGCCGGAGTCTCCACACACAATGATGAGTCCTTTGAGCGTTTTTGCCTTCTGCAAAGGCAAAAACCTTTTGAAACCAGGCTTATAGTCCCTGGTGGGAGGGGCCATTATATTGCATCCTTACTCCCGAGTCGCTTGTGCTGCTCCAGCTGTTCTCTTCTACGAATCATCCTGCGCGCATGCGCACTTGGCATGGGCTCCTCGGGAACCTCATCACTGCTGCCAGCTCCCACAATCCCTGAAGGCAGCAGTCCACTCCCTGATGGTCCCGGCCCCTCATTCGAATCCTCACACTCCTCCACCGTCTGCACCTGCTGCTGGCTAACCACAACACCCTTGGTCTAAGCCCTGGGTGTCAAACTCAGTGCATCACGTGACGTTTCAGTGCTTTTCCCCATTCGCGGAGCTGGGGTGGGCGTGGCCTGCATTTGACGCATCCGGCCCGTGGGCCACCAGTTTGACACCCCTGGTCTAAGAGATGCTGCACTAATAAGCAGCATAGCTGCTACACTGGTAGAAGATTATTTCTGGATTTGTTGCATTTATACTCTTTGACTTAAAAAATAATGTTTAAAAAGGCATCCCTGTTGCTTGCAATGTGAGCAGAAACTGAAAAAACAACAATCCAGGAATAGGGTTTTTTACTTCATTTGTTCTTCCATCAATTGCTTTCAGCATGGCCCTGGAGATGTACTAGAGAGGGCTGAATGTTTAAATATTTGCATTGGGACCATTTTCAAGGGATATTTCATGCCAATGTTCTTATGGAGAGCAGGGATTTCCTGCACTCCAGCCCTGGAATCCATCAAGGAATGTGATTTGAGCATCGATCTTTCAGTGCTTGTAGATAGGAGCAGGGTTCGTTTTGCTTCCAGCGTTGGCATCTTATATTCATGCACCTGGATATAGACATTTGAGCCAGGGAATTAGGTATATCTATTTACACCTCTGTGCAAAAAGGTCTTTCTAAGTTGGAATCCTGAATAAAAATCGTTGTGGATTGTACTCTTTGGGTCAAAGGGTCACCATGCCTAATGTGTGCACATTGAGATCAGGAACAAGGAAAGTATTGGATTTGGGGATCCATGGAGAGTGCCAAACCTTTCTCTACTCAGGAAAATTCTTAAAAATGATTAACAGATCACTGGTCACTGACCCTGTGTGAAAGATAATTGATTCTTTCTTCCTAGAATAAAATGGGGAAAAAAATTCCTCTGCAGAGTAGCTGAAGTACTACCGTCACAAAGAAAAAATATGCAGCTGTTCATCACAGGAAAGAAGCTGAAAGGAAAATAGTGCGCAAAATGTTAAAAAAAAAAAATCTGCCCAAAGCATTTTAAACTAAGTTCTCCCCATCTCTTTGAAGTTCTCCCCATCTCTCTTTGAAGTCTAAATGTTATGTTTTCTCCTTCAAACTGTTGCAACAGAATTGGGATGGGACAACCAGAATACTGATTCCCTGGCACGTGATATGGTCTCAATAAACAGTTACTAAGAAAGTATGTATGAAAAATCTGCCCTTAAATGGTTGCCATTTTTCCATGCCAGCATATAAAACCTGGCAAATTAAAAGGAAAAAAATCCTGGAAGGAAGCAGCAGTAAACTGCTTCCATATTACTTGCAAGACCATTTCATGGACCAGCCACCCAAAATCATGTATTCCAAAATCGTAAACATATTTTAAAAATAAAAAGGACACTTTGCACCTAACTTTGAAAAATCTGGAGCGCAAAGTTTACTTCTGTATGCCAGACTAACCAACCAATAGATGTGGAAAACCGCGTAGTCAGAATTGTCTTTCCAAGTTTGACAGGCCAATAATCCATTATCCAGCATTCTGGACTTCCTCACCCAGAAAATCTTAACTTTCTTTAATAATCATATGCCAAAGTAATTTTATTCTTTTATGCGGGATTCAGTATTATAGGAACTAAAATTCATATTTGGGTGAAATATGCTATTACAGAGTACAGAATAATAGAGTTGCAAGGGACCTTGTAGGTCATCTAGACCAACCCCTAATCAAGCAGGAGACACTACGCCATTTCTCCCAAGTGGCTATCCAGTCTCTTCCTGATTATTAGATGATACAGTATTTTATTGAAGCACATTAATCATCAATCATTGTTTAAATTATAGCATAATAGTTTAGTATACATCAAAAATTCATTGGTGCCTAACTAGTAATAAACAGGGGTGGAATTCTATCAGTTCGCACCTATTCGCTAGAACCGGTTGTTAACATTCTAAGCAGTTCGGAGAACCAGTTGTGAGAAGAAATTACTGGCCTAATCCCGTAAGGAAGGCAGGAAGGAAACATTCTGGTGTTGCTTACAGAAACTGCCTCTCCGTTAACCCTTATTACATTCTTGGCAGGACTAGACTTCCTGTCCCGAGAACTTCTCTGGAGTTTTTTCCCCTCCTTTGCTGCTACTTTGCTTGTGTGGAGTGACCATTCAAAGTTACAATGGCACTGAAAAAAGTGACTTATGACCGTTTTTCAGACTTACGACTGTTGCACCATCCCCACAGTCATGAGAGGCCAGGGGTGGAGATGTGTGCCTCGATGTGAGTGATGTTGAGTTGGCCACGCCCAGCCAGTCACATGACCACCAAGCCACACCCACCAACTAAGCCACGCCCACAGAACCGGTTGTTAAAAAATTTGAATCCCACCCCTGGTAATAAACAATATATTATGTGAATGGCAGTTCAAAAGGCCTGGTTAAGTTCTACTTTGGAGTTGCACTAAAAATAGTGCAACAGTGTAACTAATTAACCCAAGAGGAAGTGAATTTCTCCTATATCTTTCATTACAAAAACTAAAAAAAATGATACAATAAAAATGGATCCTATGGATTTCAGAGATGCTTTCACAAAACCTAAAGACAAAAACACAACAAAGTGTAAACTATGATGTAAAGTTTATATACAAGAATATAAGGTTTATCTGGATTATTTACAAGGGTTGTTAAAGTAATATTTTACAACTTTTTTTTTCAAATAACCACTACTTACTTTACAGTTAGGCTACAGAAACCTTTAATTTGTGAAACACCAAAGAACTTCAGTTTAAAACAGTACTAAGCTTTGTACAAAATACTGTGTGCAAATGATTAATACACACTTATTGAAGTTGTTCTTGCGCAAGTAGCACATGTGCATGGATAATTTCTCTGTATTGAATAAAGCTAGATGACACATTCCTGATAAGATAAAATTAGGTCCAATATTCAAAGGTAAATAAGAGATACTGTGATGGCTATAGTCTATAGCAAGCTTCCAATGCAATGTATGTTGACAGATGCCAATCCCATAAAGTGCAGTGCACTTTCCCACAGAAGCATGCATGAGATTGCAGCTTAATGCACACCAACTCAGACATTAGAGGCCTTAAGCATGCATAATTCTGCAGAGGATTTGGGGAAAGAAACTCTCAAGACATTCTTTAGCTCTCTTTTGTCCGTCTTTGAGTCATAATTTCTGTAACAGCAAAGTCTTTAAAATAAAGCTTATCTTTTAAATGCCAAGTTGCAAAATAACTTCTGCTTCATAAAACTTGGGACATTGTTATCTCCCACACTGTGGCTTCCACATTTGTTTTTACTTGGAATGAAACTAAACTAAACAAGTTGACTCCAACGCCCAAACGGACACATAATCTACACAGCAAGGTTAGCCAGACAGTACGTAGTATGAATATGAACAATTAAAAAGAAAAATTAAAAGAAGATCAAAGTTACATTTTGCGCAGCTCTAAACAATACATTTTGGAAACAATTATACAGAAGAAAAATCATGATTTGGGCAATTATAGTTTATTATATGTACACAATTAGAAGAGGGGAGTCTCTTTTCTTCTTAAAAGAAATGGCTCTTCCATGCTACTGGGCGTTTATGGCTGCAGTAGGAAGATGCGAAAGAACTTAAGGCATGGCAACTAAACGTGAACAGAAACTCCAAGCAATTAGCACTGCAGCTTGCGGATGCTGCGCGAAAACCTCTTGAAGGCTCGCTGGCCTTTTTGCCATCGTTTGACAGAGGTGATCACCAACTCCCCAGCCAACCTCTGTCCCATGACCAAATACGGTGCGTTGATATCATTCATCTCATCGCAGGTACACTGAAGGCCACCTCTGAGCCAAAGCACGGTCTTCTTCAGGTCCCGTTCTGTCACCCCGTTCAGCTTGTAGATGGTTTTGCTCTTTGTTTCTGGAGTGATCTTGGTGTCTCCATTGATGTAGGCGATCTCCTTCACTTTTATCTTCAGAGCTAAGAGGGATAATGGGGAGCAGAGCAGGGGTGGGGGAGTGGGGTGAAAGAAAGGAGGAGAGAGGGAGGGGGGAGAAGAGATTTTTCTCTCATTCTGGCACATAAAAGAGAATCGAGGGAGGGAGGTCTTCTGTTGCTAATTAAACTGTCAGGTTCTGACAGAATGGACAGCAGGTGGCTCCATTTCTAAAGCCATCAGAAGTAATTTCAGTCCGAATCAATCTTTGGGTGTATTTCTTTCACTTTCAAAGGGGAAAAAAATCTTTGTTAAATGAGCCTCTTCCTCTAGGTTTTGTTGGTTACAAATACCAAAGGTCTTTTTCTACGTTAAAGCTTTTGTGCCTTCTCACAAAGCTGAAAGGGGGGGAATGGGAAACAGCCATCTTTTCATAGAAAAAAGTGAACCTCATTTGCTCCTGAAAATAGTCTGGGTTAATGTATGAAACTCTTTGGTTAATCAGTATATTTTATCTATTGCATCTGAAAGGATGAACAAAATAATTGGGTTTTACAGCTGCATTTAGATTTGGTGCGATAACTGTAAAGAGAGAGAAATAGCATCATGCTTATTAAGAAAAACCAAATATCTGCTTGTGGATATATCAGATGAAAACTTAATGCTAGTTAACTTGACTTAAACTCACTCTCTATGCTATTCTTTAATAAGGGCATTAATCTGTATAAATTTGTGATCGAACTGTAATAAAATAACTTCTGCAGTTAGAATATGATAAAATTACAACGTGTATTTATAATTTATGCCAGTTATACCTGTCTTATTCAGGAGGGTTTTCCAAATACTGTGACCCAGAAATGATACATACATACATACATACATTATTTGTCTTATCTCTGTAAAGTTATTCTCTGCTTTCTTCACAGCCAATACTCATTAGTTCCTGGCATGTCAGAATTTCTCAAGAGACAGATTAATCTTTTTTTAAGAAAAGATGCCATTTCTCTACCAAAATGGAATGTGAGAGCTTTGCCAAAGCTGTTGGGGATTTGTGGTAAATTAAAGTAGTGATCCTTTAGATTTAAAATGTTATACCAACTTAAATTCTGAAGTGAAGCCTCTCAAAGTATTTCTCAGCTTTCCTCCCATATCTTTGTAGTTGTCTTGTGCTCTGGAAAAGTCAGGAGCAATTTTCTACTTTACTGTTCTCAGGAAGCCATCCCTCCTTGCTGCATTAAGAAATGGGAACTGGACAGGATAAAACCTGTTTTCAAATTCATAGCAGGACCATAAACCAAGGCCTCCCTGCTTAATCCCCTTCCTCTGCAGGTGGGCAGAAGGCAAACAGAATGAAACCAAGGCTTCCAACATCACTGTGCCACTGAGCTCCATTTCACATCAGCAAAAAATCAGAAAATTCAAGGATGTCACATTCATATTATTTATATTTCTGCAACTCTGAAATACCTGACATGGCAGTTTCAGACGGTAATAAAAAAGATATATATGTCTGTATACAACTAGCTAATTCCTGGATTCTATTACTCCCTCAGGTGACCAAATGTGAAAAACAGTTGGTTTTCATAGACAGAGGTACTGGAATTATAATCACTGGTAAAACGATTGAGAACTAAACCAGTTTCTGTTGTTAGCTATGGGACAAGGTACAACCAATACATATGAAGGAGAAAAAAATAAAGGTTTTTTTTCCTCTCAAGTCAAGCATTGTTAGAACAATTTGGAGTTCCACCTAAGAAAGTTTTAGAATCCCATTTCTTTCTACATAGAAAGGAGGTGAGGCCACAGTGGACAACATTGTATAGAAAAAAGAACAACCTTAGAAAGGTGAGAGCACACAACATGTTCATTACAAAGAGCAGTTCTAAACAACCTCCTACCTAGTATGATAGTCTAAATAGAAACCTAATCATAATCCTATGATTATGTGAATTAGGATCCACTGTTGAAATAAAAGCTTGAATGCATTTGCAATTTAAAACTGACCCACAACTGCATTTCTTACAACACTGATTATTATTGCAATCAGAAAACAAAATCCCTAGTTTGCAATCAGAGAATCTCCCTCATACTTACCAAAGTCATTTTTGCAAAGATTTTCTACGATTTCATTGTCATCTTCATTCTTGGTTTTGCAAGCATCACAAACTTTTGGCACTGTAAGAAATAAGTTTTAAAAAGAACCTTTAGAGGAGTTTCAAATGAAATAAGTAGCCATTCGGAAAGAAAGCATACACTTTTAATATGAAGTTATGGCAGGCTTTCTTATTCTTGACTCTATTTCATGACAGCCTGAAGGATTGATTCTAGAGCATTTGGAGCCTGAGATAACTAATCAATGCCACTGGCCATTTAAAAACAACTGAAGAAAAAATAGCCATGCTAAATACTGTAGATATCACAACAAGTCCAATGAGAACTCCAAATGGATTATTGAACCATAGATATGGATTCTGCCTGGGATTAAAATCTTTCCCTAACACTCCTGCACACCAGGTCCTCCAGAGAGAAGAAATTAATGCCTTGGTACCCCAGACATGTTCAGGAAAGAACATAGAACAATGAAAAAGTGCATAAAATGCATTTCCTGATGAGTTTGTCTCAGGAAATCATCCTTCTCCAACTCCATTATTAAAAAAAAACAAAAAACTTTGGAGAATGTCATCTTCCCCATCCCCAAGTTAATTAAAGCCACATTTTCTAACCCTAAGCTGACACTAGTAGATGAAAGCTCTTACTTTGAAAAACGAGAAATCAGTAATATGAATGTATTGCTTCCGTTATCAGTATTTTATTGGGTTCGGCATTTCCTGTTACCTTCTATTCAAACAATACCTGCAGCAAATTTAATTGGCCAGTTGACATGGAAATGACTTACTGAACCGATTAATGTTATCATTTTCCTAGGAAAAACAGTTACAGGACAAAAGTTCAACAATTACAATATTCAATAAGCTCAAATGGTTAAAAGTGCAAGCAGTATTCCAAGTCATAATGCAACTTTTGAAGTAGAAATTCAAAAGGGAATTCTACCCATTCACTTGGACTTAATCCCAGATCTGTGTAATAGGGTAATATCATCCCATATAGTGCATATTTAGTTTAAATAAACTCTTAGGATCCTAATCCTGTCCTACCCTAAACTTGTTCTTAAAAATGTTTATTCATGATCACACAGTCTAACCTGCCCCTAAATTCATAAGGTCTACAAGTTGCAATCCTAGAGGATCGCTTTGAATAACTTTCCATAAGAAAAAGTTTAGGATAGGGCCATTTTAAACACCCATATCTAAACATGAAGTCTTAAGGAATCCAGCCTAGCTTCGTTTTGTATAAAGAGCTTCATTTTCCAAATCTAGGAAAGCAAAATCTAAAATGGATTGGTTTTCATCATTAAAAGAGTGCTTTGCAAATCATGTTTTGGTCCTGTGGTACTTTTTTTGCAGTGTGAAAATTTGAGACACGATGTTCCACAGTTCTTAGAAAGGAATTTATATGATATGCTATAAAGTTTATGTCTCACAAATTTATATCTATGATTTAAAAAAACCCGGTGATATGTAGAAAGTTTATCCTTTTAAAAGACATTACAAGCAACTATTCTCAGCAAACTTATTCCTCCTGCACATTCCACAGAGATGCTTGAGGTGGCAGCCTAAGACCGCAAACCCTATTCATGTACTGGAAGGATATAATTGAATGATTTCTGCCCAAGTCAATGCGCCCCGAATAATTACCTCAAAATATGCCCCCAAATCACCTTTTACTTCCAAAGCCACTTAATGTACAGGATTCAATTAAACATTAAAAAAAATTACCAATTGCAGAGGAATCCATCCTGTACATTCATTCTACTCTGGGGCTCTGAAGATTTGTTATAAAGTAGAGTCTAAAAATGTCATTTGCACCTCTATAATTCTGGTTTGGTTCTGCAACCCAACAGGATAGGCACAGACTCCAGCGAGTAATTAGGACTGCGAAAAAAACAATTGCTACCCACCTGCCTTCCATCGAGGACCTGTATACTGCACGAGTCAAAAAGAGGGCTGTGAAAATATTTACAGACCCCTCACATCCCGACATAAACAGTTTCAACTCCTTCCCTAAAAACAACACTATAGAGCACTGCACACCAGAACAACTAGACACAAGGACAGTTTTTTTCCGAACGCCATCAAATAATTCCCTCAACACTGTCTAACTATTTACAAAGTCTGCATTACTATTACTGTTAATCTTCTCATCACTCCTTATCACCCATCCCCTCCCACTTGTGACTGTATGACTGTAACTTTGTCGCTTGTATCCTAATAATTTTTATTGACTGTTTCCTAGTTATGATTTGATTGCTTATTGTACCCTATCACTATTATTAAGTGTTGTACCTGATGATTCTTGACTCTTGACGAATATATCTTTTCTTTTATGTACACTGAGAGCATTTGCACCAAGACAAATTCCTTGTGGCCAATAAAGAATTCTATTGTATTGTATTGTATTGTATTCTATTCTATCCTATCTCATTAATTTCTTTTCTATTCTATTCTATCCTATTCTATTCAATTCTATCCTATCCCATTAATTTCTGTTCTATTCTATTCTATTCTATTCTATTCTATAAATCTTTGTCTTCCTGCTCGGATTTCCTTCCAAAACAGGGGTCTCCAACCTTGGCAACTTTTAAGACTTGTGGACTTCAACTCCCAGAACTCCTCAAGTCAACTCTGTGAGTTAAAAGTCCACAAGTCTCAAAAGGTGCCAAGGTTGGAGACCCCTGTTCCAAAAGTCTCTGGCCCGACGGCCCCCATTGCTCAACCTGGGCGGGGATGGCCCGTCCAAGCGCCCTCAGCGGCTCTTACCTTCCCTGGGAGTCGGGAGGACGTGGTCGCTGCTGGCCAGGGGGATGCACAGGTCGTTGTCCTGGGGGAACCGGCTGCAGTCCAGCATGTCCGGCCAAGGGAAGCCGAAGGCGGACATGACCGGGGCGCAGCTGTTCTTCACCTGCTCGCACAGCGAGTGGCAGGGCTCGATGGTCTCGTCCAGGTCGACGATGCAGACGGGCGCGAAGAGGGAGCAGAGGAACTTGCGCGTGTCCGGGTGGCAGCGCTTCTGCACCAGCGGGATCCAGGCGCCCGCCTGCTCCAGCACCTCCTGCAGGGTCTCGTGGCCCAGCAGGTTGGGCAGCCTCATGTCCGGGTACTCGATGCCGCGGCACAGCAAGAGGGAGGCCGGGATGGGCTTGCAGTTGGAGCGCTTGTAGGAGAACTCGGGCTCCCCGAAGAGGAAGAGCCCGCCGACCAGGCCGAGGCAAGCGGCGGAGGCGACGAGCACCAGGCGCGGGAGAAGTTGCTGTGGGCGCATCTTGCCGAGGGGGCGCTGAGAGGAAGGGCTGCCCACTCCCGCCACCCCTGGGAAGCCGCCGGGGAAGGGCGTCGGGCGGCCGAGGCGGAGGGAGCGGCGCGAGCTTCACCCGCCGACCACGCGCGGCTTTCCCCAAAGCGCTGCCGCTTCTCGCGCACCGACGGAGACGCTGCCCGCCGCTCTCGACGTCTCCCAGCTCCGGCGGGCATTTCTTATGCAAATAGAGAAGGGTGGGGGGGGGGCGAAGAGGCGGGGCCATCGGGCACAATAGCCGGCCTGGATTGGCCGTGGCTTTCCCCGAGGCTTCGCTTTCGGAGGGGCGAGCTGGTGAATGGGAGGAGCCTCCGCCCGAAGAGACCTTCTCCACACGCGGCGGGCTTGAAGGTGCTGCCCGGAGAAGAGAGCCCGGACGGTTAAACGCCGCCGTGGCTCTGAGGGAACGGGGCTTGGTTCTCCATCTCCCGGTCCCGCTCCCCTCACAATCTCTTGCCTGGCTGCCCAAAAGGGAAGCGCCGCCGGGGAGAATCCGAAGCGTTGTGCTTCTTTCACTATGGCCGGGGAGGGGGGGGCGCTGGGAAGAGAAACAGGCGGCAAGCACGCCGACGCGCTCGACAGTGCCTTTCGCTCTTTCTCTTTCTCCGTCTCCCTGTTTGTCTTCTTCCCCCTTTCATCCTCCCTCTGTCTCTCTCCTTCCCTTCCTTCCCTCTTTTCTCTCCTCCTCCTTTCTCTCCTCTCCTTCCCCTTCCTCCCTTCTTTCTTTCTTTCTCCTTTCCTTTTTTCTCTTCTTTCCTCCTCCTTTCTTTCATTCCCTTCCTCCCTCTTTCCCCTCCCTTCCCTTTCTCCCCTCTCTCCCCCTTTATCTCCCTTCTCTCCTTCTCCTCTCTCCTTTCTTCCGTCCCCTTTCCCCTCTCTCTCTCTCTTTTCTCCTTCTTTATTCCTTCATCTCTTTCCCCTCTCTCCTTCTTCCTTCTTCCTTCCTCCTCTTTTCCTCTCCTCTCTGCGTCCCTTCTTCCCTGTCTATCTCCCCCTCCTTTCTCTCTAACCGTCTCTTTATCCTTCCCTCCCTCTCTTTCTCTTCCACTCCCTGCCCTCTCTCTCCCTCCGTCCCTCGTTCCTTCTGTCTTTCTCGTTCCTTCACTCCCGCGCTCTCTCTTTCTCTTCCCACCCCTCCTTCCCTCTCTCTGTCTCCTTCCCTCTTTCTTCCTCCCTGCCTATCTCTCCGTCCCTCAGAAAGAAAGAAAAAAGCAAGCGAAGCGGTGCAGCGGCATCTGGGGCGCGCCTGCCGCGAGCGGTGCGAGGTGCGGGGTTGCTGCTTTTAAAAGACTGGATATATAATGCAAATCGGCAAAATGTCAACCAAAATGATCAGAGGGTCCAATACTTTCCTTTAGCAAGTCTGAAAGAATTAGGATTCTTTAGCTTGGAAAGCAAGGGAACAGAACTGAAGCGTAGAAAAGCGAGGCTGGCTTGGAGAAAGCGGAGAAGTTTCTCTGCCTTTCTCCAAGCAGCAGGATCGCGAAAGCCGATGGAAATGCAGAAGTAGAGAAGGACGCCCTTATTCAAACAGCAGATCGTTTATCCTGAGAAATATAGAGGTGAATAGCCTCTAATTTGGATTACTATACAAGTGGATACACACATTCATGGGAGGGCAGGTCTGTAGTTTGAAGACTCAAGAGTTACTTCTGGGCTTGGTCCCAAATGCCACTTGTAGGACAAGTCCAGCAGGAGAAGGTTAAGTCTCTCTTGCCTGCTTTTTTTCTTAAATGTCACACGTTTCGTTGGTCTTTTTTTTAAAGCCCCTAAGAAAAAGGAAGATGCAGAACTTATATTCAATCTATATATATAAAAGCGAAATACCACTCAAGCAACATCACAAAATCTCCAGAACTATAAAGCCTACAAACTTGAAATTTGGCACTTATGTTTGTCTTGGCTTCTAGGTGCTCACTAAGAAAGGGTTTTTCAAAATGACCACCAGAGCATTAGTATTTCCTATATTATTATTAACACGCTCTGATGCCAAAGAATTCTACTCCCCCTCCTCATCTGAAAAGAAATCTGTTCCAAATGCAAAACACAAGCAACGGAGAGGAGTTTTAGTTTTAGTTTCTCAGCACTAAAGCAGCTTTAGTATAGAACAGTTGAGCTAAGTTGTCTCCTTGCTCAACAGCAAATACTGTTTCAGTTTCCAAACAGCTCTCAACTCTCACACACTGACAGACACTAGCTAGGTAAATACCAATGGATGCTGGTAGGCAGAGGCACAATTCCCCCCCCTTATTTTCCTCCGCAAAAACTAAGCCCAATCACATAGTTTCATAGGGAAGCACGGGTATAGAGCTAGTATGTAATAAACTAAACATATGCTAAAGTAGATAGAAAAACAATTACAAAGAAATTAATGTAGTGTCCTCTTCTTTCTGCCACTATAAAGTCAGTGCAAAGGATGAGAGAGAGAGTCCAAACAAATGGATGAGCCAGGCTTAAAAGTCTGATACACATAATTCCAGGAAAACAAAGTCACCTTTTCTTGTTACAATCCAAGCGCAATAAACCCAAAGCTCTTCATAACGCATACACACCATTTTTGTGGGATGTAATTTAATAGCACATATGTATCTTGAAACTTTAATGTATAAACAGTGGCTCAGCAAAGAGAACTAGCAGGGGCCGTGACCAAAGGGTAGGGATAAATGTACTTTCCATCTGATTGCAGGTTGGCAACATAGAAAAGAGCAACAGCCAAACTTTTTGAAGCCATTCTCTGGAGAATCATCATATTTTGTTGGGTTAACCCATTTTTGAAATTATAATTGGCATATTTAGCATTTTTTAAAAGCCGAGAACTTGGTTTTGTAATATAAGAATCCCTGCTCAAAATTTATTTTATGTAATCCAGTGTGCTTGTGTTAAAGAGAGATGTATAATGAAATTTTAGTTTTGCTTCTGTGCTTACATATATTTGCTTAAATACTTGTAAAACTAGTAAATTTAAGAGACTACTAAAGCATCCAGACAAAATAGATATAACAAAGCTAATGATCTAACTATATATTACCATGCAAAAAATTATAGATTATATTCCAGTAATATCAAATAAATTATGCAACGTGAAGGGTCATGCTAATTCTTTAAATTGCTGCAAAGATGCTTTTTTTCAAGAGGTAACGACTTTCTGGTTTTTCTTTGAAGACGTTTCACTTCTCATCCAATAAACTTCTTCAAAAAGTCCAGTTGCCTCTTGAAAAAAATCACCTTTGGAACAACCATGACTGACACTTTCCATAGACATTTAATTCTTTAAATGTTCATGAGAAAATTTTAGGAAGATTAATTACATTTAAAAGGCCATCACACTTTGCACCAGCAAAACTGGCAAAGATGTTTAAAGATAAATCAGTCAAATGCTGGAAGTGTCACGATGAACCTGGAACATATTACCACATGTGGTGGACATGCATAGCAGCTAAAAGATACGGGACAAAAATACACACATGGTTGGAAAAAATGATAAAGAAACATAGATTTGAAACCTGAAATATTCCTATTAGGGATGGTACCTGAATGTTACAGCAAAGAAGAAACATATTTAATTATACATATATTAACAGCAGCTAGGATTGTATTTGCGCAGAATTGAAAAAAAGATAAAATACCAGCAGAGGGAAAAGTGATTGAGAAATATTTGAATGTGCAAAGATGAATAGATTAACACAGGAAATTAAAGAAAAAGAAGAAAATTATTTATTTATTAATGGGACTTATATGCCGCCCCATCTCCGAAGACTCGGGGCAGCTTACAATAAAAACAAACACAATAAATAATAAAATGAATATTATATGATATGGGATTTATTTTATCAATGGTTAGAAAATAAAACAAGTTAAAATTGAGTAGATGAATATATAAAGAAATTAGTTAAGATGCTTATAAAGATAACAAATATAAGAGAAAATGATTTATGATTTACAAAGAAAATGTGATTATTGTTATATTGGTTAAACATATTGATTATGATTGTTAGCACAAGATGTATGTACCAAGTTGACACACTGTATGAATGAAAGATGGAATTATTGGACCTATTACAAATTTTTTAAAAAACTTAAAGGCCATCAGTCTGCTCAAATGATATTTCTATACTTGCATTAACAGAATATAAAGCTGAATAAAACTGAGAATTAATTATGTAACAGTTCCCATGTTTTGTCCCCTATGAGACTCTTATGAGTATTAGGTCATATTATTTCAAACAAAAACCAACAATTTACCAAAAAAAAAAATCTGTTTCCAATACATTTGGTTAATAAACTTTAATGAAAATTGCATATCCAAAGCATACAGTTGGTCTAGTTCTAATTTTAAAAGAATGATATGATTCCAAAGTATGTTCTTATGCACTTGAGGGACAATTTTCATATCTGCCAATCATCTGTTTGGAAAGAAAAATACACATATCAGCATGGCTGATAAACTAAAAACAATCTATCAATGATACATCAAAGTATAACGTCCCTCTAACTCAAATTATCTTGTCTAAAGTTATTATCATTATTATTGAACCACAATTCTGTCTTGTAACACCTTCAGGTAGATGAACCATGGATTTAGAAATGACCACTAGCCTAAATGTGAGCATCTGCCATATAGGGGTTTAGTTAAACTTAGTTTAGTTTGGCTAAATTTAATTGTATCCATGTATCAACAATATTAAATTCTCACATGCTTGCATGACAACAGTCCAACTCTTAGAAAGGATTTTCTGTTTTTAAATGTTGTTATGATCCTTTATTGTACCCAATACTAAATTAAAAACCAAGTACAGTTATAAGGTCTACCAGTCAATTGAAAATGTTGGTCAAACAATTATATAAAATATATACATTATCAGACTGGAGAAGCATGTATCTAAACTATATCACTGTCTCCATTATTAACCACAACTGTTTCATAATAATATTCAGTATCCAACATTTCTTGTGCAGCTATGAAACTTGAGGCTTTATATTTCTACCCCTCTGGCCATTTTTGAATTTCTACTTATCAAAATCTGATCCACACACTTTTTAGTACCCACAAAAGATTTTGCTATCATTTTTCATATGGGATAAAATTAGACATATAGGACAAAAAAACAAAAACAAACCAAATGTCCTTTAGGAAGAAGCAGTTTCACTTTGTAAACCATCTTTCTCCTGTTAGATGTTCTATACAGTTCTCAAAATGCTGATGTTTGTCATTCCTAAGGATTAGTTTGTTGTTTAGATGAATTGTTTGAAAAGTTACACATTTTTCAACTTTACACAGTTGAGTTAGTATTGTGTTGAAAAATTCTTCTTTCTTTTTTAACCCATTTTATCTAGTTTGAGATGATTGCTTTCAAAACTGATTTCTGTAGAGCGGGGGAATCCAGTGAATTATCATGGGTGGGGCTACTTACTTGAGTTACAGAGAAATTAAAGGATGCCTGTGAATATTCTGTTGCTGATTTCTCATCACTCCAAAACATTCCAAGCATTCCTGTCAAATAGACAACAAATGGTCAAAATTGGGAGCGTCCTATGAAATTCTGTACTGTCAACAGTGGTGTCCCCCAAGGCAGTGTTCTAGGACCAACTCTCTACATAAATGACCTCTGTGATCATATTAAGAGCAACTGTGTTCTCTTTGCTGATGATGTAAAACTATTCAACACCACAGACAATACTGCTACCCTTCACTACCCTTGACTATGTATCAGAATGGTCAAACAAATGGCAACTTCAAATCTCAGCAAATAAATGCTCTGTCTTACATATTGGCAAAAAAAATCAGAAAATAAAATACAAGCTCAATAGTCAAGACCTTGTTGATGATCCAAACTCCGTCAAGGACCTTGGAATACTTATCTCTAATGATCTAAGTGCTAGAGCCCACTGTAATTACATAGGCATTAATAGTTGTTAACCTAATCCTACGTAGCTTTTTCTCTGGTAATATCACACTACTAACTAGGGCATACAAAACATTTGCTAGACCAATACTCGAATACAGCTCATCAGTCTGGAATCTACATTATGTATCTGATATTAACACAGTTGAGAAAGTCCAGAAATATTTCACAAGAACAGTTCTCCACTCCTCTACTCATTGCAGAATACCTTATGCCACCAGACTTGAAATTCTAGACCTAGAAAATCTAGAACGATACTACCTTCGGTAGTATAGTATATAAAATCATACATTGTAGTATGAAGTATAGTATATAAAATCATACATTGCAATGTCCTTCCAGTCAATGAATACTTCAGCTTCAACCACAACAACACAAGAGCACACAATAGATACAAACTCAAGGTTAACCGCACCAAACTTTCAGCAACAGAGTGATCAATGTCTGGAATACTCTACCTGACTCTGTACTTTCTTCCCCAAACCCCAAAAACTTTAACCTCAGACTGTCTACTATTGACCTCACCCCTTTCCTAAGAGGTCTGTAGGGGGTGTGCATAAGCGCACCAACGTGCCTACCATCCCTATCCTATTGTTTCTTTTATTTTTCTTATATGTATTCATTTCATGTATTCACAACTATGTTTATCCTTATATTTATTATCTTGTAAGCGATTGACAAAATAAATAAATAAATAAATAAAATAAATAAATAAATAAATAAATAAAAAACATTTGCAGTGTCTCTTCAGCACGTTCCCTGAGAACTTGAGGAAACCTCTCCTGTTGTTCTTTTCCAAATCCAAACATGGATGTAGTTAAGGAGGCTGCAGAATATTGGAGAAAAATATAACAGAAAGAAAACCCCCAAACAAGGTCACTTTTACAAAGATGAGGTCAGCTCCAAATTTCTGCCAGAAGAAACTCAAAAGATTTTGAACTTTAGCTAGGAAGCATGGCAAGATGATTACTCTACAAGGAAGTTGAAAAAGAATACATTTTGGCACAATTTGAAACTGAAATGTGATTGGTATTTTAAACTTCATTAAATAATGCGTTTCTCTATGGCAATTGCATTGAGGTTGAAGTTTTCTTTAGTTCATATGCAATTTCATAACAGTGCATATTTTCTCCATTACTTTGGAATGACTACATACTGTACCAGCTCTATTCTTAAACAGCGAGGCAGACTTTAAAAAATAGATTGTGTATTACTAATTATTTTATGTACTGACATTGTGTTTTGCTGCCAGAGAGCGAGAGGGAACCCCCCAAAAACAAAAGGGCCCCAACAGCAGCGAGGGTAACTGGGTTCACAGTGATTGGTCATCTTCAGGCAGCAGAATGACTTGAATTGACTATACTTCTGATATACTATTTCCTTAACAAGATGGAAGCCATGATGCTATTCTAATATTTTCATTGAAAAGAAGGAGAAAAGTCATAATTTTTTCTTTCTACTAAGGATAAATACAGAAAGGTAAGTGGGTGATGTTACAGAATAAGGAATTTGAATTGAGATACCGTAGCTAACCAAATCAACAACATCAACACCCATAGGGCCACAGTTGGTTCAAAGAGGAAACTGTATTTTCTGTTTTTCATCACTGTCTATTACTATGGATTTTATATAGCAAGTTTTAATTAAAAATGAGTAAATAAGAATATATCAAATGATGGCGGTGAAGGTTCGTTTTCCTAGCTTTTGAGTTGATTTCCAAACGTTTTGTAACCCGCATGGTTACACCTTCAGTGGAGTTTAGTGCTTGTCAGTGTTCTTCTGATCCATCACAAGTATCATCAAGACTTGTTGACCATACAAAGACCACATGAAGTTCTAAAATCTGCAACAACGCAGGACTTGAATCAGAAACCGTTTATATGCAAACATAAGCTAGTTTGTACATTTATAGGTCAAAACAAGGGATTTGGATAAAAATTTAGAAACAAGAAAAAATGGGAAGATGATATAATATTGGATCTCTGTGCTCTGCAAAAGTATCTATACGTAATTATTATCTGCATTTTGAACTAATTATCATATATGAACAACCTTCAAAAACAATTTCACTTACTGTATTGCAGAAATTCAGTATTGAAGGGTATCTTATACATTTTAGCTTCTTTTGGAATGTTACCATACTTAGTCCAAATATTTTGTTGAGGCCAATATAATGTTCATATTCTGATGCACATGCAACTTGCTTAGCCCAGTTATTTTTCTCCAACATTTTCTCTACACATGATAGTCCTTTAATATAGGAAGCTAAAAAACCACTTTGCCTAGAAATAGAATGAGTTAAAGGTTAAGCTGGGGACCTGGCCTTTCACATGTTTTTCCCCTTTAAGGAATATGAAGGAGGTTTGATATCAAATTACATCCCTCTGCAAAAGAATTTGTCAATCTCTGTTTTTCAGCTTCCAGCATAAAATTTTCCCCATCTTCTATCCATGAAATGATTTCCAGAATAGGCCAACATAGCTCTAATTTTACTTTAAAAAATATTGTATTTCAGTCTCTCTTCAGTGAACTGGTGTTTCAGGACTGTAAATTTAGAAGCAATACTGATATGTATGCACCACCTGGGAAAATAGGCAAAGCTGTTTGCAAAGGAAGACCAGTTTTTTGCAGAATAGGTCAGTAGTATTGCTTGATTTTTGGAAATAAGGATAAAGGCATTGAATTTAATCCTCTGTAAAAATTTTGATACAAAAAATGTATTGATGTGCAAAACTATTCCAGATCATTAATTCAGATGAAGTTGAACAAGACTACTCACTGGAAGCATTAATAGTGAAGTAAGGTTTAGATATTTTGGACACATAGTGCTAAGGCAAGAGTCATTAGATAAGATCCTGATATTTGGAAAAAAATCAAACAAAATAAAGGATATCAGATAACAGATAACAGATTGGAAGGAACCTTGTAGGTCATCTAGTCCAACCCCCCTCACAAGCAGCAGACCCTACACCATTTCTGACAAATGGCAGTCCAATCTCTTCTTGAAAGTCTCAGGTGATGGCACTCCCACAATAGATACAAGTTGGCTAGATACTGTTACTGATAGTACCAGCATGAGTTTCTAAGACAAGCCAACATGACTGGAGGAGGAATTCTGGGAGTTGAAGTCCACAAGTCTTAAAGCTGTCAAGTTTGAAGATCCCGATTCTAAGAACTCAAAAGAAGCAATTACAGAAAAATAATCCTCTAAAATAGTATTTATTAGGTCATTAAGGTCTAAATTGGACATTGCCGTTTTCAACCTATTTTATTTCACAACTGCATGAAATAGGCCATTGCATGCATGAAATTGCATGCATTCTACAGAGGCAAAATGAAAATAAGAGATAATCTGCAGAATAATAGACAATGCAAGTAGTGTAATTATAAATAGTACTTGACAGTGTTTTGTTACAACTATTTATCTTCTATACAAATCATCTACCATTTGACAGTGATGGGTCATATACAGTGTGATAAGTATTATTTTCATCCAATGTAAGAGATTAGAGAGATGGACAACCTGATACACTCCATTTGTTTTGAATTATAATTTCCACCTCTTGTTGGGCATGCTAATGTAGTTGCTTCAGGCAAGTGATTGGGACTCTTGCTAAATTTGCCACTCACATCTTCCTGTCTCTTGATTCACCATCTGGAACATCAAGTTCATCATACCTAAGTAGAATTTAATTATATATATAATTTTGACAAGTGTCTTAAGAACAATGTATATGACATGATGTTCATAAATGATTACAAGAGGACCGATGATAGCAGGAAGTGGCAAAGAAAGCAATAGGTCCATTTGCTGTTCCAAGTAGCTGGTTCCCTTAGAGTACCCTACCTAGATCAGAATGATGTACTTAACATATTCTGCCCTGCATCCCTTAGGTTAATTAGTCTGCTGTCCTTCAGCACAATATAAGGTGCTGTACTCCCAGTAAACATTGAAGTAAAATTCGAGTGCCAGCCTTGTTAGCTTTTGTATGAATGGAAAATAGCATCTTCTTTTTTTGCTTCAAAAAAAAGTATAATGAATGGGTTCTGGGATTGCCATTGTGTAAGAAAAGTGTAAAAAGAACCAATCTGGATGACAAGAAGAAAATGTGGACAAAGAAGAAGGACAAAGTTGAATGGAAGAGAAGCCTTTGCCAAGTGAGTTCTTCCCAAGCAAATCCTTTTCTGTTTTCACTGTTCACCCTGACTCATCTCACTCCAATCTCCCTTTGCTGCATGTGTTCACTCCAATAACCAGCTCCCTTTTCACGCTTAATTGGGAACGAAACTAATGAGATATTTATGACCCTTAGCTGTATTTTCCCTTGTACTTAACACAGTAGACTTCACTCAATCCTCAAGAGCCTTTCTGCCTGCCCAAAGGATCCCTGGGATTAATTTAACCTCTTAGTGCCAAGAAAGGAACGTCTTGCTTTTATCTAAAATGGCCTTATATATGATAAACAGTTGACGGTTTGTCTTTCTATGAAGAGGATGAAAGAAGAGGTGTAATAGAAACAATAACATTTCATTGTGATTTTTTTCTTTAGCTCTGATAGGAACATTGCCCAGTTGGGAATTTGGACTTTTCTCTTTCCTGTTAATTAACATCTATGTGTTTTGTTTACATTGAAAATATTATGTGATATGGAGTTTAATAAAATGTGTGTTAATTCACCTATTTTTAAGTAAAGTTTCTCATTGTAGGAGCTAGAATTTTCTGCCAGAGAAAGTTACTTTAAAACCATCTGAATCCATGGGAAGAAGCATCCTAAATTCATCTTTGGAAAGGGCCAGGTTGTTTGTTTGATGGAGTTTGACCAGAAAACAAAAATCAAAATGGCAACGTCGCCCATATCCAGATGATACTCCTTATATCCTATTTGTTACAAAGTAAAAAGCAGTCACATGTGTGCCTTATGTGTTGGAGTCATTATTACTTGTGGACATATAACCCAAAGCCGCATTGAACTTTCTCTTAAGAGTAGTATAATCTGTGAAGACTCTACATTAACTCAGATCTTCTCTTCAGCTTTCTCATTTAAAAAGCAAAATTTGATGTAAGCATTATTGTAAAACAGCTTTCTGGGACTTGTATAAATCCATGCAATATAATGTTATTGATCTTTTATTCTCATCGTCATATTATTAGGGGGTGCTCCTTTATCTGTATGATGTGCTTTCTTATTAATCTAATTTATTATAGCATTTCTATTTAGTGGTTGTATGCATTAATGCAGGTCAGCTTTGTGACAAGACTCTTGCTCATGTTCACTGGAAGTACTATGGAGAATCACATTGTTTTGGATGCCATCTTACTCAGGACTCATAGCCTTATTTTGCATAATAAGTATGTCCTTATGAATGTGCTTGAATAGATAGTATTGCTTATCAGCTGTGCTACACAAATAACGTAAAAGCAAAATTGTTCTCGAAACTGTTTAAAAATTGAGGAGAAAGCAGCAGACATCGAGGCATAGGGTCATATCATGTGCTGGGAGCGCGCACCCGCCACCTCCGTCGGCCGCTCTGACCCTATGACCTCCTCCCTAGGGAGTTCGGGAACTGGGACCCCTGGGCTCAGACTGGTGTATTTTAATGCCAGGTCCATGGCCAATAAATCCTCCTCCGTGAGATCATTGAGGAGGAGGCTGCGGACCTGGCTTGCATCACCGAGACCTGGTTGGGCCGGAGGAGGTGTCCCTCTGGTTGAATTATGCCCTCCAGGTTTTCGGGTTGTGCACGGCGGGCCCAGGGTAGGGGTGGTGGGGTGGCTGTGGTTATTAGGGAGACCTTGCTTCCAAGGGAGGTCACTATCCCAGAGATAGGGAGTGAGACCCTCCTCCTGAAGTGGGGGCCAAATGGTCAGGTGGGTTTGCTGCTTGCATACCTTTCTCCCAGCTGTGTGACAGCAACCCTGCCTGGGCTCCTGGACGTCTCTCGGGGTGGCGGTGGAGATCCCAGGCCTTATAGTCCTGGGGACTTTAATCTGCCTTCCCTGGGGGTGCGTCAGGATTGGCCCAGGAATTCATGGCTTCCATGGAAGCCATGGGCCTGACCCAATTAATTCATGGCCCCACTCATGAGGGGGAATACTCTCGACCTTGTTTTTGTCTCTGAGTGGTGGCATAGTGACAGAGGGCAGGCCACTTTTACGCTTTGCCTGTTCCATGGTCTGATCACTATCTCCTATGGCTGGTCTTCCAACAAGCCGCCCCCCACTGCTGGGATGAGGAGCCACGTAGGTGGTTCCGCCCCAGGCTTATGGACCCGGAGCGGTTCCAGACGGAGCTGGGGCCTTTTCCCTCTTCCCTGACTCACAGCTCTGCCGAGGATCTAACGACCGCCTGGCAGCGGGCTGCGTCGGAGGCCCTCGACAGGGTTGTCCCCATGCACCCCTTACACGCCGTGGATCCCGAATGGCTCCCTGGTATTCAGAGGAGCTCCGGGAGATGAAACACCGTCGAAGGGGCTTAGAGAGCAGGTGGAGGGCCACCTGCTCCCAGGCCGATCGAGCCCAGTTAAGAGCCCATATTAGGACTTACCTGGGAGTGATGAGAGCAGCGAGAATCTTATCTCTCCGCTCTCATAGCGTCCGCGAATAACCCCCGCCCGCCCTGTTCCGGGTCACACGCCCTCCTTCGTCCAGAGGAGGGGCCGGACCCGCTGCAGGGAAGGGCTGAGGAATTTGGGCAATATCTGTCGGATAAGATCGCCGGATTCGAGCGGGTTGTCCTCTGATTTGCAGTGGTTGGAGGAGTGGGATGCGGGAAGTCTGGCCATTACGTTTTGGGATGAGTTCGATCCTGTTTCGAGGATGAAGTGGACGGGATTATGCGGCCTGAGTTCCACCACATGTTTGTTGGACCCGTGCCCTCCTGGTTGGCTTATGCCGCCAGGGAGGTCACCTGCGGCTGGATCCGGGCAGTTGTCAACGCTTCTTTGAGAGAGGGTGTCTTTCCTCCGCCTTGAAGGAGGCGGTGGTGAGGCCCCTCCTGAAGAAGCCTGCCCTGGATCCGACCGTGTTAGACAACTTTCGTCCAGTCTCCAACCTTCGCTTTTGGCGAAGGTTGTTGAAGTGTGGTGGCCCAATTTCGCTTTTCCTGGAGGAAACGGACTACCTCGATCCGTACCAATCGGGCTTCCGGCCTGGTTTCAGCACGCGGCATTGGTCGCACTGTTGGATGATCTCTGGAGGGCACGGGACAGGGTTTTTCCTCTGTCCTGGTCCTATTAGACCTCTCAGTGGCTTTCGATACCATCGACCATGGTATCCTTTGCGACGCCTCGTGGGGTTGGGGTGGGGGCACTGTTCTTCGGTGGCTCTCCTCCTACCTCGCGGGGCAGTGCAATCGGTGTTGGCAGGGGGCAGAGGTCGCCCCAAGGGCTCACTTGTGGGGTCCCTCAGGGGTCGGTCCTCTCCCCTCTTATTTAACATCTACATGAAACAGCTGGGTGAGATCATCTGTGGTTTTGGGGTGAGGTATCATCAATATGCGGATGATACTCAACTGTATATCTCCACCCCAAACCAGATCAGTGATGCCCTCTCCGTGATGACTCGCTGTCTGGATGCGTACGAATCTGGATGGACGGCAACATGCTTCGACTCAACCCGGCCAAGACTGAGTGGTTGTACATACCGGCATTTCCATCCTGGAGTGGTGTTGCCCCTGTGGATAGGGCGAGCCTGGGGTCCTCCTGGATGCACGCTCGGAGGAGCAGGTGGGAGCCGTCGCCAGGGGCCTTTGCCCAGGTCCGCTGGTTCACCAGCTTAGCCCGTTCCTGGACCGGGATGCCCTGCGTGCAGTCACTCATGCCCTTGTTACTTTGCACTCGACTACTGCAACGTCTCTATCTAGGACTGCCCTTGCATACCATCCGGAGACTGCAGCTGGTGCAAAATGCGGCGCTGGCGGTGATGGGAGTTTCCGTTCTCCCATGTTAGCCCCCTCCTGCACTGCCTGCATTGGTTGCCGGTTGCTCTCGGGTGAGATTCAAAGTTTTAACTTTAACATACAAAGTCCTACATGACATGGGTCCTTATTACTTAAGGGAGCGACTGCTGCCGACATCGAATACTAACCGCCCTGTACGAAGTCACAGACAGGGACTCCTTGGGGTCCCATCAGCCGGGCAATGCCGCTGGCGGTCCCCGACGGTGCCTACTCTGTCGCGTCCCTGAACTCTGGAACCAACTTCCCTGGCCTCCGCTTGGCCCCTGACCTCCGCCATGACCTGAAGACCTGGTTATTTGACCAATCCGGGCTGTGACCTATGGGTGGGATGTTTTTAGATTTTGGTGGTTTTTAAGTTTTGTATTAATTGGGACCATTAGTTTAATTCTTTTTTAAATATTTATTGTGTTTGTTTTATTGTAAGCCGCCCCGAGTCTTCGGAGATGGGGCGGCATATAAGTCCCATTAATAAATAAATAATAATAAATAAAATATTATTATGTAATAGCTCAGCCTAAAAACCAGCAGTCCCCAATCTTTCTGACTCTGTGGACATACGGTGATGGTGATGGTGGAGGGAGGGGATAGAGAATGGTTTTGAGTACATGCCCA
Organism: Naja naja; assembly: GCA_009733165.1. Lineage (NCBI taxonomy): Eukaryota > Metazoa > Chordata > Lepidosauria > Squamata > Elapidae > Naja > Naja naja. Next base: position 73,704,896 of record CM019151.1, read on the forward strand.
TCATACCCATTGCACAAATGAAGCTTTGTGTGCTCACCCACTGTTTGGGCATCCTGGTTCCCAATGGACTGCGGATTGGTATCTTGGCTTGGATCGGTACTAAGCCACAAACCAGGGATTGGGCAACCCTGATATAAACCAAAGATAGATGTTGGAAATCAGTTAACCAAATGGTGCTGAACCCAGTTAGCTAATGGACAGTGATACTCATCTTTGTCTTCTCAACATCTGATGGACTCTTTGCCAGTAATCCTAATCCTTAGCAACACCAATAGCACTTAGACTTATACACCGCTTCATAGTGCTTTACAGCCCTCTCTAAGCGGTTTTACAGAGTCAGCATATTGCCCCCAACAATCTGGCTCCTCATTTTACCAACCTCGGAAGGATGGAAGGCCGAATCAACCTTGAGCCTGGTGGGATTTGAACTGCCAAATTGCAGGCAGCCGGCAGTCCGCAGAAGTAGCCTGCAGTACTTCATTCTAACTGTTGCGCCACCGTGGCTCCTAGGCTTACTTGACTATCCTTGGTTTCATACAAAGACTGCAATATGTGAATGGGTCAGTCAAGAATATATATATGTATGTACCGCATGTATGAATATAATACATACATACATAAGGTTATGAAGATAACAGATAAAAGGTATCTGTGATGTTTCCACTTAAATATGCATAAATTCAAAATTGTGCAGATACTGATACCCTTATTAGTACTAATCATAATGACATAAAATGATGTCATTTTGAATGCCCCCCAAAAGCAGATGTTTTTGTAATATCTCATCTGATGTACAGAAGTATTCTTCTGAAGCATTCTAAACCTTTTCCTACATATGATTAAGATATGATTCAGTTGCGGAATCTGATCGTTTTTCTTATGAAACAATACAGTGATGGATTTTATGATTTTTTTAAAAAAATTCATATTTATATGCCACCCTTCTCTGGAGACTCAGGGCGGCTTACAATTTTTGGAGCACAACCCAATGCGCTCAGCAATAGCCTTCATTCCATTGTATATGCCTGCTTATTACTAAGTGGCATTTTTACAAAGTCAGCTTATTGCCCCCAACAATCCTCAATTTACCTACCCCGAGAGGATGGAAAGCTGAGTCAACCTTGAGCCTGGTGGGATTCGAGCCTGCAGTAATTGCAGGCAGCTGGAACTTAAGTGCTAGGCATTTAACAGCCTGCACCACCAAGGCTCTTTTGAAATAAATTGTTGCTTACTGCTATTTAAAACTTATCTATTTTGTAATTGCAATTTTTTTTTTGGTAAATCTTGGTGATGGTGATGATTCAGTGAAGCTATGCAATATGTAATCATTTCTTCAATGGAAGCAAATGTATTTTGCAGATTCAAGTGGACCAAAGTTCTGATATTTACAGAACTGGTAATTTCTTTATCCAACGGTTCAGTCTCCTTTTACCCTTTTACCTGTTTCCTTTCGTCCTTCCCCGCCTAAAATGTCCCTGCTCTTTCTGCTTCTGAAGAATCAGTGATTTATTGCTGCAGTGATCTGTGGTAACCCCATAAAGTCACTTTAAACAGAGACACTCTCAAATTGCACTCAGCCCAAATTACTGAATGAAAATGTGAACAAATGAGGCTTAGAAAGGCTAGTATCTCTGCCATATAACCCCCTCTTGATTGTCTGGCTAGTTTGGCAAGAGCAGTCACTGATTTAGTTGGAGTCCTTCTCCAATGGCAATTTATGGCCATTAGATAAGAAAGTCAGCACAAAAAGATGGCAGAAACCATGGCATTTTTTCCACATTTTTTCAATTAAGAAAAAAAAGCAACCACAACAAAAGGATGTACAGTCAAACAGTCAAATTTGGCTCTCTGATTTGACTTCTTAAATAAAAGTAAACGTTCACAGGAATAGTTTTCTTTAAAGTATTAAAATTAAGTGTCACGTGTCACTTTCACAAATGTTTTAGTAGTACTTTAAATAGTGTTTTACAACCAAAGCAATATTTAAAGGGATGTGAACAGCTTATTTTAACAGCTTCTTTTTGTCATCATAGTGGACTACAATTTTAAGCTTCATTTACCTGGGGTTTTTAAAACAGGACAGAAAAAAGCTTCACCATCTGATCATGTTTAAACTGAGCCTATTATTATTCTCCCCAAGTCCATAGTTATTTCTTAATCCTTGAAGGTGACCCATCTAGTTAAATTATCTAAAACCTCTAAGGTGGATTCAATATTATTATTTTTAGCCCCTTAAGACATCAGAAGTAATTAACAGTACAAATTTATGGTATTGGTATTCAGAATCACCATAGCCTAAAGTGTTTTAATCAGTCTTATAAAATCACCTAGGTAGCTTTAAACAATTAATTAGTTAGGGCTCAAGATGAAAATCTAGATGAGTACTAAATGACAGAAAATAGACAGGAAAAGTTTAACCTCTTTAGTCCCATTCAAATCTTTGTAGACTAGATGTGGTTGCCTTAAAATAATTAACACATAGCAAGAAATATAACTTAAATTTATTACATTAAATTTAATGTAATTAAATTGAAATTACATGAAATTACATTTCAGCTTATTGTATATTTTTATTGAAGTACGAGACGCTTTGCCTTTACACACTTTATTTTCCAAATTTTCCCTTTCCAACATAAGGATCATTATTTTGGAAAAAAAATGCCCTCCTTCATTGACTCCACTTATTTAGCATATGATGAGAACATGACAAAAAAAGCTGAATATAGACACACAATCCACATAATTATAATAAAACTTCTATGAGGGTATGACAATGGTCTCATTACTGGATGTCCAATTCAGTTATCTAGGCAATTATCTCTGGGGTTGAAACCAGAGAACCAAGTGGGCAATCTTGCACAATATGTTTATTGTTTGCATATCAGCACTATGGTAGCAAGAAGGAGAATCTTTCCATTCTGGAATGTTATGTGGCAGGTGCCTAGCTGTTTGAATTCTAAAGTCCCAGAGCAATTTAGCTTCTTCATTTTCTTCTATTTTCTCTATTTTATCATCCTACCAGTTCTTGCTTGCAAGCAAATGGTATTTCTTACAGATCTTCCAATGTTCCATTGTTGCTAGTCCGTCATCTGTTATTTGTAGTCAGATATGCTATAACAGATAACAGATAACCAGAGTTGGAAGGGACCTTATGGGTCATCTAGTCCAACCCCCCCACCCAAGCGGGAGACCCTACACCATTTCTGACAAATGGCAGTCCAATCTCTTCTTGAAAGTCTCAAGTGATGGCGCTCCCACAACTTCCGGGCAACTTTTGTTCCATTGGTTGATTGTTCTCACTGTCAGAAAGTTTCTCCTTATTTCCAGGTGAAATCTCTCCTTCTTCAGTTTCCATCCATTATTCCTTGTCTGGCCTACAGGTGCTTTAGAAAATAGCTTGACCCCTTCCACCCTGTGGCAGCCCCTCAAATATTGGAAGACCACTATCATGTCTCCCTGGGTCCTTCTCTTTACTAGACTGGCCAAGCCCAGTTCCTGCAACTGTTCATTGTATGTTTTAGCCTCCAGTCCCCTAATCATCCTGGTTGTTCTTCTCTGTACTTTTTCTAGAGTCTCAACATCTTTTTTATAATGTGGTGAACAAAACAGGAGGCAATAAGCTAGCTGTGGTCTTACTAAGGCTTTCTAGAGTGGTATTAGTACTTCTCTTGATCTTGATTGTATCCCTCTGTTAATGCAACTTAGCTTTTTTGGCTGCTGCTGCACACTGCTGGCTCATATTTAGCTAGTTGTCCACTAAGACTCCAATATCCCTCTCACAGTTACTGCTATTGAGCCTGGTTTCACCCAGTCTATATGTGCACTTTTGGTTTTTCTTGCCTAAGTGTAGGACTTTGCTTTTCTCTACATTGAATTTCATTTTGTTAGATACGGCCCAGTATTCTAGTCTACCTAGCAGCTTACCAGGTGTCCACTGTTTCCACAGCTTCTTTGCAGGGATGCCATTGCTCTCTGTTGCTCTCTTCTCAATTCTAGTTTTGTGTGCATTTGTTCTTAAGACTTGGTGTTATGCAGCCAGAGTTAGCCCCTCTGTCTCATTCTTCACCTTTCCTGCTTTTGCCATTGGCCACATCTTATTGACTGCTTTGCCTGCTATTTTTTTAATGTACTGATCATGTACTGCTTATTATTAGTATTATTATGTTAGATTGACGGTGGAGTGAAGACTTCAAATCTCAACATATAAATGCTCTGTCTTACATATTGGCAAAAAAATCCAAAAATAAAATACAAGCTGAATAGTCAAGACCTTGTTGATGATCCAAACTCTGTCAAGGACCTTGGAATACTCATCTCTAATGATCTAAGTGCTAGAGCCCATTGTAACTACATAGCCAAAAAGGCATTAAGAGTTGTTAACCTAATCCTACATAGCTTTTTCTCTGGTAATATCACACTACTAACTAGGGCATACAAAACATTTGCTGGACCAATACTTGAATACAGCTCATCAGTCTGGAATCTACATTATGTATCTGATATTAACACAGTTGAGAAAGTCCAGAAATATTTCACAAGAAGAGTTCTCCACTCCCCTACTGATTGCAGAATACCTTATGCCACCAGACTTGAAATTCTAGACCTAGAAAACCTAAAACTACGCCACCTTTGATCCGATCTAAGTATAGTATATAAAATCATACATTGCAATGTCCTACCTGTCAATGAATACTTCAGCTTCAATGATAACAATACAAGAGCACACAATAGATACAAACTCAAGGTAAACTGCACCAAACTTGATTGCAGGAAATACGACTTCAGCAACAGAGTGGTCAATGTCTGGAATACTCTGCCTGACTCTGTGGTTTCTTCCCCAAACCCCAAAAACTTTAACCTTAGACTGTCTACTATCGACCTCACCCCTTTCCTAAGAGGTCTGTAGGGGGCGTGCATAAGTGCACCAACGTGCCTACTGTCCCTGTCCTATTGTTTCTTTTTTATTTTATTTCATGTATTCATAACTATGTTTATACTTTTATCTTGTAAGCGATTGACAAATCAAATTAAAAAATAAATTAAAAAGAGACACAGGATGCTCAGATCAGTTAAAGTCTTTATTTGCTTCTATGCAGGGCTGAAGAAACTGAGCTGTGGCTGCTTCTTTTATAGGGCAGCTGTCCGTGGCATCAGCCAATGACGCCTGTTTATTTTTCCCACTCCTGCAGTTCAACCAATCACAGGTAATCCAATACCTAACATTATTGATACCCAATGTGCACAATCAGCCATATGTTTGGACTGGATTTGTCAATTTTATCCACCTATTAAACTATTATTGGCAGAATTACTAGGCCAATAAATTAGGCATGCAATATATTATCATAAAAATGCCATTTCAAGCATACCATACATCTACTTTTTCTGCCTTGTAATCTAATCCAGGTTTCAGTTATAGATTAGATTTCAATTTTGATTTCAATTTTGTAAACTTTTGACTCTTTGCAATTGTTAGAGACTGGCGATCTAATTGTGACTTTAGAAATATCAGTAACATAACAAGATTCAATCTCATATTGTTTTCCTATCGTGATCAGTCTGATACGTTATGTGTAGGTAGGCCATAATATTTAAATTATACCATTAAAAGCATTATTTCCCAGTTAGTTTTGAAAAAGAAATGATAATTAATTTCATTATATCTCCTTTCTTAATACAGGTGTATTTTTAGGGTTCTGCTATTGGTTTTCTGATGCTACTTCTGCTTTTCTCAACATGGAAAGAGCCTTGAAACTAACTTTTCACATTCCCAGCTAGAGTTTGTCAGAAAAAGATAAAATCTCCAAATATTGCAATATTGCCAAAAATTGTAGCAACATTAAAGATGCTTGTCAACACCTTTTTTTGTAATATACCCTAGTAAAACAATCTGAGTTTTCTATATGAAGTTTCATAATTTCATAACCAGTCTTTGCTTTTTTTGCCTCTCCACTTCAGGCTAAGCAATTAGCCATTCTTTACAGATGGGAAACCAAACTAAAATTGTTTTGTTACTTTAATCAACTTAGTATTGCACGTGAATAAAATGAAAGGCATTTCCTGAATATTTATAGCTTCCTCTGACGAGCTACAGGTTATGTCAGTACTGCAGAATGTTAATACAGCAGAAACTCATATGGTGAACATCAGTGTAAATAAACGGATACATCAGTTACTTGTCAAATAATTGTGATTTAATCAGAGGTGGCATTCAGCAGGTTCTGACCAGTTCTGGAGAACCGGTAGTGGAAATTTTGACTAGTTTGGAGAACTGGCAAATACCATGTCTGACTGGAGATCTTACAGTATCCTTCCCCTGCCACGCCCACCAAGCCACACCCACAGAACCGGTAGTAAAAAATTTGAATCCCATCACTGGATTTAATGCTGACTTACATTTTCTGTAATCTGTCATTTTACATTTAATAATCTTACATTTTCTGTAATCATGACAAAAATCTTAGTGTATTTTGGGGAACAAAAGTCTCAATGGATCTTAGATTTTGGGAAATCATTCGGTAACAGTTACATGAAAAGCTTTGGAATGAAATAATGAAGAAGAAAGAACACATGTGTTTGTTTAAATTTTATGTGAAAACCAGAACAATTAAAGAGGAAGAGATTTCTGGATATGAAGAATCATTAGTTTTGTTGTTTGAAACTAGAAATGTTCATTGCAGCAATCACCACTTCTGTATATTGTAGGTAGAGAATTATATATATGCAAAATTGCTGTTTATTAAACATTGGGACCTTAATCTGTGGAATGCTTACTTTATTGTTCTTTTTAAAATATATGTTAGAATATGAAAGCAATTAAAGGACCACAAGCTGTACTTTAGGTCTATTAAAGCAAGAGGCAATATAAAACAGAAACTGCTTGCAGACTAGCTGAAAAAAGTATTTATGTTTTGTACCTTTTTTATATTGCATTTCTTTATCTGCTTACTGCTTGACATGCTAAATACTACTCTTAGCATACTAAATACTACTCTGAGTAATAAGGAATTCTTTTTGAAAGATACGGATATGCTTTTCAAAAATCACATTTGCTTTACAAAGCTTCTATAATTAAAAATATTAATAGCCCACTAATAACAAATTCAAGGAAAAGAGTACAAAGATGAATTTATCAAGAGCAAAAGAGTCAATATCACTGGGGCAGCTTTCATACAAAATCTTATGATTTTGATGAATATCTTGAGAAGTTTACGTCAAGGAAAAAACATCAAAAGAGTCCAAGTCCATTTTTATTGGTCTGTCCAAGACAAAAAAACAAACAAACTGGTTAGAGCAAAAATAAAAACAAACCATTAAATAACTCTTTTACCAGAAATGTTTAAATTGTTCAATGTGATTAAAGAGATTTCTTTCAAAAGAAACTCCCACTTCTTCACTCAGCATTTGGCAGTGGAGCCAGTCTGGAAATGGCTTTTTTAAAGAGTCATAGAGACTTGTTTTCTAAGTTGATAGTACCTAAAGATAGGATTTTTTAAAATATATTTTGATTGGTTCAAAATTGGGATAGGAGTCCAGCAAGGCTGTATACTGTCACTCTGCCTATTTAACTTATATGCTGAAAGTTGGAATTAAGATTGCCGGGAGAAATATCAACAACCTCAGATATGCAGAGGATACCACTGCAATGGCAGAAAGTGAAGAGGATCTAAAAAGCTTCTTGATGCAGTTGAAGAAGGAGAGTGCAAAAGTTGGCTTGAAACTCAACATTAAGAAAACTAAGATCATGGCATCCAGCTCTCTCAATTCCTGGCAAATAGATGGGGAAGAAATGGAGGTAGTGACAGATTTTATTTTCCTGGGCTCCAAGATCCCCACAGATGGGGACTGCAACCAATAAATTAAAAGATGCTTGCTCCTGTGGAGGAAAGCTATGGCAAACCTAGCAGCATACTAAAAAGCAGAAACATCACCCTGCCAACAAAAGGGAGTACAGTCAAGGCTATGGTTTTCCCAGTTGCAATGTATGGCTGTGAAAGTTGGACCATAAGATAGACTGAACGTCAAAGAATTGAGGCCTTTGAACTATGGTGCTGGAGAAGACTCCTGCGAGTCCCTTGGACTGCAAGGCAATCAAACCGGTCAGTCCTAGGGAAGATCAACCCTGATTGCTCCTTAGAAGGCCAGATCCTGAAGATGAAACTCAAATACTTTGGTCACCTCACTACAGAAGAGCCTAATGCTGGGAAAGATTGAGGGCAATAGAAGAAGGCAGGGGTGGGATTCAAATTTTTAACAACTGGTTCTGTGGGTGTGGCTTAGGTGGTGGGTTTGGCTTGATGGTCATGTGACTGGGTGGACATGGCTTGATTGTCATGTTATTGGCTGGGTGTGGCCAACTCAATATCACTCACATCGAGGCATGCATCTCCTCACCTGGCCTCTCATGACTGTGGAGATGCTGCAACAGTTGTAAGTGTGAAAAATGGTCATGTCAGTTTTTTCAGTGCCACTGTAACTTTGAATGGTCACTCCACACAAGCAAAGTACAAGGAAAGGAGGGGAAAACCACTCCAGAGATGTTCCTGAGACAGGAAGTCTAGTCCAGCCAAGAATGTAATAAGGGTTAATGGAGAGGCAGTTTCTGTAAGCAACACCAGAATGTTTCCTTCCTGCCTTCCATACACGATTAGGCCAGTAATTTCATCTAACAACCGGTTCTCCGAACTGCTTAGAATGTTAACAACCGGTTCTAGCGAATAAGTGCGAAGTGGTAGAATCCCACCCCTGAAAGAAGGGGACAGCAGAGAAGGAGGTGGCTGGATGGAGTTGCTGAAGCTGTAGGCATGAGCTTAAATGGACTCCAGAAGATGTTAGAAGACAGGAAAGCCTGGAGGAACATTGTCCAATGGGTCGGACACAACTTTGCAACTAACAACAAAAAGACAGGAATTTGTAAGAAGTTTATAAGAAGGTAGTCCAGAGTGGGCGTCAGTGAAATAGATATGATGTTTTAGTTAAATATTTAAATATGTTCCTGTGTGAAATAACAAATACAAAGTAACTACAGTATATTTGGAACAGTTTTCATAAACAACCAGGCATTTTCATAGAGCACATCAAAAGATGGGTCTCTCCAAGTCTTTCAGAGGCCTTTTTTTTGCTGTGCACAAAAATCCTATAAATGAGTAAACGATAAGAGTTACGAATGCCTTGACAATGTTTCAGAAGCACCTGGTTGTCTTCTGGCTAATGTCTTTTTTCCTTCCCAAACTGATCCATCTGCTGACTCTTTACTGCTGCCACTGTCCAATTCAGTTCAATTTTTATTGCAATCAAAGATTGAGTACAAGTAATACTCAATCTTTGATTGCAATAAAAACTGAACTGAATTGGTCACTTACAGTTTGTATAGTGTAGAAAGTTAGCACCCACCCCTCTCCTAGAAGAATGAAATATTTTGAGAAATATTAAAAAGGCAGGATAAAATATTTCCCTTAAAAGAGAAATAAAAATCTTAAGGGAGACAGAAACTCTAGAGCCCCAGCTCTCTGCCCCTAAGCAGATGCTAAGCTGGGGCCAGCTTTTAGAAAATGCAGATTTAGTAATCCATTACTCCCTGCAGCAAGGTCTGAACAAAAGTAGAGTTAGACCACAGCCACAATAGGAATTGCCCAATAAGCCCCGTCATTGCATCAGCCCAAACTTCAACCAAACTTAGCTCAGACAAACTCCTAGGATTTGTACATGGCCCCATGGGAGTCTGACAACAGCCAATAGAATACACGTTCTTGCACAGGAACAGGAAGTTCAAGTTCAAAGCCCAAGAGAAGATATAAATATCCCTCATTCTCAACTCCATGTGCTCAGCTGCCCAGAACCCATGTCCTTGGTGGTTCTGCTTCATCATTAAACCCTCTTTCCAATCACCCTCCATGTTTCCAGTGACTTTCTCCTGGCTTGGAACTGAACCAGATGGGCATTGTTCAAAGTGACTGTTCAAAGTGACTGCTCAAAGTTACAACAGCACTGAAAAACAGTGACTTATGGCCCCTTTTCATACTTTTGTGACTGTTGCAACATCCCCATGGTTGTGTGATCAAAATTTGGATGCTTGGCTCATATTTATGAGTGTCCTAGAGATGTTAGCACATTTTGTGACCTTCTGACAAGCAAGGTCAATAGGGAAGCTACATTCACTTAACAATTGTGTTACTAACTTAACAACTGCAGTGATTTACTTACCATAACAACTGTGACAAGAAAGGTTGTAAAATAGAGCAAAACTCTTTGGGCATATCTCAATTAGCAACAGAAATTTTGAGCTTAATTTCAGCCATTAAGGAGGACAACCTGTATAGAACAGGTTGTTCTATCCATCAAGAAACTCTTTAAAAGTAGAAGAGGAAAGCCTGAGATGAAATGGATAGAACATAGTTTGTAGTATTATTACCATTATTGTTACCAACATAAACAGTGCCAGTACTTGTCCTAAGCACATAAGAGTCACAAAACTGAGATACAAAGACAAGTGGGCAAAAGTAAAATCCATCTATGTATTATTTATAGTTATTCAAGTTTTCATAGTTATGCCATATTAAGGAATGTAGAAGTTAATCAACTTGGATCTTATCTTGCTGGGAGCAGAATTTGGCAATGTCCAGGAAGTTAGGGTCCATCTGATTCAGAATAAGAGTTGTATATAGAATGTATCAGAATGGCTTTGATATTTTACCAGGTAAGGAAATGTAAGAAATGATTTTAATAACCTTATAAAAACATCAACACAATAAAATATGGTCAATAGATACAATAAACCTTTACCACATGGACACAGTCATACAAGATAGGATTTTTTTGTGGGGGGGAATCTGCCTTCCAGAATAGCGGAAGGCAGTATGTTAAATTTAACATTAAGGGCAGTGTTAATATGTTTCTTATCTTGGATACTATGATATAATTTAAGTACCTTGCTGGTCTGAAAATATAGGTAGTCCTTGACTTAAACCAATTGAGCCCAACATTGCTGTTACTAAGTGAGTCAGTTAAGTGAATTTTGTCCAATTTTATGACCTATCTTACCACAGCTGTTAAGTGAATTGCTGCAAGTTAATAAAGTGGTCATGAATAGAATTTGGCTTCCGCATTGACTTTGCTTATCAGAAAGTCACAAAAGGTGATCACATGACCCCAGATTATTGAAACTGTCATAAATATGAGTCAGTTGCCATGGGTCTGAATTTTGTGATTACAGAGACACTGCAAAGATTGTAAATGTGAAAAATGATCATAAGTCTTTTTTTCAAGTGCTGTTGTAAATTGGAATGGTCACTAAATGAATTGTTATAAGCCAAAGACTACCTGTCAGAGACCACTCAGGAAAATGTTCCAGTCATTAAGTGAGATATCACATAACTGCTTGTGACTTTACTGCTGGATTCTCCATTGATTCTGCTAGTTGTTAGCTGGCTCTGAAGTATGTAAATGGTGATTATGTGACTGTAGGAACCAATGAGGACCAATTGTACAATTGTTTTTTTTTGTACTGTTTTCACTGTGAATGTTTCTAAACAGGGCAGTCATATAATGAGGACTACCTGTAATATTTATTTATTTATTTATTTATTTATTTATTTATTTATTATTTGAACTTGTATGCCGCCCCATCTCCGAAGACTCGGGGTGGCTCACAACTAAAAAACAGACAATAAATACTTAAAAAACAATTAGATTAGTTTACAAGCCCAAATACTAAAACAGATTTACACAATTAACATTAAAAAACCTATCCCCCCCCAGGAAGGGGTCACAGCCCGGGTTGGTCAAATAACCAGGTCTTTAAATCATGGCAGAAGGTGCGGAGGTCGGGGGCCAGGCGGAGCCCCAGGGGTAGTTGATTCCAGAGGTCGGGGGCTGCGACAGAATAGGCTCGCCACTGGGGGAGCACCAACTGGCATTGGCCCGCCGCCGGGACCCCGAGGAGTCCTTGCCTATGTGCTCACACAGGGCGCCGGCATTTGATATCGGCAGAAGACGCTCCCTTAAATATTGAGGACCCATGTTGTGCAGGACTTCGTATGTTAAAACTAAAACCTTGAATCTCACCCGGAGTGCAACCGGCAACCAATGCAAACAGCGCAGGAGGGGGGTAACATGGGAGAATCGGGAAACTCCCATCACCACCTGCGCCGCCGCATTCTGCACCAGCTGCAATCTCCGGATGGTATGCAAGGGTAGTCCTAAATAGAGAGCGTTGCAGTAGTTGAGTCTGGAGGTAACAAGAGCATGAGTGACTGTGCGCAGGGCATCTCGGTCCAGAAAAGGGCAGAGCTGACGAACAAGGTGGAGCTGGGTTACCCCTGGCAACGGCCCCCACCTGCTCCTCTAACCGGAGCCGTACATCCAGGAGGACCCCCAGATTCTGCGCCCTATCCACAGGGGGTAACACCTCCCCCCCTATGGCCAAAGATGGATAATCTAAACTGGGCCGGGATGCCGATATGCACAGCCACTCAGTCTTGGCTGGGTTGAGTCGAAGCATGTTCCCGCTCATCCAGTTCCGTACCGCATCCAAACACCGAGTCATCAGGGAGAGGGCATCACTGATCTGGTCTGATATATAAATAGTATTAATATATGAAATGTATTTATCATTTTTAATCAACCTTCCCATAAATCGCATCAAATTGCATATTCCAAATGCAGTTAAAAGAAACACTAATAAAACCACATAATGTTTATGTCTACAAAACAAACAATTCAGAAAAAAAATGAATGAGGAGGGTGAATAGAGAAGAAAGTCACAGTATATGATGTATTCCTGTTATAATACAATTTGATCTCTTTTTGGTCTATAAGAACCTAAAGTCTAAAACATTAGATATGTTAAAATATCTAATGTAACTAACGAGTATCTAACATAGCTAAATGAGTAGTAAGTGTTGATTCTATAGAATCAATCTCATGTTCCATACTATAAAGCTTATACAATATTTAATTTTAATATCATATGTATTTTACTATACCATAGGGCAAACTGTGATATATACTTTCAACATACATTGATATATTTATTGAGACAGAAATCCAGCAGTGCTCTTTGCAATTACATGCAAGTATTCCAATAAGATATCTTCCTTCCTTCCTTCCTTCCTTCCTTCCTTCCTTCCTTCCTTCCTTCCTTCCTTCCTTCCTTCCTACCTTCCTTCCTTCCTCTTTTTAAAAAAACTTTTTGTTTTGCAAATGAAACAAAAATTCAAAATGTACCTTTGAGCTAATGTTACAAAATGTAACAGTTTACAAAACTGTTACAAAATATAACAGCTGAGCTAATGTTTTTTTTAAAAAAAAGTTTTTGGAAGAAAGGAAGAGCAGTACAATTCCATATGCACACACAAAATCACAGATTAAATCCACCTGAGTTGAGTAAGTTTAGACTTCCAAATCAACATGTGATAGAAGTAATTGGGAAAAGCACAGGAAAAATGGCCAGGGTGCTTTTCTTCTTGCATTTGTGACTAACTTTACTAATTTTAGTAATGTCCTTACAAACTCTGTAGCACTGCATGGAGGCTGTTTGTCACTATATCTGCTTACAAAATTCTTTGTGATATGTTATTTTTAATGCCAATCACCAGAAACAATCATCTAGCAAATACACCTTAATTAGCGTTAAATGAATGTAACAGATATTAATATTTACACATACATAAATAAATTTACAGTATTGTAATTGATGAAACAATTACATAATTACAATTACATAATAAAAAATGATACAGTATTGTTGATGATCCAAACTTTGTCAAGGACCTTGGAGTACTCATCTCAAATGATCTAAGTGCCAGAGCCCACTGTAACTACATAGCCAAAAAGCCATTAAGAGTTTATTTATTTATTTATTTATTTATTTATTTATTTATTTATTTATTTATTTATTATTTGAACTTGTATGCCGCCCCATCTCCGAAGACTCGGGGTGGCTCACAACTAAAAAACAGACAATAAATACTTAAAAAACAATTAGATTAGTTTACAAGCCCAAATACTAAAACAGATTTACACAATTAACATTAAAAAACCTATCCCCCCCCAGGAAGGGGTCACAGCCCGGGTTGGTCAAATAACCAGGTCTTTAAATCATGGCAGAAGGTGCGGAGGTCGGGGGGCAGGCGGAGCCCCAGGGGTAGTTGATTCCAGAGGTCGGGGGCTGCGACAGAATAGGCTCGCCACTGGGGGAGTGCCAACTGGCATTGGCCCGCCGCCGGGACCCCGAGGAGTCCTTGCCTATGTGCTCACACAGGGCGCCGGCATTTGATATCGGCAGAAGACGCTCCCTTAAATATTGAGGACCCATGTTGTGCAGGACTTCGTATGTTAAAACTAAAACCTTGAATCTCACCCGGAGTGCAACCGGCAACCAATGCAAACAGCGCAGGAGGGGGGTAACATGGGAGAATCGGGAAACTCCCATCACCACCTGCGCCGCCGCATTCTGCACCAGCTGCAATCTCCGGATGGTATGCAAGGGTAGTCCTAAATAGAGAGCGTTGCAGTAGTTGAGTCTGGAGGTAACAAGAGCATGAGTGACTGTGCGCAGGGCATCTCGGTCCAGAAAAGGGCAGAGCTGACGAACAAGGTGGAGCTGGGTTACCCCTGGCAACGGCCCCCACCTGCTCCTCTAACCGGAGCCGTACATCCAGGAGGACCCCCAGATTCTGCGCCCTATCCACAGGGGGCAACACCTCTCCCCCTATGGCCAAAGATGGACATTCCTGACTGGGCCGAGATGCCGATATGTACAGCCACTCAGTCTTGGCTGGGTTGAGTCAAAGCATGTTCCTGCTCATCCAGGTCCGTACCGCATCCAAACACCAGGTCATCAGGGAGAGGGCATCACTGATCTGGCCTGGGGTGGAAATGTACAGCTGGGTATCATCCGTGTACTGATGGAATCTCACCCCAAAACCACGGATGATCTCACCCAGCGGCTTCATGTAGATGTTAAATAAAAGAGGGGAGAGGACCGACCCCTGAGGGACCCCACAAGAGAGTGCCCTCGGGGCCGACCTCAACCCCCCACCAACACCAATTGCGACCACCCTGAGAGGTAGGAGGTGAACCACCGAAGAACAGTGCCCCCCACTCCCAACCCCCCCGAGGCGTCGCAAAAAGATACCATGGTCGATGGTATCGAATGCCACTGAGAGGTCTAATAGGACCAGGACAGAGGAAAAACCCCTGTCCCGAGCCCTCCAGAGATCATCCATCAGCGCGACCAAGAGTTGTTAACCTAATCCTATGTAGCTTTTTCTGTGGTAATATCACACTACTAACAAGAGCATACAAAACATTTGCTAGACCAATACTTGAATACAGCTCACCAGTCTGGAACCCACATTACGTATCTGATATCAACACAGTAGAGAAAGTCCAGAAATATTTCACAAGAAGAGTTCTACACTCTTCTACTCATTACAGAATACCTTATGCCACCAGACTTGAAATTCTAGACCTTGAAAACCTAGAACTACGCCACCTTTGATCCGATCTAAGTATAGTATATAAAATCATACATTGCAATGTCCTACCTGTCAATGAATACTTCAGCTTCAACCATAACAATACAAGAGCACACAATAGATACAAACTCAAGGTAAACTGCACCAAACTTGATTGCAGGAAATACGACTTCAGCAATAACAGAGTGGTCAATGTCTGGAATACTCTACCTGACTCTGTGGTTTCTTCCCCAAACCCCAAAAACTTTAACCTTAGACTGTCTACTATTGACCTCACCCCTTTCCTAAGAGGTCTGTAGGGGGTGTGCATAAGCCCGCCAAAGTGCCTACTGTCCCTGTCCTATTGTTTCTTTTATTTTCTTATATGTATCCATGTATTTATAACTATGTTTATACTTATACCTATTATCTTGTAAGCAATTGACTAATCAAATAAATAAATAAAATAAAAAAGCTCTAAGGCTTGATATCATTACTGAAGTTTATATACAGTGATAAGATGCAATTTTAAACTATCTCAATCATATAAAAAGAGAAGGGAAAAAAGAAATTGACCTCTTGGTGGCGTTCATGCACAAAATAATTGCTGCTATTTTATTACGACTTTCATTTTTATTTTCAACTCGGGTCTGCTTTCCAGTTTCTCTAGAGAGGCTTTGAGGGATACATCTTTAGGGGAATCATTTTTTGGCACTGAATTAAATGTCTAGATTATTCAGGGAGAGCAGCATATATGATTCAAATTAAAGACTTTTTTTAAAAAAAATCTTCCCCCAGGAAAAGTAATTTCCTTTGCTTACAAATGTCTGTATCATCAGGAGGTTCTTTAAGGTCTAATACATTTCATTCTAACAATGCATACATGAATAATAGATAATTTGCATCTCTAAATAAGGTCTGTGGAAGTAGGGTAGTTGAGGAATGATAAAATAGGGCACTATTGTTTCTTACCTGTTGCAGGTAAGTCCCAGGTAACTAGTTCAGCTTGGTGTAGTTGCAGGGTTAACTCATAGAATCATAATTGTTTTTAACTATTCTCATGGGTTTGTCAAATATTACTGAAAAATTCATTTTTAAAATTGGTTATAGGTTTGATATGTTTGTTTTTGCAGGCATCTTCATATTTATACAGTATTTACAATTATTTATTCATTCTAGATTTCCCATTTGCAGTGATAGCATGCACACAGAGAGGGGTGTCAAACTGGATTTCTTTGAGGGCTGGATTAGCATTATAGTTCTTTTCTGTGGCCCGGACGTGGGGAGGGGGGAAACAGGACGGACGCCTCTTGCAGCACCCTGCCAGCCAAAATGGGGCACGGGGAGGGCTTCACACAGCTCCCCTACACCCAGTTTTTGGCCTGAATGGCCTCTTGCAGCAACCTTCCAGCCAAAACTGGGCACAGGAGGCCTCACACGGCCTTGCTGCACCCCATTTTTGCTGCCAGAGGCACCACTGGCTGGTCCTTTGCTATTTACAGGCCCATGGATCCGGCCCATGGACCTTGAGTTTGACACCCCTGACATAGAGCAATATGTTCATACTAATACTGTAATAACGAATACTACAACATATACTTAGAAATAACATTAGTATTTATTGAAAACAATTCAATTTTATCCAATTTAGAAGGGTAGAATGGGGGTAAGACATGCTGTGGGGGGGGCGGGTTTCCTGATAAAATTGTTTTATTTAGATAGCATTTTAATTGTATAAAGAAATACAATTAAATACAGACAAGCTCAACATTTTGGACTTGTGATGTATTTGTTCAAGGAATCTCCAGTTGAGCCCTTTTGTTTCTTTCTCTGAGCTTGGAGAAGATTCAGTAGGATTTATGGGATTTGATATAAAGATATTCTATTTCATTAGGTGACATCATAACACAAAGGGTTTGAAAATTCTGGAAGATCATATTTTCAAAGGATTGGCAAGTGTGATTCCCCTGATAATTATGTTTCTAGAAGACAAACATCTTTTTTTTCAAAAATTGCAATGTTAACTAATCCTTATGCTGCCAGGGAGGTCACCTGCAGTTGGCTCCGGGCAGTTGTCAATGCTTCGTTAAGGGAGGGTGTTTTTCCCTCCGCCTTGAAGGAGGCGGTGGTGAGACCCCTCCTGAAGAAGCCTGCCCTGGTTCCGACTGTGTTAGACAACTTTCGTCCAGTCTCCAACCTTCACTTTTTGGCGAAGGTTGTAGAGAGTGTGGTGGCTCGGCAGTTTCCACTTTTCCTGGATGAAGCGGACTACCTGGATCCGTATCAATCGGGCTTCCGACCTGGTTTCAGCATGGAGATGGCATTGGTTGCGCTGATGGATGATCTCTGGAGGGCTCGGGACAGGGGTTTTTCCTCTGTCCTGGTCCTATTAGACCTCTCAGTGGCTTTTGATACCATCGACCATGGTATCCTTCTGCGACGCCTTGGGGGGTTGGGTATGGGGGGCACTGTACTTCAGTGGTTTACCTCCTACCTCTTGGGATGATCACAGTCGGTATTGGCAGGGGGACAGAGGTCGACCTCGAGGGTGCTCTCCTGTGGGGTCCCTCAGGGGTGGTTCTCTCCCTCTGCTATTTAACATCTATATGAAGCTGCTGGGTGAGATCATCCATGGTTTCGGGGTGAGTTTCCATCAGTACGCAGATGACACCCAGCTGTACATCTCCACCCCGAACCAGATCAGTGATGCCCTCTCCCTGATGACCCAGTGTTTGGATGTGGCGGATCTGGATGAGCGGAAACATGCTTCTCTCAACCCAGCCAAGACTGAGTGGCTGTGCATACCGGCATCCCCAGTCTGGATGTCCATCATTAACCATAGGCCCCTGTGGATAGGGCACAGAATCTGGAAGCAGGTGGGGGCTGTCGCCAGGGGGCCTTTGCCCAGCTCCACCTAGTTCGCCAGCGATGCCCTTTTCTGGACGGGATGCCCTGCTGCAGTTACTCATGCCCTTGTTACCTCCAGACTCAACTACTGCAACGCTCTCTACTTAGGACTGCCCTTGCATACCCCGGTTGCACTCGGGTGGTGATGATTCAAGGTTTTAACTTTAACATACAAAGTCCTTCATGACTTGGGTCCTCAATATTTAAGGGAGCAACTCCTGCCGACATCAAATACTAACCGCCCTGTGCGAGCACATAGACAAGGACTCCTTGGGGTTCCGTCGGCCAGCCAATGCCGGTTGGCGGTCCCCCAATGATGAGCCTATTCGTCATGCCCCGACCTCTGGAACCAACTTCCCTTGGGGCTCCGCCGGGCCCCTGACCTCTGCACCTTCTGCCATGACTTGAAGACCTGGTTGTTCGACCAATCCGGGCTGTGACCCTTTGGGTGGGGTGGTTTTATTTTTTGTATGCTTTGTAATTATATTCTCTTTGGGGCTTGTTTAGTTTAATTCTTTCTTAACCTATTTATTGTTGTTGCTGTTTTTAGTTGTGAGCCGCCCCGAGTCTTCAGAGATGGGGTGGCATACAAGTCCCAATAATAAATAAATAAATAAATAAATAAATAAATAAATAAATAAATAATTCTTCCTAGTTATACTTGTAGGAAGCACGTACCAGATAATGATTAAATATTAAAAAAGAAAATGTGTCCTATAATCAGAATTTCAACATCATTGGGCATCTCCACGTTTTTATAGATTAGAAGTATTTTCTTATTTAAAAAATTGTGAAGGCAGTGCCACATAATGATTTAAATATCATAATATTAAAAAAGAAAACTTGTCCTATAATCAGAATTTAAATTATCATTGGGCATCTCCACATGTTTTTTTATAGATTAGAAGCGTTTTCTTATAAAATAAACTGTGAAGGCAGTCTTTTCTTTACAATATCTTTTTATAGGCATAAAGCAAAAGTGAGCATTAAATGACTTTTCTGATTATTTCACAAAGCTGTTTTGAAACAGAAATGTGATGTTTAAATGGATCCTATGACATAAAATGAAGAAATAAATGAAACTTTGGAAAGACAGAATTAACATCACAAAATAAGATGGCCAAATATTTAGGCCATTTACTCTTGTCACCTGCTTAAAACCTGCACTATTTCTATCCCTCACTACAGAATTGTGATAGTAAAGTCTAACAGAGTCGCTCCTGAAAGACCTGAAATGTAAATTAATCCAAGGTCAGGTAAAAATCCATTGCAGCAAGATTTTACCATGTGCTAAAAATACAAAGAACTCTTCAACAAATAAATATTTACTGCTGATAAGCTCTTTATAGTTTCCCATATATAAACAACTGAATGGCAGTAAAAGACTTGGCTCATGGAAGAATCACTATTAACCACAATTTGTAATTCAACCATGTATCTGCAGAAGAAATGTCAACCAATACAGCAGTTTCTTCTCTCTTTCTGCAGCTTCAAAAACCTATAGAGATTAAACAAAAGGCTGTGGATAAATTTAATCTGATTTATAAACTGTGAAATGTATATAGCAGAAGCAAAATGACAGGACAGACATATCTGTCTGTCCTGTCATTTAAGTCATCTAATCTATTTAAGTTGTGAATAACAATCTCTAAATATTAGTGGAGAATGGGTAACTTTTTAAACAAATAATAACATATGTTTTTCTTCCAGGTGTAGTAAAACATTTGTTTTAAAATGCAGTGATGTTACTAATAAGTACTTTAGAACTGCAATCTTAGATTGGAATTAAAACATTTCACTTAATCCTTTTTTCTGTTTTCAAGAGTCTTTATTATTCACCGCATTTTTGTGTATGGCATGTGTTGCATGAAATGTTGAATCCGCTACACTCATTGAAGGCAAAATGCAGGGTGAGCCACTATGCAAATGTTTTAAAGGTACAGGAGTAAGGGAAGAAAGGTTACGTGAATTGTGATATCATCACATAAATGAAACCAATCATATAATTTGTGTCAATTGCAAAACCAAAGTCACTTGGACAACAAGATGGGTAGTGTCTAAATTTGATAAATATATAAATATCATGATGGCCTCTATCTAATATCTATGGCTGTTTTTTTAATGAAACACTTAACATCTTTACTGAAATGTTCTGTATATATAATGTAGAAAATATTATAGTACATTTTATGATGAAAGTTCAGATATGTTTTTTAAATAAAAAATATAACAAATACCTCAGTTTTCAAAACATTAATGGCTATTACATTTCAAATCTTGAGGCTTTTTATGACAATAGTAATGAGTTGAATGAATAATGTAAAGTGTTTAGAAGATTATTTTTGAATATTTCCATTTTAATTATTACTCATGCAAGTTCTAAGGCTAAATCACAGTGGTCTCTTAGAAATCATGTGAAACTAGTTGCCTTATAGACTATTACTGCTTGCAGAGTGACTCAAGGCTCAAATCTTTTAGAAACCTTCAATAATGTAAAATTATGTGGAGACAGCTGTTTTAAATATACTCCTTGTCCCCATTTTCCTCTCTGGTCAGGTTACTTTTTTTTTTTACTATAAACAACGCAGCTGGACAAAATCATTTTCAATCTTTCATTTGACTCTCAGTGCCCAGGATAGTTACTTATAAATGGAGTGTTTTTCATGTTGTCTCACGAAACAGTTTTAGAATATGAATGCATAGTATAAATATTTGTCTTTGTTAAAACTCAACCTCAAACCACTGCAGTTTTCAAGGATTTTAATTTAACTGCATAAATACACTGCATTAAATAGGGCAGAGCCTTAGATTTGTGATATTACTTGGGAAAAGATTAGTCATATTTGAAATTTTAGTGTCTGGCAATATGAAAAAGAAACAGAACTCCTATCTTATAGATGTGTTGTGACTCAATTTTTAAAAATCTCTGTGGAAATAACATATCTTTTTAAAAAAAATATGTCAGCAAATTAATATGAGAAATGATTGTTGGAACTGATTGTTATATGAGTTAATAGTCCTGGTTAGAATATTCTATGATAAGACATTAATCTTCAGTTGCCTTTTATACTAAGTTGTCTGTTCTAAGAATGAATTTTGAAAAATATATAAACCAGGAGAAGATGAAATTTTTTTTGGAGTAGATAAAAGTATGTATGTATGTTCTCTCTCTCTCTCTCTCTCTCTCTCTGTGAATTATTGCATTTCCTTGCAACGATTAGACTAAATATTACTATTCCTTTATAGCTATAATGAACATATTCTATCTGATGTGGTTTGATTTGAGAGATACAAGTTCTGTATGATTTCCAACAACAGTTGCTCAATTAATGGTGGGAATTGACGTGTGTTTACACTAGGAATTTTTGGGGAAGGAGCAAGCATTCAACCTGTATCAAATGAGTTGAAAAAGAAATTAAAAATGTCATCAGAATGTTGAAACATTGATAAATGCTAGGGCTGCAGGTATTGCTGGAATGGCTAGTAATATCAATATGGGTGGTATATGGAGTGGTTGTGTAATTTAATGTGGGTGAAGACTGTTTTTGTTCCTTGGTTGGACAAATTTATTTAAATACTGTCATGCAAAGGGACAGCCAACAAGGGTACTTGAAAAACAACAGAGAATGTCCTAAGTGTCCCTGGAAAGATTCAGAATTCAGATCAGTCGATTACAAAAGGTAAGAATGAGACAAAGTTGGAAAGCACAGTGAAGCTTAATGCAGGTTGTGTAGAACAGATTTTTGTTTTTCAACAGTTCACAAAAAATTCTGAAGGTGAATAATAAAATAAAAAAATAATAGTGTGCTGCTCCGCTCACACACACACAAACTTACACTCACACACGTACACTGCAGTGAGTTAGAGGTCTTTATTCAAAGTCCCAGCAGTTCTAAAATAGCCAAGTGGGTTAAGTCACCGAACTCGGCAAGTTTTGGGCGGCACAAGAGCTTCCAGCTAGAAGCAGTCCACTAAGCAAGAGCTATTCCAAGGATCAAACACGAGTTAAAGGGTAAACACAAGAAGCAAGAACATGGACCAAGAAAACTGAGCACTGCCCATCTCTTTGGGTGGGATTAAATAGGTAACGCCAGTATGGCCTCTAACAATGGGAGAGGCTGCCTCCTCGTAAGTAACCTGGCCTGTCACCTCTCCACCATGTGCATCCCTGGATTGGGGTCAGATGTGGACTTCATCTCCTCATCCTTGCTGACTGCAAGCAGCTGCTTCCATCTGCCTGAATCCTCCAGGCTAACTTGCTGCAACTGTGGCTCCTTCTGCTCATCTCAGCCTGCTACCTGCATGGTCATTCCAGCTGTGGCTACTCTGTAGATCTGGAACCCTCTGTGCCCTGGTTCATGTCTCCATGCATCCCCATACTCAATTCCTTGGAAGTGCCAGGATGTCCTTGAGAGGACATGCATCCATGTCAGAAGATGTACTACATATTTATTGCATGAGAGAAAGCATGAAGGTTGGCTGCAGAATTCAACGAATGGCATACAATGGATATTGAATTGTAGAACATAAACAAGGAATAAGGCAAAAATATGTGATTTTTAAAATCTGTTTGGAAGTTTATAAGAAGAGATTGGATAACCGTTTGTCTGAAATGGTGTAGGGTTTCCTGCCTAAGCAGGGGGTTGGACTAGAAGACCTCCAAGATCCCTTCCAACTCTTTATTCTATTCTGTTCTGTTCTGTTCTGTTCTACTCTATTCTATTCTATTCTGTTCTGTTCTGTTCTACTGTTCTATTCTACTCTGTTCTACTCTGTTCTGTTCTGTTCTGTTCTACTCTGTTCTGTTCTGTTCTACTCTGTTCTGTTTTGTTCTGTTCTACTCTGTTCTGTTCTATTCTATTCTGTTCTACTCTGTTCTGTTCTATTCTATTCTGTTCTACTCTATTCTAAAGACTGCTTTTAGCAGTGTTAGAAGTATTTAAGTGGAAACATGAATATCTGTATATCTTTTGCCTCTGTATGATGATATGTTAGATTCCTAATGATAAATTGTAGTATGGTTGTGAAAATGAAAGAATCAAAGCCTTTGGTAGGAAACAGTGAATGGTTACAAATTAAACATAAATGATCAAAAGTAGAGTGAACAGATTTTATTTGTACCTTAATAGAATATGGGGAAATTGAAAAAAATATATAATATAATATACAAAATCTGATACAAGGTAGTTTCTCTGCAACAAAGAATGAATGCTTGTTGAAAGGAATGTACATAATTGTCTTAGTATAAGAATGTGCTTCTGCCAATTTTATTAATGAAATGAGATTTGGATATATCAGGACAAACGTAAAAGTAAGATTTATGTTGCAATTGTACTAATAGGCCAACCTGCCACAGTCAATTCACCATTTCCAATTAAGTTTTCAGGATCACCTTTACCCTTTTAAGAAAATTAAAGCTAATCCCTTTTTCCGTTTCCTCCACCATGCATAATTTTATATAGCTCTGCATTCTGTATTCTGTTGCATTTTTTTCTTCACTTCTTGAAGTGCATAATTCAAAATTTATTGTTCTGAACTGTGTACAATACTAAGGGTTGCATCATAGGTATGTACAAATACATGATTTGAACATTTTATTAAACTTTTGATACATTTTAAAAATAATTTTCAGAGCGGGTTTTTTATATTTCCTAGTTTCATGTGATAATTTGTCTGCTTTCTTAATTTATAATCCACCTCTCAAAATCTATCAAAATTCTGGGCTTGTGTGTCTCATTTTTCCTTATTCAAATGTCTTTCTATTTATTTTGATGAAAATTGCGATTGATTTTCTATTGTACATATCTCATGTATTCTTCAATGTAAAATTTTATAAGTATAATTCTCATCTGTTTTCAATCTGTATGATTTCCCTGACATAGTTGGTTTGATTTAATGATATCATGGCATGGATGATCTCAGTTAGGGGTATATCTCATTATCCTTGGGAAGTGGTATTATCCTTCTGTACAACATTCCATTGTATTATAATTGACATTAAAGCAATCTATTCATTTTTGCTAGTACTTTGTCATGTTGAAGAATGTAGAAGAGCACCATTATTACCATTAAATATTTAATTGCCTTAAAAGCTATTTCTCTATTAATTTCCAGAGGACTGATTTTCTAAGATTATATTTGAGCAAAGAAATATCTTGGCTGCAGTTTTAAAATCACTTATAAATAATCCCATTTCTAATAAATGCCTTCTAGATTGCTTCATTATTTAATGTAAACATTGCTGAATAACATACAAAATCAATAAGAACCCCAAGTGAATGCAAGCTGCTTGAAACAATTATTTCAAAGGGCATTGAGGGAAAAAAAAGAAACCCAACAAGGCACTAGTGGCAGACAGACCACCAATATTGCAATTTCAAAGTTTCAGTATTTTAGACCTGTAATTCACGCAGTATGTACAAGTAATGAAGAAATAGTTCTTGCAATTACAACTGATAATGCCATCATGATTTATTGCAGGATGTAAAATTTGGAAAGGATGTTAAGGATTACCTAGAACATAGAACTATAGAGTAGGAAAGGACATTTGAAGCCTTCGAGTCCAATTCCCTGCTCAAGCATTTCTCTTTTTGAAACTCTCCAAGTTGTGAGTGTGGTGGCGCACTCACAACTTCTAAAGGCAAGCCGGTCCATTGGTCAATTGCTCTCACCAATAGGAAATTTCTCATTAGTTCCAGGTTGCTTCTCTCCTTGGCTGGTTTCCATCCATTGTTTCTTGTCCTTGCCTTTTGGTGCTTTGGGAAATAGCTTGACACACACATCCCAATCTTTGTTGGAGCCGCTCAAATATTGGACCATTGCTATCATGTCTCCCCTGGGCCTTATTTTGTTTAGACCTAGTCAGATCCCTGCTTGAAGGAACTGTATGTTAGATTCAATCATGTTCTCCTGGATCCATAATTTATCCTCCAAAGTGTAATCTCTTAAAAAACTTCAAAAACAAAATATTACATTAATACTTAGCATCAGCATTTACAATATTAGTTCTAGATATGCTCTCCAGAGAATGAACAATAAATCTGTTCAATTTCATTGCAGCCCAGTGAATGGATGGATGGATGGATGGATGGATAGATAGATAGATATAGATAGAATGTCATAACTCTTTAAATACTGTTGCATGTCATCATTTACTTTAATAATATATTCAACAGAAATATTAGAGATATATTTGCCACTTAAAATAAAATAGATTTTAATGGGTTAATATTTCTTTTAGAGGTATTTTAAATTACTTTATGTTGATGTCATTGAAGAAAAAAAGAAAATAATAATGACATTCACATTTGAATAGGATTCCATAGTTTTAAGTAGTATATGGATATATAAATGTATGAAGTTTGTGTGTGTGTGTGATATCCAAGCAGATTAAAAATATATTGTAAAGGAATATTTTTGTGTCATTTGCACTTCTAAAACATCCTTTGAGCCAGAATTGCATCGTAGTGATTTATGTTTTCTGTTTCGTATAATTTGTCACTGTTTCCCATCTTATGAAAATAGGATAAACTGAGTGGTTTGTGATAGACTCTACAGGTATAATTGCCTGATAACAGAATTATTGGAGGACTTCCTTGTCAATCATTTATCCTCGTTACACTCACATGTCAATACCTCGTATCTTCCAGCAGCACTGCTTTAAAAAGGTATCAATATTATCCTACATGAGTTGGAGGGGATGTGGATGTAGTTGAAAAAATTTGGATAACAGTCACTATCCTTATTAGCAATGGTCTCCCTATTGTACCATTTTAGTGAAAGAGAACAAAGCTGCTCTTAGCCTGTCTAAGTGACTGATATACTTGAGATGTTCTATTAATATGGACGGACTGAGGAATGAAGAGATCAAGAAATAAATGTACTGCAAACAAAACCCTGGTGCATGATCTCTTTTTGTTTCAGGAATGTTGACTTTTTTCCCCCCTTAGAAAAAGCAGCAGTGTGTCTCAAACTTAATGACTAACAAAATGACTGTGGAATAATCTTCCATGGACCACAGCTTAATTATCAGATGCACAATAGAATATAATCCAAAACACGGAGAAGACAAAATATAGTGCCATGGTTGTGGGATATGAAAAACAGAAATCACCTGGAGATGAAAAACCTGAAGGTTATTCTCAAATAACCATTACATGGGATATATTCTTGCATTAGAGATGGCCTGGATAGGGTAAGCATTCCATTGACCAATAATTAGTTTTTGTTAGTTTTCTTTTTAATCGAGATAATCTTTTGCAATTAAAGTATTTGTGTAAAAGTTTTGGCTGTTCCTCTTCTGGTGCTAGATTTAGATAGAGGCTGTCAAATTCAATTTCACTGAGGGCCACATCAGAATTGTGTTTGACCTCAGAGGGATGGGTGTGGCCAGCTTGACATCACTTGTGTCAGGGGCACCTGTGAGGGCCTGGGTGGGGCTGGGGGGAGCCACTGTCTCCAGTGGAGGAAAGCGAAACATGGAAGAGTGCCAAACCCTTGTCCTCAAGAGGAGCCTTGCCACCTGCTGGTGGCCAAGTGCTAAGGCAGGACTTCCCTTCCCCTTCCTTCCTTCCTTCCTTCCTTCCTTCCTTCCTTCCTTCCTTCCTTCCTTTTCTTCTTTTTCTTTCCCTCTTCATTCTCCTCTCTTCTTCTTTCCCATCTTTCCTTCTTTTTCTTTGACTTTCCTCTTTCCCTTTCTTCTTTCCTGTCCCTTCTTGGATACTCAAATGCAAAAGGGGAAACATTTCTCCTTTTGTTTTGTTTGGCTTTTAGTTTGTTTTGGTAGCTCTCTGTCAGCAAAAACAGGCTCCATTTACACTGGCAGAGGGCTGCAGGAGGTCATCTAGGCGAAAAATGGGGCCTGGCACCCTTTTTGCTGGCAGAGGCACCACAGGCTGGTCCTTCACCATTTCCATGGCTGTCCCACAGGCCAAAATTAAACACCTTACAGGCTGGATACAGCCCTAGGGCCTTGAGTTTGACACCCCTGATTTAGATCTTTTCATTGTTTTGCCATTTGTTCTCTTTAGCATGGAGTAATATTGGCCAATGGTGAAGTTATCTCATAACAAAAGTTGGTCAAATGTATGAATCCCTATAATAGGGCAGTACAATCATATGTTTAGTAGCTGCAGGTGCTCAGCAGCTAAGCCGCATGGCATTTGGAGGGAGCAAAACAGAGCAGGATAACAACAGAAACATCTTCTTGTTGCACACACTTGCAGAAAGTGGAGCTTGCAGCAGGATGGCCTGATAGCAAGATGCCAGGTACATCCTTGATTCAGTGTCAGGTGCAAGGAACCAGAACAACACAGGGTTGAACAGAGCAGTATGTTTATTTCAGGATTCAATCTGGTCGGTCACCGGGACTAGAAATTTTGTCTTCTGAGCTTTCGACTCGTAGTTGGAGCCCATCAGAAGGGAATCAGAGCCCTTTCTTCCCCCGTAAGCCATGAAACTCACGTTGCTCCCTTCTCCATTCCTCCCTGAGTTCCCTAAGATGAAGGGGGTGGGTGGGCCTGGGTCTTCCTACAAATTCCCTCTCTTTTGCTCTATTTCTCCCCTGCTCTGCCCAACCGGACTTTGCCCTTCCCCAGTTTCTTCCACAGCCAATGGAGCCACACTACCACTCCCTGTCAGCTGCCCGGCCTCCCCTCGGAATCAGATTCCGACAGGGGCATGACACATACTGTATATTCATCTTCATTTGTGAGTGTGTTTATTGCTATTCACCTAGTTACAAGAATCCTGCCAGACTAACTGCACTCACTACACAATAAAGAGATAAGAACTCCAAGTTGTCATCTAATTACTCATATGTGCTTTCTGTCACTTAAATGATTCCAGGCTATCCAGTCTCTTAATTCCTCCCCCACTTCAGATGCAGATTCCACCACATTTAGTTATACATAAATCAGTCCAGCTATTGAACACAGGTGCCTCATGGAATCACAAGTATGTTGCTGATTCTGGAAAGATTGCTCTTGATGTTAGAATAACAGGAATTAATTTGTCCTACTATGATAGAATTTGTTACAGATTTGTTGTTATAAATGCATATATTACCTGCAAATAAAAAAATGATATACTTTGTGTTATGTATGTAGGTTTGAATGTTATTGGTTTATTTGAACTGTTCTTGTAAAATGTTGAATGGTATTGGTTTAAATAGTGTGGGAAGAAACCCTGCACTCCCATTGGCTGGCAGCTACGGCTGCAGGCTATAAGAGGCAGCCGTAGCCAAGCCAGGATGGGTCTATTCGAGCTGTAGTCACTAAATAAACTCTTTGCTGGAACTCCTCGCGTCTGACTCTTCATGCAAACTTAACACTGGCGACGAGGGTGGGATTTCCCTGAAGAGAGGCGACGAACAAGCAACTGAGCGAGATGGCTGCGCTGAACACCCCCCCAGCACCGTTCGATCCGGCGGCGGAAGACTGGGAATCGATGCGGATCGTTTCCACATGTACCTGGAAGGAACGATCGCCGGCATCCCCGAGAGGCGGAAGAGGCGGTCTTTCTCACGCACTGCGGTCCGGCAGTCTTCAAAATGGCGGCGTTGGCGGGAGCAGCAGAGCTGAAGGTAATGGAATGGCCCGATTTAGAGAAACTTTTAAGAGCCCATTCGCTACAAGTATCGTGCCTCATTAAGAGACACGAATTTTACCGTCGGGATCAAGGGGATAGTGAGAATGTTAATGACTTCGTGGCAAGTTTAAGGGACATTGGGGTGCTTGTGACTTTACCAACTTAGAAGAGGCCATGCGTGATCGGTTTGTTTTAGGCCTTAAAGATAAGGTCTTACAAAGCAAACTATTAATGAAACCTAAGATCACGTTTAAAGAGGCCATTGAAGAAGCTGTTTCAGCGGAAGCCACCAAGTCCTCAGCAGCGGCCATGAAAAGATTAACAAGGCCTCAAGCCAGGCCTCAAGCCATTCTGATGGGGAAAAATCCACAACAGCCCATTGCGAACAAATAGACTCTGATTCAGATGGCAGTGAGGCAGAGGAGGATTTTAGACTCAGAATGGAGAAGAAAAAAAGACTCTGGAAAAAACAGGCAAGGATTCTATTGCAGAGGCTGTGGGGGGGCCACCCCGCACTGAATGCAAGTTCTTTGACTCCATTTGCCTACGTTGTGAAAACGGGTCACATAGCCAGAGTCTGCAAATCATCTAGAACTCCACCTAGTAGGAAAAAATTTCCTGATAAAGACTTTAAGCCCAACAATTTCCTTGAAAAGATGGGGCAAAATTTAGAAGCAAATGGCAAGAATGAAACTCACCAAACAATCACTATTGGTCATTCTTCACCCTTAAAAAGCAGAAAAGTACACGTGAAGGTGTTTATTGAAGGAAGGCCTTGCCAAATGGAAGTGGACTCAGGCTCTTATTTATCTATGGTGTCATGGGACACTATCCACAGACTCTTTCCCAAAATTCAGAAGAAGCATTTCCAGAAGCAAGCACTGACTCTCAAAGACTACCAAGGGAACAAGATTCCAGTAGTTGGAGCAAGAGATTTCAACGTGCAGTTTAAAGGCCACACCAAGCGTTTGCCCCTGACCATCGTGGACAAGGATCCCAAGTTTGCTGGGACTTGAGTGGTTCAAGCCACTAGGCATCGAGGTGACTGGCATCAATCACGTGAGCAGCTCTGAATGGGAGGAGTCCTTGAAGTCTGAGTTTCCAGAGGTCTTCAGCGAAGGACTGGGCAAGTATATGGGGACCCCTATTGCTTTCAGCCTAGACCCCAAGGTGCCCCAATTCGTTTAAAGCCCAGGAGGGTTCCATTTGCTTTAAAGGAAAAATTGATGCACAATTAGATAAGCTCATTGCTCAAGGGGTTTTAGAGCCTACTGACCACTCCAGATGGGAAACACCCATAGTCACACCAGTCAAGGCTGATGGGTCAGTGAGAATCTGTGGTGACTATAAGGGGACACTTAACCATGCTGCAGCAGAGCATACCCAGTACCAGTTGTGCATCATCTGCTCCATTCCCTTGGCAGGGGTACAGTATTTGCCAAACTGGACTTGGCTCAGGCATATCAACAATTAACAGTTGATGATGCCACTGCAGAGGCACAAACAATTGTGACTCATAGAGGTGCCTTCAAATGTAAAAGACTACAATTTGGAGTAAGCGTGGCACCTGGCATTTTCAAAGCCTTATGGAAAGAATGTTGCAAGGACTGCCAGGGTAGTGCCTTATTTTGATGATGTGTTAATCTCTGCTGAAAATGACACTCAGCTTCAAGAGAGACTCAGAGAAGTCCTTACCAGATTCAGAAAAGCGGGTTTAAAAGTCAAGGAAGACAAATGTACACTCAAAACAGACAGAGTTGAGTTCCTGGGGTACATGATTGACAAGCATGGCATCCACCCTACTGATGCCAAGGTTAAAGCAATCAAGGAAGCCCCTAAACCTAGATGCAAGACAGATTTGCAAGCCTTCCTTGGACTTATTAACTTTTACCACATGTTTCTACCTCACAAAGCATCTATTGCTGAGCCTTTACATCGCCTGCTTGATAAGAAAGCTGTTTGGATCTGGGGAGGAAGGAACAGTCAGCATTTAACAGTATTAAGAGACTAATCACGTCTGATGCTGTGTTGATACAGTTCTCTGAGAATTTGCCTGTTGTTCTGACTTGTGATGCATCCCCTTTTGGAGTGGGGGTTTGAGTCACAGGCTTCCCAGTGGAAGGGAAGCCCAATTGCATTTACTCTCGCACTTTGTCCAAAGCAGAGAGGAATTATAGCCAATTGGACAAGGAGGCTTTAGCAGTTGTTGCAGCTGTTAAGAAATTTCATGAATATCTGTATGGCAGGTCATTCACCATTGTTACAGATCACAAACCTTTATTAGGCATTGTGGCAGGAGACAAACCTACACCTAATATCCTGTCACCAAGAATGCTGAGATGGACTGAATTTCTTGCAGCCTATTCATACAAACTGATTCACAGGCCTGGCAAGGACATTGGACATGCTGATGCACTGAGTCGTTGCCCACTACCTTGCCACAAGGAGGACTTTGAACTTGAAACTCACACCTTTTTCCTGGAGACCGTTGCTAAGCTTCCAGTCCATGCTGCTGAGATTGCCAGAGAGACTGCCAAAGATGCTGTGTTGGCACCTGTTATGGGCTGGATTAAGAAAGGTTGGCCTCTTCAAGATCTACCTCACCTTGCCCAACCTTTTAAGTCCAGGCAAACTGAATTATCTGTATTAAGAGGATGTATTTTGTGGGGTAACAGGGTGGTTATTCCTGCAAAACTGCAAAGGGAGGTTTTGGAAATGTTACATGAGGGTCATCCTGGGATTGTAAGGATGAAAGGTTTGGCCAGGAGTTATGTATGGTGGCCAGGTATTGACAAAATGGTTGAAAACTGGGTAGCATCTTGTCCCAATTGCCAGGTAGTCAGGCCTGCTCCACCTCACGCCCCACACAGGAATGGGAATGTCCTAGGGGCCCATGGTCTAGAATCCACATTGATTTTGCAGGCCCTACAAGAGGGCACACTTTTCTAGTTATAGTAGATGCATATTCCAAATGGCTAGAGGTAATTCCCATGACATCCACTACAACTGAGGCTGTCATCAAGCAGCTCAGAAAATTGTTTGTAACCCATGGGTTACCAGATGTCCTTGTTTCTGACAATGGCCCTCAATTCACATCTAACATTTTTGAATCCTTTCTAGCTCAACAGGGTATCAGACATGCCCTCACTGCCCCTGGGCACCCTTGACCAATGGCGGGCTGAGCGCATGGTGCGCTTTACCAAAGAGAAGCTTCAGCAGCTGGGTCCTGGGGATATCACTGAGAAGCTTGAAAAACTTCTTAGTGTTCAACACATCACTCCTAGCCCATCAAATAACTTGTCCCCAGCAGAGTTGTTGATGGGTAGGAAACTTAGGTCTTCCCTTGACCGCCTTCATCCCACTGCACGCACCACTGGATTCCACTTCCAAAGTTCGTTCTTTTAGTGTGGGAGATTCTGTATATGCTAGGAACCTTATAGGTGAACCTTTGTGGATTCCTGCTGAAATAACTCACATCACTGGCCCTCGTTCTTACAGGGTACAAACAGAGGATGGCCTCCTCTGGAGCAGGCACATTGACCAACTTAGATCCAGGTTCCCTCAGGAACATCGCCCCTGTCTCTCTCTGGGTCCCTCACCTGATGTCTCTTCTAGGGGGAAGGGGGAACAGGAGGAAAATCAGCAAACAGGAATCAACCCCATGTGTGAGCCATTGCGACAGGAACCATCGAACCCTGTCACAATGCCAAGACCATCCTTAGAAGTGGAGCCATTGCACAGGAACCATCGAACCCTGTCACAATGCCAAGATTCATCCTTAGAAGTGGAAGATTGCACACACCACCTGACTTGGGTGCTGACATTGGAATGGAGATGGGTTGGGAGGAGAGACCAGATTCTAACAGTCTAACAGGGTCTCCTTTCACAGGAAGTCCCAACAGGAAATGTCAGCAGACACATTTCCCTCTCACTGGGTGAGAACGTTAAAACTTCTGAACCACGAAGGTCTCAGCGTACATAAGAGCCCCACCTATTTAAGGAATACATTAGATAGGTTGGGGTTTGGTATGGACTGAACCTAGTGGGGAGGGGTGTTATGTATGTAGGTTTGAATGTTATTGGTTTATTTGAACTGTTCTTGTAAAATGTCAAATGGTATTGGTTTAAATAGTGCGGGAAGAAACCCTGCACTCCCATTGGCTGGCAGCTACGGCTGCAGGCTATAAGAGGCAGCCGTAGCCAAGCCAGGACGGGTCTATTCGAGCTGTAGTCACTAAATAAACTCTTTGCTGGAACTCCTCGCGTCTGACTCTTCATGCAAACTTAACACTTTGTTTAAGAAAAGTTTGCCTATGATGCCTAATCATCCAGCTCCATTAATCGGAGCCAACATGAGTATTCTGAAAAGGTTGAGATTCCACATGGAAATCTAAATTATATCAAAATAATTAGTTATGCCATTTATTTGGACAACTGAGGGAGCTGATGAAGAAACTATACCTGCTAGGTTTTACGGGGGATGCCCTGGGAGATTATGGCCTTAAGGATGCCCAATTTAGGGTAGGTCAATGGCTTGTGAACACTGACTTGCAATATCTAAGAGCCAGAGCCAACAAAACCTGCTCCCTCTGATCTTCAGCCAATTTAATAATTATCGACTGAGGATGGCTTCTTATTTTTACACTCTAACCATCCCCAAGTAGCGAAGAGCTTTCTCCCTAGCTCGTTTCAATGTCTTGCCCTCAGCACTACTGGACGGGTGATTCAAGAGGCTCCTGATTAGTGAGCGGCTATGCCCCTGTGATAGAGCTGAGATTGAAACTGTAGAGCATGTATTTTTATACTGCCCTATGTATAATGCAGGCAGAACTAAGTTACTGTCTCTCCTTGAAATAGACCCCTCTAGACCCAATGCTAGTAATTTGTTCTTATATTGTCTAGGGGACAGCTCCTCATACATCACTTCTCAGGTTTCCAAATTTTTTTAAGAGCTGTAACCATCAGAGGAGAACGTTGTAATTCCCCTCAGTCAAAGTTTCTGGTGACCAATTGTCCATGATCTTATTTTTCCCATGTTTTTCTTTTGTTGTGTCTGTGTTTTGGTCTGTAACTGCAAATTAAATTAAATAAATAAATAAAAAAGGCTGAGAGATTTGGACAACTGTCCCCTATATATTTGTGAATTTTACCCAGGAATAGAAATATTTAGTGGTGGTTGGTCAATTAATTTGAAATGCCTAAAATGCTCAATGTTTTTCAGTATTTTAAACCAGAATCTTCCTCAGATTTATCTAGCTCTGACAGGGACTGAATCTAGAAATGACTGTAAACAAAATAGTATGCTTCACCACTAAATTAATCCCTATTCTTGCAGCAAACCTAAGATCTGATTATTTAGAAGTATTTTTAAAGGGCAACAAGTTGGACAGGAACTAATTAAATTCAACATTGTGGGAAGAAAAGTACAATTTCAGATATCAAGTAGCATAATGAAATAGTACACTTTGGCTCTCCGTTCTGAAATCTGCTCTATGGTATGCATAATATATTAGGCAACGCTAATAACAGCTCATTTAATGTGTTTCCTTTTTCCCAAACTTGATTTAAATACTTCATATGACTTTTAATCAATAGAGTTATACTGTAGTATCAGATGCGATGCTGTACTTAAAAACAGAATAATTGGAGAGAAATGTATAATAAAATGTAAAATGAAACAATTTATTATGCTTATATCTCCAACTGTAATGCTAACCAATTTCGTAACAATGCTATATTTATTTGAGGATATTTATTCTAAACTAATGAAGAAAAGTAATTTAGAAAAAGTTGTACAACCATAAAAAGGCATAACTTTATGGCTATATTATCTGCTCATAAATTTGACTAAAATAACTAAACAGAGATCTGACTGATGAGACTAAATTAAAAGTTTATAGAAATAAAGTATTATATATTAAAATAAAACAAGTATTATTCAATATCAACATACAACTTGCATTCATAAAAGATAAAACATCATTAATTCTTCTGTTTCATTAATAATATACCTTGGATATTGAAAAGAAAGGCAAAATCTAGCCAAAATTAAGCAATTAAAATACTGTCAATGCCATTGCAAAGTTAAACTTCATGCATGTTTTCTTGAAGATAGTCTTAACAAAAGTAGACCTTAATAAAACTGCTTATAAATAATCACCTTGCTTGCTTTGTGTCACTAGCGTAATTAGAGTTGAGGTACTTTTATAATTATATATTGAAGTATATTTATTTCTTCTAAAATTCTGAGCTGTGCACCTTAACATTATAAATGTCAAAAAACCGATCAAACATATTTTTGTCTTATTTCAACAAGGCTAATAAAAAAATAACAATTTCTTTCTTTCTGTAAGCATATGGGGCCCATTTTGTTGGACATCACAGAATATATTTGATATATTCTGTAGATCAGAAGAGCAGTAGAAAAGGATTTTGTACTGCTGCTCCAGACTGGGAATGAGAAAGATTAGAAGAACAATGTAAAGGTGGATTTCTCCACCATGCTTTTATTTATTTATTTGTTTATTTATTTTCCTGTAAAGGAGGCATTTGTTTTTCTGTCTTACTATCAAGATGCTTTTAATTCTTTTTTTAAAAAAATATTTATTTATTTCAGGTGGTGTTTTGAATTTACTGTATTGTGAAATGGGCAGCTCTTCATCCTCGGCAGTTTTTCTATCTAGTCAAACTCCCTGATCTGAAAAATCACACTTCCCCCCAACTTCAAGTTGTCTTCTCTAGGAATGGGAAAGCATGGGAAATCAACCCTGAACAAAGATATTCCCTTCTCTTTGATCCTTTCACAATTAAGGTAAGTGCAAAAGCTCCCAGTCCAATGATGAGACCATCAGGCAAACTCACTTCTTGAAAAAAATAATGAAAAACAATGCATTTTCCATCAAACTGGTTTTTAAAAAAGCAACAGGAGACATTTAGGGTGCTATATCTGATTAGTTTAGTACAACTTCAATGAACTTTCTAAAATGCCCTGAAGTGATAGAAGATCAGCTATATGGGGAATGTTTAAGAAGATGATTAATAGACTTGATCATATTGGATAATACTCAAAGGATTGCTGTGGTCACCTGAATGTAGATATCTAGCTATAAATGACAGCTACATAGCTATCATCTATCTATCTGTACTATACAGTAATTTCAGACTTTATAAGGAAATTCAAGTTAATGAAAATAATTTATGTGCATATTTTCCACCACTGTCAGAAAGCTCTGAACTGGCAGAAAAGTTTGGCACTGGTACTCAAACCAAATCTGTTTAAAATGATAGATCAAATATCTAGGGGCAAATTAAAACTTTGTAGGTATGCTAACTATCATCCTTGCTTGAATTGGTACCAATCTCTGTGCCTTTTTAAAGTCAGCAGTAACTGGTTTGCTCACACCATCATTAGTCTGAATTACTTACATTAACCCAGCAATGTCCAGTTTTTCACATTCCTCCAGATGGCCGGAGCAACAAAATTTCTGTTTAAATTAAAAAAAGGAGGAAATAAAAAAGAATAAACAAAATAGAAATTCCTGGTTTTAAGAAAAGCAAATGAAATAAGGAAACTTTGTTAAATGAGACCAGATTATCAGCAGTTAAGGATATTAAACAAACTATAATTCAGACTAAATCATTATCTCTATAGTCCTCCCTCCCTCTCAAAGCTTTGCCCCGAGTTATCTTACATGGAGAAAAAGACGTTTTTGTTTAAAACATAATGTAATTAATAATATGCATTATTTTATCATAAACGAAGACATCCTCGTGAAGAACAATACACACTTTTCTATATGTTTAAATTTCATGTTAAAATATAAATCTAATGTAATTTACATTAGATGTAAAATGTAATCTTTTTAAATCCAAAACAGCTGTAAAATCTAGCTAATTCCTGATGTAGTCTTTGACATGAATAAGAAATTGATACATTGGATCTAAGAAACAATGCAACATCCATTCTTTATGCATATGCTGTTCCTGATATAATTTCCAGGTGAAACACTCTCATGTATGTATATAATTATTTACTAGCTGATTCACACATGGATTCTCTCACACCCTTTTTCACTTTCCTATACCACATGTGCATGAATTCCATTCCTAAAAAACTCATACCAATAACATTTAAGCCCGCCTTCCTTCCTTCCTTCCTTCCTTCCTTCCTTCCTTCCTTCCTTCCTTCCTTCCTTCCTTCCTTCCTTCCTTCCTTTCTTCCTTCCTTCCTTCTCTAAATGTCTCTCTAGTGGAAATTAGACTTTTCAAAAGCTTGCATTTACACCTTGTGGGTGAAGTGGGAAACTTATTTTGGAAGTTTATAGATTGAGGAATACTTACAGGCTGTTTATTTATTTATTTATTTATTTATTTATTTATTTATTTATTTATTCTTATATGCGCTCCCTCTCCGAGACTCGAGGCACAATTAAAATACAACAGTAAATAAATTAAATTAATTAAAAAGAGATTAAACATTTAAGCTGAATTAACGTTTAAAACCCCAATTAAATAACCCCAACCCAGGAGAATCAGCACAACCCAGATTGTAAAAAGAGCCAAGTTTTCAAATCATGGCGGAAGGTGCGAAGATCGGGAGCCAAACAGAGCTGAAGCGGAAGAAGATTCCACAAAGTGGGAGCCGCCACAGAATAGGCCCTCTCCGGTCGCCGCCAAGCGACATTGTGTGCAGAGCGGCACCCCAGGAGACCCTGCCTGTCGCACAGAGGCGGTTGGCATTAGATGCTGGGAGAAGCCGTTCCGTAAATAACCTGGACCCATGCCCTGTTGGACTTTAAATGTTAATACCAAGACCTTGAATCTCACCCGGAGCAACGGAAGCCAATGCAGGCAGCGCGGGAGGGTGTAACATGGGAGTATCGGGAAGCTCCCATCACAACCAGCGCGCCCGCATTCTGCACAGCTGAAGCCTCAGTGGTATGCAAAGGCAGTCCAAGGTAGAGAGCATTACAGTAGTCGAGGTGGGAAATAACGAGAGCCTGAGTGACTGTCGCAGGGCATCCCGGTCCAGGAATGGGCATAACTGGCGAACCAGCGGATCTGGGCAAAGGCACCCCTGGCCACGGCCCCCACCTGCTCCTCCAATTTGAGCCGTGAGTCCAGGAGGACCCCAGATTCCATGCCCTGTCCACGGGGGCAACACCTCCTCCCCATGAGCAAAGATGGTACCTCAAAACTGGACCAGGATGTGGTATGCACAGCCACTCTGTCTTGGCGGGTTGAGTCGAAGCATGTTCCTGTCCATCCAGATCCGCACGCTGCCAGACAGGGACATCACGGAGAGAGCATCACTGATGTGGCCTGGGGTGGAAATGTATAGCTGAGTATCATCAGCATACTGATGATAACTCACCCCAAAGCCACAGATGATCTCGCCCAGTGGCTTCATATAAATGTTGAACAGGAGGGGTGAGAGGACCGAACCCTCGGCACCCCACAAGTGAGGTGCTTTGGAGTCGACCTCTGCCCCCCTGCCAACACTGTTTGCGAACGCCCCAAGAGGTAGGAGGAGAACCACCGTAAAACAGTGCCTCCCACTCCCAACCCCGGAGGCGCCGCAATAGGATACCATGGTCGATGGTATGAAAGCCGCTGAGAGATCTAACAGGACCAGGACAGAGGACGAGCCCCTGTCCCGTGCCCTAGTGAGATCATCAATCAGCGACCAATGCTGTCTCCGTGCTGTACCGGGCGGAAGCCCGTGGTATGGATCCAGGTAGTCTGCTTCCTCCAGGAAAAGTGGCAATTGCTGAGCCACCACACTCTCAACAACCTTCGCTAAAGAGCGAAGGTTGGAGACCGGACAAAAGTTGTTCAACACGGCTGGGTCAAGGGCAGGCTTCTTCAGGAGGGGCCTCACCACCGCCTCTTTCAAAGCGGCAGGGAATAACCCCTCCCTCAACGAAGCGTTGACCACTGCCCAGAGCCAGCCGCACGTGACCTCCCTGGAGGCATAAACCAACCAGGAAGGGCACGGGTCCAATAAACATGTGGTGGAACTCAGCTGCCGCATAATCCTGTCCACTTCATCCTCAGAAACAGGATCAAACTCAGCCCAGATCACATTGGCCAAAACACTCGCATTCCCCTCCTCAGACCACTGACAATCCGCACGTAACCCCTCCCGGATCTGAGCGATTTTGTCCTGCAGATACTGACTAAATTCCTCAGCTCTGCCCATAGCGGGTCCATCACCCCCCAACTGAAGGAGGGAGCGGTAACCCCAAACAGGGCGGCTGGGCGATTATCTGGGACGCTATGAGGGAGGAGAAGTAGGATCTCCTCGCCACCCCATAGCTGCCAGGTAAGTCCTAACATGGGCTCTTAGCTGGGCTCGGTCAGATTCAGAGCGAGTCACCCTCCACCTGCTCTCTAGTCCCCTTCTGCGACGCTTCATTTCCCGGAGCTCCTCGGTATACCAGGGAGCTGAACGGGATCCGCACCGAGTAAGGGGACGTATGGGAACAACCCTGTCGAGAGCCCCCGCAGCCGACTGTTGCCAGGCAGCCACAAGGACTTCGGCAGGACTGTGAGTAAGGGATGCAGGAAAAAACCCCAGTTCTGCCTGGAACCTGTCAGGGTCCATCAGGCGTCTGGAGCAGAACCATCTAGGTGGCTCCTCATCCCAGCGGTGTGGGGTGGCTTGGTGGAAGACCAGCCGCAGGAGATAGTGGTCTGACCATGGAGCAGGGAGGATAGTTGTATCACCACCCCTAGACCACTCCGCCACTGCTCAGAGACAAAACCAGGTCGAGCATGTTACCCCCTCATGAGTCGGGCCATCTATTATCTGGGTCAGGCCCATGGCCTCCATGGAAGCCATGAACTCCTGGGCCAATGCCGACGCCAATCCCAGAGAAGGCAGGTTAAAGTCACCCAGAACCATAAGCTCTGGAAACTCCACCACCACCCGAGATGGCATCAAGCAGCCCAGGCAGGGCAGCTGAAACATAGCTGGGGACAGGTATGTAAGCAGCACCCAACCGACCCAGGCCCGCATCTCAGGAGGAGGGACTCACACCCGCCTATCTCGGGCAGGGACCTCCCTTGAAACAGGGTCTCCCGAATAACAATAGCCACCCCACCTCCCCCCTGGGGTGTGACTGGTGCAACACCGAAAACCTGGTGGGCAAATATCAACCAGAGGGACTCCCCTCGGTCCCAACCAGGTCTCGGTGATACAGGCCAGGTCCGGCTCCTCCTCAATCACCTCATGGAGGAGTGGTGCCTTATTAACCATGGACCTGGCATTGAAATACACCAGTCTGAGACCAGGGGCCCTGGATCCCAAAACTCCCGGGGTGGGAGGGGCAGAGGGGAGTCGCGCACACAGCTTGAATATAGCGGTGCGCTCCCTAACATGATATGACCCCGGCCCCATCAGCCTCTACCCTACCAACCACCCTAGTTGTGGCTCCCACTATTCTGCCCAAAGCCCATCGCAGCCCCGCACCCCCAACCATGGCCCTGTTTAAGGCTGCACTGACCTCTAACAATAAGACCCTCATCCCTCCCACCCTTCCCTAACCCCTTAAGAAACCGAATTAAACATTTTGACAAAGCAGCCCTGGGTTGCTTCCCCTTATCCCTCCCTGAGGCCGGCCCCACCCTTTCCTGCGTCATGCCATCTCTCCGGATTCCACAATCCGTCATCGAGATAGGCTGATGATAAACTGGTAGGCCAAGTCCAAGAGAGGGGAGCATCCCTCAAAGCCCACAGTTCAGCTGCCAAAAGTCCGCATAAGTTGTTGAGTGTCCACCAGCAAGGAGGAGCGGTCCAGTTGTAAATCCATGTCCACACAATAGTCTTATAGTCCAAACATTGGGCAACTCAAAACCACTGAGTCGCCTCCACCCCTGGATGCCCTCTCACGGCAATCCAGGGGGCTGATGGTCGAGCATACAAGGCTGGCCACTGCTCTCTCAGCTCGTGGCCCCCAGAGTTTCAAAAGGTCTTAACACGCAGCTGGAATTGCAAAAAGGGGAGATGGTGCATCCCAACTCCACAGTTCTCTCACAACCGTGGGTGGGCAAAACAGCATGACCATCCCCGGCACCAATGAAGACTAATAAGGGTGGGGAAGATAATCCCCACAACATGGAGGAGGCAGAGGTTAATGACGGCTGATGGTTGAAGCCATCCGATAGATGAAATCCCGAATGGAAACAGGGAAAACCTTCTCACCCCTCCAGTTGGTGCCAACCAGCACCCATGGCGCCAACTACCCATATGTACAACCCAGACAGATTTAAGGAGTCAAAGTTAGAAAGGCAAGGGGGGCGAGAGAAGTCAACTGAGGGCAGCATCAGGCAAAACAGCCGCCCTTGTCTTCATCAGTGCCAATCTCCAGGCCAGGGGCAGTCTCGGGATCATCTCCAGCAGCCCCGCCCGGCTCCGGCCACCACACTGGCCCTGGATCCGCACCATTGCCATCTCCACCCTTGCCATCGACGCCATCAGAATAGAGCCACCGCCAACAGATCAATATCCTAACCCTCCCCAATTGAGGGGGGGTATCATAGATGTAATCGAACATGACCGCTTCAGCTACTCCCTCAGCCAAGATGTAATTCGGCCTGGCCCACAAGAATATTCCGGTCACCTGAAACTCCAGCACCAGGTCCCCAACGATCTCTGGCGCTGCTCCAAGTGACTTCTGGGGACAACGAGGCAACAGTTCATTAACGATGTTATCGCAGCGCCGGACAGCAAGTGCCCGCACGCTGCTCCCCAGGGGCCATTGAAGATGGGCTGGATGTTGGGGGGGCCGTCGCTTCTGCCAGCGGGGCTGCTGCTTCAGGGGCAAAGCCACCATTTCAGAGGTGCCTCGCCCCATTGCCGCTGCCTCCGCCGCTTCCACTACCCAGGCTGCCGCTTCTGAGGCGAAACCGCCGCTTCTAAGGCGTTTCACCTCGTCATTTGACTGCTGGGCCACCCCGGAGGTTGCCGCATTGCTGCGTGCGACTCTCTCAACGGAGAGAGCTTGTTTCGGCGACATCCAGGCTCCCCAGCTGTTCCGCTGGGAGTTCAAAGGATTTTTGGAGGGGGTACACACCTCCGCACACCCCCAGGGACAAAACCGACTTCCTCCCCGCCGGAGCTCGTTCCTCAGCTAACCGCCATCTTGGACATGCGCAGATTTGAAACATGCGCAGATTTGTTTATGTGGGGTACAAGCAGTGGTGGGATTAAAAAAAATTTACTCTCAGTTCTGTGGGCATGGCTTGGTGAGCGGGGCAGGGGAAGGATACTGTAAAATCTCCAATCAGAGGTGGTATTTGCCAGGTTTCTGAACTACTCAAAATTTCCATTACCGGTTCTCCAGAACTGGTCAGAATCTGCTTAATGCCACTTCTGGCTACAAGTATCTGAGAAGATGTCTCCATCCCAATGTAATTAGCTGCCTCACTCACTCCAGTGGAAAAGGCCTGCTATGGACTCTGTCTGCTAAAGAATTCTGGTGTGTGGGTTCAAAAAAAGAGTCTATTTTGCTGTGGCCCCAAACCTGGAGAACACTCTACTATCAGAACTGGGAACTGCTCCCACCATTTTGGCTTTCTGGAAGGGTATTAATACTTGGCTTTGCCAATTGGCTTGAGGCCCCAAAGGGGCCAGTTACCACTATAGGTAGTTGACAGGGTAAAAAGACTTCATCTCTGTGCTGTCTGTCTCCTTGGTCCTGTTTTCTTGGATAATTTTAATTTTTTAGTTGTTTTTCTATTTTTCTATTTATCTTTTATTTATCTTTTTATGATCTGTAAGCTGTACAAAGTTGCCTTACTAGAGAACGGGCATCATTTAAATTTGATAAATAATAATAATGTTTAAACTGAGCATTGCTATACCTGCTATGCACCTCTAATTTTGTTTCCAAAATCACTGAACAGTAAATCTCATAGCTATTAACAAATAACTCTAGGAATAAACTAATAAAAGGACTCCTTTTATTGACACAAAAGGGTCATCTCATTCCACATCCATAATCCTTCAGTCCAGAGCCTTGAACTGCTTCCTTCTAACTGCTTCCTTCTTCCTCCAAATTATGCATTGTGGATATTGTGAATTATGAATATTTTTTCACATGTCTTGCTACAGATAACAGTGCAGAAATCATTTT
This sequence comes from Naja naja, assembly GCA_009733165.1. Taxonomy (NCBI): domain Eukaryota; kingdom Metazoa; phylum Chordata; class Lepidosauria; order Squamata; family Elapidae; genus Naja; species Naja naja. The sequence goes on from CM019151.1 coordinate 73,747,986, forward strand.
GGGCAGATCAATATGTGCAGTGGGCCTGCTCCCTGACTTTTCTCATCCTATTCCCTAAATTTATTTATTTATTTGTACTGCCAGATTCAACATCACTTGCAGAGATTTACATCATAAAAAATTAAGTTGCCTTTTGAAATGGCTCCTGATTTGAAACAGCAAAAAGTGTAATACTGGTAGCAATACTTATTGCAGGCTTTACCGATGAAGAAAGGATCTTCATAGATAAAGGATGAACAGGACTGAGAGAAAATGGAGGAAGTTACCGTTGGAGAGGTGTTTTAGTTTATTACTTCAACATGGCTGCTATTTGTCTCTCGTATTCATTGCAACTTTGATATTTTTCTTTTCCTATACATATAATGTTCCTGATGTGGGGCTTTCGCATTCTACGCATATTTGTTGTTTCAAGAGTAATTGGGCCTTCTGAGTAGCAAATGTCTAAGCAGTTGCAGAAAGTGATAGTGGTACAAATCATTTTACTGCTTTGTTCAACAGCTATGGGGAACTGTTCTAGAACAGAATCTAGCATTCCTTCTCTTCAGTCCTTTTCTATATAGCTCTAATATGGGGGCAAATTAGTGCATTAATGTTAAGTTTGCATGAAGAGTCAGACGCGAAGAGCTTCAGTGAAGAGTTTATTAGTGACTACAGCTTGAATGGACCCGTCTTGGCTGGGCTACGGCTGCTACTTATAGCCAGCAGCGGTTGCCAGCCAATCAGAGTGCAGGGTTTTCCCGCACTTTTTAAACCAATCATTTCTGACATTTTACAAGAACAGTTCAAACTTAACCAATGACATTCAAACCTGCATACATAACAATGCATATATTTGCCAAATGGGATTTGCCACTTAGGATGAATATTCTTTTTTTTCTTTTATTGCCTGGCAAAGAGTTCAGAGCTCAAAGCAAGCACAGATTAGTTCTTGCAGTTGGAAAGAACTCAGATACTTCTTGTCCCAGTATAAACTTTTAGGAAACATTTATACAATTTTCTGTCACTTGACAATACTGAGATGAATGTTAAACTAAATCCAAATGTATGAATAGTCTGTTATGGAGATGAGGTGAAGAGCTCAATTTTGAACAGGGGGAGAATAATTTAAGAAGGAAACATTCATCCTGATATTCTGTTGCCTGTACGCATAATACCATTTCTGCACTCTAAATGTGGACTCTTCATGAAAATAAAATCACTGCAGATTTAATTAACCAAATCATTCTGCAAAGAAGGTTTACTATTGCTGAGAAACTTCAACTAATTGACTAGAATCCAAATATTTGATGAGCTCTACAATATAATATTACTTCATCAAGTTGGGGCAAGAGTTCTGAACTAACAGGAAATTGTACCATATGGACAGTATGTATTAATTAAAATAAAACTGAGTATTATATATATAATGATCTAAATAGATATGGGCTTGATGTTAATTCTGAATTTTTATTTATTTAGCTTGAGATATTGGTACAATTTCATCTGGGAAACATGTTTTTTGACCAAACAAAATATATCATATGCCAATCTTAATAAGAGAATACCCTAGCTACAATTCTGTTTCCTAAAACATACTTTAATCTCCTCTATTCTCAGAAGAATATATTGCATGAATTAGCATTCCTCTGTATCCAGTGGTATTTGTTTTATTTGGTATGGGGAAGGAATAGTTCTGTAGCTATATATTCTGGTAAATCAGCCTTATTAGTACATTGACTTATTAGACTTACCTATATGTTCAAAGTACATATAAATAAATCATATAAGGAAGAAGGTTTATCTTTGTATCAGCAATACCTATCTCTGCAGAAAACTAAGCTGTTTTCACCAGTGAAGACAATTAGGATGAGCTTTAAACCAGTGGTTGCCAACCGGTGGTCCACGGTCCACTGGTGGTCCGTGAGAAAATTTTGGTGGTCCGCAGAGAAATGTCATCCCCAGAGCACCCCCCAAAGCAATTAATCCAGGCTGCATGGGAACACAAGGCTGCGCTGCCCACATGGCCCACAGGAACCCTCCCCACCCACTCACTTCTTACCTGGCAAACTTGCCTGCTAAGTTGCTATTTTCCCTTTTTTTTCTGTTCTGCTGTGCTGGGAGATTTAGATTAGCTAGAAAGCAGGAAACTGTTGGATTTCTTGCTTTCTAGTTAATCTTTAGATCTTTGGCTCTGCTTTTAAGCAGAGCCAAACCTTCCTTAGGACTGAAGTTTCTATTATTCAGTGCAGGTAGCTGATGGCAGAATTATAGATCTCTAAGTGATTCTGTGATTCTGTGAGCAACTCAATCTGCCTGCCTGCCTGATTTTGGGTAAAAGTTGCTTTTTTTTATAAAAAATTCAATATTTACATACATGGCGTGTTGTGAGTTAATTTTGTGAGTTTGCTTGCGAGCAAATTTTATGTGACAGACACAGGTAGCCCATGGCAGAAAAATAGATCTCTGAATCTGTGATTCTGTGAGCAACTCAATCTCCCTGCCTGCTTTGCCTGATTTTGGGTAAAAGTTGCTCTTTTTTTAATAAAAAATTCAATATTTACATAAATATTTATAATATTTACATATAAGCCATGCCCAGCCATTCACATGACCACCAAGCCAAGCCCACACATTAGGCCATGCCCAAGAATAAGAAATTTGAATCCCACCCCTGCCTCTGTGTGTGTGTGTGTGTGTGAGAGAGAGAGAGACAGAGAGGTCAACGTCAGTCAAAATTCATATTGGTGGTCCCCAGGATTTAAAATTATGAGTTTGGTGGTCCCTGAGGTACAAAAGGTTGGTGACCCCTGCTTTAAACTTTAGTAGTTTTAGTTGATTAAGCATGGAGAATTCATTTATACTTATAAAACTGACCTTTTCATGCTGTTTGTAAATTTAAAGATTTTATCATTCTTCTGTAGAATTTATCATCAAAGATTACATTTGACACCCTTAGAAACAATTTTTATGTGCAAAAATATTAAGTAGTTTTATTATTATCTTCATTACATATTTACTTGTCTGGAAATGCATCCATAATATCATTTGAAATAGATACCTGAAAACAGAAAAAGGAATATAAAGTTATATAGACTGTTTCGGAATTTATTTTTAGATAGCTCCAACCAATATTGCATTTAAGGGAGAAATCTGTAAATTTATGTAAGTTTATGTTTCAATTGTGCCTGATAGGAATTTTCTTCTATTATTGTTTTCGTTGTTTTCTCAGTATAGTCTATTTTATGATGATCTCCCATCTCAGTACTAGCTAGATCAGTGGTGGGATTCAAATCTGGTTCTGTGGCTGTGGCTTGGTGGCCATGGCTTGGTGGCCATGGCAGGGGAAGAATACTGCAAAATCTCCATTCTCACCCCATTCCTGAGGGAAGGTTACTGCAAAATCCCCATTCTCCCCCCCACTAACCTGCTTTCCAGTTCTGTTCTCTTGTGCAGGGCAACCAAAGGAGACGCAACCGATCAGCTGGGACTTGGGAGGCAGAGAATAGATGGGGTCAGGGCCAGTCAGAGGTGCTATTTGCCAGTTCTCCAAACTACTCAAAATTTCCACTAATGGTTCTCCAGAACTGGTCAGAACCTGCTGAATACGACCTCTGAGCTAGATCTGACCTGGCTTTTGTGATCAAGTGCCACTTAGCTGTAACTATTTTAAACTGAAAATATTCTGATAGGTATTTCTTAAAATTGTGCTACTTATGTTTTGATTTACATAAGTTGTTAAATAAAAGTCCTGAGGTTCAAAAAGGCTCCATTTAAATAGTCACTGTAAAACTTTTGAAGAAGTATAATTTTATTTCTGAATAAGTTAAAAATAAAAGTGATATATGAATGTTTAATTGAATACAGGTTCAGCAGGGTAGTCTGTTTTAAAAATTAGGGCAAAAGAATAGATAGGATACTCCTGCATCCAAAACACATCTATGTCAGCTCAAAATCTGCTGCAGGGCCTAATTGCTCAGCCCCATCATCACTTGCCATTTCTGAAGGATCATTTGCAGGCTGTTATAATTCAGCTGCAGTCTTGGCATGATAGTCTTTCCTCGGCAAATACTGTAATACAGATGGGAGAAACTTGTTCAAGGTTAAAAGTGTAGGACATGACTCTTGCCTTCTGATTTCTTGGAAGTCTAATACTTCCAGTAATTCAGAATGCAAGAATCATGACTACAGATTGCTTTTTTTTTAAAATAGCATTATTCTTATAATTTTTGAGGATTTATAAGATCAATTTAAGCTGCAATAACTCAGCTGGTTTTTGTCTGTGTCTTTTGAAATGTGGGCAGCTTGTATTCCTTACACAAAACCATCTTCCATACCAAATTTCATATTGATGGGACAAATCATGTGTGAGGAATGTATGTATCATGAAGAGAATGTTTGTGGTTTTAGCAGATTGTTTTGCACTTACATTTTACAGCACTTTCTTGTAATTTTACAGTAAAAAGATAAGTGTGTAAGTGTTAAAGACAGCCAGAATATTCAATACAAGAGAACATTTATTAAAGCAAGATATTATATGCTGTCTTCGGCAGTTTTACAGGGTAGTTAGTATAGTAGGTGTTAAAGGAGTGGACTGTCCTTGGTGAATCAAAAGCAATAGAAAATATTAGCCATGCACTTTTATGCTGTAAAAATAAACAATGACAATAGTTTTAAATATATTAAATGGAGTTTACTGAAATGTTCAGGTTGCTTTGTTTTGCATTTCCATATTCATTTATTTATAAGATAACGGCAAGAATATTGCTTATAGTCACATAGTGGCAAAATTCTGCACAATTGTAAGACATGATTGCTACAACATAAGTAGAATAAAATCTTTATTGACACTTTAAACCTATGCTAATCAGCATACATTAAAATGAAATTTCATTGCATTTAGCTTTACCATTATGCATATACCCACATACACACACATATATGACACAGAGGAACATCACAGTCTAGTTCGAATGTACACATATACATGGTGAGAAGAAGGAATCCTACAAGATTACAAGCTGGATGGCATAAGGAACAAAATTGTCTAGTAGTCCTGCTATAGATACTTTGAAACCTCCTCCCAGAGGGGAGCTACAGGAAAAGACCATGAAGGGGATGTGCGGGGTCTCTAACAATGCTTTGAGCTCTAAGCACATAGCGCTTATATCCTGAAGAACAGGAAGTGAGCTTCCTATAATCTTCTTGGCTGTCCTTACCACTCTCTCTATGGACTTTCTATCTGAGGCACTTCTGCCACCAAACCAAACAGTGGTGCAGTTTGTTAAAACGCTTTCAATCATACCTCTGTAAAAGGTGTCCAGGACAGAAATCAGTGCTCTCCTCATCCGACACAGGAAATGCAAATGCTGTTTGCACTCTTTACTACGTAAAGAGGTATCTCAGAAATCTAATCCTTTTATGCTATCTCTGTGTCAGAGGTGGTATTCAGTATGTTTTGATCAGTTCTGGAAGAACCAGTAGCAGAAATTTTGAGTAGTTCAGAGAACTGATAAATACCAACTCTGACTGGCCCCTCCCCCATCTATTCTCTGCCTCCTGAGTCCCAGTTGATCAGCTGGATCTTCTTTGGTTGCCCTGCACAGGATAACAGAGCTGGAAAGCAGGTTAGTGGAATGGGGAGGGAATGGGATTTTGCAGTAACCTTCCCCTGCCATGCCCACCAAGCCACACCCACCAAGCCATGCTATGCCACCAAGCCAAGCCCACCAAGCCACGCCAACAAAACCGGTAGTAAAAATTTTTGAATACCAACCACTGTTCTGTGTGCCTCACACCTTGATTCAGTGTTAACTTCTGGCCACTGGCTGGATAACTACCTATAAAACCTTGGTAAGGTTTTTCACAAATGGTTTGTGTTATGTATGCAGGTTTGAATGTCATTGGTTAAGTTTGAACTGTTCTTGTAAAATGTCAGAAATGATTGGTTTAAAAAGTGCGGGAAAACCTTGCACTCTGATTGGCTGGCAACTGCGGCTGCTGGCTATAAGTAGCAGCCTCAGTCCAGCCAAATCGGGTCTGTTATGAGCTGTAGTCACTAATAAACTCTTCACTGAAGCACTCCGCGTCTGACTCTTTATGCAAATCTAACACTGGCGAAGGTGGGATCCTTCGAAGAGAAGACAGCGGAGAACAAGCTGAGAGAGATGGCTGCGCTGAACACCCCAGCCCCGTTTGATCCGACGGCAGAAGACTGGGACTCGTATGCAGATCGTTTCCAAATGTATTTGGAGGAAGCGATCTCGCCGACATTTCGGAAGAGGCGGTCTTTCACCCACTGCGGTCCGGCGTTTTCAAGATGGCGAAGGCATTGGCGGGAGCTGCAGACATGAAGGTAATGGACTGGCCCGACTTAGAAAAGTTATTAAGAGCCCATTCGCGCCAAGTATCGTGCCTCATTAAGAACCGAATTCTACCGTCGGGATCAAGGGAAAGCGTTAATGACTTTGTGGCAAGTTTAAGACATTGGGGGTGCATGTGAGTTTATCAACTTGAAGAGGCCATGCGCGATCGATTTGTTCTAGGCCTAAAAGACAAGGTTTTGCAGAGCAAATTATTAATGAAACCTAAGATCACGCAAGGAGGCCATAGAAGAAGCTTCTTCAGCAGAAGCTACCAAGTCCTCAGCAGCAGCCATGAAGAAAATTAACAAGGCCGCAAGCCATCCTGATGTGGAAAAATCCACAACAACCCATTAGAGCAAATAGATTCTGATTCAGACTGTAGTGAGGTGGAGGAAGGAATTTATAGACTCAGAATGGAGAAGAAAGGAAAGACCTGGAAGAAAAGGCAAGACTTTTTGCAGAGGTTGTGGGGAGGCCACCCCACTGAATGCAAGTTTTTGATACCATCTGCCTCCGTTGTGAAAAAAGAGGTCTCACCTAGCAAGAGTCTGCAAATCATCCAGAACTCCACCAACAGAAAAGTTTCCTGACAAAGAATTCAAGCCTAACAACTTCAGTGAGAAAATGGGGCGCAACACAGAAGCAAATGGGAAGAATGAAACTCATCAAACAGTCACCATTGGTCATTCTTCACCCTTAAAGCAGAAAAGTACATGTGAAGGTACTAATTGAAGGAAGGCCTTGCCAAATGGAAGTGGACTCAGGCTCCTATTTATCTATGGTGTCATGGGACACTATTCACAGGCTACTTCCCAACATTCAGAAGAAGCATTTCCAGAAGCAAGCACTGACTCTTAAAGACTACCAAGGGAACAAGATTCCAGTAGTTGGAACAAGAGAATTCAACGTGAAGTTCAAAGGCCACACCAAACGTTTGCCCCTGACCATCGTGGACAAAGGACCCCAAGCTTGCTGGGACTTGAGTGGTTCAATCCACTAGGCATCGAGGTGACTGGCATCAATCACGTGAGCAACACTGAATGGGAGGAGGCCTTGAAGTCTGAGTTTCCAGAGGTCTTCAGCGACGGATTGGGCAAGTATATGGGGACCCCTATCACTTTCAACCTAGATCCCAAGGTGCCCCCAATTCATTTAAAGCCCAGAAGGGTCCCATTTGCCTTAAAGGAAAAAAATGATGCACAATTAGATAAACTAATAGCTCAAGGAGTTTTAGAGCCCACTGACCACTCCAGATGGGAGACACCCATAGTCACACCAGTCAAGACTGATGGGTCAGTAAGAATCTGTGGAGACTATAAGGGGACATTGAACCATGCTTCAGCAGAGTGCATATCCAGTTCCAGTGGTGCATCATTTATTACATTCACTTGGCAGGGGTACAGTCTTTGCCAAATTGGATCTGGCCCAGGCATATCAACAACTAACAGTTGATGATGCCACTGCAGAGGCCCAAACCATTGTGACTCATAGAGGTGCCTTCAAATGTAAAAGGTTACAGTTTGGAGTAAGCGTGGCACCAGGCATTTTCCAAAGCCTTATGGAAAGGATGCTCCAAGGACTGCCAGGGGTAGTGCCTTACTTTGATGATGTGTTAATCTCTGCTGAAAATGACACTCAATTACAAGAGAGACTCAGAGAAGTCCTTACCAGATTCAAGAAAGCGGGTTAAAAGTCAAGGAAGAAAATGCACTCTTAGAACTGACAAGGTTGAGTTCTTGGGCTATATGATTGACAAGCATGGCATCCATCCTACAGATGCCAAGGTTCAAGCAATCAAAGAAGCCCTAGACCAAAATGCAAAACAGATTTGCAAGCTTTCCTTGGACTCATTAACTTTTATCACATGTTCCTACCTCAGAAGGCAACCATTGCAGAACCATTACACAGATTACTTGACAAAAGTCTGTTTGGGTCTGGGGCAGGAAGGAACAATCAGCATTTAACAGTATTAAAAGACTAATCACGTCTGATGCTGTACTCATACAGTTCTCTGAGAATTTACCTGTTGTACTGACTTGTGATGCATCCCCTTTTGGAGTGGGGGGGGTTTGAGCCACAGGCTTCCCAGTGGGAGGGAAGCCCTATTGCATTCACTCTCACACCTTGACCAAAGCAGAGAGGAATTACAGCCAATTGGACAAGGAAGCATTGGCAATTGTTGCAGCTATCAAGAAATTTCATGAGTATTTATATGGGAGAACATTTACCATTGTCACAGATCACAAACCTTTGTTAGGCATTGTGGCAGGAGACAAACCTACACCTACTATCCTGTCACCAAGAATGCTGAGGTGGACTGAATTTCTTGCTGCTTATTCATACAAACTTATCCACAAGCCTGGCAAGGACATTGGACATGCTGATGCACTGAGTCGTTGCCCACTTCCTTATCACAAGGAGGACTTTGAACCTGAGGCACACACCTTTTTCCCTAGAAACTGTTGCCAAGCTTCCAGTACAGGCTGCTGAAATTGCCAGAGAGACTGCCAAAGACACTTTATTGGCTCCTATTATAGGCTGGATTAAGAAAGGTTGCCCTCTTCAAGATCTACCTCACCTTGCCCAACCTTTTAAGTCCAGGCAAACTGAATTATCTGTATTAAGAGGATGTATTTTGTGGGGTAACAGGATGGTTATTCCTGCAAAACTGCAAAGAGAGGTTTTGGAAATGTTACATGAGGGTCATCCTGGTATTGTAAGGATGAAGGGATTGGCCAGGAGTTTTGTATGGTGGCCAGGTATTGACAAAATGGTTGAAAACTGGGTTGCATCTTGTCCCAACTGTCAGGTAGTCAGGCCTGCCTCACCTCTCGCCCCCACACAGGAATGGGAATGTCCTAGGGGCCCATGGTCCAGGATTCACATTGATTTCACAGGCCCTACCAGAGGGCACACCTTCCTCATTATAGTAGATGCATATTCCAAATGGCTAGAGGTAATCCCTATGGCATCCACCACAACTGATGCTGTCATCAAACACCTTAAAAAGCTTTTTGTAACCCACAGGTTACCTGATGTTCTTGTCTCTGACAATGGCCCTCAATTTACATCTAACCTTTTTGAATCCTATTTAGCACAACAGGGTATCAGACATGCCCTGACTGCACCTGGGCACCCTTCGGCTAATGGCCGGAACGCATGGTACTTCACCAAGGAAAAGCTTCAGCAATTGGGTCCTGGGACACAGCAGTGTTCAGCACATTGCAGAGTTGATGGGTAGGAAACTTAGGTCTCCCCTGACCGCCTTCATCCCTCTTACACACCCAACGCACCACTTGATTCCACTAGCAAAGTTCGCACGTTCAGTGTGGGTGATTCTGTTTATGCTAAGAACCTTATGGGTGAACCTTCATGGATTCCTGCTGAAATAACTCAGATCACAGGCCCTCGTTCTTACAGGGTACAAACAGAGGATGGTGTCCTCTGGAGCAGGCACATTGATCAGTTAAGATCCAGATTACCTCAGGAACATCGCATTGTTCCTCTCTAGTTCCCATACCTAATGCCTTTTCTAGGGGGGAAGGGGAGGATCATGAGGATAATCAGCAAGCAAGAATCAACCCCATGTGTAATGAGCCATTACGACAGGAACCATCCCAAAACCTGTCACAATGCCAAAATCCATCCTTACAAGTGGAAGATTGCACATCACGACCTGACTTGGGTGCTGACATTGGGCTGGAGATGGGTTGGGAGGAGAGACCAGATTCTAACAATCAAACAGGGTCTTCCAACTAGGAAATGTCAACAACTAGGGAAATGTTAAAGAACCACGAAGGTCTCAAGTAAGAGCCCACCTATTTAAAAGAATACATTAGATAGGTTGGGGTTTGAGTATGGAGTGAACCTAGTGGGAGGGGTGTTATGTATGCAGGTTTGAATGTCATTGGTTAAGTTTGAACTGTTCTTGTAAAATGTCAGAAATAATTGGTTTAAAAAGTGCGGGAAAACCCTGCACTCTGATTGGCTGGCAACTGCGGCTGCTGGCTATAAGTAGCAGCCACAGCCCAGCCAAATCGGGTCTGTTATGAGCTGTAGTCACTAATAAACTCTTCACTGAAGCACTCCGTGTCTGACTCTTCATGCAAATCTAACAGTTTGTGATTGCCTCCTTCCTAGGGCTGACAAACAGTGACTGGTCCAAGATCACTCAGCTGGCTTTGTGTCTAAGGTAAAATTCACACTGTCCTGGTTTCTAACCTGATGCTTTAAACACAACACAAATTGGCTCCCTATCTACTGTCTTTACATTGATTTCTTTGGTCTTGGTGTAATAAATATTTGATTTTATTTGAGCAATGAAAAAATGCTAATTTCCCCACCAGGAATTGCTAGTGTTCCTCTGTGGTATTTTTCCTCTGTGGTATTTTTCACATGTGTGCTTATGATAGCAAACTTCCATTGTATTCTAGGGCTTCTAATTGTTTATTCTGACAGTTCTGCATTTGTCCATCTTTACTTAACCATATCTGCATCTTATTATGATCTTGGGGGGCGGGTTGGGAGAGCAACAACCAATGAGAGCAAGGAATGAAAATACATGGCAAGAATAGTCATTTCTAAGTAGCATTTTCAGACCATTGGCACAGAATTATGTTGAATTTACATGTAACTGCAAGCTCCTGATTATACCTTTGTCTGAACAACTCCATTCAGATAATCAGCAAATAGAGGAAAAAAACATTTGACCTTTTTTTATTCTTTTCAATGTGGTCTGGCAAGTAAGAAAGCTGTATATCTCAACACATAATTCCAGAATCCATTTTTTCCCCAACCATCTTCACTTTTGTTATCTCTCACACAAAGCAATTAATCTTCCATTGGTTAGTTTCATATGTTCAGAATGTCCTATGTCAACATTATTCTTTCTGAAATGAATTTATTGAAATGAATGATCGGGGTTTTTCTCTCTTCCTTAAAACTTCAAGCAAGGAAAATAAGTAAGCTTAAGCCAGATTTGGAGGGAAACTTGTTCAATTTTTGTTATAACATAGCTGATTGAGAGGAACGTACTCTTTTAATACGGTTGAATGGGGTCATCAATAGATTGGCATAGAATGAGGCACCACTGTTTTCAATGAAATTCCTTGAGTGTCTGTGGCATAACTTAGTAAAAGCAAGAGCCTTGGTGGTGCAGGCTGTTAAATGCCTAGCACTTAAGTTCCAGCTGCCTGCAATTCCTGCAGGCTCGAATCCCACTAGGCTCAAGGTTGACTCAGCCTTCCATCCTCTCGGGGTAGGTAAAGTGAGGACCCAAGATTGTTGAGGGCAATAAACTGACTTTGTAAAAATGCCGCTTAGTAATAAGCAGGCATATACAATGGAAGGAAGGCTATTGCTGAGCGCATTGGGTTGTGCTCCAAAAAATTGTAAGCTGCCCTGAGTCTCTGGAGAAGGGCGGCATATAAATATGAATTTTTTAAAAAAAGGAAAGAATGAAAAATTAGAAGGCTGAAAGTGGCTCAACAAGAGAAGGGGCATAAATGGGAAAACTAGGGCTTGGAGTTGGAAAGATTGATATGGAGTAGAAGTCGTGTAGAAGGCTCTATGTGCACTTGTAGTAATTCTAAAGTTAGAGACAGGCAGTGCTAACACGATAAAGACTTGGATCTGACTACTAGATGTTGTGAGCTGGGAAATCTTGTGTCCTGGAAACTGGATGAGAGCAGAGAACTGTGGAGAGAATCTAGAGCAACAGAACTGTGGATTCATAGGAATAAGCTGGTTTTCTGAGGTTAAGCCAACCTCCGCCTTTTCATCCAATTTGGGGTTGGAATTATTTTATTATTCGTTTATTTTCATTTTAGCCTTACTAGTGTCAGGCTATGCCTGTTTTAGTAGTTGCCAACTAGTTTGCCTCTCTATAAAACATGCAACATAGCAGCAATTTATTAACTAAGTATCTGCCTTAGCAGATACAATAACTTGTTTGCTAAACTCCAAACTCTCTAACAAGGTTGAATACTTCTAACAAAAAGCATGATTCTGTACTGTAATGAACATAGACAAAACAAAAACTGTAGTGAAAATTAGTTCCCAGAAGAAATAATATTTCTGAAACCTACTTTTGTTGCCTTTTTGGTCTCTTGCTTTAATTTCATACACTATTGCCTAACCATTTTTTGGGTATAAACTTCAAAAAATAATTCTAAAGTATGTAGGAAGAAGCAGGAAATGAAGAGATTAAGCAACCTATTATGGCTCCTTGATGATAGATTTTGAATGCAGGGGAATACTTATTTTGCATGATAATTTGGCATTTTTTATCTATGTATAGCAGATGTTGCTTACAATTCTGTCCTATGCAGTTACATTTTATTGAGTTCATAAGGGACCTCCTGATTAACTTCCATTTACCAGGTTTTCTTGTATTTTACAAATTGCTATCACTTGGATTATCTGTCCAAACACTAGAAAGCAAGAATACAGAATTTCTTTGGGGGCAGAAACCATGTTGTACCATGACAGGACATGGTGGTGGGCAACCCAAAAGGGCAAAGATAAAACTGAAATCAACTTCAGTTTTAGCAATTGCAATTAATTTGTAATTAAATGAAATTAAATAAATAGCTTATTAGAAAATAATTACTGTTCAGTCAGGTTTTGAGAACGTGTATCTTATTTTTGCATTGAACATTGCAATTTGTTTACAATTGTTAGAAAAATCTGGAGCTACAAAATTTTGTCTGAAACAAAACATTTATATCACATGTATCACATTTTTTAGCCCATGTGTGATATAAATGTTTTATTTCAAACAGTTGCCTTGCAAGACTTTCTTCACTAGGTCTTACTTATATTCATTTATATACAGTAAGTAAATATAATATATTCATTTGTTTTTAAAAGTTATTCTTTAAAAATCTCAGTGAGCATCAATGGGCATCATCTTCAAAATCTTCAAAATATTTGGAACTGTGGCATACATGGAATTCAGTATTCTCTGGCTTACTTTATAATGGTTTGTTTGTTTCGTTTTGGTGTTTTGATAGCTTTAAGCTTAAATTAATGTACCCAATCTCCCAATTATGGCTCAGCATTTTGTGTGAAGCACTATGCTTTGTTTAAGAAACCACAGCTAAAAGGAATCTTGGCTTAGTGTTTTGTCTGTGTTTTAATCTGTATTTTTATGAAATATGAGAAATGTCAAATATCTCATCTAATTTTTTTATATATCATCTAGAGTAGACTTTAGTGATGATTCAAGCACGATTACTCTTCGTTGCATTATATTGGTAGAATGAGCTGATACAGACACATTCAGTATGTCTAATCTTCTTACAAACCCATTAAGATTAAAAATACTGGACATGTAATTTTGTGTTAACATCCAGTTTAAAGATAAATATTGATTTTGTAATGTCATGTTAGTAGGTTATAAGATAAAAGAATTATTATAGTCCTAGTTTACTCCAGAATTTAAATGACTATGTATTTAAAAGGTAAATATCTCATTATAACCCCTCAATTAATTAGAATAATTTCCCTTCATAAACATCAGCCTCTATTTGAATGATTAATTGATTTCATTTGATTTGATTTCTATAGCTGACCATCTCAGCAAATCATTCTGGAAGTTCACAATTCAAAACATATATTACAATTAAAATATTAAAAACAATAACACGGTGAAAAATGGTAAACACTTTAAAATGTCTAATTCGATTTAGTGACTAAATGACTTCAGAGTAGTGTAATAAATAAGTATATGCACAGTTTTCTATTAAGTATGTTTAAGGTGGCCAAATTTTGTACTTGGTTGTACTGTTATTTTATCAAGGAAACACTTAATTATGGCACAAAGTTAAAGCATTGTAGAACACATTTTAATATTGTTTTAAAAGGTACTGTTAGAAAAAATCAAAATAATTTATATACAAAGATCTTTTTTAAATAATTAAGAACAAAATATGAGGTTTTCACTTCCCTCAGAGTCAAATGATATTACTGTTCTATTTGACATACCTAGTTAATATGGTATTTTGGAAAAGTGTTTAGAATGGAATGGGCTTCCATGCCTAATAAAATCAGTTTTATCTTATTTTTGCATGAGAAATATGTCATTTTTTTACAACTTATCAAATTTACATCCATTGTTCTTATCATCTTTACATATTTTGAATTAAAATTTTCTTCAACTCACAACAGTTCATTTAGTGATCATTCAATGTTAAAAAGAGAGGTGGTTATTCTGGAGAACTGGTAGTGGCAATTTTGAGTAGTTCGGAGAACCAACAAATACCATCTCTGACTGGCCCCACCCCCATCTATTCTCTGGCTCCCGAGTCCCAGCTGATTGGCTGGATCTTCTTTGGTTGCCCTGCACAGGAGAACAGAACTGGAAAGTAGGTTAGTGGGGTGGGGAGGGAAAGGGGATTTTGCAGTAACCTTCCTCCAGGAGTGGGATGGGAATGGAGATTTTATAGTATCCTTCCCTAGAGCGGGGTGGGAATGGAGATTTTACAGTGTCCTTCCCCTGCCACACCCACCAAGCCATGCCCACCAAGCCACGCCATGCCCACCAAGCCACACCTACAGAACTGGTAGTAAAATTTTTTGAATCCCACCACTGATGTTAAAACTTGAAAAATTTTGTAATAAGAGATGAAGAAGAAATGAAACGAAATCAAGTTCGAAATCATTATTTGAGGGGACTAAGATCACTATTGTTAAACGAAAAGGAAAGAATATAAAGTTGGTCTATTTATTTATTTATTTATTGGATTTGTATGCCGCCCCATCTCTGAAGACTCGGGGCGGCTCACAACTAAAAACAACGACAATAAATAATTTTAAAAAAAGATTAAACCAATTCACAAGCCCAAAAAGTTACAAAACTAAAATTTACAATAATTAAAATAATTTAAAAAACCCATCCCCATTGATCAATATTAAAATAGATATGCTGTTGTCTTTGGTAATACTTAATGAACTTTTGCTGATAAGGACTGAAGTTTTTAAGGACGTATTTATAGATAAATGGGATATACTAAGGAAGAGATCATTTGTTGTTTTTAAGAGCTGATAAAATAATAAATGATTTATTCTACTTTATTATTTATTTTATTTACTTTTCAAAGCTTTGAAGTACCAATCTCACTGAAAGAGGGTCTCTGTGTAGCATACAGTCAAAAGTTAACATATCAAAACAGTATATAAAATTTAGAGGACAATAGGAAGATTAAATGGGAGTGATGGGAGTGTCCCAATACTCACATGTTACACCCCTCCTGCGCGAGCTGCATTGGCTGCCGGTTGCCCTCTGGGTGAGGTTCAAGGTGCTAGTCATCATTTATAAAGCCATTCATGGCTTAGGTCCGGTGTACTTGCGGGAGCATCTGCTGCCAGCAACGACGTCCGATCACCCAGTGCGCTCACACAGATGGGGACTCCTCAAGGTGCCATCAGCCAGACAATGTCAGCTGGCGGCCCCCAGGCCTTTTCTGTGGGAGCGCCCACCCTCTGGAACCAACTGCCTGTGGAGCTTCGGGTGGCGCCTGACCTCCGCTCCTTCCGTCGTGACCTGAAGACTTGGCTTTTTCGAGCAGCCAACCTGGACTGAAGGGGATTTTAATAGTTTTAATTTGTTCTAATTTGTTTGTGGGTTTTAATTGGTTTTAGGTCTAGTGTTGGGGTTTTTAGATTTAATAGATTTTTTAAAGTTTGTATTTTCTGTTTTTACCATTGTAAGCCGCCCTGAGTCCTTCGGGAGATAGGGCAGCATAGAAATCCCAACAAACAAACAAACAAACAAATAAATAAATAAATTTATTTATTTATTTTATTTGATTGGACTTGTATGCCGCCCCTTCTACGAAAGGACTCGGGGCGGCTCACAACTAAAACAAATATAAATAATTCATTAATTAAAACAATATTAAACATGACAAGCCCAATTAGTCTAAACTACCCAGTAATTATAAAAATTTAAATAAATGCTGTTAAAATTCGTTAAAAAGTGAGGGGCACTAGCCAGCCACTATATTCTCCATGCAAGACTGCAAGGACATGTTCTGACTTCTTGTCTGGAGGCCAGAGTGTGGGGACCTGCCTCCTTTCCAGGAAGAGATTGTTCACTAGGATAGGGGCAACAGCATAGAAGGATTTTAATTGTAATTAGGGGGGGGAGTCATTTCTTTGGGGTTATTTTCCCTCTCTATTTTCTATTTTTTTCTTTTATTTTTTCACTTTGCATTTAGTTTTTTTATTTTTCTAATTGTATTTTTAATATAATTGCTAATATAAAGAGTAGTATTTAAAATGCAACTTGTGTATGTTTCTTTAAAAGTAACTCTCATTACATTATATATGGTATATATTCAGATTAGTCATTTGGGGCCGTTTAGCTGAGCAAAAACCCCTGAACTTAAGTCAATGTGTTTCCATTGTTATACACATTTCACTTCTACAATAGTCCTGAAAATTGACTTTTACTTTCTGTCAGTATAGAAGGAAAGGGACGTTCCTTCTTTAATATCATTGGACATCATAGTCTTCTCCCCCTCCCAATCCCCTCCCCCAATAATATTAGAAGTAGCTAAACTTGGAACCTATTCTCTGCTAGATATATTAAATATGGGGTACAAACATCTTGATAACCAGTGGATAGCAGCAAATAATCTTTGCTGCTATCTAGTGGATAATTGGATTTCTGCTGGAGTTTAATCTATTCTCAGCATTAAGAACAAAATATTTAAAAATAACCCTAGGGTATGGAGGTCTAACAACTTTAATTTTGCCCAAAAATAAAAAAGAAGTGGAAAAACAGCATATGCTGCTATTCTTCTTTTTCTAAATCCCCTACCTTGTAAACAAAATATATGCTTTGTAAAGGGCAACACACACACACACACACACACACATTATATTTTAAAATCCAAGTTTTGCAAAAAGAAATGCAAACAATGATCTCAATTCCATTTTCTGTAAACCTTTCACAATTTGGGTAGAACAGTAGGGATTATTTTAATTGGTTAGGTAATTTTATTTAATGGTGATCAAATCAACCTCTGCAAGTGTTATGTTGACCTCATAAGGCCATCTTGCCAACCATTGTATAGCTCTGGTAAATAATTTCTTTGATTGCAATCAAAGCAGTTGAAAATGGAACCTGTTTAGTTGAGAGCGTGAAATGTTGAGGTTCCTTTTTTTCCTTTTGGTCTAAAACATATCCTACTATTTTGTTAAGAGTTGGAATGCAGTAAAAAATTTGATCTGCAGCAAAAACACCACCAAATTTACAATAACCAGATCTCCTTGAAAACAACTCTACTGAAACTCAATTGTAATAAACAAGAAAGGCCTCTAGTTTTACATGGATAGTTACTTTACAACACAATTTTTTTAATGTTAAAAAGGGAGGAGAAAAAAAATGAAAACCAGTTATGTCATTATCCAGAGTTTGTAATGATTCAGATGACATGTAGCTCCCAGTTAATTTACCTTTAGTGCTAATTATGTTGATAAAGTAAGTGAAAGTAAAGGCTAAAGTAAAGTAAGGGCTGTTTCAGATTCAATCCCCCCCCCCAAAAATAGTTTGAAACCCATGGGATGTGAACATCTGTTTTAAGGAGCAGGTGTTACATTCACATGCTCTGAAGTATCCTTTTAGAATGAAATCCAAGGTATCACACAAATCTTGTATTCTTTCAGCAATAACACACCGCAGTCCTCTTATTAAGAAGTAAAAATTAATAACACACTCTTCAGTAACATGGTAGTGCCACCAAGCAAGGTGTTTGTTTCATTTCTGCTCATAAAGAAAGCTTAGAAAAAGATGATCAAGGACACAGACAAATAGGTGTAGAAAGTCATGGATGGTATGAAGAAACTGGACAGAATGACATTTTTCTTCCTTTTCTCAATGAATTAGGAACAAACACCATCCAACGAAACTAAGATATAGGACAGTCAAGAGGAAACTCCTTTTCTTGCTGCACAGAATTAACTTTTGAAAGTCATTCCATTCACATGCCAATGGTCACCAGCTTGGATTTTAAAAGGAAATTAGAAAAACGCATGGATTTGGAGACTGAAAGAAAGCATGTCTCTACATAGCAATGGTGATCTATAGTGGCCCATCAGCTGCCAGCAGAGCTAGCTGCAGAGTCAGATGAGGAGGAGGTTGAAGGAGGCCCTGGGCTGCTTTGGAGCCTTTGGAAGGCTCTGATGAGGAAACAGCATCACAGACAGAGGCAGAGCTGGGGTCTTCTGTCCTCTTCCAGGTGGAGAGGCAGCTGCTTCGGGGCCTGAGCTAAGTGAGGGGGAGGAATAGAGGAGGCCCATCCCAGATGCGCGTTTACAAAGGGAGGAAAGGAGAGGAGAGCAAAGGAAAACAATAAGCCAGCTCTCAAGGTAAAGCAGACATGGGCAGTAGCCAGCTTCTCCCTGGCTGGAAATAAATAGTAGGGGTTTGAGAGTGGCCGGTTGTCACAGGCAACCGTTCATTTTTAGGATAAACAAGCAATTCGGATTTCTAGACCAGAACCAGGTCTATTGGGACTAGTTATGTTTGGTTTTTCCATGTGAGTAAAATACTGTTCCTACCCTGTTTGAAAGGGAATTTGTTTTTACTTGTGAGTAAGTGGCTTATCATCACTTGCTAAGGCTGGGTCAGAACATGAGCAAAGAACAGCAAGAGATGGATATATATATACACCTCTTGCTCAGAATGTCACTGAAACATCCAATTGGCTTCTGTAAAAAAACCAGAATCCTGGACTAAAGTGACTGTTGCTTGATCAAAGTGACTCTTGCTTTATTTTGTTTTTATAAAGTGTTTGGGATGCATCAGTGGGTGATTTTATGAAGTAGCTATTGGTGCCAGAACTTTCTAAAGCTTGTGACTGTATTCCATGATGATTCTGACTTTTTATGTCAGAAATAGGGAGAGAGGGAGGAGGATAATATGGATATTAATGATGGTTTCCCTTTTTATCCATAGCACGTCCTGGATTTTCAACTGATTGTGCAAACACAGATTAACATTTTCACAGTATTTTGGTTATTCATGCCATATTTTATCTGGCTGAGTCTCTTTAAACAGATTGATCCTTTTTCATTGCAGCCCACATTCTGAATTATGAGCTAAGATTCAGCAGCATACTTCCCCACTGTATCACAGTTGCCATATAAATAAAATATACATGCTAAATGCCATCTGGAAAAACTTCATCTTCAGTAATTTCTGGAACATCATAAAGGAATGAGAAAGTCCACTTTATGGGAGAAAGTACTCTGCAGACTAGGACCACAGATCTACTGCAATTGGTAGAAGCAGTCTTGTG
Source organism: Naja naja (assembly GCA_009733165.1). Taxonomy (NCBI): domain Eukaryota; kingdom Metazoa; phylum Chordata; class Lepidosauria; order Squamata; family Elapidae; genus Naja; species Naja naja. The sequence goes on from CM019151.1 coordinate 73,767,634, forward strand.
AGTACTTAGCTTCTAAGCCATATTAGGACTTATTGATCAAAACACTTGAATGTGAACCCACAAATGCAAAGATAGCCAATGAAAACCACATGACATAAACTGGACTAATATCTGTCAAAGGGATGGTTTTGTACCAGACCATTGTCACATGCTTGGTGACCAGTGGAGTAGGCATGATTGGCTTGTTAGTACAGTTAATAATACAGATACTACTTTTATTGCAAAGAGATACTTTCTAGTAATTCTTTTTTTTTAAACAAATTTTATTCAATTTTTAACAATTTTTTAAAACAGCTCTTTTCAGTAGACAGCATGTTCCCGGGTCGTCACTTTTACATGCAAATATGACAGTAGGTCTATATTCATTTTAAGCATTTAACTTCACTTCTATTCCATTTTAACAGACAAAGGGTCAAAGAAATTAATCCTAATCTCAAATCTTAATCTCAATCTGTGTAACCCCCCAGTTCATTTCAAATTAATTGCAAACATATATATATATTTTAAAAACATCATTTATAAATCTTACAAATAACAATATATTTGCCCATCATATTAAAGATAAAGTTCATCCATGTCTATCCTTTAATTATCTTCACATTGTTAATACTCTTTTATCATTTACAGAATTCTTTTGTCCGTCAGATTTGCCCTTTCATCACATATTCTCTCCATAATTCTAAATCCGTACAAATTTTAACACTAAAAAGAATGAGAAAAAAAACCCCTAGACTTGCCCCCTTTTACTACTTTGAAAGTGACACCTCAGTGGTTAATATAGTAGCATAATCATAATCATTCCCTTTAAAACGAAAGATAGAGAAAAAGAAAAGGAAAAAGGAGAAAAGAAAAGCTCCCTTACAATATATCTCTAATCGATCGGGTTCTGCAATACATATCCCCTAAGATTTATTTATGGTTCCAAGATAATAATAAAAATAACTAATCTTGGTTATTGACAAATCTCATTTTAGGCATTTTCTAAAATCATTTCAATTAATTCAATTTATCTAATCATCATTTACCTTTCTTTTGTAAATAAGAAATAAAAATGTGACCTTTTACCAGTAAAATTGTCAGTAACCCCTATTGTTTTACACTTTTATAATTACAATATATTCTTATTACCATTTCTTCATGCAGAACCCCTTTTTAATACATTAGCCATTATCTCTATGCAAACAAGTTTCTTTCTTCATTATGTAATTCCCGTGTCTCTCTATCTTTTGTTCTTGTTTCTTGTTCCTTCTCCTCTCTTTCCCGCTATCCCCTTCTCTATCCAGTTTGAATCCTCTCTCTTCCTTACCTTTCTGCTCTCTATCCTTCTGGACCTTTCTAACATGCCTAATTTCATAAATGTTCCCCTTTTTAATTACCTTCTTAAGTTTCATTTTTGACCATCCTCCCTTTCCTTTTATTTGTATTAATCTTTGTGATAGTTGTCTTCTTAAAATGGCTTTCGCTTGTGCTGGCTCTTCTCCTCCCTTTTATCCTGCTCTCCCCTTCTCTATCCAGTTTGAATCCCTCTCTCTCTTTACCTTTCTGTTCCCTTTCCTTCTGAACCTTTCTAACATGCTTAATTTCATAAATGTTCCCCTTTTAGATACTTTCTTAGGTTCCGTTTTTTAGCCACCCTTCCTTTCCCTTTTATTTGTATTGATCTTTGTATTAATTGTCTTTTAAGATGGCTTTCTCTTGTGCTGGCTCCTCCCTTTCCAAGGCTCCTTCTTCTTCTTTATTCAGCATTTGAATGCCCATGTTTTCTGCAACAAGCCAAGTTAGTTCAGACACTTCCTGTAGCAGTTCTTTCATACTTTTAAACTCCATTTTTAATTCTTTGGATGGCCACCAGAATTTTTATTTTCCTTATTTCTTCTTCTTTAAATTTTCTATGATCCTAACCCAGGTCCAGAGTCTATATCAATATCACCAATTAGTCCGGTAGTCCGTCTTTGTGTATTCAAGCTTTCACTTTCTATGAGTCTTGCGTCTCTTTAAAATGTAACAACTCCAATCCACAAAGGAACAAGATAGTTTCTTTCTTCTTTAGCTTCCAATTTTTCTCCATAAAGTGGCACTTTCTACACAGAGTCTTAACCCTTTCCTTTTATTTTGATATTCAAAGTTTTCCGAGCCCCAAACTTAAATTCTTACGCTGGCTTCTTCCTTTCCGGTTCGAAGCCCCTTATAGCTGTCAAAAATATTTTACTTATTTTTCCTTCACTTGAGACTCGCCGCTTCTGTTTCTTTTTTTAAAAACTCATCTTTATCTTAATCCCGGGTGCCTTGATCTTACCATCTGATACTCCGGTTCCTCTGCTGTCGACTTCTCTCTTTCCTCCTGCACCAATCTTAATCCCGTTGAGACCTTCTCTTCGAGGTGGCCATTTTGACCACCACTTCTTGACGTCTTCGGAGGGAAAAGACCAGACCCAAAAGGGAGGAGATGCGGCTCCCCTCACTCTGGCTGGCAGGTTTCCCTTTCTCCGCCGCCCCTACGAGGCAGCTTCAGCCCCGAACCTTGCAGGATCGGGGCTCTCCGACGCAAGAGCCAGGCTGCGGTCGAGGACGATCACAAACCGCCGCCTGTTCTCGAGAAGGCTCAACCCGGAAGTCCACTTTCTAGTAATTCTTGCACTATAACTATCTCATCTTCTAATTCTATTTTTAACATCCTACTGAAAAGTGTAATAGTTGTTATGATGTTGGTGCCCTTATATGATGTTAGTTAATTTAAAAGGGGATGTAATCTTAATGATGGCCAGATGATCTACACTCCTCCTCCTCTTCCTTCTGTTCCTCCTCCTCTTCCTCTTCCTCCTCCACCATATATTACTTGGTTGGATAATGAAATGTCTGCAAGAAAGCAACCAAGTTCATAGCGCACCAAGGAGTCTCACAGTCTTCCTCCTCCCTCTTCCTCTTCTCTTCTCCTCCACTCCACAAACCCCACTCCTTTCTAGCCTGGATGATGTTACCTAGTTGGTTTTCAGCCCAACTCCTTGAGGTAGAATGAGGTTCCATTGCTAAATACTTAGTTTCTGCCCTCCCAGCAGTTCCAAAACATGTAATATTTCAAGTAGGTAAATGGGTACCACTTTGGTGGAAAAGAAACAAGTTGTGTTTGCTTGTGTGGAGAACAAAAGCCAGCACTGGACCCAAGGCATTGCAACACGGGGTGAGGAAAGACTGGCGGAAGAGCCTAGAAGAACCAGCAACCAGAGCACCACAATTAATTGGTGTAAAGTAGTTTGCTTCTGACACAGTGTATCAAAAACTGATGTGCAAGTGCCAAACAGAATGAACTAGCTGTCAGGACTCCATTGTATCTAGCAGGTGTAGATTTCCCTGACATTGTATGCCATATGCTAAATAAGAAATTGTTTTATTTTTATTTTTTTATTTATTTTATTGGACTTATATGCCACCCCATCTCCGAAGACTCGGGGCGGCTCACAGCTAAAACATACAAATACAATAAATAATTAAAAAAGAATTAAGAATTTTAAATTCTGGTTCATTAAATATATTTAAATATATAGGTACAGTGTTCATTATAAAAGCACCTTTGTTTTCAACTTATATTCTTTAAAACTCAGAGTTCATATAAGATTTGAATTCAGACATAAATTTATCATGTAAATGTATGCAGCATGAAATAAATATATATTTTTACTTTCTGATAAACTAACCATTCTGGTTGCCCAACAAACTTTTCGGAGAAATATTATTGCAATATTTGCTTTTATAAAATGATGACAGAGGTATTATTTAAAGTTCAAGCTTTGTGGGGCTTAGTATTAATTATGAAATTCAATTTGCCCCTAGAGATAAATCCAAGTAGAAAGCACATATATTTAGCTTCCCATGGAATTCTCTGTTGGAACTAAATATGCTGAAACTTTGTGAGAGCATCACAGGAAAAAAATGTGTGTGGGCAAAACTCATACAGGATTTGTCCTATGCAAGCCTGTGAAAATGAAGATCAGCTGTGGAAGGGCACAACTTAGCCAACAAAATATTTCAAGGATCTGTGTTCTGACTTCTTATGCATTTTTAAATGTAAAACTTTACAAATTTCCTTGGTGATCCTTTGAATCAATGAAAGGTATTTCTGTGGAATATGTCTTTATATGCAAATGTTGTCCCTTTGCTGTAGAAGTAATGTTTCGGTCATTTTTAAAGTATATTCAATAAGCATCACCATACATGCATTTTCTAATCAAGATGAAAAGTATCACAAGTACTTTTTTACTGAAGAGAAGACAAGCTTCCATATTGTACCATTGGATAAGAGCAAATTCAAATTGGAAACTGAGGGAAAACACGTAGAAAGAAAAGCCAGAAACCTGGCAGTGGCAGGAAGTAAAAATTGTAATGTTAATATCCAAATTAGTAAAGTTATATATGGCAAGAACTGAATCTCCAACTGAGTGCTTTTCTCTTCCCCGTTCTTGAGGGTAGTTCTATTAATTGACATAGATACTAACTTGGTTCTAGCAATGGTTTTCTTCTCTTCAAATAGGTGAAAAGGCTGTAGATATTATGATTAGAAGGTATTATTTTGCATCCCTGTCTTTAGGCAGCACATCTTGATTCTTTGATTAGTAATATAGAAAAGACCCTAACCCTAATCTGACACTTTCCCCCCCCCTATATAGACTCCATAGTTTGTTTACTCAAAACACATAATCTAAAAAAAAATAAAAGAGTTAAATAAGTAAGGCTGTAATCATATTTTGATTAGCAGGGTCACTGCTGGCATACAAGATAAAACTCTCCTTAGCAGCCCTTCAAAATTTATTAAATACAATTTGTAAGATCTTTCTGTCACTGGTGTGGTGGCCAATTAGGTTTTTAGGACTGTGTTGTTGTTGTTGTTTTCATTTTATCTTAAACAAAAATAAAGAAAAAGAATACTCAAACCTAGTAAAGAAAAAAATAAAAATATCAAAAAACATACAAGAATGCAAAGCAAATATTAGAGTCATGCATAATATATCAATAAATTGAGACCATGATTCATTACAGTTATCCATGATTGACCTAGATCAATGTTTCTTAACTTTGGCACATTTAAGATATGTGGACTTCCAGTCACAGAATTCCCCAGCCTGCCATGTATGTTGGGTTACTTTCTTTATCAAATAAAGGAATAAGCACCAAACTTGTGTTCTCTAATATTACTTTTGTATATCAGTAAGGCTTGACAGAAATACTGATGCCAAAGACATACAATCTTCCATCTATGTAATTTTCAACACCAATGTAAAATATTTCATATCACACAGTTTTGGAGATTGACAAGTTCAGAATGCATGTGAGGAAGTTTTTATGTAGAAGACAAAATAGTTTTAATACGTTGTCTGAAATGTAGTTTCACTACTGTGGTCCACTGATGTTTCCTAAAATGAGACGGGGATCAAACAGAAAATAAACCCTTTTTGACCCTAAAACAGAATGGTTTGCTGCTTTTTGCATTTGGTAATGTCTAAATATTGCCAATGGATCATTATTCATAAAGGTCTTAATGTTTTGCAGTTACTGTTGCTGCTGCTTGTCAAGGAATCCTTCCAACTCCTTGAAAAGTAAAGCTTTGAACAATTCTACCTATATTCAGCATTCAAATTTTTGAAGCATGAATTTAGTTACTTGAATCTTTGGAATACTGAGACTCTACATATAAACATGCTGTTCTCTATAGTCTTAAATAAAAAAACCACAATGATCCTTGTCTAAGACTCTTGGGAATTTTATTAGCCCCATAAAGTTTTTTTCTTTAAGCTTAGTGACATAAGGTTAAAAATAAATAAACACATGGAGCAACAATTATTTAGTCTTTTCTCCTTTTCTCTTTTCATCAATCCAGTCAGTGTCTCTCAAAATAAACTTTGCCACTGTGGTCACTGAAGTCATTTTGTATTACACCTGACTCTTCTGTAAGCAAGCATTTCCATTTTCAAAAGGCAATAAAATATTAAAATGGTTGTTCATTTCAATGGCCAGCATTTAGTTGAAATTTCCAAATGTATAAACAGAGCATCACTTAAAAAGTAGATGCCAACTTATTAATTAATTATATGAATATCAAATGTCTTTAGGATCATCAACATATTATGTTAGGCCATTTCTTGTCCTTTTCCCATCAGATTTGCTTAATCCTAGGGATAATCAGTGTTCATAACAGCCACATGATAACCAAATAATTGTAATTTAGTTTAAATCCAAAATCTGAAAAGAACCTTTAAAAAAAATAAAGATTTGCTTATTTTTTTGAAACAACATACCTGAGAAACTTGCACTTAGTTGCATAATGCTATTATTGATTTCAATTTCTTTCTGGAAAATAATCTCTAGAATATAGCAATTGCTACGAAGTCTTGGTTCTGGTCTACCATAAACTCATGTTGTGAAAATATAACTATATCATTAAGAAACTGAATGTAAAATATATCATTTAAAGATCTTTGGGAAATCATATTTCATTTCGGCCCCAAATACTTTTAGGGAATCCAAAAAACAAGAGGGCTTTCTTATAGAGAAAATTAATTTGAGAAAAAAAATGTTCCTTGTATTTATTCCTCTTACATTCAGTTTTATAGTTTACCTTTATACTTAAAACATAAAGGCTTTCCATTTTCCTGCCAAAATATAAATAAGGCTTTCTATTATGAGGTTCATAGTTTCTTCCAAACTGCCAGACAGTTTGTACAGCATGCATTAAAAACATATGATTAGTTTGAAGGCCATAACTAATTTGCATAGTTTGGATACATGTAATAGCCATATTTGGCATATCATTCGTTAAATGTCTAGCAGGGACCAGAGCACAACTTAAGTGTCTCATGGTTATAGGGATTTCAATTAAGAACTGTTGACCTGTGTTAGGAAAGAACTTCAACCAACCTTTAAAACTTAGTATGAATTTTGTCACAACCCAATCTAAAGAAGTGGCATCACCCCTTAAAACAAACTCAGATAGTAGAGTGAGAACAGGACTGGAATCAAGCTAGATCCATAATAGGGATGTATCAACATGCTTGGTGAACCCTAAGGCATTCAGCATTATCCTGTCCCTCAAAACCAATCCAAAGAAGATTAAGTATGCTCCATGGTTGCCAGGAGCCACAGAATGTTAAGAGCTGGAAGAGAAAAATGGAAAACTGAAGGGGAGGAGAATTGGCTAGTAGATCTTGGAAGAATAACCTTAGCTGATGGAACTGTGAACAGGAGCAGATCTGCTAACAGTTAGGATATGTGGAAAACATCTTCCTGTAAACTCCAGTTCTGAAATCTGGAAATCCTGGGAGACAAGACAGCCAAAATTGTGTGCTTTAGTTAAGTGAAATAAACATGTGCCTAAATATCTTTTGTTTAAATAAGTGGGATGTGGAAGTGTTTAACTTTGACTGGATTGTGTTTATTCCATTTAAAATTACTTCATAAAAAGTGAAACTGTTTTTTTTTAAATTAGAGAAAAAAATAACACTGAAAATTCAGAATACTGCTTTTAGTTTTCTCCTGTACAATATATAATATCTTTCACACTTCTTAGTCTTCTGTTGTCATCAAGCACTAATGTTGCTTTACAACAATGAAGCAAAACTAAAACATAAATTTTAAATATAATTTCATAAAAATTCTGATACATTTGTATTAAGAATATTGAAAATTAAAATTAAATAAATAGAATGTATTTAATGATACACCATACCAAGATATAACATATAATGCCAGTAACAATTTCTAAAATGTTTTTAAAAGGAGTAACTTATGGACATGGGGAAAGGGGAAAAAAGTTGAAAAAAACCACATGCAAACCCACAAAAGATTGACTCATTTCCATCATGCTCTCACACTAAGTGACTTCATATTATTGAGTCAGTCCTTGGAGATCTTGTAACTTATACATTTGAATAAATAAAAAAGTTTACATTAGAAAAACTGAGACAAAAACAGATTGATTTGTTTCAGTAAATGCCATTTTTAATTCACACATTTAAAAAAATAATTGTATTAAAAATTTAAAGGTAAAACTAATAGAAACTAATATAAACCAAGAAAGAAGAAAAAATAAATTTTGTTTCTTTAGCTATTTATTTTCTCTACAGAGATGTTTCTTTCTTTATACAAATTTGAATATTGATGAAATGCTTTTTGTATGACTGTGCTGCCCATTAACACAGTTTTTCCCTCTTGTAACATCAATATTATTTTATTTTTTCTCCTTTACATAATATATCTGCTAATCACTTCCCTGGTTTATTTGCAAATTCATTTTTTCTTTTACATAGTTCATTTTTATTTCCATTTCTCTTACTGTTAACATGTTGTAGATAACAAGCTTAATTTGTTGAGAAATACTCATTTTCTCTGCCATTATGAGGAAGGTAGTTAAGAAGTTATGTGTGTGTGTGTTTTTGTGTATGTTCATATATATCACATTTTATTCACATTTAAATACAATTTTAAGCATATTCCCACTTGCTATTAAAATATTGAAATATATAAGTTAAATATTACAAATGTATCTTTAATTATGTTATCAAATAAGGAAAATTAGAGGCCATAAGACAAACAAGAGAAAAAATTGCCACACTATGGAAACAGACAAATAGTTGTCTCTTAGGTTATTTCATCAACTTGGAAAAAAAGAATTGTAAACAAAAATATTTGAATGAATCTATTAGTTTCTTTGAGCAGCTGCTTATTAAAATAAACCAATGATATTATTAGCATCACCAAATGTGTAGACCCCACATAGCTAAACAAATGTTTAGCATCTTCTTCAGTGCAAATACAGTACTTTGCAGCTGTAAGTAAATTTAATTAAATTCTAAAGTAATGATTTCACTCATTCAGTCTTTAACGTTTCTGAAACTACCTTCTAAAATCTTCGCACATCTGACATTAAAAATATGCCATTTTTAAATAGTAAGTCTGACTTTCTTAATGCATGACTCTGTATGCATTGCTCAGTAGGTACATAGCTCATCTTTAAGTATAATATAGATCTTTAATATGTATTTGAAATAATGCGTTTTTCTACTTTTTTATATTGATGAAAACATACAATTCAAAGTCCAAAGAATAATTATGTTATTAATTATAAGTTTATAAACTACAGATTCATCCACTTGGATCCACCATTTACAAAAACAGAATATGTCTAAAAATAAAATTAAGAAGCACCAGGATTATGTAAATGGGATTAGCCATGATCCGCACCTCCTCTTTGAATTCTATTTTTTTTAAGCTGAAAGGGATTTATTTCTCACAAAATGTATTTTTTTTTGGTTCACATTTTGTTCCCAAGCTGTCCTCTACCATGGTTCATTTTTCCAACATTCCCTAACTGTGCAGCTGATTATATAGATATAAAATGGCTGAGCATACTGTAATTCAGGCATGTATTCTTGCAAACATACGGATGCTTATATAATATTTTGTCTTCACAGAGACAGAAGTACACCGAGGAGGCATTGAATAAGCAGAAATACACATACTGGTAAGTGAGATAAACAGAGGAAAAATTTAGAATAATTCAAAACACATTGGTGATGCACTTTTTTTAAAAAAAAAAGTCTTTTTCTTTAATCCACCTTTCAATCATACTTCCAGGATGTTTACAAGAAGGAATAGAACCATTAAAATAAAAGAGAAAAATATAAAAAGACCACTAAAGTAGCAACACAAAATGTTGAATAATACTAACATTTATCTTTAAAAACATGCAAAAAAAACTTTTTTAAATTTTTAGTGAAAAGAAAAGTTCAAATTATTTGGGAACCAATTCAAAAATTGGCCAGAATGCTCCCATTAAGGTATTTTCTCTGTTACTACTTTAGACTTCAAATAAAACACATAGGAAATCTTTTACAGTGTTCAGCTGTAATGTACATTATGTACTTATTGATACAAGGTACCTCAAATACATTATTCATTGAGAAAAGAGTTACTCTACTAGCCCAACAAACATCATGAATTTGTTTAAAACTAAAATGTAGTGAAATCCTCATGTAAACCCCTGCAGAAATATGGGATATAAATTGTACAAATAAGCAAACCAACCAAGAACTGGAAGATGGATGGGCTGGACTCTCAACCCATTAGAGATCACACAGCAGTGATCCTTAAGTGGGAGAAATGCTCCCACTTAAGGATTATTGCCATTATCCCTATTACCTAAATAAGGAAAGTAAATTAATAAATGTTTTGTTTTTGCAAAACTCGGCTAAGAAAATGTAGCTCCTTTTTTTCCAATCCATAACAAAGGCTCCTTTAGGCAACTACCACTAGGAAGGACAATATGTTTTGCAAGCATGGTATTATGTACTTCAGCTGGACATAAAAGGTCTTTAAAGAAAATCAATGTATATGACAAAATAGCATTGTGTTCCCATTACAAACCAATCTGTCTCTCAATTACCAAATGTCCTATAGGGATCAAATTATAATTTCTTAAGAGTACTTTTATTTATTAAGAGATGATTAGATTCATTTCTTCAGAAATACTTTGATTGAGAGAAGCATTTATATTGAAAAGTAAGTCTTAGAACTATTTCTGCTGGTTTTAGAATCAGAGTTTTGACCATTACAATAATAATAATAATAATAAGCATGCATAGGTGCACCATCGTGCCTCTTGTCCCTATCCTAATTGTCCCCATTTATTCGTACCTGTTTCCTGTATTCTTACTCATGTTTAGACTTTTACCTATTATCTTGTAAGCGATTGACAAAATAAACAAAATAAAATAAAATAAAATAAAATAAATAAATAAATAAATGTAGTTGTCAACATTTTCTACACTGCAGTATGTGGAAAATTTGTGATTATGGCACAATCTTGGGTTCATGAAATCTCATCGAAAGTTGAATGTCCTTTTATGACCTTTATATGACCTAAGCAGAATTATTTACATTTGTAGTCCATTTAGGATCTTGTAAGGAGCAAACAATATGACAAAAATAAAGAATTTAGTTATGAATCCAGCTCTTTGTCCATAGAAAGAACTGGAACTGACAAAATTATAGAAATCAAGGTCATAAATTTAGTCATTCCATGAATCCAAATGGCTGTCATCTAAACTTAATTTTGGGTCTAGAACACACAATCTCATTCTTTCCCAACAGAATACATGTATGCATGTGTTTATGTATTGCTCATTTATTACATTTGTTAACGCCAACCAACTCAAAAAAATACTGTGTTACAGCATGTCTTACAGTAAGTAAATATGGCAGTTTCTTATTGTTTCTAGGAGTTTACTACCTCATTAATACTTCTGATTTTTATGTTCAATATTTCTTGGAAGCAATGCCACCCCTGGCTTTCTTTACAGTGTTATGAATGCCTAGACTCATCTTGGTGATTCTGCAACACTTTCTGTTCATGGGTGACAGATTCAGATATAATTTTTTTACAGAATGAAGTGACTTGGGAAGATATTTTTAAAAATCTGTCATTTCTCTTATCTTTTGCTCCTCTATATTTTTCCATTTTGTTCTTATGTTCTTGATATCACTGGAATGTTGATTGTTAGGTAGGCCAAAAACATCCATATAATACTCTTGGCTTTGTTTGTTTGCTGGTACCCTTCAGTTAGGTGGAAATGGAAGATATCACACAATGATTATTGAGCCAAGATAAATGGGCTAACTTATAGAATGCTGAACCTCCATGCCCCACTTTGAGAATAACATTTGGGAAAATTGTTGTTGCCACTGTGCTGCCACTGTGTTGAACAGCGCTGTGTTCAACAGACTGTATTGATGCAATCACAGAACATTGTTTTCAATGTTCTCTGACAGCTTTCCACAAGCTGATGACAAAGGCAGAAGGAACTAATGTAATTGCCATCTTTGCTGAGGGAAGCTTGCAGGAAGATAATGGAATTCAGGCAGGGAAGATGCAAGTTGACTCTTCTACCTCTAATCTTCTCTGCCAGTCACTCTGCATTTGCATGACCCTGGTCAATTGTGTAGTCTTTCATTCCCTCCCCCAATTGGTAGAGCCCTTCTAGCTAGGGCAAAGGCAAAGATAAGGGCAAGGCGGTAAGAAGATGAAATTATAGAGACAATACTTCAGTTAAAGGACTGAATTATATCAATTGCCAGGACTAGTTTCTGGCAAAAAATATTATTGGCTTTATAAAAATAGCAGATGTGGAAGGAAAGGATGCCAAGAAAAGCTAACACAATCTCAGTGGGAAGCTATTGGCATGTAAATTTTGAAGACTGACAAGGCTATATGAAAGAACCACGTTAGCTAGAAATCCAGAAATGTGGATAAGATTGCTGAGAGTAATGTCACCGGGGGAAGGAAAAGGGAGAAGAGTATTGAATAAATGTGTACAGGGGGAGCATTGTGGCATGAAACTTTAAAAGGTTCCGCTGAAGAAATTAGAAATTTTAAGTCCTTAAGCAAAAGATAAGTTCAAAGGTCCAAACATTTCTACCATAAAATTGAATTAGGAAATGACATTACATAGATGAGAAAATATTGGGGTCAGATATAAAGTTCTTTTTGTTGCTGTTGCCATTCTACCTTGAAAGGACAATGGCATATAAAATAGCAACCTAACTGTCTGAAAGTGGTAGAGTTGTGGTGAAACATGATGATTTCATATATATATGCAGGGTGTTTATGCAGGAAAGAGAAATTTTGAATAAGTCCATGTGTAGAGGCCACAGTGAATAGGAACAAATGAACGAATAGGAAATAGAAATTACTTTTATTCATACAAGTCACGAGTTCTGGTTTCTCATCAACCCATTTGCTTACTTAGAACTTCCTACTGTGTTTTATAGTATTTTGTTCCAAAAGGATCTTTTGCTCAGCCATAGATATTTAATGGTGATCAGAGGATGAAAATTAAAGATTTTATGTGTGGAGAAACACTTTTTGCTACATTCATAGTCATCAATTATACCATTTATACCTCATTTAATATTATATGATAGTAATATCAATCATTAGGATCTACCAATGAACAATTACCAATAGATTAAAAGTAGTCATAACAAGTTATTTTATACTATTTTTTAAAAATCTTTTATTAAGGTTTACTATAACATAAAATGCAATAAAAATAAAGATTAAAACGAAGCAGAGGTAAGCGCAGAATGAAAAAAGAGAGAAAGAGAGAAAAAAGGTGTTGACTTCTGTCTCTTTCCAACACATATTATTTTTCTATTTCAAGTATAAAAACTACAAGTGATATCCCATTAGAAACAAGACCAAATAAAATGTCTTTGTTTAAAACAGTTTACATCATCATCTTTGTCACTGCGTTTTTTTGGGTTTGTCTGTTCAAGCTTCTAAGCTCATATTACAGCAAGCAGGTGTCTGCTAGCCAGCACTGTGTTATCTTGTCTCCATAGTAATGAGATAAGAAAGTCTTGTGATGTTTTGATCCACTGCGCATATGTGCAAAGTTTTGTCTTCACTTCCTGTAACTTCTGTTGTATTCTCCTTTGTTCTTTTTCTATATGCCTTGGTGGAGATTAGGTTGCAAGTATGTAGCTCCATGTAGGTGTTCTTATTTTATAAATAAAAATGTTTTTAGATTACTTTTGGGGTCTACTTTTTATCAGCATTGACAGCAAAGAAAAACACGGTCTATCACCTCTAATTAGCAGGGATGTTTAAAAAAATTTTCCTCCCTGGCAAAAGTTTTTTTCAAGCCTTAACAATGGTAGTAAAGAACGGCTTGACAATCTTAACCAAATCAATTTGTTTCTTTTTTCCCCCCTATTGTGGGAAGTGATAATTATATTTCAATTTACATTTATTAATCTTTCTAAACTATTATCATTTATGTTAACAAAAATTTCTATACTTTTTCAATTTTTTTAACCCTTAAAGGATCACTCGTTTATATTCATTTTAAGACTTTAAACATTTCTTTAAAAATTTCATCGTTATAACTAAAGTCAGTCAGTTCTGATACATCTTTTTAAACTTTTAACATACATACTTCAAAGTTCACTTTCAATATTTTGCAAACTTTAGGAATTACTCAACTAACACACACACACACACACACACACACACAATATGTAAAACCAATAATTTTCAAACCCATTTTATAACCATAAAACAAAACTTTGCAACTTTCTTTTAATTGCTTATGTCAAACCAATAAATAAAATCTAGACTAATTCCAATTAACCTATCAAATTTAACTCACTTTTTCCAGCATTCTCATTAAAAAATCTTTTTTTTCTTCAGAATGTCTATTAAATAAATATGAACTTTTTTTCAAGAGATTCTCTAATATGGTTTTTAAAATAATATGTCAACATCGTCAATTTCCATTTCAGTTGTGGTGATCCCAAACTTGTTCCCTTGAGGGTTGTAGATTTACTTGCAACTCTTCTTCTTTCAATTGCACAGAAGGACTTGTAATTAAACCATCTTTATAATGGGAATTGTGGTGACATAGTTATATTCCAAAATTACAATTAAGACTTAAGTCCTTTGTATTGTCAAATGCTTGTGCAGAATCCTCAGTGATTTGATAATTTTCTGCACTGGGTAGAAACTATGGAATTATTTTTTTCTAATTGTTTGAGTAATTTGTTCCTCTTGCTCCTATTTTGTGACATCTTTAGAATATAGTTGATCTCTAAAGTGAATTGTTTTGTTTAAATACTCCTCCAAAACAATTCTTGCAATCTCTGTTTGTCTTGGATGCCACCCTTATTGCTTCATCTTCTGTTTTTTAGCTCCCTCTTGTGGTCAAAGAACAAATCTTTTTTGAAAGCTTTTTGTAGATCAGCTGGTATCTCCTGGCCAATCAGAATCCACTAAAACTCTAAGATTTTAGCCTCCCATAATAAACAATCCAAAATTATAACTCCCTATGTCAAATAAAGATGGAAAATTCATGAAAATGATAAAATAGAACCACATTTTTAAAAAATCCTTATGTTTCTCCATCCAATCAAGAAAGAATAAAAAATCATTATTTTAATTCACCTCTGGCAACCCTCCTGCTCCTCGTCATCCAACAACAATGATGTTCCCAAAGTTGCACAGATCTTCAAAAAAGAAAAAGGCATGACTTACTGTCCATTTGAAAACTAAATTACAAAACAGCTGCTTTTTCAACAAGGTTATTGGAGCCCTGCCTTCCAGCTTATGGACAATTCCTCAAGCTAATTCGGAGTGCCACTTCATAGACTCCTTGCAAATCACTGCTTGTGCAGTGAGTCTCTCCCTAATCCAGCATATAAATTTAAGGAACTCTGTTCCTTCATTTGTTAATTGAAAAAAAACTTTGGTCCAGAGAGAATTTTCTGGACTGGTCAATTAGCCATCTTCACTGAGAGCCCAAGTTATTTTATATTTTGTAAAAAAATGTGTATGGTCATCCCTTCTATATATGTACCTACTCTGAAAGAAATCCTATTGAATTCATGAAAATTCCCTTTTAGATAAGCATTAGTTTTGTACTGTGTCCTATTGTCCTCATGGCTTTGGGGAAAAACTTTCTGGAAATATCTGGATGTGCAGTATTGAGAACCAGATGCTGGACTAGATGGACACACTTTGGTTTGGCCAAGAAAGTGTCTTATTATATTTGTGGTACTGCCAACCTCCATAGCACATCTGGTCAGAGTTAATTCAGTTCATAGTTTTCTTTATTTGCATTTTTGTACTTTGAGATGGAATATCACTCAGTTATGAGTGAAGTTTCAACATATCTAGATATTTAACACATCACCTCAACATGTGTGTTGTTTTGGCTCAAAATATTGCTTGTTTTAAAATGAAAAGAAAAAAGAAAAGTCTTTACATCTCCAACTGGCAGCATTCTGTATTATAGCCATTGCAGTTAATTATTTTCACTATTTTTTTAAAAATCTAGGTGATGCACATGATTTATAATTTCTTTTGGAAGTAGTGATGTCCAAAGGAAGTCTGTAAAAATATGTTATTTGGCCTTTTTGGGATGTAAAAGAAATTGCCAGCATCCCTTTGAAGCACTGGAAATGAACAAGATGTTCTTGACATTAATCTTGAAAATATGTTATTTTACATGACCAGAATATACCACAGGTACACTCTTCAGGATACATATTTCTTCTGCATTGAGACAGTTGGCTTTTTTTGGCCTATTAACACTATTAGCTTGAAAAAAGCAAAACTTTTAAAGGCAAGGTCATTACAGTATACAGTAGGGACTGCTAATGCTGGATTTATGGTATTTTTAAAAGTACTATATATTAACCATCCCAAGTGCTTAATAATTCATAGCAGAATTGAAACTGCTAGACTGTGAGCAGAGTATACTAACTTTTATATAATCATTGAGAATTTTAAATGTTTGAAAAATAGAAAATCACTAAGTCCATATGGGATCTCAAAGATATACTATAAAGGTTAATTCCAGAGTTTTTATTGATGTGCAACATATTCCAACATCCTCATGAAGTTCTAGGATTACATTTGTTTTAAATCCAGGCAAGAAACCACAGGAGGTTATTTCTTATAGACCTATTTCATCACTTAACATAGATTATAAATTATATGTCAAACTATTCCCTGTCTTAAATGAATTATAGGTAATATTATATATGTAGATGAATCTGGGTTTATTCCAAAAAGAAAAATGGCTAGCTCAGTCACAAATTATTAAATATAAGATATTTTGTAAAAGTAATTAAATTTTCCTATTTATATGTTCTCTCAATATATTATAATCCTTTGATTATGTGGAGGGGGCTATTTCTGAAAATAATTTTGAAAAATTTAAATTTGGCCACAAATTTTGGACAATGATAGATCATACATATACATTGTACATATACATATACATATACTGTGTTCTGACAGATGAGCACAACTCAAAAACACACTGATGATGTTTCCTTGAATGGTGATGAAACGTTTGCAACCAAATTGCCAATCTCAGAACTCAAACCAACAGATATAGACAGACAGATAGACAGACAGATGATGTAGATATAGATATATTCTATAAATATTTGGAATTTCTACTTGAGTGCTAAACAGAGAAGTCCAATACCTCCACTTCTATTTAATTTAGTTGCATAAACAATTGAAAGTTTATGGGTGACCAAGTACATCTCAGTGAATATTAAACTTAACTGCTTATTAAACTTATTTACAGCTGAAATGGTTCTCACTCTCTCAAATCTCTGTTATCATACTGATCAATTAATTATCAAAAACCTCAATTTATTTGAAGTTATATGTCCCCCTAATAGAAATAATATCTACTATTTTGTAAATATACAAGCAAAACCTTTTAACATTTAGGGTTCAAAATTTAACCTTCCAATTGTTTAAAATGAATTATGGGGTAGTAAGGAAGAAAATAAACAATAATAAGATATGCTGGTATAAGTATTTCAAGCCAAACTATCACTATGTGTACCTCAACTAACAATTGGCAGATGAACATTGAAGTGGTGTGTTATAAATTATCACAATTTAAAATTAATAGAAATATTTTATAGGACAATAGATATATTGAAACGATATTATCAAACATCATAATAAGATGATAGTCAATTTATTCTGGAAGATTCAACAAATGATGGATTTAAATAGAAAATAGTAGTATTCGGATAAACATGTAAGCACCAGCTCCTTTCTTAAAAATATCTGCATTGAATGAAGGAAATAAATAGTGCATTTATTAATTTCATTTAATTAATTAAAAACAATGAAGTAATGTTCCAGTTGTGGAAAAATGACATTAGGTGTTTAGATCAGTCATTTCTTCATTAACTTAGCCCAATTCTTTTGGAAAAGATTTCTTACAGGAGAGATGAGTATAGAGCAGGGGTCAGCAACCTTAAACATTCAAAGAGCCACCCACAGAAAACACCGGAATGGTTAGATAAAAAAACTTGGTAATATGTGGATATGATGGAGATAAATATAATTGTTGAATGAGAATATAATATAGAGACTATAATATTGTAGAGAGTTAATAATAATAATATTGTTCTGTATTCTTTTTCTTTTCTTCTGTAATGGAGAGTGTTGATGGAAAGGGGATGGCACCAAGATTTGTGACTGACCAACACACTTGAAATTGATGTGGGTTTATGTTTTTTTCTGTTATGTTTGTCCTATTTGTCTGTTTTGGGAAAAAACAATAAAACTTTTTTCAAAAAAAAAAAAACAAAAACACCGGGAGCCACAAAACCTTTCCCATGCTTGAGTGTTTCCTGAGCGGGCACAAAACTAGCATATACAGTTCAATTAAATGTTTTCTGAAACTTTTCATATTTTGGCTTTATCCATGGTTTGCCTACCCGGGGTTGAAAAGTTCAATAAATTACATGCCAGTGGGTGTCACACATTGGTTGTGATCATATTTTGATCGACGGAGCCGTAGCAGAGGGATGAAAGAGCCTCATGCAACTCCAGAGCTGTGGGTTGCTGATCCCTGGTATAGAGGGAAAAACATCAGATAAGACTCAAAGTAGCACCACCTTATTTGCATTAGATTGCTTCATTTACTTCATTACTTCATTTATTTCAATTACATTACTCCAAGTCTATCATTACTTCATTTATTTCAATTACATTACTATAAGAATTACTTTAAACGGGCTTTCAAGATACTATTTCAATACCTCACTAGCCTTAAGTATTTTTCCAGAAATCCAAGGGATTCATGTTCTCTGAGTTTGCATGTCTTGAAGGATTTGACAGTTACTGACATTCAACAGAATCTAATATATGTAGTAAGAATTACTTTATGAATGCAGAAGGATCCTGACAACTACCTATCAAATCTATGCAGGTTCTTTTGGTTGCCATTGTTTTCTTCTTATGACAGAAAAAATGAAACTGGTAAGATCCAACCTAAGGTAACACTAGAACTCCCAGTCTTCCAGTCTATAGCCTGGTGCCTTAACCACTACACCAAACTGGCTATCAATATAGTATATATATTACTATATATTACTATACAGTAATATATAGTATCAAAAAATTAATGTAGTATTTCAGCTTTAAAGATGCTTTTTAGTAAAAAAAAAGACATTATTAATTTCCTAATCAAATGAGTGTGCATTAAAATATTTTAAGTTTATTTAAATTGAATGAAGATAATATAAAAAAGACGTGTTTGGCTTAACCTACTGTAACTTATGACGTGTCAACTTTTTCAATTTTCAATTTACAAACATTAGGAATGCTCAAAAGTTGTAACATGCCTTGGGGATTGTAGATATATTTTGGTTACTTTAATATGATTTAAATGTGCTTGGTAAGTTAACTACATAAATACCATAATTTTTTTAACGTTTTGTTTGTTTCATTTACATTTCTAAATTTACACTTCCCACACACTTCTAAACATTCCTACCTTTTCTTTGGAATACAGAAATGTTGGAGATTGCTGGAAGACAAGTTCTCCAGTATACATAACAACTATATTCTAGTCACACTTATTAAAGGAGATTAATATTATTGTCACTGTGAGCAGATGACCAAGAATGTAAAAACTAGACCCCATATATTTTTATTTCTCTAGACACTGTGGAAGGAGAGAGAAGCTCAATTTTAATTATGGAAAATATGAATATTTTGCATATTCAACCATCCATTTAGCTGTAAAGCAAATTTGTTCCTCGTCTGTCATCAACTGAAGTCAAGGAAACAAAGAGCAGAAAAAGAAGATAGAAGCCATAGAAGATAGGAGAGGAAAACAATTCCGCCTAGAGATTATTTGTCAGAGCAGTAAATTAAATACTTATATTATCACTGTGACTTTTAAAACTGTACTTATAATAGGGAAAAAAACCTAAAACAATATAAATCCACATAATGTAATTAAAGAGCAAGATGACTAAACTTGTTTTTGATAGCAAATAAAACTCTCCAGTTCAATTCATTAGAGTTACATAATTTATTTATTTATTTATTATTTATTATTTGGTCTTATATGCCGTCCTCTCTCCTGAGGGACTCAGGGTGGCTCACATAAAAACAACCATACAAATTACAAAAGTTAAAAAAGAATTAAACCAAATTCCACCAAATAATCATTAAAACCCACTAACAAACATTTAAAATATTAAAACAACCCCCCTCCATCCAGGCTGGCCTGTTCGAATAACCAAGTCTTTAGGCTGCGGCAAAAGGAGCAAAGCTTGGGGGCCAGTCGCAGCTCCAGGGGAAGCTGATTTCACAAAGTGGGCGCCCCCACAGAGAAGGGCCTCCCCCTAGGGACCACCAGCCAACATTGTCTAGCCAACGGTACCCCAAGGAGGCCCTGTCTGTGGGAACGCACCGGGCGATTGGTATTTGATGCTGGCAGGAGACGTTCCCGCAAGTACCCCAGCCCTAAGCCATGGAGAGCTTTGTAGGTAAGCACCAACACCTTGAATCTCATGCAGAAGGCAGCCGGCAACCAATGCAGCTTGTGCAGGAGGGGTATAATACAGGAGTATCGGGACACCCCCATCACAACCCACGCAGCCGCATTCTGCACCAGCTGAAGCCTCCGCGTGGTCCTCAAGGGAAGCCCCATGTAGAGTGCATTGCAGTAGTCAATCCGGGACGTAATGAACGCATGAGTGACCGTGCATAGCGCATCTCAGTCCAGGTAGGGACGCAACTGGTGCACCAGGCGGACCTGGGCGAATTCTCTTCTCTAAAGTAAATTTTGTCACTTTTGTGTTGCTCAGGTTATCAGGCAGAATAGCTTTAAAACATAATAGAAAGACAATATCTATTAATAAAATAGAACCCAGATGATACATGTCCAGAGCTGCTAACTGGAAACAACAATGAAAATTAAATAAATAAGATGTAATTATATTTTTATTTGTATATACATTTATATACATTTTACATAAATATTTTTAATGTAGATGATCTTCAAATATTCCAACAGTTAGAAGCACTTAGCCTAACTGGACAAAAGTGGACAGAACTGGGTCACAGATGTGGTAGGAGAGTGTGCACATGTGCACACGTGCGATGCTGCATTTGTGAAAGTGGTGTAGGCACACATGCACAAAACCCCATCCCCTCCTCTCCCTGCTCCCCCGCTGCTGCCTCCACCGTTGTTGGTCCACTGAAACAGAAAAATTGGAGGCCACTGTCATAGTTCATTCATTCTGTTTCAGTCCTTCTGGACACTGAATTAAGGCATTAATGGTGCTTTCAGATGTTGATTCCCATCCCCATGTGTTTCAAAGGAATTAAAGGTAAAGGTACAGGTTTCCCATGCACATTCGTGCTAGTAGTTTCTGGGTCTAGAGGATGGTGCTCATCTCCATTACAAAGCTGAAAAGCCAGCGCTGTCCGAAGATGTGTCCGTGGTCATGTGGGCGGCATGACTAAGTGCTGAAGGCACACAGAACGCTGTTACTTTCCCACCAAAGTGGTCCCTATTTTTCTACGTGCATTTTTCAACATGCTTGCGAACTGCTAGGTTGGCAGAAGCTGGGACAAATAATGGGAGTTCACTCCATTACACGGTGCTAGGGATGCGAACTGCTGAACTAGCTAGTTCCTTCTTCAAAGAATGATCCCCTGGATAGCTGAATTGAACATCCAGTTATGAGGATGCTGCCATACTACATAGAATTTTTATATATAATTACATGGACTGTGTATAAATGTTTACTTCTCTTCTGTCATGTTCTCATCATATGCTAAATGATGATGATGATGATGATGATGATGATGATGATGATGATGATAATAATAATAATAATAATAATAATAATAATGTAGGAGTTGAGCAGACTGAGCCCAAGGGAAGGATCCAGCATGTCGTTAGTCTCAAGTCTTTTTGTGCCACAAAAGATGTAAGCCCAGCCACCTTGAATTCCATTGACTTTTACCTCTCACTAATTGCTTTGACCATTAATAATTTAGACTCTTACAGGGAGCATTAGCATGCAATAGCCCTGTGACCATTTGAACTGTCTTACTTACTGATTTATTGTGCGTGGCACATCTTGTCTTATTTCTTACTTTTTTATATTTTTAGCATGAGGTGTGTGAGGAATTTTAAAAGAATATTATTTTCAAACAAGACAGCCTGGAATCACCCTGGAACTGGACCAAATGTTTCAGGGAAAAGGAACTATCACAAAAAATGCACATATATTGTTATAATATTTCAGCATTATTACAGTACTGAAATTTCATTAAGTGAAGTTATCATTAACAATAATTTAACTTCAGATCAAAAGCACACTGAAGAAATATGGAACTTGGTAAATATGAGAGATACCTTCATCATGTGAAAATGAATCCATTATGTTTAGAGTTTGACATGTACTAAAATCTCATCATACATTGTTTAGCAATCTCACTATAGCATCTCTAGCAAAATCACCCTCAAATATGCAAAAAGGAAAGAATGTAACTCCATCCAATTGTGCTTTTATAGTATCTTGGGAGCCTTAGAGCATTTTGGTCTTGATTTCTTGCTCTAATACTAACTGGGATAATTTTAAGTCTACACACATCATTCCCAACTTCTTTAGACATGTGAAAGTTTAAAGATTATCTTTTGATTTAAAATATTTGACAATTTTCCTTCTCTTTGGTCTAAAATAAATAATAAAAAGCATTAACAAAACTGGATACATTTCTTCCCTTTACAATTATTTGCAATAAGTATAGGTATGTACGCATTTAAATAAAAATATTCCAGCAGCTCTGTTAAAATGTTTCCCTCTTGCTAGTTCTACCAGATGTTTATAATGCTAGACACAAGACCATTTGCTTTTTTTCCCCTCTCCAGAGAAAAGAAAGAAACTGGCTTGGATTCAGAAGCCTCCACTTTGAGATTATGTAGCCTAAGCATTCTTTAGCTTCATGTTCACTCAATGAGAATTTTGGATTCTTCACAAGCAATCCCTTTACTGTTTTCTGTTCTTTCCCTTTTTAGTCTGATATTAAACACATTGCAAAGATATTTCAATTGATTTATTATTTATTTATTTCAATATATTTATACCCTACCCTTTTTTTTGCACAATCTGAATGGGCTACATGGTCAAAGTAAAAAAACAATCCAATATAGAAAAATAAAACTATATCTTCTTCCCAGTATTTGAGCAAAAGATTTTAAGGCTCTTTGTATCCCCATCACAGGCAGTGAAGGTATAACTATCAGCATTCATTACATGAGAACTAAAATACATGTATCAGTTACTTTAAATATATGTTTTAAAAGATATTCTACAACTGAGTATACATAAAGATTAAAGAGTGATGATTCAAGGACAAACCTCTGTTAACATCATACTGATTTAATCCATTAGATATCATTGGGGCTATGACTGATCCTCACTTTGGTGTTGCTATAAAGTTTACACTTCAGCAGCAGCTATTGTTTATCAATGTTGATAGACTGTAGTTTCTTCTATAATATCTCTATGAATAAACAACTGAAAACAAATGTAAAGTCTACAAAAGGCACATAAAGTGAATCTTTAGATCCATGGGATGTTATGATAACACTGCTTGTTCTATGGTAAATATTCCTGTTCTTGTTCCACTGTAAGAATACCATAATCTAATCATAAAATTTCTTATATAAATATTTAGCTCAGATTTTACTGATTGTATTCAGTAGATGGGATATAAATCAATAGGGATTTTCTTCTGCCTTTTTTACACATTGGAACTATGATGGTCATGCTCCAGTATTCCAGTGTGTGTGTGCGTGTGAGAGAGAGAGTGAGAGAGTGAGTGAGTGTATGTGTGTGCGTAACATTTTTTCATATTTTTTCAACATTTTTTCTACCAACCTCCTGTTAATATTTTGGCTGACCAATTGATATTATTTTTAATTGTTTAAAATTGTATTACAAAATGGAAATAATACATTAAAGAATAATATCTGGATATGATGATAAACTATAAAGTGGAAATTGTTAACATTACAATAATTTTAGACTTTTAAAGATAAGGAAAATGGTTTATATTAGTATTAACTATAACTCTGAGGTGTTAATTCACATAAAGTTGCTTGAATTGTACAATTAAAGATAAGTGTGGTATTGTTGCAAAGTGCATTTAATTATTTTGTAATTTAATTAGGATTTCTATCTGGAACTTGAATCTTAATATTGAGGTATCCATGTGGAGGACCAGCCGTTCCGAGTCTGACCGTGTCCAGCTAAGAGCCTATATTAGGACTTACCTGGAAGCTATTAGAGCGACAGGGCGTGCTTACTTCTCCGCTCTGATAGCATCCGCTGATTACCGCCCTGCCACCCTGTTTAGGGTTACTCGCTCCCTCCTTCATCTGGAGGAGAGGGGGGACCCTCTGCGGGGCAGAGCAGAGGAATTTAGCTTACATCTGGCGGATAAGATCGCTCAGATTCGGGCCGGCTTGGACTCTGACTGGCAGGGTGCAGATGGTGGAGTGGCGATGAGTCTGGCCTATTCTATCTGGGTTGAGTTTGACCCTGTGTCCCTGGATGAAGTGGACAGGATCATGCAGAGGTTGTCTTCCACCATGTGTTTATTGGACCTGTGTCATTCCTGGTTGGTTTATGCCTCCAGGGAGGTTACACGCGGTTGGCTCCAGGCAGTTGTCAATGCCGCTTTGAGTGAGGGGTTTTTCCCCGCCGCCTTGAAGGAGGCAGTGGTCAGACTCCTCCTCAAGAAGCCTGCTCTGGACCCAACCATTTTAAACAACTATCGTCCGGTCTCAAACCTTCACTTTTTAGCGAAGGTTGTTGAGAGCGTGGTGGTTCAGCAACTTCCGTTGTTCCTGAAGGAAACTGATTATCTAGACCTGTACCAGTCGGGCTCCAGGCCTGAACACAGCATGGATCTCTGGTGGGCTCGGGACAGGGGTTTTTCCTCTGTCCTGGTCCTTTTAGATCTCTCAGCAGCTTTCGATACCATCGACCATGGTATCTTTTTGCGGTGGCTTCAGGGGTTGGGAGTGGGGGGGCACCATTTTACGGTGGTTCTCCTCCTACCTTTTGGGCTGCTCACAGTCGGTGTTGACAGGAGAGCAGAGATCGGTCCCGAAACTCCTCACTTGTGGGGTGCCACAGGGGTTGGTTCTCTCACCTCTCCTGTTTAATATCTACATGAAACCGCAGGGCGAGATCATCCGTGGTTTTGGGGTGAGGTATCACCAATATGCAGATGATACCCAGTTTTACATCTCCACCCCAAACCAAATCAGTGATGCTCTCTCCCTGATGTCCCGGTGCCTGGAGGTGGTGCAGGTCTGGATGGGGAGTAACAGGCTCCGGCTCAACCCGGCCAAGACCGAGTGGCTGTTCTTACCGGCATCTCGGTTCTCAGCAGATGTGCCATCTTTGGTCATGGGGGGAGAGGTGTTGCCCCCCGTGGATAGGGCGAGGAATCTGGGCGTCCTCTTGGATCCACAGCTCAGTTTAGAGGAGCAGGTGGGGGCTGTGGCCAGGGGGGCTTTTGCCCAGGTTCGGCTGGTTTGCCAGCTGCACCCTTATCTGAGCCGAGATGCCCTTCGAACGGTCACTCATGTGCTCATCACTTCCAGAATCGACTACTGCAATGCTCTCTACATGGGGCTGCCCTTGAGGACCATCCGGGGGTTGCAGCTGGTGCAGAATGCGGTTGCGCGGGCTGTGATGGGGGTGTCCCAATACTCCCATGTTACACTCCGCCTGCGCGGCTTGCACTGGTTGCCGGTTGCCTCCCAGGTTGCCTTCAAGGTGCTAGTAATGACTTATAAAGCCCTAAATGGCTTGGGTCCAGGGTACTTGCGGGAACGTCTCCTGCCAGCGTCACACTCCGATCACCCTGGGCGCTCCCACAGGAGGGGCCTCCTTGGGATTCCATCAGTTAGACATTGCCGGCTGGCAGTTCCCAGGGCTAGGGCCTTTTCTGTGGGAGCGCCCACCCTGTGGAATCAGCTCCCTGTGGCTCTCCGTTTGGCCCCTGATCTCCCCTCCTTTCGCTGAGACCTGAAGACCTGGCTATTTCAGCAGGCCGGTCTGGACTGACCTGGGGTTGGTTTTGTTAGGGGTGGGTTATTTTTGTCGTTTTATTTAAATTTTAATTAATTGTTTTTAGGCTTGTAGTTATTTAATTATTTTTTATTGTAATCTGTTTGGTTTTTATAATGTTCGCTGCCCTGAGTCCTTAGGGAGAAGGGCAACATACAAGTCTAAATAAATAAATAAATAATAATTATTATTTATTGTTGCTTATGGATATTTGAAAGAGAATAAAAAAGTAACATTACTTTTAAAGTGGGAATAAGGGGCTTTCCTGTCCTTCAATTGCTCAATTAGTTGCTTTCATACTTGGTAGATACAGTGGGTCATTGTGGAACCATTTCACGAGTTATTGTGGCCTCTAATAAGAGGCTTAATTATGTTGTTTTGTGGGATATAACAACTGAAAGTAGGTTTCACACATTATTGTTATTACAAGTGTTATGTTTGCATGAAGAGTCAAATGCGGGGAGCTTCAGATAAGAGTTTATTCAGTGACTACAGCTCGAATGGACCCGAGTTGGCTGGGCTACGGCTGCCTCTTATAGCCTGCAGCCGTAGTTGCCAGCCAATGGGAGTGCAGGGTTTCTTCCCGCACTATTTAAACCAATACCTTTTAACATTTTACAAGAACAGTTCAAATAAACCAATAACATTCAAACCTACATACATAACACCCCTCCCCACTAGGTTAAGTCCATACCAAACCCCAACCTATCTAATGTATTCTTTTAAATAGGTGGGGCTCTTACGTGTACGTTGAGACCTTCGTGGTTCAGAAGTTTTAACATTCTCACCCAGTGAGAGAGGAAATGTGTCTGCTGACATTTTCCTACTGGGACTTCCTGTGAAAGGAGACCCTGTTAGACTGTTAGAATCTGGTCTCTCCTCCCAACCCATCTCCATTCCAATGTCAGCACCCAAGTCAGGTCGTGATGTGCAATCTTCCACTTCTAAGGATGGATCTTGGCATTGGCATTCAATTTTGTAGCCTCAATCAATTGAAGCCAACTTTCTCTGATTGCTTCCTTTTTGTAAAAAAAAGATTTAACAGTCATATTGATATAAAATGAAATTAATTTTAGAGAAACTCCATTGTGTAAATATAACCAATAAACTTATTTAGGCTATACTCCTGAAATTAGTTAACCATGATCCCTGGTGGTGCAGTGATTATATTGTAGTACTGCAGGCTAATTCTACCCATAACCTGGAGTTCAATCCCGACAGGGCTCAAGGTTGACTCAGATTTCATCTTTCTGAGGTCAGTAAAGTGAAGACCCAGATATGCTGACATTGTAAAACACTATGGGGCAGTATATAAATCTAAGTGCTATTGCTATTGCTATCTAGATCTAATTGGCCTCACTTTGTCTTTTACAAAGGCTAACATGCATATTGTTGCACTGCTAAATAACTAGATATACTGTACATATTGCTCTTTAATTCAGTAGGAAACATTTCTACAAAAAATTTTTACAATAGCATATATCCTTAAACGAAAAGTGCAGTAAACATTGTGAATGATAGGTATCTAATCATAAGCACTCTCAATATTTGTGTCTTATTTCGGATCAAGTAAGAATGGAGAAAAGGCTGCTAGCCAGATGTCCCTGAATATTAACTCCCAAGTATTTGAATTTTAATTACAATATTTCTGTACCATTTTAAAAGAAAATAATTTATGCAGCATGCAAAGGAATGAGGAGAAAAAAGAAGAACCAAGTGACATATTCAAGGATCCCGGTCCAACTGTTCTGGAATATGGTGTTCTAATAGTCATAGTTCCAACAGAAAGCTACAGGTAATAGCAATTTTATAGGAGGAATGTCCAACCTTTCAAATGCTGCAACCTTTATTCCCTGGAAAACCCAGTGATATATTGACAGGCCCTCCATCACTGGAGGTTTTTAAGAAGAGATTGGACAGTTATTTGCCTGAAATGGAATAGGGTCTCCTGCTTGACCAGGAGGTTGGGTTAGAAGACCACCAAGGTTCCTTCCAACTCTGTTATTCTATTGTTTGGATGCAAAACCTGAAATAAATGATCCAAATGGCACTGTACTGCAGGAGAAGGCTTATGTTGATACTGTAAGGAATAGACCAATAGCAGGAGTAGGCTTATGTTGATACTGTAAGAAATAGACCAATAGAAAAGAGACAACAGAACAGCAAGTCTTTCAGCATTCCCTGGATTGTTAGGATTTGTGCAGAGTAACCCTTGTATAACAAGGGTATGCACATGGAAACGTATATGAGAACAGTTATGAATAAATATACAGCTACACAGGGTTAAATCAAGTTGTGTTAATGTTTACTTGAAGAAATAGCACAGTCCAAGAAACAGTCCATGTCATACATGTTTTTACAGTCCAGAAATATCCAGTTATAAAGTCTTCTTACTGGTTTCACGTCTTTTACAGCAGACATATATCAAACCATAATCCAACATATCAACAGAATCCATTCGATATCAACAGAATATCAAAGCAAACAGAGTTAGTCAGTATCGGTCCGTAGTCAGTCAATATCAGTATCAAGAGAGATCATCAGTGGAAAGAGAGTTAAACCATGATCTATAGCTCCCTCTTATGGCAACTTGCAGCATAACCAACCAACCAGAACGTACTATAATACATTACAGTATTTTTCCTTAAAGCTACATACATATATATTTGTGGTTTATATATTGTCAACCCAACTACGTTGTGTACATATACATAACATGGATGATCCATTGTTCTTAAATGCTTTTCTTTCAGGCAGAAAGCAAAATTCAATATATAACAGTTCAGTGTCTGATCAAGACATGGAAACTATTAGGGGGAAGTCATCAGCACTAGAAAAGCTGATAGACTTTCAGAACACAGAAAACTCTCATTTACCTCCTTTCCATCACCTTGTGTTTCTTTCCTAGAATATTGTAGGATGGCAAGCCAAGTCTAGAGACACAGAATTCATTCACTGTGTAACTAATTTTGATTTTAGTTTTGATTTTATTTTATTGCAGGAAACATGGCTGAGAGAGGAGTTAAAGCTGGAGGGACATTATGCAATTTTTTTGGATTCAGTTGCTTCTCCATTTGGAGGGCTCCCAAGGGGATGTTTCGCTATATTAATTTCCATCAAATTGAAAGCACATTGCATTAAGCTTGACACATTTAAGAATGTGGCAGTATATCCCTATTCCCTTTTGCCTGATTAAACATATGCATACTTCCTTATAAAGACACTACTTCAATATTCAGGTTTAAAAGATTGTATGTATGATTTGGGAACAAACCATACATAAGAATTGGCCATCAGAAGAGCAGATTTTTAACTCAAGATTAGGACCAAATGGTCTTTAAAAAAAAGTGCCATAACTATTCTCCAAGAAATTACTCAACAGCATCATTGGATCAACACCAGTGTAAAGATGGGAATGCAATTTTGCAGGCTTTTGTGTGACACAAGAAATTGTTCACATCTTAAATAAAGATAGAATGAGGAAAGTCACATTTTTTTTTGTCAGGTTCAAAATCAAGGATGATATTATATATCCCGTTTTGAGGACTTTTACATTCTCTAAAAGATCTCAAAGTAATTGGTGCAAAAAAGTCCCCAACTCCACCAAAAACTCTTAATGCCTATCTTTAAACACTATAGCTACATACATACAAAGTTCTCCTTCAGAAGAAGCATTACAATTTTTTTGTTTTTGAATGACAAAAGCGATGTATGAGTCTTAAACATGCAAAAGACTCTCCTAAACTTTGGCCTTCAATTGTGGGACCAGCCACAATTTGGGGAATTGTTTTTCAAGATTTATATGGAAGGGAGCATTTACAAGATGCTGAGATAGATTTAGGGGAAGAGCATCAGCTGGCCATTCCAGTTGTAACTCCTGAGGTACGTAAACTAATAAATTAAAACTCAGCAAAGCTCCAGATCTGCATTTAATTTGCCTTGAACTGATATGAACCTACTTTGTGGGCTTCGATTTTTCTTTTACATTTATAATACAGCCACATTTCTAGACACTATAGCACAGCCATAATTATTCTTTATCTGAAATGAAGGGAGGAGATAATCTACCAATCTATCCACATACCATCCATTAAGCCTGTTCAGTATAATTAATAAGTTTGTCCTATTTGTGATCTCAGGCAGGCCTCTGACTCCATCTCTTCTCTCTTTGGAATAAACTCAAGGCATCTACAATTGTTATATTATATGTTATATTATAAAAACACAAGTCTGAGAGTGAATTCACTGTAGCTGGTTAGGGTTAGGATGTTTAACAGCAATTAAACAAGGGTGTATTTTGGCCCCAAGTATTTTTTAATTATTGTATTACTGCAATAATAGATGCCTTAAGCAAAAAAGAATTTCATCCCTTGAAATTATATCTACTGCTTTATGAAGATTATGCTGTTGTAGACACTAGTAAATCTGAGCCACTTGTTAAATTCTATAGGGAAAACTCATTACAGATTAATTATGGTAAATTAAGATGCTAAAAAAATTATGCAAGACTCTTGAAGGAAATATAATTCTACAACTACTTTGTTTTAAATACTGGCTTTTTGGTACATTATTCAGAAAGTGCCATATTCATATTTCTGAGGCTGTTCTAAATACTCAGAGGAGTTCAGCTGCAACTCTCTGTAGCAAACCAAGTATAGGTCATCTGCTATGAAGATTTTTGAAGCCAAGACACAATGCATATGGAACATAGTGAATGGAGTATATGGAAGATAGTATCCTAATAGAGGTTCTGTATAGTCCTGTATTTATGACCAGGTTTTTTTTTAGACCATGAGAATAATAAGAGACTTTTAAAAAAACTACTTACAACCTTGAAGTTACTTGAAGTTACAACAGCCACCTTCTCAGGACGCACGATTGTATTGTGCACTTCACAAACTTGCATTTACAACCAGTTGCTGTGTCCCAAGATCACTTCACCATGATTTCTGAAGTTTTAATAAATTGGGGTTCTCAAGTCAGGTGCTAATACATCCGGAAAAAGATCAGGATTCTTGATATAGAATTACAAATATAATAAACCAAGGTTCCATTTAGAGCTCAACTGGGAACAGCAAATTATATTTTAAACAAGCATCATATCTGGTCTGATTTGCGAACAATATACTCTTACACTATTGTGGATCTTACACTGAGCAGTGTTAGAGAATAAATACAGCACGATCCTATGCTGAAAGACTGTACAAATTGGAGTATTGAATCATGGGGTCACATTTTGCTTTGCTGTAATTTTTACTGAGATACAATGATCTCTTCTTAGTTCTTTCTATGTCTGTCAGAAATCTACAGCTTTTTTTTTGGCAGTTAAAGATCCCAAGATAATTCTTGATTTTGCAATATTTGGATTTGTGGCCTATAGATTTGTGCTGTTGATGAAAACCAATTCTATGTCTTATTATGCATGTTACCCTGTACTTTCCATTATGTTAGATTTGCATGCAGAGTCAGACGCGGAGTGCTTCAGTGAAGAGTTTATTAGTGACTACAGCTCATAACAGACACGATTTGGCTGGACTGCGCTGCTACTTATAGCCAGCAGCCACAGTTGCCAGCCAGAGTGCAGGGTTTTCCCGCACTTTTTAAACCAATCATTTCTGACATTTTACAAGAACAGTTCAAACTTAACCAATGACATTCAAACCTGCATACATAACACCCCTCCCCACTAGGTTCAGTCCATACTCAAACCCCAACCTATCTAATGTATTCTTTTAAATAGGTGGGGCTCTTACGTGTACGTTGAGACCTTCGTGGTTCAGGAGTTTTAACGTTCTCACCCAGTGAGAGGGGAAATGTGTGTGTTCACATTTCCCTAGTTGGACTTCCTGTGAAAGAAGACCCTGTTTGATTGTTAGAATCTGGTCTCTCCTCCCAACCCATCTCCAGCCCAATGTCAGCACCCAAGTCAGGTCGTGATGTGCAATTTTTCACTTGTAAGGATGGATTTTGGCATTGTGACAGGTTTTGGGATGGTTCCTGTCATAATGGCTCGTTACACATGGGGTTGATTCTTGTTTGCTGATTATCCTCATGTTCCTCCCCCCTAGAAAAAGCATTAGGTATGGGAACTAGAGAGGAACAATTGCGATGTTCCTGAGGTAACCTGGATCTAAGCTGATCAATGTGCCTGCTCCAGAGGACTCCATCCTCTGTTTGTACCCTGTAAGAACAAGGGCCTGTGATTTGAGTTATTTCAGCAGGAATCCACAAAGGCTCACCCATAAGGTTCTTAGCATAAACAGAATCACCCACACTGAATGTGCGAACTTTGCTAGTGGAATCTAGTGGTGTGTTGGGTGCGTAAGTGGGATGAAGGCGGTCAAGGGGAGACCTAAGTTTCCTACCCATCAACAACTCTGCTGGGGATAAGTTAGTTGATGGGTTAGGAGTGAACACTAAGAAGTTTTTCAACTTTCTCAGTGATGTCCCCAGGACCCAATTGCTGAAGCTTTTCCTTGGTAAGCCCAGCCCGGGCTGTCAGGGCATGTCTGATACCCAGTTGTGCTAGATAGGATTCAAAAGGGTTGGATGTAAATTGGGCCATTGTCAGAGACAAGAACATCAGGTAACCCATGGGTTACAAAAAGCTTTTAAGCTGCTTGATGACAGCATCAGTTGTGGTGGATGCCATAGGGATTACCTCTAGCCATTTGGAATATGCATCTACTATAATAAGGAAGGTGTGCCCTCTGGTAGGGCCAGCAAAATCAATGTGAATCCTAGACCATGGGCCCCTAGGACATTCCCATTCCTGTTTGGGGGCGAGAGGTGGGGCAGGCCTGACTACCTGACAGTTGGGACAAGATGCAACCCAGTTTTCAACCATTTTGTCAATACCTGGCCACCATACAAAACTCCTGGCCAATCCCTTCATCCTTACAATACCAGGATGACCCTCATGTAGCATTTCCAAAACCTCCCTTTGCAGTTTTGCAGGAATAACCACCCTGTTACCCCACAAAATACATCCTCTTAATACAGATAATTCAGTTTGCCTGGATTTAAAAGGTTGGGCAAGGTGAGGTAGATCTTGAAAAGGCCAACCTTTCTTAATCCAGCCTATAATAGGAGCCAATAAAGTGTCTTTGGCAGTCTCTCTGGCAATTTCAGCAGCGTGTACTGGAAGCTTGGCAACAGTTTCTAGGAAAAGGTGTGCCTCAGGTTCAAAGTCCTCCTTGTGATAAGGAAGTGGGCAACGACTCAAGGCATCAGCATGTCCAATGTCCTTGCCAGGTTTGTGGATAAGGTTGTATGAATAAGCTGCAAGAAATTCAGTCCACCTCAGCATTCTTGGTGACAGGATAATGGGTGTAGGTTTGTCTCCTGCCACAATGCCTAACAAAGGTTTGTGATCTGTGACAATGGTAAATGTTCTCCCATATAAATACTCATGAAATTTCTTGATAGCTGCAACAATTGCCAATGCTTCCTTGTCCAATTGGCTGCATTTCCTCTCTGCTTTGGTCAAGGTGCGAGAGTAAAATGCAATAGGGGCTTCCCTCCCGCTGGGAAACCTGTGGCTCAACCCCCCTCCCACAAGTCAGTACAACAGGTAAATTCTCAGAGAACTGTATGAGTACAGCATCAGACGTGATTATACTTTTAATACTGTTAAATGCTGATTGTTCTTTCCTGCCCCAGACCCAAACAGACTTTTTGTCAAGTAATCTGTGTAATGGTTCTGCAATGGTTGCCTTCTGAGGTAGGAACATGTGGTAAAAGTTAATAAGTCCAAGGAAGGCTTGCAAATCTGTTTTGCATTTTGGTCTAGGGGCTTCTTTGATTGCTTGAACCTTGGCATCTGTAGGGTGGATGCCATGCTTGTCAATCATATAGCCCAAGAACTCAACCTTGTCAGTTCTAAGAGTGCATTTTTCTTCCTTGACTTTTAACCCCGCTTTCTTGAATCTGGTAAGGACTTCTCTGAGTCTCTCTTGTAATTGAGTGTCATTTTCAGCACAGATTAACACATCATCAAAGTAAAGCACTATCCCTGGCAGTCCTTGGAGCATCCTTTCCATAAGGCTTTGGAAAATGCCTGGTGCCACGCTTACTCCAAACTGTAACCTTTTACATTTGAAGGCACCTCTATGAGTCACAATGGTTTGGGCCTCTGCAGTGGCATCATCAACTGTTAGTTGTTGATATGCCTGGGCCAGATCCAATTTGGCAAAGACTCTACCCCTGCCAAGTGAATGTAATAAATGATGCACCACTGGAACTGGATATGCGCTCTGTTGAAGTGCATGGTTCAATGTCCCCTTATAGTCCCCACAGATTCTCACTGACCCATCAGTCTTGACTGGTGTGACTATGGGTGTCTCCCATCTGGAGTGGTCAGTGGGCTCTAAAACTCCTTGAGCTATTAGTTTATCTAATTGTGCATCAATTTTTCCTTTAAGGCAAATGGGACCCTTCTGGCTTTAAGCAATTGGGGGCACCTTGGGATCTAGGTTGAAAGTGATAGGGGTCCCCATATACTTGCCCAATCCGTCGCTGAAGACTTCTGGAAACTCAGACTTCAGGGCCTCCTCCCATTCAGTGTTGCTCACGTGATTGATGCCAGTCACCTCGATGCCTAGTGGATTGAACCACTCAAGTCCCAGCAAGCTTGGGCGGTCCTTGTCCACGATGGTCAGGGGCAAACATTTGGTGTGGCCTTTGAACTTCACAATGAATTCTCTTGTTCCAACTACTGGAATCTTGTTCCCTTGGTAGTCTTTAAGAGTCAGTGCTTGCTTCTGGAATGCTTCTTCTGAATGTTGGGAAGTAGCCTGTGAATAGTGTCCCATGACACCATAGATAAATAGGAGCCTGAGTCCACTTCCATTTGGCAAGGCCTTCCTTCAATTAGTACCTTCACATGTACTTTTCTGCTTCTTAAGGGTGAAGAATGACCAATGGTGACTGTTTGATGAGTTTCATTCTTCCCATTTGCTTCTGTGTTGCGCCCCATTTTCTCACTGAAGTTGTTAGGCTTGAAATCTTTGTCAGGAAACTTCTTTCTGCTTGGTGGAGTTCTAGATGATTTGCAGACTCTTGCTAGGTGACCTCTTTTTTCACAACGGAGGCAGATGGTATCAAGAAACTTGCATTCAGTGTGGGGGTGGCCCCCCCCCACAACCTCTGCAATAAAAGTCTTGCCTCTTTCTTCCAAGATCTTTTCTTTTCTTCTCCATTCTGAGTCTATAAATTCCTTCCTCCACCTCACTACACTCTGGATCAGAATCTATTTGCTCGCAATGGGTTGTTGTGGATTTTTCCACATCAGGATGGCTTATGCCTTGTTAATTTTTTCATGGCTGCTGCTGAGGACTTGGTAGCTTCCGCTGAAGAAGCTTCTTCTATGGCCTCCTTAAGCGTGATCTTAGGTTTCATTAATAATTTGCTCTGCAAAACCTTGTCTTTAGGCCTAGAACAAATCGATCGGCATGGCCTCTTCTAAGTTGATAAATTCACATGCACCCCAATGTCCCTTAAACTTGCCATGAAGTCATTAACGTTTTGCTTTCCCCTTGATCCCACGGTAGAATTATGTCTCTTAAAGTCTGGCTGGATCTTGCCAGTGGGCTAATGAAAGACCGCCCTCTTCCGCTTGTCGAAATGTCGGTCGTTTCCCTCAAATACATTTGGAAGCGATCTGCATACGAGTCCCAGTCTTCTGCCGTCGGGGCTGGGGGTGTTCAGCACAGCCATCTCTCTCGGCTTCTTCTCGTTGTCTTCTCTTGGGAAGGATCCCACCTTCGTCGCCAGTGTTAGATTTGCATGAAGAGTCAGGCGGAGTGCTTCAGTGAAGAGTTTATTAGTGACTACAGCTCATAACAGACCCGATTTGGCTGGACTGCTACTTATAGCCAGCAGCTTGCCAGCTTGCCCTGCAGCCAATCAGAGTGCAGGGTTTTCCTGCACTTTTTTTTTATTTATTTATTTATTTATTTATTAATTCGACTTATATGCCCCTCCCGGCGGGCGCTTACAAAATAAAAACTACACAACAATAAGTTAAATAAAACCAGATTAAACAAATCAAGCGAATTAATACTAAAATCGCAGCATTAAAACTCTAAAACCACCCCACCCCAGGGTCACAGCCGGGTTGATTAAACAACCAGGTCTTCAGGTCACACGGAAAGTCGGAGGTCAGGGGCCAGGCGGAGCTCCAGGGAAGTTGATTCCAGAGGTCAGGGGCGCGACAGAGTAGGTCGTGCGGGGACCGCCAGCCGGCACTGTCCGGCTGACGGGACCCCAAGGAGCCCCTGTCTGAGATCGCACAGGGCGGTTAGTGTTTGATGTCAGCAACAGTCGCTCCCTTAAATAATAGGGACCCATGTCATGAAGGACTTTGTATGTTAAAGTTAGAACCTTGAACCGGGCGCAACCGGCAACCAATGCAGGCCGCAGGAGGGGGGCAACATGGGAGAACGGGAACTCCCATCACCACCGCCGCATTTTGCACCAGCTGCAATCTCGGATGGTGTGCAAGGGCAGTCCTAGGTAGAGAGCGTTGCAGTAGTCGAGTCGCTGGCAACAAGGGCATGAGTGACCGTCGCAGGCATCGCGGTCCAGAACGGGCTAAGCTGGCGAACCAGCCGACCTGGGCAAAGCCCCCTGGTGACGGCTCCCACCTGCTCCTCCAACCGGCCGCATCCAGGAGGACCCCAGGTTCCTTGCCCTATCCACAGGGGGCAGCACCACTCCCCCTATGGTCATTCTGACATTTTACAAGAACAGTTCAAACTTAACCAATGACATTCAAACCTGCATACATAACACATTACATGCTGTTTTCTTTATGAAGTCTGGGTCTGTGACACGTAATAAACTTTTCCTGTCAGCTGTATTTTATTTGTTACTTGAGGCAGTAGTGCTGGATTCTGCACTATTTTTCAGAACCTTGATTACAGCAAAATGGTCATTTTAATTCAATCATTTATTTCCAGAACCTCTTTGTCTTTCCTGAAAGATTTGTACCAGGTCATTATTCTAATATCAATGGTAATATTTTTCCATAAATATTAATTCAATAAGTTTTTATTCAATCTAATATGATCTTGGTGGTGCAGGGCCTTGTTGGTGCAGGCTGTTAATAGCCTAGCACTTAGCTCCAGCTGCCTGTAATTATTGCAGGCTCGAATCCCACCAGGCTCAAGGTTGACTCAGCCTTCCATCCTCTCGGGGTAGGTAAATTGAGGACCCAAGATTGTTGGGGGCAGTAAGCTGACTTTGTAAAAATGCCGCTTAGTAATAAGCAGGCATATACAATGGAATGAAGGCTATTGCTGAGCGCATTGGGTTGTATCCCAAAAACTGTAAGCCACCCTGAGTCTCCGGAGAAGGGCGGGATATAAATATGAATAAAATAAATAAATAAATAAATCTCCCATCATAATAATTATTGAATTATCATAGAATAAAGTAGATTGTTATGGATATTTAACTTCTATGATTCCTAGAAAGCAGCTGTTGCCTTAATTACAATTACTACACAGATGCAATCAATGCTCAGAAATACAGATTTATTGAGACAACTCCTTCCCCTATGATGACTACATAGTACACACAATCATATATCAATATTGGTGTTCTCACATCTTTTTTCCATTTTGTGCAGGCTTTTCGGTATGGTTTGAATCTCTTACAAAGAGATATCTATTTAAGAGAAATTAAAAGCAACAATTCTCTAAAAATTTCATTAAGCTTCAGGAATCAGCTTTAAAATTTAGCTTATGGTATTGGAATTTTATTATTGCTGGCATATTTTTAAGGTATCCCATTCCAGTTCTCCAGTCCAAACCCTTTCAACGCAATAGCTTTACCTCACTAGTGTTGATTAGACAAATACAGATTTTAATAACAGATAGCACTATTAATCACCAAGAATAGCGTGAAGCATTGTATGATACTCTAGATCTCCCAAGTGTGTTACTTCCTTCTTTCTGGATGAGAAAACTGTGTGCATCCAGGAAAAAATGCCAGGAAAAACACTCCTGTGCCTAAGAACTGTCATAGTTATATTGTTGTGTATTGAATAGATAAAAATTTGTTTTGTACTACTGAAAAGGATATCTGAAGTGTCTGGAGATTAACTATTTTTTCTATTATTACATTTATTTAGTGCTTAATAAACATTCTGCTCTCTGGTTTTGTTTTGTTTTTGCTTAACAATACAAATTACCTTTCTAATCTTTACCCCTTTTTTACAGCATTGATAAAATAAATTCCATGTTTGATAGTATTCTGTATCTTCTTTCTATTTAATCTTCAGTGTAGGTCTGTCCATTTCTGCAACAGTCTAATATCTTCCTCTCTGCTGTTAATACATGCAATATCATAGCCCAGGTCAGGTGGGCGGGCTCTATCCCGGTTGGGGGGTGGGTCGAGTCTTGGCGAAGACCCCCCCCCCACGAAGGGATGGCGCGATGGCCCTAGGCCCGTGGCTGTGGCTGGTATGTGAGTGCTGTACCTTGCCTGGACTGCTACGGACGTTGCTACCCCATGTGGACTATGGGGTTTATCATTGTCCGTTGTCCTTTTCTTCTATCAATGTCATCTTGTCATCTTGTCCCTGTTATCATCATTGAGGGCATTTGGCTCATTTGCACCATTCACCTGGACTTGGACTTTGCCTCCTCTTTGGGACTGGCCTCCTCCCTTGCAGTGAGAGGGCAATGGGAGGATTAATTCCCCTGCAGTGAGAGTGCAGTGGGTTATCCAGGACTCTGTCCCAAGTCACTGTGGTGGCAGAACAGTGACTGGTCCATTTCTACCTGGATCATTGATAGTGGTGAGAGAACTGCCGATTGTGGACTTTTTCCTGACTTTAACATCGCCTGTCCCTTAATTATATTTCCATCTCCCTTTTGTCTCATCTTCCAACTACCTCTTGTATTGTTTTGCCTGAGATATATTCATTATGCCTGCCTATTCCTCATCGGAGTTATGGGCCCTCCAGGCAGTTCCCCTGTCTGGGATGTGGCCCCCTACGCTATCAAGAGCTTACCTTAATGATGGATCCTGGGATCCCGAGAGGTGGCATGCCAAGAAGAAGGGGCTAAATTCTAAATTTGATAGGAAGGGGAAACTTTTAAAATTTTTAATTGATCGTCTTAAGGGGTTAGGGAAGGGGATAAATGGGTCTTTGTCCAACCCGGTTCATGGTGGGGGGGGGGGGGGGGCCAGCGAGGCTCCAGGGCCTGAGGTGGGGACCGCGATCCCCAGGGTGGTTGGTGTTGGCAGGAAATGGAGAGGCATAGGGCCATATCATGTGCTGGGAGCACGCACCCACCATCTTTGTGCGGTTGCTTGCTCGACCCTATGGCCTCCTCCCAGGGGGGCATGGGAACTGGGACCCCTGGGCTTAGACTGGTGTATTTTAATGCCAGGTCCATGGCTACTAAGTCCACCCTCCTCCGTGAGGTAGTGAGGAGGAGGCTGCGGACCTGGCCTGCATCACGAGACCTGGTTGGGCCCAGAGGGCGGTGTCCCTCTGGTAGATTTGTGCCCTCCAGGTTTTCGGGTTTTGCACCAGCCGGGCCCAGGGTAGGGGTGGTGGGGTGGCCGTGGTTATTCGGGAGACCTTGTTTCCAAGGGAGGTCACTGTTCCAGAGATAGGCAGGAGTGAGACACTCCTCTTGAGGTGGGGCCCAATGGTGGTGGGCTTGCTGCTCACATACCTTTCACCCAGCTATGTGACAGCCCTACCTGGGCTTCTCGATGTTCTCTCGGGGTGGCGGTGGAGTTCCCGGGGCTTATAGTCCTGGGGACTTCAATCTGCCCTCCCTGGGGTGTCGGGTTTAGCCCAGGAATTCATGGCTTCTATGGAGGACATGGGCCTGACCCAATTAATTCAGGGCCCGACCCATGAGGGGGCACTCTTGACCTAATTTTGTCTCCGGCGGTGGCATAGTGACAGAGGCAGGCCACTTTTACGGCTGTGCCGTTCCATGGTCTGATCACTATCTCCTATGGCTGGTCTTCCAACAGGCTGCCCCCACTGCTGGGATGAGGAACGCTTAGATGGTTCCACCTAGGCCTTATGGAGGCCCGGTTCTCGGCGGAGCTGGGGTTTCTTCCCTCTTCCCTTGCCCACAGCTCTGTCGAGGACCTGGCGCTGCGGCAGCAGGCAGCTTCAGAGCTCTCGACTGGGTTGTCCCCATCGACCCCTCACCCGTCGTGGATCCCGGATGGCTCCTTGGTGACCGGAGGAGCTCCGAGATGAAACGCCGTCGGAGGGGCTTAGAGAGCAGGTGGAGGTCCACCCGTTCCCAGTCGGTCGAGCCAGCTAAGAGCCTATATTAGGACTTACCTGGTAGCTGAGAGCGGCGAGAAGGTCTTATCTCTCCGCCCTCATAGTGTCCTCAGATAACAACCCAGCCTCCCTGTTTTGGGTAACCCATTCTCTCCTTTCGTAGGAGGAGGGGGACCGTTAGGAGGCAGGCTGAGGAGTTTGGTCAATATCTGTCAGATAAGATCGCTTGAATTCGGGTTGTCCTCTGATTTGCAGTGGTCAGAATGGGATGCAGGCAGTCTGGCCAGTATGATCTGGGATGAGTTCGACTCTGTTTCGAGGATGAAGTGGACAGGATTATCGGCGTCTGAGTTCCACCACATGTTTGTTGGACCCGTGCCCTTCCTGGCTGGCTTATGCCACCAGGGAGGTCACCTCACTGGCGCTCGGGCAGTTGTCAAGCGCTTCATTAAGGGAGGGTGTTCCCC
The DNA here is from genome assembly GCA_009733165.1 of Naja naja. Lineage (NCBI taxonomy): Eukaryota > Metazoa > Chordata > Lepidosauria > Squamata > Elapidae > Naja > Naja naja. The sequence continues at coordinate 73,808,350 of CM019151.1, forward strand.
ACACGCGCTTGAAGGAGGCGGTGGTGAGACTTCTGAAGAAGCCTGCCCTGGACCCTACCGTGTTAGCAACTTTGGTCCAGTCTCCAACCTTCGTTTTTAGCGGTTGTTGAGATGTGGTGGCTCAGCAGTTTCGCTTTTCCTGGATGAAGCGGACTACCTGGATCGTGCAATCGGGCTTCGGCCTGGTTTCAGCTGCAGCGGCATTGAGGTCGCACTGATGGATGATCTCTGGAGGGCTCGGGACAGGGGTTTCTCCTCTGTCCTGGTCCATGAGACCTCTCAGCGGCTTCGATACCATCAACCATGGTATCCTTCTCGGCGCCTCGGGGGTTGGGTATGGGGCACTGTGCCGGTGGTTCACCTCTTACCTCTCGGGGTGATCGCAGTCGGTGTTGGCGGGGGGGGCAGAGGTCTACCTTGGGTGCTCTCTTGTGGGGTCCTCAGGTCGGTCTCTCCCCCCTGCTATTTAACATCTACATGAAGCTGCTGGGTGAGATCATCCGTGGTTTTGGGGTGAGTTTCCATCAATACGCTGATGATACTCAGCTGTACATTTCCACCCCGAACCAGATAGTGATGCCCTCTCCCTGATGACCCAGTGTCTGGATGCGGTGGATCTGGATGAACAGGCATGCTTCGTCTCCCAGGCCAAGACTGAGTGGCTGTGCATACTGGCATCTCGGCCCAGTTTGGATGTCCATCTTTGGCCATAGGGGAGTGGTATTACCCCCCTGTGGATAGGCGCGCTTGGAATCTGGGGGTCCTCCTGGACGCTCGGTTGGAGGAGCAGGTGGGGGCCATTGCCAGGGGGCCTTTGCCCAGCTTCGTCTGGTTCGCCAGCTGCGCCCTTTCTGGACCGAGATGCCCTACGCATGTTACTCATGCCCTTGTTACCTCCAGACTCGACTACTGCGACGCTCTCTATTTAGGACTGCCCTTGCATACCATCCGGAGATTGCAGCTGGTGCAGAATGCGGCGGCGCGGGTGATGATGGAGTTTCCCGGTCCTCCCATGTTACCCCCTCCTGCGCTGCCTTCATTGGCTGCCGGTTGCGCTCTGGGTGAGATTCAAGGTTTTAGTGTTAACATTCAAAGTCCTTCATGACATGGGTCCCCAATATTTAAGGGGCTGCTCCTGCCGACATCGAATGCCAACTGCCCTGTGCGAGCACATAGGCAAGGACTCCTTGGGGTCCCATCGGCTGGCCAATGCTGGCGGGTGGTCCCCCGACGACGAGCCTATTCTATAGCGGCCCCAGACCTCTGGAACCAACTTCCCTGGAGCTCCGTCTGGCCCCTGACCTCCGCACCTTCCGCCATGACTTGAAGACCTGGTTGTTTAACCAATCCGGGTTGTGATTTTCTGGGACGGGATGGTTTTTATGGGATAGTTTTAAGGGATATTTTTATGGGTGTACTTGTAATTGTAATGGGGCTTATTTAGTTTAATCTGCTTTTAAATTATTTATTGTTGCTGTTGTTTTATTTGTAAGCCGCCCCGAGTCTTCGGAGATGGGGTGGCATATAAGTCCCATTAATAAATAAATAAATAAATAATATTAAATATACACTTTAACTTATTTTTCTTGTTTAGCAATCATACTTTAATCTTAATGCTTAGATTAATTAACCCTGTTTCACTAGCAAAATGGAAGTTCTGTGTGGGATAATTTTTTAACTTTTATTTATTTTATTTTATTTATTTATTTTGTCAGAAGTTTACAATACAAGAGAAATAAGAATAAACATAAGTTTAAATATAAGAAATAGGAACTAATAACTGGGGACAGTAGGACAGGAATGGTAGGCATGATTGTGCACTTATGCATGCCTTTGGTTTTTTGCCTTTGGTTCTTACCTTTATGGGCTTTCATCTTCTCCTCTCATCAGTAGAGGAAATATTTATGGGAGAAGAATTAATTATGCTGGCTTCAAGTGATAGTAGGTGACTGTCAGGAAAATAAGGGATTTTTGGATTTTCCATTTTCTTAAGCACAGCATGACTGCTTTTTGTCCTTGGCAAACATGAAATGTCGACTTCAGGCAGAAAAGGGGCAAAGTTTTCTACACCTGGAAACTGGTTAATGTTTTCCATAGAAAAGAAGATATCCTACAGGACGTGTTGCTCCCATCTAGAAAACTATAGAGTATTCACAATCTTTCTTGTGTATATCCAAATAGAGTTTTTGGGATGTTATTTTATATGCATTGCACATTTGCAAAAGAATCTGTAAAATCCCTGGAGATATACGTTTAAAATTTGGAACATTAATCTCCCTTATGTTAAGAATCTACTTAAGCCTTTTGTTCTGTTTTACATCCTGCTAATGCCAAGAATCAAGATATCTGAATGGTGATTTGGAGAGTCTGGTGGAATCCTCTTTTGCAGAAGTTGGCCTTGTGCAATGTTGAAGGTTGTTTTGCCAGTAGGGTATTGCGCTGCATGCTGCTCTGTATTATGCTAAATTATGATGCTGGATTACCCATTGAACACATGTTATATTTTTAATGTGACTCTCTCCTAATTTGTTCAGCAAACTCTGTTACTCACGTAGGGAACTGACTGCCAACAGAGCTCATAGGAACAGATGTGCCTGTGTTAAGAGAATGGTTTTGTGTTGCTTGAAACCCTGCATGTCAGATAATGACTGCAGAATTGCTGAAATATTTTTTAGGGAGAAAATGGAGGCCCCCAACTAGACCAAATGGAGCCATGGACTGTGAAAATTCCAATAATATTCACCTTTGTCAACTCATCATGGTTTTTCACACATCTCTGGCTGTTTCTGACAGATGATAAGGAAACATGAAGTATTCTGATATTCTGACATGGGTAATTCCAGAATCTGCAGAGGAAAGAACAAGCATATGGCTTCTATTTTCAACAAATCTGAACAATTAATGTTGATTTTAGTTTGGGCGTAGCTCAGTCCCCAAACACTTCATAAAAGAACATGAATCTCATTGCTGTAGGGATTGTATAATTTGCATTTCATCTACATTTACTGTCTTTCAAATGCTTTTTCTTTTCCCATTCTCTTTCTCTTCCTGCTTTCACACTATGTATACATTCCACGTATACACACACTCATACACTCATACACACACACACACACACATACACACAAACAGACAGAGCATCTACTGTGGACAAAGAAAGAGAAATATATACATATATATAGCTTCCTTAAAGTTCTCCATTGCTTTCTGCTTCCTGGACTTTGATTTCCCCACTTTTTGCTGTACAGCTTGTGCCTTTTGATATTTTGGATAAACTTTAGCCCAAAGATCTGTTGTATCACATATATAGCATATGCTGTTTTGGGGGAATATCCTTCCCTTCTATTTTTTTTTAATCCCGGCTCAGCCTCCTTAAGAAATGTTGCTTTCTAAACCTTTACTTTTTATCTTATGTTCTTTTTATGTCTCTTCCTCAGAAATCCTCCAGATTGTTGTCTTCTGGTCTCTGGGCCCTGGGATAATCTTCCTTTTTACCATTCCTCTTTCCTGTTTCAGGATCAGTGGTGGGTTCAAAAACTTTTATGACCGATTCTGTGGGCGTGGCTTGGTGGACATGGTTTGGTGGGCATGGCAGGGGAAAGATACTGTAAAATCTCTATTCCCTCCTCACTCCTGGGGGAAGGTGACTGCAAAATCCCCATTCCCTCTGTTATGTATGCAGGTTTGAATGTCATTGGTTTAGTTTGAACTGTTCTTGTAAAATGTCAGAAATGATTGGTTTAAAAAGTGCAGGAAAATCCTGCACTCTGATTGGCTGGCAACTGCGGCTGCTGACTATAAGTAGCAGCCGCAGCTCAGCCAAATCGGGTCTGTTATGAGCTGTAGTCACTAATAAACTCTTCACTGAAGCACTCCGCATCTGACTCTTCATGCAAACTTAACACTGGCGACGAAGGTGGGATCCTTCTTGAAGAGAAGACGATGCAGAAAACAAAGCTGAGAGAGATGGCTGTGCTGAACCCCCCAGCCCCGTTTGATCTGACGGCAGAAGACTGGGGCTCATATGCAGATCGTTTCCAAATGTATTTGGAGGGAAACGATCTGCCGACATTCCGGAAGCGGAAGAGGGCGGTCTTTCTCACGCCCCGCGTCCGCAGTTTTCAAGATGGCGAAGGCATTGGTGGGAGCTGCAGACGTGAAGGTAATGGAATGGCCTGATTTAGAAAAGCTTTTAAGAGCCCATTATGCCCCACAAGTATCGTGCCTCATTAAGAGACACAAGTTTTACCGCCGGATCAAGGGAAAGCGAAAGTTAACAACTTTGTGGCAAGTTTAAGAGACATTGGGGGTGCATGCGAGTTTAATAACTTGGAAAAGGCCATGCACGATCGATTTGTTCTAGGCCCCAAAGACAAGGTGCTTCAGAGCAAATTATTATTAAAACCTAAGATCACGTTGAAGGAAGCCATAGAAGAGGCCTCCTCAGCAGAAGCCACCAAGTCCTCAGCAGCAGCCATGAAGAAAATTAACAAGGCCTCAAGCCATCCTGATGTGGAAAAGTCCACAACAACTCATTGCGAGCAAATAGATTCTGAGTCAGACTGTAGTGAGGTGGAGGAAGGAATTTATAGACTCAGAATGGAGAGGAAAAAGAAAGACCTTGGAAGAAAGAGGCAAGATTTTTACTGCAGAGGTTGTGGGGGAAGCCACCCCCCGCACTGAATGCAAGTTTCTTGATAACATCTGCCTCCATTGTGAAAAAAGAGGTCATCTAGCAAGAGTCTGCAAATCATCCAGAACTCCACCCCACAGAAGAAAGTTTCCTGACAAAGATTTCAAGCCTAACAACTTCAGTGAGAAAATGGGGCGCAGCACAGAAGCAAATGGGAAGAATGAAACTCATCAAACAGTCACCATTGGTCATTCTTCACCCTTAAGAAGCAGAAAAGTACATGTGAAGGTACTAATTGAAGGAAGGCCTTGCCAAATGGAAGTGGACTCAGGCTCCTATTTTATTTTTATTTTTTTATTTTTAATTACATTTATATGCCGCCCTTCTCCGGAGACTCAGGGCGGCTTACAATTTTTTGGGATACAACCCAGTGTGCTCAGCAATAGCCTTCATTCCATTGTATATGCCTGCTTATTACTAAGCGGCATTTTTTACAAAGTCAGCTAATTGCCCCCAACAATCTTGGGTCCTCAATTTACCTACCCCGAGCCGCCTTCTCCGAGACTCAGGGCTGCTTACAATTTTGGCAACCCAGTGTGCTCAGCAATAGCCTTTCATTCCATTGTATATGCCTGCTTTTATTACAAGCGGCATTTTTATAAAGTCAGCTAATTGCCCCCAACAATCTTGGTCCTCAATTTACCTACCCTGAGGATGGGGCTGAGTCAACCTTGAGCCTGGTGGGATTCAAGCCTACAGCAGTTGTAGGCAGTTGGAACTAAGTGCTAGGTGTTTAACAGCCTGAGCCACCAAGGCTCCACCATTTATCTATGGTGTCATGGGACACTATTCACAGACTACTCCCAAACATTCAGAAGAAACATTTCCAGAAGCAAGCACTGACTCTTAAAGACTACCAAGGGAACAAGATTCCAGTAGTTGGAACAAGAGAATTTAACGTGAAGTTCAAAGGCCACACCAAACTTTGCCCCTGACCATCGTGGACAAGGACCGCCCAAGCTTGCTGGGACTTGAGTGGTTCAAGCCACTAGGCATCGAGGTGACTGGCATCAATCACGTGAGCAACACTGAATGGGAGGAGGCCTTGAAGTCTGAGTTTCCAGAGGTCTTCAAGCGACGGATTGGGCAGTATATGGGGACCCCTATCACTTCAACCTAGATCCCAAGGTGCCCCCAATTCATTTAAAGCCCAGAAGGGTCCCATTTGCCTTAAAGGAAAAAATTGATGCACAATTAGACAAATTAATAGCTCAAGGGGTTTTAGAGCCCACTGACCACTCCAGGTGGGAGACACCCATAGTCACACCAGTCAAGACTGATGGGTCAGTAAGAATCTGTGGAGACTATAAGGGGACATTGAACCACGCGCTTCAACAGAGCGCATATCCAGTTCCAGTGGTGCATCATTTATTACATTCACTTGGCAGGGGTAGAGTCTTTGCCAAATTGGATCTGGCCCAGGCATATCAACAACTAACAGTTGATGATGCCACTGCAGAGGCCCAAACCATTGTGACTCATAGAGGTGCCTTCAAATGTAAAGGTTACAGTTTGGAGTAAGCGTGGCACCAGGCATCTTCCAAAGCTTTATGGAAAGGATGTTCCAAGGACTGCCAGGGGTAGTGCCTTACTTTGATGATGTGTTAATCTCTGCTGAAAATGACACTCAATTACAAGAGAGACTCAGAGAAGTCCTTACCAGATTCAAGAAAGCGGGGTTAAAAGTCAAGGAAGAAAAATGCACTCTTAGAACTGGCAAGGTTGAGTTCTTGGGCTATATGATTGACAAGCATGGCATCCACCCTACAGATGCCAAGGTTCAAGCAATCAAAGAAGCCCCTAGACCAAAATGCAAAACAGATTTGCAAGCCTTCCTTGGACTTATTAACTTTTATCACATGTTCCTACCTCAGAAGGCAACCATTGCAGAACCATTACACAGATTACTGGACAAAAAATCTGTTTGGGTCTGGGGCAGGAAGGAATAATCAGCATTTAACAACATTAAAAGACTAATCACATCTGATGCTGTACTGATACAGTTCTCTGAGAATTTGCCTGTTGTACTGACTTGTGATGCATCCCTTTGGAGTGGGGGGGTTTGAGCCACAGGTTTCCCAGCGGGAGGGAAGCCCCTATTGCATTTTACTCTCGCACCTTGACCAAAGCAGAGAGGAACTACAGCCAACTGGACAAGGAAGCATTGGCAATTGTTGCAGCTGTCAAGAAATTCCATGAGTATCTATATGGGAGAACATTTACCATTGTCACAGATTACAAACTTTTGTTAGGCATTGTGGCAGGAGACAAACATACACCCACTATCCTGTCACCAAGAATGCTGAGGTGGACTGAATTTCTTGCTGCTTATTCATACAAGCTCATCCACAAGCCTGGCAAAGACATTGGACATGCTGATGCTTTGAGTCACTGCCCACTTCCGTTTCACACTGAGGACTTTGAACCTGAGGCGCACACCTTTTTCCTAGAAACTGTTGCCAAGCTTCCAGTACACGCTGCTGAAATTGCCAGAGAGACTGCCAAAGACACTTTATAGGTTCCTGTTATAGGCTGGATTAAGAAAGGTTGGCCTTTTCAAGATCTACCTCACCTTGCCCAACCTTTTAAATCCAGGCAAACTGAATTATCTGTATTAAGAGGATGTATTTTGTGGGGTAACAGGGTGGTTATTCCTGCAAAACTGCAAAAGAGGTTTTGGAAATGTTACATGAGGATCATCCAGGTATTGTAAGGATGAAGGGATTGGCCAGGAGTTATGTATGGTGGCCAGGTATTGACAAAATGGTTGAAAACTGGGTTGCATCTTGTCCCAACTGTCAGGTAGTCAGGCCTGCCCCACCTCTCGCCCCCCACAGGAATGGGAATGTCCTAGGGGCCCATGGTCTAGGATTCACATTGATTTTGCTGGCCCTACCAGAGGGCACACCTTTCTTATTATAGTAGATGCATATTCCAAATGGCTAGAGGTCATTCCTATGGCATCCACCACAACTGATGCTGTCATCAAGCAGCTTAAAAAGCTTTTTGTAACCCATGGGTTACCTGATGTTCTTGTCTCTGACAATGGCCCTCAATTTACATCCAACCTTTCTGAATCCTATCTAGCACAACAGGGTATCAGACATGCCCTGACTGCCCCTGGGCACCCTTCGGCTAACGGCCGGGCTGAACGAATGGTACGTTTTACCAAGGAAAAGCTTCAGCAATTAGGTCCTGGGGACATCACTGAGAAAGTTGAAAAACTTCTTAGTGTTCAGCACATCACTCCTAACCCATCAACTAACTTATCCCCAGCAGAGTTGTTGATGGGTAGGAAACTTAGGTCTTCCCTTGACCGCCGTCATCCCACTTATGCACCCAACGCACCACTAGATTCCACTAGCAAAGTTCACACGTTCAGTGTGGGTGATTCTGTTTATGCTAAGAACCTTATGGGTTCATGGATTCCTGCTGAAATAACTCAAATCACAGGCCCTCGTTCTTATAGGGTACAAACAGAGGATGGAGTCCTCTGGAGCAGGCACATTGATCAGCTTCGATCCAGATTACCTCAGGAACATCGCAATTGTTCCTCTCTAGTTCCCATACCTAATACCTTTTCTAGGGGGAGGGGAGGAGCATGAGGATAATCAGCAAGCAAGAATCAACCCATGTGTAACGAGCCATTATGACAGGAACCATCCCAAAACCTGTCACAATGCCAAAATCCATCCTTACAACTGGAAGATTGCACATCACTACCTGACTTGGGTGCTGACATTGGGTTGGAGATGGGTTGGGAGGAGAGACCAGATGTAACAATCAAACAGGGTCTTCTTTCACTGGAAGCCTGAGTAGGGAAATGTCAACAGACACATTTCCCTCTCTCACTGGGTGAGAACATTAAAACTTCTGAACCACGAAGGTCTCAACGACATGTAAGAGCCCCACCTATTTAAAAATACATTAGATAGGTTGGGGTTTGAGTATGGACTGAACCTAGTGGGGAGGG